>CM055117.1:734156627-734756627 GCA_029206835.1 Rana muscosa
ATGCATGGTGAATTTTTTTGAAGTTGTATTTTTCTTCCTCACAAGTTTTGGGAAATTATAAAAGTAAATACAATACATTTTTAACTTTTTTTTTTTAATTTATTTTTTTTTACTAAATTTGAACAAGTTATTTCTCATATACAGCATAATTGCAATTACACTCCAAAACACATTCTACTACTTTTCCTGAGTATGGGGATACCCCATGTGTGAGACTTTTTCACAGCCTAGATGCAGAGAGAAGCCCAACATTCAAGAAGCACCTTCAGACTTTCTAGGGGCATAAATTATGTAATTTCCTTACTACCTATGCTTGAGGTGATTGTAGCCGTATTCGTGCACTTGGGCAGGGGCGTACCTAGGGCATTTGGCACCCGGGGCGGATCCTATATCTGGCACCCCCCACCTTAAAAATGTAAAAACACCCCACTGTGCCCCTGCATACCTCTGCACTCCCCAATATCTTGTTGTCACTACTTTGTACCCCCTCTCCACAACTGGACCCCTTTACATTACACAGCCCCCCTGCACCTCTTTACATCACACAGCTCCCTGCACCTCTGGACCCCTTTAAATTACACAACCCCTTGCATCTCTGAACACCTTTACATTACAAAACCTCCTGCACCTCTGGGCCCCTTTACATCACACAGCATCCTGCACCTCTGGACCCCTTTATATTACCCAACCCCCCCAGCTTTGGACCCCCTGCATGCTGCACAGTCACCTCCCCCCCGCCTGCAAGTTACACAGCCACCTCCCCCCCTGCATGTTACACAGCCACCTCCCCCCCCTGCATGTTACACAGCCACCTCTCCTCCCCCCCCCTGCATGTTTCACAGCCACCTCTCCTCCCCCCCTGCATGTTTCACAGCCACCTCTCCTCCCCCCCCTGCATGTTTCACAGCCACCTCTCCTCCCCCCTGCATGTTTCACAGCCACCTCTCCTCCCCCCTGCATGTTTCACAGCCACCTCTCCTCCCCCCTGCATGTTTCACAGCCACCTCTCCTCCCCCCCCTGCATGTTTCACAGCCACCTTTCCCCCCCCCCTGCATGTTTCACAGCCACCTTTCCCCCCCCTGCATGTTTCACAGCCACCTTTCCCCCCCCTGCATGTTTCACAGCCACCTCTCCCCCCCCTGCATGTTTCACAGCCACCTCTCCCCCCCCTGCATGTTTCACAGCCACCTCTCCCCCCCCCCGCATGTTTCACAGCCACCTCTCCCCCCCCCCGCATGTTTCACAGCCACCTCTCCCCCCCCCTGCATGTTTCACAGCCACCTCTCCCCCCCTGCATGTTTCACAGCCACCTCTCCCCCCCCCTGCATGTTTCACAGCCACCTCTCCCCCCCCCCTGCATGTTTCACAGCCACCTCCCCCCCCTGCATGTTTCACAGCCACCTCCCCCCCTGCATGTTTCACAGCCACCTCTCCCCCCCTGCATGTTTCACAGCCACCTCTCCCCCCCTGCATGTTTCACAGCCACCTCTCCCCCCCCTGCATGTTTCACAGCCACCTCTCCCCCCCCTGCATGTTACACTGTCACCTCTCCCCCCCCTACATGTTACACTGTCACCTCTCCCCCCCTACATGTTACACTGTCACCCCCCCCCCCCTGCATGTTACACTGTCACCTCTCCCCCCCCCCCCAGCTTTGGACACCCTGCATGCTGCACAACCACCCCCCTCCCCTCTCTGCCCCTTCCTACCTTACTCATGCACAGCGGCACATGGAGAGACACACCAGTGCTGAACAGAGGGCGGGAACTGCTGGAGTTAATACGAAAAGTTAACAATGCTAATGATTGGTTGCTAGACCACCTGGCAACCAATCGCCTGCTAGCTGACTCCAGCATTTCCCGTCTTCTAATCAGTGCAGCGCTGGCCCAAGCCCCACTGTCTCTCTCACTCCCCTGCTGTACAGGAGAGAGAGACAGTGTTTTCTCCACCGCTACCCGGGTGACACGCCGCCAGATAAACAGTGTGTTTATCTGGCGGCGTGTCAATCGGGTAGCGGTACAGTCCGCACCCGCACATCCTTGCCCTCTGCCCGTCTGAGCATTGCTTCACTTACGGGGGAGGAGGGGGGGGCGCCAGCCTGACACCCCTCAGTGTGTGGCACCCTGGGGCGGAGTGCCCCCCGCCCCACCATAAGTACCCCACTGCACTTGGGACAGAAACAAGTGAGTACTGTCTGATACTTTTTTCATTTGCATTAACATACAGTTTTTCAGGACAAGCTTTTGTTGTATGTCCCCTTCAAGTACCTTTTTAGTACATTTGCTTGAACCTTGTAGAAGGGAACATACCCCAAAAACGTGTCCTGAATAATTGTATGTTAGTACAAATTAACAAAGCATCACAGACAGTACTGGAGAACCAGGACAGTGGAAAGGCCCACAAAATGCTACAATGTCATACAGTGTCACTGATCACTAACCAGAGCAGTATAATGTTGCCATATTGATAGTGCACTGCTCTGATGTTGTGTTTTTTTTATTTTTTTATTTCAGTGAGTAGTACAGTGCCCAGCGATCAGCTGTGAGAGGAGAATACTGAGGCCACAGTACATTGTAGCCTGTGATTACAGGTGATCTGTTGTGCCTGGACACAGCGATCACTTGGTACAGGGCTGGTCACAGTGGGCCCTGTACTGTGTATCCAAATGTGATCCGCTGTGTCTGGCAGACACCGTGATCACAGATTGTGCTGATGAGCAGTCACCTGGTGCTGTGAAGTCTGTAGACATTGAACCTGATCCAGCCAATGTCTGATGCTTCTAGGAACAGTTGCTGATATTCAAGCAAGTTATTCTCTTTTTTGTGAGAAAAGGGTGGATGTCAGCTGGCATAGATAGACTTTCCTGGCCAATTACTATTGTGTGTGTGTGTGTGTGTATAAAGTATCTCACAAAAGTGAGTACACCCCTCATTTTTTTGTAAATATTTTATTTTTTCTGTTCATGTGACAACACGATAGAAACTACACTGCTACTATGTAAAGTAGTGAGTGTATGTTGCTGTCCCCTCAAAATAAGTTAACGCGCAGCCATTAATGTCTAAACAGCTGGCAACAAAAATGAGTACACTCCTAAGTGAAAATGTTCTAATTGGGCTCAGTGTCAAAATTTTGTGTGCCCACTATTATTTTCCAGCACTGCCTTATCCCTCTTGGGCATGGAGTTCACCAGAGCTTCACAGGTTGCCACTGGAGTCCTCTTCCACTCCTCCATGACGACATCACGGAGCTTGTGGATGTTAGAGAACTTGCGCTCCTTCACCTTCCATTTGAGGATGCCCCACAGATGCTCAATGGGGTTTAGGTCTGGAGACATGCTTGGCCAGTCCATCACCTTTTACCCTGAGCTTCTTTAGCAAGGCAGTGGTCATCTTGGAGGTGTTTTGGGTCGTTGTCATGTTGGAATACTGCTCTGTGGCCCAGTCTCCGAAGGGAGGGGATCATGCTCTACTTCAGTATGTCACAGTACATGTTGGCATTCATGGTTCCCTCAATGAACTGTAGCTTCCAGACCATGACACACTCTCACCACCATGCATGACTGTAGGCAAGATACACTTGTCTTTGTACTCCTCACCTGGTTGCTGTCACACACGCTTGACACCATCTGAACCAAATAAGTTTATCTTGGTCTCATCAGACCACAGGACATGGTTCCAGTAATCCATGTCCTTAGTCTGCCTGTCTTCAGCAAATGTTTTGCGGGCTTTCTTGTGCATCATCTTTAGAGGCTTCCTTCTGGGACGACAGTCATGCAGACCAATTTGATGCAGTGTGCTGCGTACATTCTGAGCACTGACAGGCTGACCCCCCACCCCCTCAACCTCTGCAGCAATGCTGGCAGCACTTATACATCTATTTCCCGAAGACAACCTCTGGATATGACGCAGAGCAAGTGCATTCAACTTCTTTGGTCGACCATGGCGAGGACTGTTCTGAGTGGAACCTGTCCAGTTAAATCGCTGTATGGTCTTGGCCACTGTGCTGCAGTTCAGTTTCATGGTCTTTGGCAATCTTCTTATAGCCTAGGCCATCTTTATGTAGAGTAACAATTCGTTTTTTCAGATCCTCAGAGTTCTTTGCCATGAGGTGCCATGTTGAACTTCCAGTGAACCAGTATTAGAGATTGAGAGCGATAAAACCAACTTTAACACACCTGCTCCCAATTCACACCTGAGACCTTGTAACTCTAACAAGTCACATGACACCGGGGAGGGAAAATGGCTAATGGGTCCCAATTTGGACATTTTCACTTAGGGATGTACTCACTTTTGTTGCCAGCGGTTTAGACATTAATGGCTGTGGGTTGAGTTATTTTGAGGAGGCAGCAAATTTAGTGTTATACAAGCTGTACACTCACTACTTTACATTGTAGCAAAGTGTGATTTCTTCAGTGTTGTCACATGAAAAGATATAAACATTTTTTTACAAAAATGCGAGTGGGTACTCACTTTTGTGAGATACTGTAGGAGGAGGAATATCAGTATATTCCTTTTCTGCTCTATTAACTTGTATCATTAGATTCCTCTTCCATGTCTTCATATTTGCTTTAAGAACCAAGATTTGTTTCACAAGTAGCTCTCAGAGATATGCTTTCAAAGCATCCCAGACTACCAACCGAGAAACCGTAGTAGAGTTCTTCCACCCCAAAAAATAATTGCAATAACAATGACTAGAAGTGGACTCCAGGAACAATCTTAGCCAATAAGGATTTAAAGAGTAACTCCACTTTTGTTGTTTGTTGCACATTGCAAGGAATTTAACAAACTTTGTTGTAGAGATCTACCTGTTTCTGCTCCGAAGACATAGCTGTTTGTTTGACCATGTCTTTTTCATACTAATTCTAAATTGTAATGACTGGTTTATTATAATTAGTGGGTACACTTTCAGTGTTCTGATAAAAAAAAAAGTTAGTGTCTGCATCACTTTAGAAGTAATTAACCTATTGGGAGTATCTCCCCAAAAATTTAATTCTTGTTACAGGGTTGCCTGAAATCTGATTTCTAGTGCCGGCTTCTGTCCAGGATCCATCTGTGTGTGGTTGCTCTTGATGTACTGACTCCAGCCTCAGTCCACTCCTTGTGAAAGTCCCCAACACTTTTTTGAATGTCCTTTTCCTGACAATCCTCTCCAGGCTGCGGTCATCTCTGCTGCTTGTGTACCTTTTTTCTTCCACACTTTTCCCTTCCACATAACTCTCTATTAATGTGCTTTGATACAGCACTTTGGGAACATCCAACTTCTTTTGCAATTACCTTTTTGAGGCTTTCCCTCCTTATGGAGGGTGTCAATGATGGTTTTCTGCACAACTGTTAGGTCAGCACTCTTTCCCATGATTGTGATTCCTACTGAACCAGACTGCGAGACCATTTAAAGGCTCAGGAACCATTTGAAGGTGTTATGGCTTAATTAGCTGGTTAGAGTGGGACACTTTGAGCCTAGAATATTGCATAATATTCTAATTTTCTGAGATTGTGGATTTGGGGTTTTCATGAGCTGTAAGCCATAATCATCACAATTATGAAAAATCACGGCTTGAACTATCTTGCTTTGCATGAAATTAGTCTCTCATATATTAGTTTCACCTTTTTAAGTTGCATTAGTGAAATAAATGAACTTTTGCACGATATTCTAATTTTTAGTGTTTCACCTGTAGTTGGTAAAGTGGAATAAAGACAGCAGTCCATCAAGTTCAACGTGTGTGTGTGTGTATGTATGTATGTATGTATGTATGTATGTATGTATGTATGTATGTATGTATTTGTTTCTATCCCTTTTTTATATTGTGTTCTCTAAGATGCCCATCTAAAAAAAGTTTTTTTAAAATATTGACAGCACACCTTATGCCGTTTTTAAGGTTAAACCGCTTTTCATTTAACTTCATTGAGCGGCCATGTGGTTAAGCAACCTGGGACTTAATAGGTTTCTCCCTATATGGGAAGAATTCAGCATTTTTTCTGCCAAGACGCAGCTTCTCCTGGACATGATGGCAGTGGGTTTTTACTGCCTCTAAACGCCCCTTCTTCTAAACTCTTCTAAATGCCTATGTGTGCATGGACACATAGGCTAACATAGAGGGGCATTTAGAGGCAGAAAATAAAAATGCCAGATTCCTCCAAAAGCATAGTAGTGTGCATGAGCCCTTAAGTGTCTCTTTTTCTAGGGAGAATAACTTTAATGCTTTCAGCCATTCCTCATAATTGCCCTTTCTGTTGACTATCTCCATTTTCAGCACATCCTTCCTGAGGACTAGGGATGAGCCGAACACCCCCCCCGGTTCGGTTCGCATCAGAACATTCAAACGGACCAGAAAGTTCGCGCAAACTTTCGAACCCGTTAAAGTCTATGGGACTCGAACGTCAGGAATCAAAAGTGCGAATTTTGAAGGCTAGTATGGAAGTTATTGTCCTAAAAAGGGTTTTTTGGGACCTGGGTCCTACCCCAGGGTACATGTATCAATGCAAAAAAAAGTTTTAAAAACTGCAGTTTTTTCGGGAGCAGTGATTTTAATGATGCTTAAAGTGAAAAAAAGTGAAATATTCCTTTAAATATCGTGCCTGGGGGGTGTCTACAGCATGCCTGTAAAGTGGCACGTGTTTTAGAAATGTCATTTTGTCCAGGGACAGTTCTAAAGGAATAAAAGTCATTTAAAACTGCTTGCGGCTTTAATGTCATGTCTTGTCCCAGCAATATGGATGAAAATCATTGAGAAAAAATGGCATGGGTACCCCCCACCCCCCCCAGCCCATTATCAGCCCCTTTGGGTCTTGTATGGATATTAAGGGGAACCCCGCACCCAAATTAAAAAAAGGAAAGGTGTGGGGCCCCCAGGCCCTATATACTCTGAACAGCAGTATACAGGCGGTGCAAACAAGACAGGGACTGTAGGTTTGTTCTTAAGTAGAATCTGTTTGTCATTTTGAACTGGTACATTTTTAAAGTGTAGCTCCAGCCAAAAAATTGATTTTTAAGCTTTTTGGAAACATATAGAAGGGTTATCGCCCCTGTAACATTTGTTTTGCTGTCTGTGCACCTCTTCAGAAGATTTCACCTCACTTTCTGTCCTAATGACCATTTGGATTTTGAAAATTTGGGGTTTTTAGTGAAACAAGCAACTCTTACAGGAGAAAATTTCCCTTCCATGGGGTAGATTTCCTCTCACTTCCTGTAGTCTCCTTCCGTTTGCAAGTAGGAGTCGTTTGTAAGTTGGATGTTTGAAAGTAGGGGCCTGCCCTATATACTCTGCAGAAATTTGGGCCTTAGGTGTTGGTGTTGCCACAACACTGTAAGCCCTCACAGTTTCTCTTGGTGGGTGCAGGAACGGGCCCTGCTGTGAAATATTATATCAAGAATTGTAATTGCATGCCCCTGTTAAACAGGGGCTGAACAATTGGGCCTTAGGCACTGGTGGCGGTGCCCAGAACCAAAAATTTTCTTACAAGCTATCAGCATGATCATTGAGGAGGAAGAGGATAGTCACTCAGCATAACAGGACATTCAAAAAAAATGATTCGGTTACATCAGCATCAGGTGCTTGGTAGCTGGTGGTGATCCAAGACTGATTCATTTTTATGAAGGTCAGCCGATCGACCGAGTCGGTGGACAGGCGAACCCTGTGATCGGTTACAAAGCCTCCAGCAGCACTGAATGTGCGTTCCGAAAGAACGCTGGATGCAGGACAGGCCAGTAGCTCAATTGCATACTGTGCAAGCTCTGGCCAGTGATCCATCCTCAAGTCCCAGTAACCCAGAGGATTTTCGGTGGGTAAGGTGTCCAAGTCTGATCTTGCCCCTAGGTATTCCTTCACCATGTAAACCAGACGCTGGCGATGGTTGCTGGAACCGATCATACCTTGGGGCTGCGGACTAAAAAATTGTCTGAGTGAGTCGGTTAGACAGCCACCTTCTCCACCGCTCCTTTTGTGGCTTACCGAAGCCTCAGCAACACGTTGTTGTCCAGGATCAGGAATTTGTAACCTCCCAGGCTCTGGGAATGCGTTGCATAAACCTTTTTGCAAGGCCTCCCGAAGATGTTTCATCCTCTGCGACGGCAAAATAAGGTCCGCAACCTTACCCTTGTAACGTGGATCAAGGAGGGTTGCCAGCCAGTAATGATCCCTCTCCTTGATACCACAAATATGAGGATCCTTCCGCAGGCTTTGCAGGATCAGGGAGGCCATGCAGCGTAGGTTTGCTGAGGACGACATGATCCGCAGCCACCTCCTCCCAGCCACGTACAAGTGCATGGATTTCTTGGGACTGTAATTGATCCCTTGAAGACTGCTGCTGATGCTCCTCGTCCTTGTCCTCTTCCTGTGGTAGGCGGGCCAGCAGGAACACTGTCTGGATAAAGGTGTCACTGATGCATGCACTCACTGCTCACCATCCTCGTGGCCTCCTCAAATGGTGACCAGGACAGTGCATGCATCCCTGATCATGACCCACTGGCGTGGCAAAAAAAAAAACAAGCTCCCCTGACCCTGTCCTCGTGCCATATTGGCACAGATACTCATTGATGGCCCTCTGCTGCATGTGCAGCCGCTGCAGCATGGCCAACGTTGTGTTCCACCTGGTGGGCATGTCGCAGATTAGGCAGTTCTTGAGCAGGTTGTGTTCCTTTTTGGAGCCGAGCCGAGCACTGGCATATGACCGGCGGAAATGCACACAGAATTTCCTGGCCTGCCTCAGGACATCCTGTAAGCCCGGGTACCTGCCCAAGAACCACTGCACTACCAAGTTAAGGACGTGAGCCAAACAGGGCACATGGGTTAGTTGTCCCTGTCGGTGGGCGGAGAGGAGGTTGGTGCCATTGTCGCAAACCACCATTCCTGGCTTAAGCTGGTGTGGCGTCAACCACCTCTGAGCCTGCCCCTGCAGAGCTGACAGAATCTCTGCCCCAGTGTGGCTCCTTTCCCCCAAGCACACCAGCTCAAGCACCGCATGGCATCCTTTTTGCCTGCGTACTTGTGTAGCCCCTTGAACGCCTACGGAGCACCGCTGGTTCCGAGGACAAATCAGCACAGGAAGAGACCATGGAAGAAGAGGAGGGGTGGAGGAGAGAGGTGTGTCAGAATCACTACTGGTAGCATTTTGGAGGTGTGGTGGCGGACCAACCTCCAACACTACTGCACCCTGTCCTGCATCCTTCCCAGCTGCCAGCAGAGTCGCCCAATGCGCCGTGAAAGATGGGTAACGTCCCTGTCCATGCCTGCTGGACCATGAGTCAGCGGTAATATGCACCTTACCGATGACCGCCCTGTCCAGCGAGGCCAAGACATTGCCTTCCACATGCCGGTAGAGAGCCGGAATCGCCTTCCGTGAAAAAGTGGCATTTGGGAACCTGCTACTGAGGAACCGCACATTCCACAAACTCACAGAAGGGGGCAGAGTCTACCAACTGAAAAGGCAGCAGTTGAAGTGCTAGCAATTTAGCCAAGCTAGCATTCAACTGCTGGGCATGTGCATGGCTGGGAGCTAATTTCTTTCAGCGGTGCAGCAGCTGGAGCAGGGAAATTTGCCTGGTGCAATCGGACGTTGGTGTACCGATAGCAGATTGCCCTCAAGTACTTGGCAGTGACACACCTAATTCTACACCTTTATTCCTCTCAGTGCAGGTTTCTGAGAGGACTGAAGGTATAGTGGGGTTGGAGATACCAGCTGATGAGGAGCAAGGAGAGGTCCACTTTGTTCTTTGGTGTGGGTCTTTTTTGTATGCTTGCCAACAGACTGCATGGCAGGTCAACATATGTCTGGTCATGGTGCCCAAGCCGATCATGTTTTGGCCACGCGAGATACGCTTCAGACCTATGTTGCAAATAGCAATGGTGCGATCTGCTGCACATGTCTCAAGAAAGGCCCACACCAAATAACTTTTGGAATAACGCGCAGAGACAGCAGCGCCCTGCACATGCGGAGCACTGTGGTGTGATGCAGTCGGTTGCCTGCCCTTAAGCTGGCCCCTCGAGGGCATCCTGCCTTGTTGATGTGCCTCCTCCGCCTCTCTCCTATCAGGCATTCACGTAGAGTCAGTGACCTCATCATCCCCTCCCTCATCACTGGAGCAAACCTGGCAGTATGCTGCAGCTGGGGGAACATGACTGCCAGTTTGCTGTCCTTCTTGGGCACCCCCTCTCTCTGGGCTCATGTTACTGCCTTCCTCAAGCTGGGTACCATCATCGGAGCCTTAAACGCTGCACATCTTCCTGCAGCATGTACCCAACACTGTGGTCAAACAGTTCGGGGGACTCCTCAGAAGGACATGGTGGGGCTAGGGAAGGAGTGACTGATGCCATTGAGCCGAGGGAAGAGGCTGCTTTTAACAGCTGCTTTGCCAAAGTACCCTGAGCCTGGGTGAGAGAGGATGAGGAGGATGAGGACGGCTTGGTCATCCACTCTACCAAGTCTTCGGCATGTTGCGGCTCAACACGGCCAGCTGCCGAAAGAAAGGACAAGCGTGCCCCACGGCCACGTGCTGATGAGGATACACCGTGTCCACGACCAGCACTGTTGCCTTTAGACACAGCCTGCTTGCCCTCCTTTCATTGGCCGGTAACTGTCTGCCTCTCCTTGTTGGCCTTCCAGACATACTGTCTTTGTATTGAAATAGGTACACAAGGAATGGCCTGCAGTGAGATGTAGCTGCACAAAGCTGGGATGTGTGTGTGTGTATATATATATATATATATATATATATATATATATATATATATATATATATATATATATATACTGATTTTACTGCAGCTAGCTGAATCAACTGCCTGGCTGTAGTATCTTAGCAACAGTAGTTCAGGAGGAACAGTCTGCAGTGTAGCTAAACTGAATACTGTGTGTGTGTATATAATCCAGGGGGTAGATATATTTCGCCCAGATTCAGGCTTTACGCCGACTTATACAACTAGGTGGAGAGTTGTATAAGCCCAGCTGAGGCTAGTGGGCTCATGGATGACTCATACCTCTAGGGAGAGTGTGGGGCGTCGTGCAGGCAGGGAGTTGATGAGACCAGCTGAAGCTTGTCAGCTCATTTAGGCCTCTATAAGAACTCCCAGCTTCATTAGGTGTTTGCTCATGCCTGGAACCAGACCTGTGTGGACTGTCTAGGGAGAGTGAACCCCTGTGCGGTGAGACAAAGCCTGTGTGGCTATTTGCTTGGACATTTAAAACCAGGGACTTAGGGACTAGGACAGCACTAGGCTGATCCCAGTTGTTAGGAAACCTGTATGTTTAGTCAGAGGTCAAGTTGACCAGGATTTATTTTATTTATGTTTCTTTTGCTTTGCTGTGTTTTGTCACTGTAAATAGAAAATAAACCGCACCTTTTTGATTTTGAAAACCACAACCTCCGTTGGCTGGGCCTGTTTTTGTGTGGGGAGCCCATCCCGGGGGTCACACACACCCGCTGCCGAGCTAACCCCCTCACAGTATATATATATATATATATATATATATATATATATATATATATATATATATATATATATATATATATATACACAGTGTGTGTGTGTGTGTGTATGTGTGATTTTATTTATATATATAATATATATATATATTACACTAAATACACTGACTAAAGCTAACTCAATCGCCTGCCTGCCTGCTGTAAAGCCTCGCACACACGGCCGAGAATCTCGTCAAGAAAAAACACGTTGTTTTTCTTGACGAGATTTTTGGACAAGAAACTTGTCCCGGCCGAGTGTACACACGATCCATTCAAAGAATCCGCGGTTCTTTGAATGGAGCGGACGCGGTGACGTAATCGACTACGACGAGCGTGCGCTCGTCACATTCGATGCCGTCGCCGCCATCTTGCTACACCCTACCTATGCCTAGGAAGCTACCGCGCATGCGTCAGTCATTTCGAGCATGCGCGGGCTTCCCGGAAGAC
Organism: Rana muscosa; assembly: GCA_029206835.1. Taxonomy (NCBI): domain Eukaryota; kingdom Metazoa; phylum Chordata; class Amphibia; order Anura; family Ranidae; genus Rana; species Rana muscosa. The sequence continues at coordinate 734,168,533 of CM055117.1, forward strand.
AGGTAAACGTACACACACACACACACACACACTTTTCTCGTCGAGAAACCTGCTGACAAGAATCTCGACGAGAAAAAAGAGAGCAGGTTCTCTATTTTTCTCGTCGAGATTCTTGTCGGTTTTCTTGACGAGAAACATGATAGCCGCGTACACACGACCGATTTACTCGGCAAGAAAGCTCTGCCAGCAAGTTTCATGCTGGTTCTTGCTGAGAAACTCGGTCGTGTGTACGAGGCTTTAGTAACTGAAATGAAATGACACTCTCTCTGTCTCTATCTCTCTCAGCCGGAACACACTACACAAGGCCGACGCTCGGGCGGCCTTATATAGTGTGGGGCGTGTACCTAATCCCTGAGCCATGATTGGCCAAAAGCACACTGCCTTTGGCCAATTATGGCTCTCTTTGCTTACGGCGCTGTGATTGGCCAAGCATGCGGGTCATAGTGCATGCTTGGCCAATCATCAGCCAGCAATGCACTGCGTTGCCGCAGGGAATTATGGGCCATGACACGCCACTCGAATTTGGCACGAACGGCCCATATTGTTTGAAATTCGTAGAACGGCTGAACAGACGATGTTCGAGTCGAACATGAGTTCGACTCGAACACAAAGCCCATCCCTACTGAGGACTGGTGACTAGACATGGATGGCATATTCAAGGCCAAACAGGGGTTTTAGAATTGTAGCTTTCCAGTCCATTAAGGGTGCATGAGTGGCACCCCCCTATCCATGTGCCCGGCCCCTATGCGGGATACCGGACGCATGAATTCCAATGGGGGGGGGGTTTGAAACGCCTAATTAGTGCAAGAGGCTCTAATAGGCTTCAAAATAGGGTGGGTTCGGTTCGCAAGGAATGTGAACCGAGCCCACCCAGGTGTGTCACAATAGCGAATGAATATTCGCTATTTGCAACACCCTCCCGGCCAATCAGAAAAGTGGGTCTTGAGACCTGTCACCCGATTTACTGAAAGGACAGGCGATCCTATTGGACACCTAGGTGGAGGAGGTGCATGGCGTAAACCCTGTGATAGAGAAGAGGACGCAGGAGCTGCTGCCAGCTGCCCTCCACCTAGATGGGGTAAGTGTCAGACCGACTGGCAGACAGCAGGCAGGCTCGAAAAAACCCCACCAACCGCCACTAGTTTTATCTCTTTAATAAATGCCCTTTTACTGCATGCTAATAGTCTGCTTGCCTTGCCTAGATCCTTTTCCATCCTTGTTTCCCCCAGAGGTACCACCCCCCCTCCCCCATGGAGTAACTTGCCTTCTTATCTTTAGCCCCCAAGTGTGTTACTTTACATTTGACAATATTAAACCTCATTTGCCATGTACACCCCCTTCTTCTTCTTCTTCTTCTTCTTCTTTTTTTTTTTTTTTTTTTATCAAAGTCCTCTTGTAAAGTTTCTACAACCTATAGTGAACTTATTGTCAGCAAACACTGAGATTAAGATACTCATTCCAACCTCTATCATTTATGCAAAAGTTAAACTGAATTGATTCCAGGACAGAGCCCTAGGGCATCCGGCTCACAACTCCAAACCTTTCAGAAGATACACTATTTATCTCCACCTCTGGACCCTGTAACCATGTTTATATGCAGGTACATACACTATTGTCAATGCCTTAAGACCTCAATTTGTAAATTGGGCATTTATGGGGAACTCTATCAAATGCTTTGGCGACGTCCAGATTTACCACATTCTATCACCTCAGAATGTTAAAAGGTTGGTCTGTCAAGAACGATCCTTCATATATCTATGCTGGTTATTACTAATGATACTATTTTTCTTAGCAAATTATTGGATATAGTGCCTTTATAAACCCCTCCAACAGTTTACATACTACTGATGTTGGACTGATTGGTCTTTAGTCTACAGGTATGTACAGTATCTCAGCCTTTTTTTGAGTATTGGCTTTTTGCCAATCAGCTGGTACCATTGTGGTCAGTAAGCTGTCCTTAAAGAATAGGAATATTGGTCTAGCAATAACCTGACTAAGTTCTTTGGGGATTCTTGGGTGTAAGCCACCTGGTTCAGGTGATTTATTTACCTTGTTTTTCAAGTCTTTTTTGAACACTGGCTTTTGTTAGCCACAAGGGAACATTCTGTGCTGTGTTCCTAACAATACTAGCCTGTCTATTGTACCCCTACTTTTTCTTTTGTAAAAACCAAGAAGAATGTATTTAAAGTGGTATTGATTACAAAATCAAACATAATATATTGCAGCTTACCAATCCATAGATGTGATGGCTACATTTAGTTTTCTTTTTTTAGGCTTTTTTCCTTGTGTTTTCACCTCATGAGCTGGTCAGTAAAACACTTCCTGTATTAGAATGCCCCTGCGTGGGATGCATGAGCACAGGGCACCTTTTGGACAGTGGCATCATCAATCTGGGGGTTGTGGAGTATTAGATGTATTAGCAGATATAGATACACTAACAAATAGAAGCCAGACTTCAGCTAATACTTTACAGTTTGGGATAAAGGTTTCACAGAAATAAAGGGTAATCGTTAGAACCCCTGCTAGTGTTTAAATGTTTTGTCTCATCCCTGTAACTGATACATTCTGCTGGAAATGTTCTTTTGAAAAACAGACCTACTGACTGGATCACAGATAAAAATAAAGTAAAGAAAGCCTAAAAAAGAAAATGAATGGAGACATCAATGGTAAGCTGGAATATACAGTCAGGTCCATAAATATTGGGACATTGACACCATTCTAATCTTTTTGGATCTATACACCAGCACAATGGATTTGAAATGAAACAAACAAGATGTGCTTTAACTGCAGACTTTCAGCTTTAATTTGAGGGTATTTAGATCCAAATCAGGTGAACGGTGTAGGAATTACAACAATTTGTATATGTGCCTCCCACTTTTTAAGGGACCAAAAGTAATGGGACAGATTAACAATCGTAAATCAAACTTTCACTTTTTAATACTTGGTTGAAAATCCTTTGCAGTCAATTACAGCCTGAAGTCTGGAACGCATAGACATCACCAGACTCTGGGTTTCATCCCTGGTGATGCTCTGTCAGGCCTCTACTGCAACTGTCTTCAGTTCCTGCTTGTTCTTGGGGCATTTTCCCTTCAGTTTTGTCTTCAGAAAGTGAAATGCATGCTCAATCGGATTCAGGTCAGGTGATTGACTTGGCCATTGCATAACATTCCACTTCTTTCCCTTAAACTCTTTGGTTGCTTTCTCAGTATGCTTCGGGTCATTGTTCATCTGCACTGTAAAGTGCTGTCCAATGAGTTCTGAAGCATTTGGCTAAATATGAGCAGATAATATTGCCCGAAACACTTCAGAATTCATCCTGCTGCTTTTGTCAGCAGTCACATCAATAAATACAAGAGAACCAGTTCCATTGGCAGCCATACATGCCCACACCATGACACTACCACCACCATGCTTCACTGATGAGGTGGTATGCTTTGGATCATGAGCAGTTCCTTTCCTTCTCCATACTCTTCTCTTCCCACCACTCTGGTACAAGTTGATCTTGGTCTCATCTGTCCATAGGATGTTGTTCCAGAACTGTGAAGGCTTTTTTAGATGATGTTTGGCAATCTCTAATCTGGCCTTCCTGTTTTTGAGGCTCACCAATGGTTTACATCTTTTGGTGAACCCTCTGTAATCACTCTGGTGAAGTCTTCTTCTCTTGATTGTTGACTTTGACACACATACACCTACCTCCTGGAGAGTGTTCTTGATCTGGCCAACTGTTAAGGGTGTTTTCTTCACCAGGGAAATAATTATTCGGTCATCCACCACAGTTTTCCATGGTCTTCCGGGTCTTTTGGTGTTGCTGAGCTCACCGGTGCGTTCTTTCTTTTTAAAGATGTTCCAAACTGTTGGTTTGGCCACACCTAATGTTTTTGCTATCTCTCTGATGGGTTGGTTTTGTTTTTTCAGCCTAATGATGGCTTGCTTTACTGATAGAGACAGCTCTTTGGATCTCATGTTGAGAGTTGACAGCAACAGATTCCAAATGCAAATGGCACACTTGAAATGAACTCTGGACCTTTTATCTGCTCCTTGTAAATGGGATAATGAGGGAATAACACACACCTGGGCATGGAACCGCTGAGCAGCCAATTGTCCCATTACTTTTGGTCCCTTAAAAAGTGGGAGGCACATATACAAACTGTTGTAATTCCTACATCGTTCACCTGATTTGGATGTAAATACCTTCAAATTAAAGCTGAAAGTCTGCAGTTAAAGCACATCTTGTTTGTTTTATTTCAAATCCATCGTGGTGGTGTATAGAGCCAAAAAGATTAGAATTGTTTCGATGTCCCAATATTTATGGACCTGACTGTAATAAATGTTTGCGTTGGAGTTTAATACTGCTTTAATAGAGTTGCCTTCTCCGTCGCCTGTAACTAAATTCCCCTTTCTTTTATGGAGCCAAAATGCTCTGGCTTTGCTTTTTTTACTATTTAATATTTTTTAAATGTTTTGAAATTCTTTTTACTCTACTCCACTATTTGTCTTTTTGTGGGCTATTTTCGCTGCCCTGATCACACGTTTAAATTTTTAATTGCATTCCTTGTAGTGTTGAAATGCTGATGGTGACCCCTTGGCCTTACATTTTTTAAAAGGATATTTTTTTCTCTTTAATTTGCCCTTTTACACTCAAATTTATCCACCCAGGTTTAACTTTACAGGGAAAATAACCCGCTCCAGGTGTCTGAGTCACAAAAAATCTTCTCCTCAAAATGATGGTGCTGGCTCCGTATGCAAAATAGCATATAGAAAAGAATTCAATCCGGACTCCAACAACAATTTCTTTCTTGGTTAAAAACCATACAGCAAAAGATGCAATCAACAGTTGACATGTTTCACATCGTAACTACTGGTGCTTACTCATAGCTGACTCTTTAGGCAATAGACAGGAATTTATATGCACATGCCAATACAATTTTTACAAAGCAAACGAGGTGGGCTTAATTGAAATAATTGAAGAGCTGGTGAATTAGTGGACACTCACTACACATGGAAGCTCGGCTCTGATTAAATCAATATCATATCCGCCGAGGCCCGTGTCTCACATGATGTTGCCACTTTGATGCGACTTTAAACGATAAAGCCCAAATCGCTACTACAATATGTATATATTTCATGGTTTTTACAATTGCTGATGACAAATTTATACATCTAAAAACATAGGAAGTAAAAACATCAAAAAAGGCAAAAAAAACAAACTGCGAAAACCAAATACATGTATTGACATATGTATGTAGTTTCATTAATGCTGGAGGAAAAACATGTTTATCGGAACACCTACAAAAATTGGCATCTACGCCAAAGAATTCAATATATGTCATTAAATGCAGTATTCCATATATAAAAAGCTTAGTTTTATTATGTTAAGACTTCAAAGCAATCCTTCCAGCAAAAATTTATATAGAACACTTATTGGCCCCTTATTGACAGTAATGATTCTCACATAAGGCTACCTTTTTCTATTTATCTTTTCTAGATTTCAATATATTAATTTAAATGATTGCATGAAAAAGAACACGTATGTATGTGTACATGAGAACGTGAAATGATGGTAAAAAATGGTTAAAATACTGGAACGAATGCTAAGAAAAATGCAGGCTTAATGAAAGGACAATAGATATCAGCAGAGGAAACAGTGTGTATGACACAGATTCTATATGGATGTATACAGGGTCCTGTGCGAGTTTAGTCCGAATGCAATGCAATCCCAGCCACGGACATCGCATGCACGCGATTTTGCAACACGCAGCAGTGCGAACCGACCCTTAGAGAGGCTAATGTTGTTGTACATAGAGTTAAAGAAAAGGAAGAAGATACAGTTGGTAATGAACATGGGTGTCGTCACTCATGAGTGACATCTCACTCAAAATTCATACCCGCTGGTATCCTAGTGTTAAAGAAAAAAATCCAATAAACCTCACGTTTACATAAAACCCTAAATTTAACCCCCCCCTCTGATAGGCAACACTATTCTCTCTACACCTTGGATGGCTAAACTGGAAACGTCTTTCTGATGTATATTATTCCAGTGTCTGGCCACGTTGGTATTATGATATTTGTGTATGTCATATAGGTGGTCTTGAAACCAATCACGCAACCTGCGTGTCGTTCGACCTACATACTGTATGTGGTATGACTTGCATGTAATGTATACCAAGTATTTAGTGTTACAGTTTATGAATGATGTAATTTTTGAAAATTAGTTTGAAGTCGTTGCTTGTATAGTGTCTCCCTTTTAGAATGTGTTTACAGCACAGGCACCCGTTTGATCCACAGCAGAAGGTGTCTTTAAATTGTAGGTTTAACTTTAGCTGCTCCGATTGCTATTACCAGAGAACTGACAGTCTGCTCTGAAAAAACAGTACCACCCCGGTACAACCACTTGAAGTACAATGACGTACCAGGTACATGATTTGGTGGCATGTGGCTATACTGTATAGAGGATGTGAGAATTTTCAGTGACAAGTACATATAAATGTAGGTTGAACTGGATGGACCTTTTGTCTTTATTTAACTTGACAAACTATATAACCATGTGCTGGTTCTTTCACATGCCCCTGGGCAAACCATTCAAGCCTGGCTCCCATTGTTATTATTATTCAGGATTTATATAGTGCCAACAGTTTACGCAGCGCTTTACAATACAGAAGGAAGACAATACATTATCAGCTTGGTTTTAGAGAGATTTAGTTTAAGGAAGTGATGCAACATCCATGCTGATATGTCAGTAATAGGGATGAGCTTCGTGTTCGAGTCGAACATACGTTCGACTCTAACATCGGCTGTTCGATCGTTCGACGAAGATCGAACGATTTGGGCCGTTCGCGCCAAATTCGAGTGACGCGAACGGCCCACAATGCACTACGCCATCGCAGTGTCATCCAGGCGCTGTGATTGGCCAAGCATGCACTGTGACCCCGCATGCTTGGCCAATCACAGCGCCGGCAGCGAGGAGAGCAATGATTGGCCACAGGCAGGATGCCTGTGGCCAATTATTGCTGAGGGGGTTTAGTACACGCCCCACACTATAAAAGGCCGCCAGCACGGCGGCCTAGTGTAGTGTGTTCCGGAGCAGGGATAGAGCAGCATAGGCAGGGACAGTGACTTTTATTTCTTTCTTGCTTAACCTGGATTCCTTTAGTTTAGGGAAAGAGAAGGATAGGTAGGGAGAGTGTCAGTGTGTTTTGTGCTTGTGCTATATTGTGCTTAAAAAAAACAACATTTTTTCTAGGGACAGAAAACTGTAGGTAGGGAGAGTGTGTCAGTTTCTTTCACTGTCAAAGTCCTTGTTTCCAGGGACCTGGAAGGACAGTGAGGTAATTCTCCTTGTGCTAAATTGTGCTTAAAAAAAACATTTTTTCTAGGGACAGAAAACTGTAGGTAGGGAGAGTGTGTCAGTTTCTTTCACTGTCAAAGTCCTTGTTTCCAGGGACCTGGAAGGACAGTGAGGCAATTCTCATTGTGCTAAATTGTGCTTAAAAAAAACATTTTTTCTAGGGACAGAAAACTGTAGGTAGGGAGAGTGTGTCAGTTTCTTTCACTGTCAAAGTCCTTGTTTCCAGGGACCTGGAAGGACAGTGAGGTAATTCTCCTTGTGCTAAATTGTGCTTAAAAAAAATTTTTTTTCTAGGGACAGAAAACTGTAGGTAGGGAGAGTGTGTCAGTTTCTTTCACTGTCAAAGTCCTTGTTTCCAGGGACCTGGAAGGACAGTGAGGTAATTCTCCTTGTGCTAAATTGTGCTTAAAAAAAACATTTTTTCTAGGGACAGAAAACTGTAGGTAGGGAGAGTGTGTCAGTTTCTTTCACTGTCAAAGTCCTTGTTTCCAGGGACCTGGAAGGACAGTGAGTGAATTCTCCTTGTGCTAAATTGTGCTTTAAAAATTTTTTTTTTCTAGGGACAGAAAACTGTAGGTAGGGAGAGTGTGTCAGTTTCTTTCACTGTCAAAGTCCTTGTTTCAAGGGACAGAGAAGGACACCTGAAGGTAGCCCCTATTGCTTTTTTCCCATCTCCCTGCAGGCCATCTATTAGAATGTCTGGAAGGCAAACAAGGAGAGGCAGACAGTCAGGAGGCAATAAAAGAGGGCAAGCAGGCTCTGTGTCTGGGGGCAACAGTGCTGGTCGTGGACGCGGTGCATTGTCATCAGCACATGGCCATGGGACACGCTTGTCCTTCTTTTCGGCAGCTGGACATGTTGAGCCACATCATGCCGAAGACTTGGTAGAGTGGATGACCAAGCCCTCCTCCTCCTCCTCATCCTCTCTCACCCAGGCTCAGGGTACTGGAAAAGCAGCTGCCAAAGCGTCCTCTTCCCTGGTATCAATGTCAGACTCATCATCAGTCACTCCTTCCCTAGACCCACCATGTCCTCCTCCTGAGGAGTCCCCCGAACTGTTTCAGCACAGTGTTGGGTACATGCTCCAGGAGGATGCCCAGCGTTTCGAAGGGTCTGATGATGAAACCCAGCTAGAGGAAGGCAGTAGCGTGAGAGCAGACAGAGGGGATGCTCAAGAAGGACACCAATCTGGCAGTCATGTTCCAGCAGCTGCAGCATACTGCCAGATTGCCTCCAGTGATGAGGAGGGAGGTGATGATGAGGTCACTGACTCCACGTGGGTGCCTAATAGGAGAGAGGAGGAGGAGGAGGATGAGGAGGAGGCACATCTCCAACGAGGCAGGATGCCCTTTGGTGGCCAGCGTAAGGGCAGTACACCGACGGAATCACACCGCAGAGCTCCGCCTGTGCAGGGCGCTGCCTCTGCCCGTCATTCAAAAAGTTCTTTGGTGTGGGCCTTTTTTGAGGCTAGTGCATCAGATCGCACAGCTGCTGTTTGCAACATATGTCTCAAGCGTATATCGCGTGGCCAAAACATCAGCCGCTTGGGTACCACATGCCTGACCAGACATATGTTGACCTGCCATGCAGCTCGTTGGCAAGCCTACCTCAAAGACCCACACCAAAGAACAAAGCGGACCTCTCCTTGCACCGCATCAGCTGGGATCTCCAACCCCACTATAACTTCAGTCCTCTCTGAAACATGCACTGAGAGGAATGAAGGTGTAGAATTAGGTGTGTCACAGCCAAGTACTTGCGGCCACTCTGCTAGCAGTACACCGACGTCCGATTCTAGCAGGCAAATTTCCCTGCCCCAGCTGCTGGACCGTCGAAAGAAGTTCACTCCCAGCCATCCACATGCCCAGCGGTTGAATGCTAGCTTGGCTAAATTGCTAGCGCTTCAACTGCTGCCTTTTCAGTTGGTAGACTCGGCCCCCTTCCGTGAGTTTGTGCAATGTGCGGTTCCTCAGTGGCAGGTTCCCAAACGCCACTTTTTCTCACGGAAGGCTATTCCGGCTCTCTACCGGCATGTGGAAGGCAATGTCTTGGCCTCGCTGGACAGGGCGGTCAGCGGTAAGGTGCATATTACCGCTGACTCATGGTCCAGCAGGCATGGACAGGGACGTTACCTTTCTTTCACGGCCCATTGGGTCACTCTTTTGGCAGCTGGGAAGGATGCAGGACAAGGTGCAGTAGTGTTGGAGGTTGTCCCACCGCCACGCCTCCAAAATGCTACTACTGGTTGTGACACACCTCTCTCCTCCACCCCCTCCTCTTCTTCTTCCTCCATGGCCTCTTCCTGTGGTTTGTCCTATGAACCAGCGGTGCTCCGTAGCCGTTCACGGGGCTACGCAAGTACGCAGGCAAAAAGATGCCATGCCGTGCTTGCGCTGGTGTGTTTGGGGGACAGAAGCCACACTGGGGCAGAGGTCCTGTCTGCTCTGCAGGGCCAGGCCGAGAGGTGGTTGACGCCACGCCAGCTTAAGCCAGGAATGGTGGTTTGCGACAATGGCACCAACCTCCTCTCCGCCCTCCGACAGGGACAACTGACCCATGTGCCCTGTGTGGCTCACGTCCTTAACCTGGTGGTGCAGCGGTTCTTGGGCAGGTACCCGGGCTTACAGGATGTCCTGAGGCAGGCCAGGAAAGTCTGTGTGCATTTCCGCAGATCTTATAATGCCAGTGCTCGCCTGGCTGAGCTGCAAAAGGAGTTGAACCTGCCCAAGAACCGCCTTATATGTGACATGCCCACCAGGTGGAACTCAACGTTGGCCATGCTGCAGCGGCTGCACACGCAGCAGAGGGCCATCAATGAGTACCTGTGCGACTACGGCACCAGGACAGGGTCAGGGGAGCTTGTTTTTTTTTCACCACGCCAGTGGGGCATGATCAGGGATGCATGCACTGTCCTGGCACCATTTGAGGAGGCCACGAGGATGGTGAGCAGTGACAGTGCATGCATCAGTGACACTGTACCTCTTGTCCACCTGTTGGAGCACACGCTGCGTGGAATAATGGACAGGGCACTTGAGGCAGAACAGAGGCAGGAAGAGGAGGACTTCCTTGCCTCTCAAGGCCCCCTTTACCCAGACAGTGTTCCTTCTGTCCCACCCATCGCACAGGAAGAGGAGGAGGAGGAGGAGGAGGAGGAGGAGGATTGTGTCAGCATGGAGGTGGAGGCTGGCACTCAGCATCATCAGCAGCAGTCTTTTAGGGATGATTTACAGTTCCAAGAAACCAGTGGACTTGTACGTGGCTGGGAGGAGGTGGCTGCGGATCATGTCGTCCTTAGTGACCCAGAGGACTCCGGAGCGAATGCCTCAGCAAACCTACGCTGCATGGCCTCCCTGATCCTGCAAAGTCTGCGGAAGGATCCTCATATTCTTCGGATCAAGGAGAGGGACCATTACTGGCTGGCCACTCTCCTTGATCCACGGTACAAGGGTAAGGTTGCGGACCTTATGTTACCGTCGCAGAGGGAGCAGAGGATGAGACAACTCCGGGAGGCCTTGCAGAAAGGTCTGTGCAACGCGTTCCCAGAGACTGGGAGGTTACAAACTCCTGGTCCTGGACAACGAGTTGCTGAGGCTTCGGCCAGTCAAAGAAGGAGCGGTGGGGAAGGTGGCCGTCTGACCGATGCGTTCAGACAATTCTTTAGTCCGCAGCCCCAAAGTATGATCGGTTCCAGCAACCATCGCCAGCGTCTGATAAACATGGTGCAGGAATATCTAGGGGCAAGGTCAGACTTGGACACCTTCCCCACCGAAAATCCTCTGGCTTACTGGGTCTTGAGGATGGATCACTGGCCAGAGCTTGCACAGTATGCAATTGAGCTACTGGCCTGTCCTGCATCCAGCGTTCTTTCGGAACGCACATTCAGTGCTGCTGGAGGATTTGTCACGGATCACAGGGTGCGCCTGTCCACCGACTCGGTTGATCGACTGACTTTCATCAAGATGAACCAGTCTTGGATCACCACCAGCTACCACACACCTGATGCTGATATAACAGACTAATTGATTTTAACATGTCACATCCCTTCAAGACTGATGCTGATGCTGAGTGCCTGTGCTGTTATGTTGACTGGCTATCCTCCTCCTCCGAGTCCTCAATGATACGATTGATGATGATAGCTTGGAAGATCATTTTTGTTTATGGGTGCCGCCACCAGTGGCTAAGGCCCAATTTTTCAGCCCCTGTTTTACAGGGGCGTGTAATTACAATTTTTTTAGCAATAATTTGCCATAGGGCTCATTGCTGTGCTCCAAGTACAGTATCTGTGAGGGGTTGGAGTGTTGTGGCACCAGTGCCTAAGGCCCAATTTTTCAGCCCCTGTTTAACAGGGGCGTGTCATTACAATTTTTGAAGCAATACTTTGCAACAGGGCTCATTGCTGTGCTCCAAGTACAGTATCTGTGAGGGGTTGTAGTGTTGTGCCACCAGTGCCTAAGGCCCAATTTTTCAGCCCCTGTTCAACAGGGGCATGCAATTACAATTCTTGATCTAATAATTCACAGCAGGGTCCATTGCTGCACCCACCAAGAGTAACCCTGAGGGCTTACAGTCTTGTGGCAACGCCACCACCACCACCACCACGAAAGGCCCACTTTTTCAGCCCCTGTTCAAAAGGGGCATGTAATTACAATTCTTGATCTAATAATTCACAGCAGGGCCCATTGCTGCACCCACCAAGAGTAACTGTCAGGGCTTACAGTGTTGTGGCACCAGCACCACCATCAAAGCCCCAATTTTTACTACCACTGTTCAACAATTATATGTAATTAAAATTCCTGATATAATAGTTGACAGCAGGGCGTTCCAGCACCAACCAAGAGTAACTGAGTGCTTACAGTGTTGTGCCAACACCAACAACTAAGGGGCCTATTTCTGCAGAGTATATACGGCAGGTCCCTACTTTCAAACATCCAACTTACAAACGACTCCTACTTGCAAACGAAAGAAGACAACAGGAAGTGAGAGGAAATCTACCCCTAGAAAGGAAAATTCTCTCCTGTAAGAATAAATATGGGAGAAAGGGGTCTCATCTGTACTGATGCTTTATCAGCAATCCTTGTTTCAAGTAAAACACCACATTTCAAAAACAGTTGTCATTGGGACGGAAAGTGAGGTGAAATGTTCTGAACAGGGGCACAGACAGCAAAACAAATGTTACAGGGGTGATAACCCTTACCTATGTTTCCCAAAAAGTTTAAAAATAGATTTTTGGGCTGGAGCTACACTTCAACAATGTACCTGTTCAAAATTACAAACAGATTCTACATAAGAACAAACCTACAGTCCCTGTCTTGTATGCACCGCCTGTATACGGCTGTTCAGAGTATATAGGGCCTTTTTTATTTTATGTGCGGGGTTCCCCTTAATATCCATACAAGACCCAAAGGGGCTGGTAATGGGATGGGGTAGGGGGGGGTCATGGGGTAGCTATGCCATTTTTCTTAAAGAATTTCATCCATATTACCGGGACCAGACATTACATTAAAGCCGCAAGCAGTTTTAAATGGCTTTTTTTTCCTTTTAGAAGTGTCATTTTGTGCAGGGACAGTTCTAAACACGGGAAACACGTGGCACTTCACAGGCATACTTTAGACACCCCCCAGGTACGATATTTAAAGGAATATTTGACTTTTTTTTTTTCACTTTATGCATCATTAAAATGACTGCTCCCGAAAAACGACCGTTTTTAAAACTTCTTTTTGCATTGATACATGTCCCCTGGTGCACAACCCGGGTTCCCAAACCCTATTTATGACAATAACATGCATAATAGTTGTTATAATTAGCACTTTAGAATTCGAACGTTCGCATCCATTGTATTTAATAGGGTTCTAATGTTCGTTCGAACTTTCGGTCCGTTCGCGGGTTCTGGTGCGAACCGAACCCGGGGGTGTTCGGCTCATCACTAGTCAGTAAGTTAGTAATGCAAGAGGAGACTGAAGGAGTGAAGTGAGGAGTAGACAGATTTGGGTGTCATCAGCGTATCGATGGTATTGGAAGTTGTGGGAGTTTATTAAATGACCAAGGGAGGAGGTGTAGATGGAGAAGAGAAGGGGTCCTAGAATACAGCCTTGGGGGACCCCCACACAAAGTGGAAATGGAGGTTCTGGTCAAGGGCCACTCTTCAATATCTTCAGAGAGCTACACTGGGAAACTATATGGTGGTGCCGGTTAGGATTCCCCCCCCCCCCTTTCTCTCTTTTCTTTTCTTCTCTTTTCTCTGTTTAATGGACAAAATGCTGAGGTGGTACCTGTTTTCTTATGGTGCATAGTTGGACAGCTATTCCAAATTTTCCTAGCGAAATGGAATGTTTACATGGAATCTGCCTTTCTAAATTAAATTAAATGTAAAAAAATAAAGAGGCGATGGAGGGGAGGAGACAGAGTTTTAGGTAACACTGAAAGAGCGCTGTGATGGGTAGGAGAAGAACCAGGATAGAGCAGAATCTTCGAGACCAAGAGTTTATTGAGAAGGAGCAGGTGGTCAACAGTAGCAAAGGCCGCAGAGAGGTCAAGTAGTAGTAGTACAGAGTAGTGGCCATTTGGTTTTAGCAGCTAGTAAATCATTTGTGAGTTTTAGTAAGGCAGTTTCTGTGGAGTGCTGTGAGCGAAAGCCAGACTGTAAGGGATCAAGAAGGTTATTTTCAATGAGGTAGGAGCCAAGACGGTTGTAGACTAAGAGTTCTAGAAGTTTAGAATTGAATGGGTGCAATGAGATGGGTCTTAGGTTCTTCAGGTTGGCGAGGTCCAGTGAGGGCTTTTTAAGGATTGGTGTGATCTGTGCATGTTTTGGAGGGGAAGAGAAGGTGTCACTAGAGAGGGAGAGAATAAAACGGTTGTAAACCGAGGGGTAACCCCCCCCTGCACGACAAGGGCGTAATGTGCTAGTATGCATCGCATACTAGCACATTATGAAATGCTGACCTTAGAACGAAGCCCTCTCAGCAGCGTCCGGTCACTGCTGGGAGGGAGGGCTGACATCTTCTACCGCTTTCTTCCAGGATCATGGGCTTTGGCATTGAGAGTGGCTGGAGCCATGATGGTGTCTTTTATGCACATGCGTGTGGGAGCCCTCGGTTCCGGCAAGAAGCTATGAAGTACTGGCACGGTAAGTCGGACTTTCAGAGCGCATGTGCAGCTGACTTTAGCAGCTGCATGCAGGGTTAATATCTTCTAAACCGTGCAGGTTTAGGTGATATTAATTTTACCTACAGGTAAGCCTTATTAAAAATCACAAAAGAAGGTTTACAACCGCTTTTAAAGACGTGAATGAGAGAGCATAGGATCTAATAGGAGGGTGAGTGTAGTAGTTGCGAGGGAACAGGATCCAGGGAACCATTGGCTATGTGTGCATCTGAAAAAAGTTTTGTTAACCTCTTCAGTAGTAGCCAGTTCAAAAGAGGAGACTGTTGACTGTGCTGTTAGACAAGGTATGTTGATTGGGGAAGATGTACAGTAGTGTCCTCACTTATTGCATTAATTTTTTTTAAAGATTTATTTATTGAGTTTTTTCATGTACAAAGCAAACAGTCTCGCAAATGGTTACATCACATGTATATAACATTGCATATTAATGATAGCACCACAGGGATATATGGTATTATCTAAAAAAAATGGTGAACCCCGGTTCCTAAACTGAGGAAAACTAAAAAAACGAATTAAGTAGATCGACCAAAGTGGGCCACGTAGGGCCCCACTATGAGAAATCATAGTATAGTAAGCAGTGGAGATATAACCAAGTACAGTCAATCCCTACATACACGCACACACCCAGCCATACACACCTCACCGCCCACCACACCTCCAACCAGAACCCGAGAGCACCAAACCAACAACATTGTCCCCAGCAGGCTGCAGCCTTAGCAAGCCAACCCAGGGCAATACCCATTAGGGTTGGGAGAGCAGGGTGTCCTTTCTTAAAGGAATCTTCTATGTCAAGCCAGGGCTGCCAAATCTTGGTAAACTTGGCAGGACAGGCCCTACCCTTGTAGATGCATTTAAAAATGGGTATAACCTTATTTATCATTCAGTACAACCTTTGAACATCTGGAGCAGAGGCACTCTTCCATTGTAACAGAATTAATTTCCAAGCGTAAAAAAAGAATAGTGCGAACCAGAATTCGAGCATGGGTCCTGGGTACGAACTCATTGAGAACTCCCAACAGTCCAACCTCCGGTGTACAAGGTATTGTTAAATGTAAGCTGTCCTTGAAAAAAGAAAATAAGTCCTTCCAAAATGTTGACAAAGCAGAACAAGACCAAAACATATGTATGTATCCAGCATCAGTGGAGTCACACCTAGAACAAGAAGCAGCAGAGGCAAAACCCATGTGAGCCAGCCTGGCAGGAGTATTATGCAATTGGTGTATAAATTTAAACTGTACGTACAGATCATTCGATCCAATAAGGTCCTGAAAGCAAACCTCTGAGGCCTCCTCCCACCCCTCCTCGGACAGCCCCGGAATTTCCACCTCCCATTTCCACTGAGCAATCTGAAAGGTATTAACCCCAGCAGACTGCAGGCGGGAGTAAATGGTCGTAACCAGCTTTTCAATATCCTGGTATGACAGCAGCTTCTCCAAAGGCGATTCAATGAGCTCCTGGGTCAACCCAGTAAATTGTGCCCGAACGGCATTACATGTCCACCACAAGGAGTCCGGGTGACCCAGAAGCTCAGCGAAATTTGGGTTCCGCCACAGGGGGGACCTGGGAGACCTCCCATTCGAGTCAGCAAGCACCTTGTTACCTTCATGCCAGGCTAACCAGCTAATTTCTAACGGGGAGCCTTGAGAACAACGCCTGGGTACAGATCTGTGTAAATTGTCCACAAGTGAGGCCCTAGAACCCACCAGTGCAGTCAATAGAGCAGTGGAACAGGATGAGGAGGCCTCCAGGAACCAGTCATAAACATAAGCTCGCTGTGACCCTATAAAATAGTGTCGCAGATTAGGGCAGGCCAATCCGCCATCAAGTTTAGCAGCTTGAAGCGAGGCCCTAGCTATTCGTGGGGTCAACCCCTGCCAGAGGAAGGTGGAGAGGAGCGAGTTAATCCTGTTAAAAGAGTTTTTTAAACAAAAAGATTGGGGATGCCTGAAAAACATAAGAATTTAGGTAAATATATCATTTTAAAGATATTCACACGGCCTATCGGATTAAGTGGTAAGGAGGCCCAGGTACGCAGCCTGGTTTCCATGTGTGTTATAATCGGGGTAACATTAAGGTTTTCAAACAAAGATAGGTCAGCATTAATATGTATCCCCAGATACTTAAACGTGTGTTGGACGGTCAATTTGGATGTAGAGGGGTAGGCGTAATCTAGTTCAGGGCCTATAGGGAATGCCACCGATTTATCCCACCCAACTCGTAACCCAGAGACCTTCCCAAACTCCTCCACAACACCCAGTAGCGAAACAAATGACTGCTCAGTCCCATCCAAGTAGATTAGGGCATCATCTGCATAGAGGGAAATCTTTTCAGTAAGGTCCCCATAGCAAATGCCACCTACCGTCACCGTTTGCCGCACCGCCAGAGCAAGAGCTCTATGGCCAGAGCAAACAGAAGCGGCAAGAGCGGGCAGCCCTGCCTGGTTCCCCTTTGCAAAGTTAAGACATCAGAGACATCCTTATTAGTACTTATCCTAGCCCTAGGGTTGGTATAAAGCAAACAAACCCACTTAATAAATTGGGAGCTGAAGCCCATATGATGCATGATTTCCCAAAGGAAGGACCAGTTAACTATATCAAAGGCTTTGAGCACATCCAATGATAACACAAGGCCACTCTTTTGGTCAGTGGCAGTCCTGTGAATGTGCAGTTAGAGCCGGCGAATGTTGTCATACGTACTCTTCCCAGGCATGAACCCAGTCTGATCCCTATGAATGAGATGGAGAATGACCTTTTGTAGTCGTAGGGCTAGAATTTTGGCCAACACCTTGACGTCACTATTCAGTAGTGAGATTGGACGGTAAGACCCACACAACAGTTTCTTTATCAGGTTTAGGCAGTACAACAATCAGGGCTTCACACATGGAGGAGGGGAGCTCACCCTCCTTCAGTGCACAGCCAAACAGTGAGTGTAATTTCTGTGCCTGGTCTTCAGCATAGTTTCTGTACCATTCGGCGGGCAAACCGTCCAATCCAGGGGCTTTATTAGGGGGGAGAGAGCATATGGCCTCCGTGACTTCCTCAATCGTCAGGGGTTTGTCTAATATAAGGTTATGAGATTCATCCAGTACTGGGAACTGCGGAGATTCCAAAAACCCCAGCGTCTCAAGTTCATCCGGGGGGGGATGGGGCAGAATAGAGGTTCTCATAATAGGACTTAAATGTCTGATTAATAAGCAGGGGGTCAGATGTGACTGAGCCGTCAGGTAACTGAATGTGTGGTATAGTCCTGTCAATATAATCCGTGCGGGAGAGAGAGGCCAACATTTTACCATTCTTACCGCTGTGTTCAAGCAACCTGGCCGACAAGTACCTTTGCTGTTTCCGCCCTGCGTCCACCCTATGGAGGTCCAGAGCCCTATGCGCCCCCACCAGGACCCCATGGGAGTCGGGAGTGGGAAGCGCAGAGTATTGGGCCCTGGCTTGCTCCAAGGAGGACTCCAAGAGGGCAGCCCGAGAGGACTTCCGATGCTGGGCAATATTAGAGATATAGGAACCTCGCACCGACGCCTTAAAGGCATCCCACGTGGGGCCAAAGGAAGCGGAACTGGCATTATCCCCCCCCAGTAGTGGGACATGTCCTGCCGGACCGGCTCCTGGAATTCAGAGGTGGAGATCCAGAGGGGACTGAGCCTCCACAACTGAAAAGAGGGTCTATGGCCTAATAGCATTTCCACAGATAGGGCGGAGTGGTCAGAGATGGTCTGAGGTAAGTAAGTGACCGCCTGGATACAGGAGACTAGGTCAGGAGTCCCCAGGGCATAGTCCAGCCTGGAAAGTGTACAGTACGTCCGAGACTGACGAGTATTCCCTTACCATAGGATGTTTTTGCCGCCAGAGGTCCACATAGCCAAAGGAAGCACACCACTGACCAAACAGCCTACAGTCATACTGGAGAGGTTTCAGGCGGTCCATGCCAAGATCTAGCACTGAATTGAAGTCCCCCACTATAAGGGTAGCCAAAGTTGGAAAGGTGGCAAATTGTACACTTAAATCTGAAGATTGCAGCCGGGACGGGGGGGGGGGGGAGCATACACAACCACTAACAGTGGTGTTGCATGCACTGTGCATTGAAGAAAAACATAACGACCCTTGGGATCAAGCACCGCTCGGTCACAGGAAAAGGGGAGGCCCTTCTGTATAAGGATGGACACCCCTCTGGCATAATTGGAGTATGTGGAGTGATATCCATGTAAGACCCAGTGTTTTTTTAAAGCCAGCACTTTTGATGCCATAAGGTGTGTCTACGGTAGGCACAATATATGAGGATTATGTGTCTTCAGGAAATCAAACAGGGAGGCCCTCCTTAAATTTGGAGTTTAACCCCCGGACATTCCAGGAGACACACCTGACCATAGACATGGTGAGATATAAAAAATTAAGCAAAACATTTGCACGGTATGGATTAGAATTGTCATGAGCAAAACATCCCCACACGGCTGCAAACCCAGAGGCAGGAGGAGGCAAGGTGGAGAGCATACACACACACACACTTCATTCATCCCTTTACACAGCATAAATCTGACACACATTCAGAATAGGCAGTAGCCAAAATTTAACCCCTGCCAGGCCCCAAAAACGAGGGGCTGGCCTAAACCCCAAACTGCATGTACACACTAGGAACATGGCCAACACAGACAAGTCAGCGAACAAACTTTAGATCAGCCAGTGATCAAAAAAACCCGAAACAAAGGCCTCGTACACACGGCCGATTTTCTCGGCAAGAACCAGCAAGAAACTTGCTGGCAGAGAGGTCTTGCCGAGTAAATCGGTCGTGTGTACGCGGCTATCGGGTTTCTCGTCGAGAAAACCGACAAGAAACCTCGACGAGAAAATGGAGAACCTACTCTCTATTTTCTCGTCGAGATTCTCCTCTGCATGTTTCTCGACGAGAAAAGTGAGTGTGTGTACACTTACCTGTCCTCCCGGAAGCCCGCGCATGTTCGAAATGAATTTGACGCATGCGCGGTAGCTTCCTAGGCATACGTAGGGTATACCAAGATGGCGGCGACGGCATCGAATGTGACGAGCGCATGCTCGTCGTAGTCGATGACGTCACCGCGTACGCTCCATTCAAAGAACCGCGGGTTCTTTGAAACGAGCGTGTGTACACTCGGCCGGGACAAGTTTCTTGTCCAAGAATCTCGTCGAAAAAAACGACATGTTTTTTTCAACGAGAATCTCAGCCGTGTGTACGAGGGCAAAGAAGAGAAAAATTTAATGAATGGTGGCAGCATAGTCACCAAGAGGAGATCAGCATCCTCCTGTCAAGGCGGTTAATGAAAGATACCTGCCACAGGTATAGTCCCAGTCAGACAAATGACCAGGCTGGTGCAGGGACTCAAACCAGGATAAAGCATTTGCAGGGGTTTGGAAAAAGTGCACCTGGCCTTGGTGCACAACTCTCAGCGTCGCAGGAAACAATATGGAGTACTGGATGGTCTTGTCCCTCAACTTTTTCTTAACATGTTGATACTTGGCCTTCGACGCCCGGACAGCAGGGGAGTAATCAGGAAAAAGGGACACTAATGCATTATTGGTTTTCAGGCTCCCTTTCTTGCGGGCAGCACGCAGGATAGCGTCCCGGTCCCTGTAGTTAAGAAGGCTTATCACCATAGTGCGAGGGGGGTTGCCAGCGGGAAGCGGTCGGCCGGGTACTCTGTGGGCGCGCTCCATAACAAAACATGGGGGATAAACAGTCCTTCCCAAATTCCTGGACAAACCAACTCTCCAGAAAAGATACCGGGTCAGCACCCTCAACCCGCTTACGCAGGCCTATCAGGTGCAGGTTGTTTCTTCTCAGGCAATTCTCCAAATCGTCAACCTTATCCTCCAGGGAGTGAATTTTAGTGCTGTGGGGTTTAATGGTAGGTAGGACCGGGCCGACAGTGTCCTCCAGCTCACTGATGCGGTGTTCCGTGTCCGAGACCCGGTCCCTTACTTTATGGATGTCCTGGCGCATAATGGTAATGATGGGTCAGGGTCCTCTGCGAATAGATCCGGTGTGGAAGCCAGGGACGAGTGAGGTGTGGTGGATCGGCGGCCATCTTGGCAAGAGCGCGTGGTAACACTCATCCTGTCCGGGGACTGTTTCTTCCCCTTATGCTTTCCCATCCACCATATTCCCCAATATAGCAGCACCGGGTCTTCCCCAAGAGATCCAGATAGTTTTCATCCGTTTTTAAAAGGCAGGTGAGGAGGATTGCAAAGGATTGTACAGAGGGATCTCAGAGCTGCTAGAGAATATGTCTGCTCACATGCTGTGTCAGGCCACGCCCCCTTATTGCATTAATTTGGTCTTTTGAAGTTAATGGCAATCTCTTGGGCAATGAGTGAGTTAGTGGGTAGAGGGGGTGAGAGACGAAGCAGAGTGTTAAAGGTAGAAAAGGGCCGATGGGGACTGGAGGACAAGGTATTAATAAGAGAGGCAAATTAGGTTTGTTTGGCAGCATATAGGCAGGACTTGTATTTTGGGATAGCAGATTTATATAGGGTGAAGTCCAGCAGGGATTTGGTTTTACGCCACAGTCCAAGAGCACAGCAATGTCTCTTGAGATTTCTGGTGTTGTCAGTTTGCCAGGGTTGTAATGGTCGGGGCCTGATCCTACATGTAGCTAGAGGAGCAAGTGCATCCAGTGAGGATGAGCATGAACTGTTGTAGACAGAGGTGGTCAGGACAGGTCCGGGGAAAGATTATGTCATATAGGTGGTCAGTAGCAGAATAGAGAAGAGAAGGGTTAAACTGGCGAAGGTTTCTACAAGTAATCGTTTGCTGCTTGGATGGATAGGTGGTTGGAGACAAGGATACTGTAAAACTGATGAGGTTATGATCAGAGATATGAAAGGGTGTCAGGTAAGTACTTACCGAGGCCGAGATGCTGAGAGCGGTTCACCCTTGCAACTTGACGGACTCCGCCCCCTAGAGGTGAGACAGGGAGAGGATGGCGAAAAGAGGCACTGGCTACCAGCAGGTGGAGGAGTCTTGCTAGATGGGCTGGTAGCGCTGAGTAGACTGAGAGCAGGCTGAGGGTCAAACACTGAGCAAGCAGGCTTCCAGCAGGAACTGGCTGACAGGTACAGTTCAAGCAGCAAGGGGTTAGTGGAGGCAGATGGAGACTGAATCCGGATAGGGGCTGCTGAGGTTAAGAGGTTCAGGCTGAGGGTCTAGCACAGCGACAAGTAAAGTCCAGATAAGTGCCAGGGGCAGGTCAAGACTGGAGAAACGTAGAAGATCCAAGGTACAGGCAGAAGGTCAAGGGCTGGAGACAGACGGCAGTTTCGAGTCACAGGCCGAGGGTCAAGCACAGGTGGAAGCAGAAGTCCGTATAACAAGCCGGGGGTCAGGTCCAGGAGACAGATCAGAGGAGTCAAGCCAATCCGGGTCCCAACAAGGGATTCAGGTAGTTTTCAGGAGACTTTGGTACACAGGAAAGCTGACAAACCAACAACCTGTCAGTGCATCTGGGCTTCTTTAAATAGGCCCGCCTGGATTCCTATTGACGCGCATGCGCCGTTTCGCCGTTGCGCGCACCCGTGAGCGCCGAAGCGCCGTCCCGCACACGCCAAAGCACCGTCCCACGCATGCGCACCGGGCGCAGACTGGCACTGCTGGAATGGAGATTTCCCTGACAAAGGGGGTGTTGGTGAGGTTGCCAGGAGGGCAGAGATGGGAGAATACAAGGTCAAGGTTATTGCCATTGGAGTGAGTGGAAGCGTGTGTCCATTGGTTTAGGTCAAGGGATGAAGTTAAGTTGAGCTTCAGCTGGGCTGTTAACATTAACAGGGATGTTGAAGTCCCCTGAGAATGGTAGTGGGTATTTCAGAGGAGAGAAAGTAAGGTAGACAGGCAGCAAACCATCTCTTTCCCTTTCTATTGCTGTTTTTTTACTGTTCAGCATTCCTGCATAATCCTGTAGTACTCTTACTGGTGTATGCACTTATTCCTTTGGCCTTTTTGATATCTCTGCTGGCAACAAAATACTTTCCCACAGATGAGGAAGAAATGTAAGATAATTAACTGGACTATGTTTGTGCCAGTAATGCTCCTTTGCAGAGTACAGGGCTCTGCTGATACCTGTAGTGCTTCTTTGCAGGGTTATGCTGGTACCTGTAGTGCTCTATACAGGATGCAAGGCTCTGCTGGTATCAATAAGGTGCCTGTAGAGGGTACTGGGCTGCAATGGTACTTGAAAGTGCCTTTTTGCAGGGTACTGGTCTGTGTTGGTACCAGTATTGCTCCAATGTAGGCTGGGTTGCACCGGTAACACTATTATACAGTCCCTGACCCAGCACAAGATGCTCAAAGCACCACAGAATTTGGAGCCACAAAGCACAGGATAAGAAGGGCCCTTTGGAAACTAGGAATCACACAGCATAGGGTACTCAAAACCCATTGGTAGCTGGGAGCCACGCAGATCAGGACTATCAGAATCCTACAGGTGCCAGGACATCGCATCACTTCCTCCTACTACACTATTCAAGAATACTATGTCTGTAAGTTTCCAGAGAATACTTTGTTACTAGTGGCTACTACCTCAGGGGAATGTGATATTGACAGATGTTGCCAAATTTGCCAATTCACAGTGAATGTGACGTGCAAAATGTGGTCCAGTTGTACATGGTAGCCAATCGGCTCCTAACTGCAGTTTCTTCAATTAAGCATTGACAAAAAATTGAAGCTGATTGGTTTCTATGCAGAGCTGCATTTTGCACTCTACAGTTTTAGTAAATCGTATATAGCAACAGTTTTTTTCTCCCAACATAGCTCGTGTTGTCCAGGAACTTGTCCCTACATTTGGTTCCAAATCTGCTTCTACCTTGTATGCACAGCTGGTTTATTTTACTTATGTCTTGATTCCTTTGCCTGCCTCAAAGATAGATCCAATGTTGGGTCCAGAGTGATATTCATGTGGCCCTCCCCATAAACGGTTTTGATGCATATACGGTTGGACATAATATATACATAGTTATTATGTACTGTATGTGCATTTTTCTATTAATGGTCATAGGATCTATCTCACTTCACAGAATATATTTATTTTGTAATCTTTAGGTCATCTGATGTAAATCATTGTACTGTATGATATATATGAAATCCTGGAACAAAAATCTGATTTGTAATGAAAGTCTTGCAGATTCAACTTTTTCATATGCTTTTGAATGTAATTTATTGTTTTCAGCTTCCAACATCTCAGTTTGATCAGTAAGTCAGGCATGCTTACAGCTTCCAAAAATAACAGAGCTTGCATATTGAATGTAATGCCTTCTTCAACTGTGAGGAAGCCAAAGTAAGGTCATATACAGTCAGGTCCATAAATATTGGGACATCGACACAATTCTAATCTTTTTGGTTCTATACACCACCTCAATGGATTTGAAATGAAACAAAGATGTGCTTTAACTGCAGTCTTTCAGCTTTAATTTGAGGGTATTTACATCCAATTTAGGTGAACGGTGTAGGAATTACAACAGTTTGTATATGCGCCTCCCACTTTTTAAGTGACCAAAAGTAATGGGACAATTGGCTGTTAATCTGTTCCATGGCCAGGTGTGTGTGTGTGTGTGTGTGTGTTTTTCCCTCATTTGCCCATTTACAAGGAGCAGATAAAAGGTCCAGAGTTCATTTCAATTGTGCTATTTGCATTTGGAATCTGTTGCTGTCAACTCTCAACCTGAGATCCAAAGAGCTGTCACTATCAGTGAAGCAAGCCATTAGGCTGAAAAAACAAAACAAACCCATCAGAGATAGCAAAAACATTAGGTGTGGCCAAATCAACTGTTTGGAACATCCTTAAAAAGAGAGAACGCACCGGTGAGCTCAGCAACACCAAAAGACCCGGAAGACCACGGAAAACAACTGTGGTGGATGACCGAAGAATTCTTTCCCTGGTGAAGAAAACACCCTTCACAACAGTTAGCCAGATCAAGAACACTCTCCAGGAGGTAGGTGTATGTGTGTCAAAGTCAACAATCAAGAGAAGACTTCACCAGAGTGAATACAGAGGGTTCACTACAAGATGTAAACCATTGGTGAGCCTCAAAAACAAGAAGGCCAGATTAGAATTTGCCAAACAACATCTAAAAAAGCCTTCACAGTTCTGGAACAACATCCTATGGACAGATGAGACCAAGATCAACTTGTACCAGAGTGATGGGAAGAACAGAGTATGGTGAAGGAAAGGAACTGCTCATGGTCCTAAGCATACCACCTCATCAGTGAAGCATGGTGGTGGTAGTGTCATGGCGTGGGCATGTATGGCTGCCAATGGAACTGGTTCTCTTGTATTTATTGATAATGGGACTGCTGACAAAAGCAGCAGGATGAATTCTGAAGTGTTTCAGGCAATATTATCTGCTCATATTCAGCCAAATGCTTCAGAACTCATTGGACGGCGCTTCACAGTGCGAAGCATACTGCAAAAGCAACCAAAGAGTTTTTTAAGGGAAAGAAGTGGAATGTTATGCAATGGCCAAGTCCATCACCTGACCTGAATCCGATTGAGCATGCATTTCACTTGCTGAAGACAAAACTGAAGGGAAAATGCTCCAAGAACAAGCAGGAACTGAAGACAGTTGCAGTAGAGGCCTGGCAGAGCACCACCAGGGATGAAACCCAGCGTCTGGTGATGTCTATGCGTTCCAGACTTCAGGCTGTAATTGACTGCAAAAGATTTGCAACCAAGTATTAAAAAGTGAAAGTTTGATTTATGATTGTACATGTGCCTCCCACTTTTTAAGGGACCAAAAGTAAATGGAACAGATTAACAAACTGTTGTAATTCCTACATCGTTCATCTGATTTGGATGTAAATACCCTCAAATTAAAGCTGCAAGTCTGCAGTTAAAGCACATCTTGTTTGTTTCATGTCATAGAGCCAAAAAGATTAGAATTGTGGTGTTGTCCCAATATATATGGACCTGACTGTATGTGATTTTATATTTATGCTTGTTAACCACTTAAGCCCCGGACCATTTGGTAGCTAGAGGACCAGAGGTGAATTCAGAATTTTGCACTGCGCTGCTTTAACTGTAAATTGTGCGGACATGCAATGTTGTACCCAAACGAAATTTGCGTCCTTTTCTTCCCACAAATAGAGCTTTCTTTTAATGGTATTTGATTGCCTCTGCGATTTTTATTTTTTGCGATATAAACGGAAAAAGACCGAAAATTTTGAAAAAAAATGATATTTCTACTTTTTGTTATAAGAAAAATCGAATAAACTCAATTTTAGTCATACATTTAGGCCAAAATGTATTCAGCCACATGTCTTTAGTAAAAAAAATGTCAATAAGCGTATATTTATCGGTTTGCGCAAAAGTTATAGCGTTTACAAACTAGGGTACATTTTCTGGAATTTACACAGCTTTTAATTTATGACTGCCTATCTCATTTCTTGAGGTGCTAAAATGACAGGGCAGTACAAAACCCCCCCAAATGACCCCATTTTAGAAAGTAGACACCCCAAGGAAATTGCTGAGAGGCATGTTGAGCCCATTGAATATTTTTTTTTTGTCCCAAGTGATTGAATAATGAAAAAAAAAAAAAAAATACAAAAAGTTGTCACTAAATGATATATTGCTCACACATGCCATGGTTATATGTGGAATTGCACCCCAAAATACATTCTGCTGCTTCTCCTGAGTACAGGGATACCACATGTGTGGGACTTTTTAGGAGCCTAGCCACGTACGGGACCCCGGAAACCAAGCACCGCCTCCAGGATTTCTAAGGGCGCAAATTTTTGATTTCACTCCTCACTACCTATCACAGTTTTGAAGGCCATAAAATGCCAAAATAGCACAAAACCCCCCCAAATGACCCCATTTTGGAAAGTAGATACCCCAAGCTGTTTGCTGAGAGGCATGGTGAGTATTTTACAGCTCTCATTTGTTTTTGAAAATGAAGAAAGAACATTTTTTTTTTTTCAATTTTCAAAACTTTGTGACAAAAAGCGAGATCTGCAAAATACTCACAATACCTCTCAGCAAATAGCTTGGGGTGTCTACTTTCCAAAATGGGGTCATTTGGGGGGGTTTTGTGCCATCTGGGCATTCCATGGCCTCCGAAACTGTGATAGGCAGTGAGAAGTGAAATCAAAAATTGACACCCTTAGAAAGCCTGAAGGCTTGGTTTTTGGGGTCCCGTACGCGGCTAGGCTCCCAAAAAGTCTCACACATGTGGTATCCCCGTACTCAGGAGAAGCAACAGAATGTATTTTGGGGTGTAATTCCACATATGCCCATGGCATGTTTGAGCAATATATCATTTAGTGACAACTTTGTGCAAAAAAAAAAAAAAAATTTTATTTTTTCCGCAACTTGTGTCAACATATAAAATATTCCATGGACTCGACAGGCCTCTCAGTATATAGCTTGGGGTGTCTACTTTCCAAAATGGGGTCATTTGGGGGGGTTTTGAACTGTTCTGGCATTTTATACACAACATTAGGAAGCTTACATCCACTCTTCTAACCACTTGAAGACAAAGCCCTTTTTGACACTTTTTGTTTACATGAAAACATATTTTTTTTTGCAAGAAAATTATGTTGAACCCCCAAACATTATATATATTTTTAAAGCAAAGGCCCTACAGAATAAAATGGTGGGTGTTGCATTTTTTTTTTCTACACAGTATTTGCGCAGCGATTTTTCAAACGCATTTTTTGGGGAAAAAATACACTTTTTTTAATTTTAATGCACTAAAACACACTATATTGCCCAAATGTTTGATGAAATAAAAAAGATGATCTTAGGCCGAGTACATAGATACCAAACACGACATGCTTTAAAATTTCGCACAAACGCGCATTGGCGACAAACTACATACATTTTTAAAAGCCTTTAAAAGCATTTACAGGTTACCCCGTTAGATTTACAGAGGAGGTCTACTGCTAAAATTACTGCACTCGATCTGACCTTCGCGGTGATACCTCAAAATGCATGGTGCAATTGCTGTTTACATATGACGCCAGACCGACGCTTGCGTTCGCCATTGGGCAAGAGCAGGGCAGGACAGGGGTGCTTTTTTTTTTTTTTTTTTTTTTTATTATTAATTTTGCTTTTTTATTTTATTTTTAAACTGTTGTTTCCATATTTATTTATTTTTATCACTTTTATTGTTATCTCAGGGAATGTAAATATCCCCTATGATAGCAATAGGTAATGACAGGTACTCTTTTTTGAAAAAACTGGGGTCTATTGGACCCTAGATCTTTCCTCTGCCCTCAAAGCATCTGACCACACCAAGATCGGTGTGATAAAATGCTTTCCCAATGGCGCTTTTTATATCTGGGGGGGGACATTCCCTCCCACTGCTTGTAAAAGCAGTCCAGAGGCTAATTAGCCACTAGGATTGCTTTTACATGAAAGCCGGCCGCTGGCTGAAAAGAATGATACCAAGATGATACCTAAACCCGCAGGCATCATTCTGGTATAAACATTCAAAGTCCAGCAACATACCAGTACGTTGCTGGTCCTTGTTGGACATGTATTGTAATCTTTTTTTTCATGCAGCCTGTTGGCTGAACGAAAAAAAAAGATTGATCGGTGGGTATGCCCACCATTAGAATACCGCCCTTCATCCACCCACTTCTAATGATGGGCATACATGCACCATTTATATATGCCGAAGCATGGGGGCATCTTCTCGCAAAAGTTATGCCGCGTACACATGGTCAGACTTTTCCACGGGCAAGCCTCCGTCGGAATTTCGACCGTATGTACGCGGCATTAGGAGCAAAATCGCTCCTCCGCTCCTGCTGCCCCAATGCTTCGGCATATATGCTTTTTTTTTTTTTTAACTGTGGTGGTGAAATTACCTCCTACAGCACTGGAGTCGCAGGGATCAGGCCTGTCTCTGCGAACGCTGCAGTTATGTGTGTTGTGTTTTGCAAGTGACAGTGATCGATCGATACTGCACTTCGGTGGCCTGGGCTGGACGGAGGGGCAAAACGCAGGTGCTAGCAGGTATCTGGGCTGATCCCGCTAACACTGCGTTTTTGGGAACCCTAAACTGCTGGGGACGCTAGTATAGATCTGATCAGATCAGATATTGAGCTGATCAGATACTATACCACTAAGGGGGGTGTATGCTTCAGGCGTGGGTGTTAGCGCTACTGGCACTAACCTGACGCTGCCTGGGGTGTGACGCAGACCCTCTCTGACGCTAAAACCTAACTGATATCACCCGCCGGGCGATCAGGGGGTTAAACCTTTATTGGGTTATATACGGCGGGTGCCCTGACACTATAAAAAGCAAACTAACTAACCAGCGTCACCCGTAACACTTATATGATGATCACTGGTGAAAGGGTTAACTAGGGGCAATTAGGGGGTTAAAACCTTTATTAGGGTAATATATGGGGGTACCTGACGCTATATAAAAACCTGACGGCGAACCTAAAAAAAAATTACTGGCTACCTATCGGCATCACCGACACTAAGACAACGATCATAAAAACGATTGCTTAGCGACAGTGGTGATAGGGGGTGAAAGGGTTACCTGGGGGGCGATCAGGGGGTTAAACCTTTATTAGATAATATATGGGGGTACCTGACGCTATAAAAACCTGCGGCGAACCTAAAAAAAATTACTGGCTACCGATCAGCATCGCCGACGCTAAGACATCGATTAGAAAAATTATCGCTTAGTGACAGTGGTGATAGGGGGTGAAAGGGTTACCCGGGGGGGGCGATCAAGGGGGTTAAACCTTTATTAGGTAATATATGGGGGTACCCGACGCTATAAAAACCTGCGGCGAACCTAAAAAAAATTACTGGCTACCGATCAGCATCACCGACGCTAAGACATCGATCAGAAAAATGATCGCATAGCCACGGCGGTGCTAGGGGGTGAAAGGGTTACCTGGGGGGTGATCAAGGGGGTTAAACCTTTATTAGGTAATATATGGGGGTACCCGACGCTATAAAAACCTGCGGCGAACCTAAAAAAAATTACTGGCTACCGATCAGCATCACCGACGCTAAGACATCGATCAGAAAAATGATCGCATAGCCACGGCGGTGCTAGGGGGTGAAAGGGTTACCTGGGGGGTGATCAAGGGGGTTAAACCTTTATTAGGGGGGGGGGGTTAGGGGGCTACACTGGACCTAAGACTAAACTTTGGTGACACTTTTACACTCACAAATGTCACTGATTGCAGTGATCACTAAATAAATGGTCACTGCAATCAGTGACACTGTGACTGGGGGGTGATCTGGGGGTGTCTTGGGGGGCCTGGGGGGGCGATTTATGTGCCTATGTGTCCTGGTGTCAGTGTAGTGTTGTGTGTACTAACCTGGCATCTTCTCCTGTACGGTGCTCGGTATATGTGAGCGCCCCAGGAGAGATGACATCACTTCCTCCTTCCTGGCAGGCAGGGGAAGCTCTCTCATTCGCCGGGAGCGATCGAGAGGGGGTGGCCGGAATCGAACGGCCGTCCCCTCATGCCGGATCGCTCCCGAAGGTAAAACGACCGCTCACTGTAAAGAAGGGGGGTCCGATCGGACCCCCCCAACTATAGAAAGGCAATCACGTGTATATATACGTGATTGTGCCTGTCGGTGCCATTCTGCTGACGTATATTTACAGTGGGCGGTCGTTAAGTGGTTAATATTCTGTCTACTACTTAGACAAATACTGCATACTTTATTTACAGTAGATGAAGTGGGTGAAAGCAAGTTGGAAGTACAACCCCAATTTAAAAAAAGTTCAGGCGCTGTGTGCAATCTACATAAAAACATGCAATGATTTGCAAATCTCATAAACCCATATTTTATTCACAATAGATAATAGAAAACGTATCAAATGTTTAACCCCTTGGTGCCAATGTAACACAAAAAGCAGGCTCACTGGACTGGGCTTTTTTTCCGTGGGGCTGCATATTTGCGTATCTCCCTTTCTGCTGGGAGCGTGACTCGGAATCGGATGTTTCTGGTCCCGATCATTAGAACGAGACCCAGGGCTCTCGGCCAGACTCTGGTCTCTGTGCTGGGAGCGGGTGGCATGTGTGTGACCGAGAGCCCTGGGCCCCGTTCTAACGATCGGGACCTGGAACTTAAATTTCTGGGTCACCTGATCGCTGTGATAGCCTTTGATTGCCTATCATCACAGTGATCAGTCACTGTGAAGCCCGCCCCTGTGTTTTCTGTCTCTGTGAATAGACGAGACAGATTCAGTGCCTTGAAAAAGTATTCATACTCCTTGACATTTTGTCATGTTACAACCAAAAATGAAAATTTATTTTATTGGGATTTTATTTGATAGACCAACACAAAGTGACACATACTGTAATTGTAAAGTGGAAGGACAATGATAAATGATTTAAAATTTTTTATGATGGGGTGCGCATGCGCGGGGACTCGGAGAAGGACGTGTGCTGACCGACCTCCCGGCACCCCGACCCACCAGAGCTAACGATAGCGCAGGCACTGAGGTCCGTGAGCCAGGACCGATCCCACACCAGCCCCGAAGTGGCGATGAACCGTAGGGCACAGGGGCAGCCGCGGAAAGGACACGATACGCGCAAACTACAGCCCAGAAGAGAGCAGGGCCTTCCCCTACAGCACAGCCGCGATCCAAGATGGCGCCGGGTAAGCCAGACACACGAGGCAGCACGGCAGCAGCCAGATCCGACGGAGCTACACAGAGAGGAGACAGGCAGCTAAATCTGGAGCCAACTAGGGATCCATTCTCCTCACAATCCTCGGGAGAGGTGGAGACCGGACAGCGGGGTGAGTCACTATCACATCCCCCATCCCCAGCCATATACGCTGATAGACATGACTCTCCAAACTCCCCTGCCTCCCCTGCCTCCTCCATGGATAGGAACATGGCAGACTTAGCAGAAGTCCTCATTAGCCAATCCAGCCAATCCAGCCAGGATATGCCAATTCCCCAGCTCTCACACTATTCCCCTGATGCTGTACTGTTGGGCAGATTCTCCACCATGCTGCAGCAGGAGCTCTCTAAGGCCTGCACATTAATCACCACTGACCTGAAAAAAGACATCCATAGCTTGGGAGAGCGTTTTGAGCTAATTGAAACCAAAGTGGATGGAGCCATCAAAAGGGTCAACCAGAACTCAGCCATGGTGACAGACCTCCAGGATAGATTAGAAGAGGCATTCACAAAAATTGAAGATTTGGAGAATCGTTCTCGTAGGTACAATGTCCGCGTGCGTGGCCTCCCTGAAACTCACACAGATCTAGAGGGGGCTGTAAAAGACCTGATGAAAACCCTTATCCCTGATATAGCCAACCACCACATGGAAGTTGATCGCGTTCACCGAGCACTGACAGCCCCAAGGGCCGACGGCCTACCACGAGACATTATTGTTAAGCCACATCACTACCGCATTAAGGATAAGATGATGCTTGCGGCTCGCAACAGGCCGGACCTGTCGCTATTTGGAACACCAATACAGCTCTTTACAGATTTGGCGCCATCAACGGTCCAGAAACGCAGAAACCTACGGCCATTACTCCAGCAACTTATGGCCAAACAGATTAAGTATCGATGGTCGTTCCCTTTTAAGTTATCATTCACTTACAACGGAAAGTCCCACTCCTTTTCCACGTTCCAAGCAGGCGAAGACCTACTG
Source organism: Rana muscosa (assembly GCA_029206835.1). NCBI lineage: Eukaryota > Metazoa > Chordata > Amphibia > Anura > Ranidae > Rana > Rana muscosa. Next base: position 734,200,655 of record CM055117.1, read on the forward strand.
CTTAGTCTCGGCATCATTGCACGGGACTCTCCGACTCCGATTTCATCTCCCCCTCGTCTGGATCATCGTCCCCTCTCCCCGATATGGCAGGATCGCACACACTCACAGGCCAGAAATGCTCGCCGGAATACCTGAGTATTATTGCTCTTCTCTCTTTTTGCTTTTTTGCCCCCTTTTGGGAACTGTTAGTGCTTGATTGCACGGATATGGCCTGGGCCCATGGTGGACTATGGGCCTGATGGGGCCATCGTTACCGTTCACAGTTCACAGGTTACAAAGTCACGGGTTACAAAGTTACTGGAGTTCCTGGTTCTTCGGACTGGCTGCCAGCCGAATATTTTACAACCCCGACGGGCCCAACCTGGTCGAAGAAATTTTGCTTTTTGCTTTTTAGCAGTCTGGGGGCCTTAGTCGGACCGCAATGTGTTCCCCTGTTGGGCTGTGGCTCGGGGGCCGGAACGACCGATGGGGACCCTTCCGGCCCCGGCGCCACTGGCCTTGGGAATGCATGTTCCTATAGACAGCCTGTTATGTTAAAACTGTATTGATTGATTTTGTCATTTCCGATATGACCTCGAATAGCCTGCTCGTACAGAGTGTAATCATATTTGGGTCGGGGTGGTCATGCTTGCCACCCAACTGCAAGACTACCTATCCTACGACAAGGATGGTACCCTTGCACCTAATTTGCCGGATGTTGTCTCCGGCAGGGGTTATTCCCCATTCCTTCATTCATCAGCTAGGATTGAGTTATATTGGTTGTTTGGGCCTAAGGCCTATGTATATGTTTTTTTGCTTTTATTTTTGTTTCTCTTCTTCTCTAATGCCTTTTCCTTCTCTCCCTTCCCCCTCTTTCTTCGGAGCCTCGGTTCAGCGCCCTTCCCTTATGTCATGGTCTGAGAGGTCACATAGCCAAACAGTCATCATCATCGGGACCCTTCTCGCTTCATTCATTATGCAAGGTAAGAGTGCTCTGCCCTACCACGATGGCCACCACATATAACACAGACTATTCGATAGTTAGCCACAATGTACATGGATTTAACTCCCCTACTAAAAGAACTAAGGCTTTCCAGTTTTATCATAAACAGAAGGCTGAAGTCCTGCTATTGCAGGAAACTCATTTCTCCAATGTCTCAGCGCCCCGTTACCTCAATGGGAAGTATCCACAGTTTTACTTGGCAGGGGGTCGGGAAAAGAAGGGCGGTGTAGCCATCTGCTTTTCGAAACGGACCCCCTTTACCCCCATCGCTATCGTTAAGGACAAGAGAGGTAGATATATTATGGCAGTGGGGCGGCTCCATGACCAGGAGGTGTCCTTTATATCATACTATGCCCCGAATACTGGACAGCCGGAATTCTTTAGCAAAATGCTGAAGATTCTTATGCCCAAAGTCCAGGGTCAGGTCATTATGGGAGGCGATAGTAATATTCCCTTGGACAGAATTATGGATAAATCGGACTCCTCTAGATCAACATTGAAACGCCCACCGACTGGAAGCAGCAAGGTTGCACGTCTGTTTCATTTCTATGACCTCATCGACGCCTGGCGAGAAAATAACCCTACGGTCAGAGACTTTACACACTTTTCACAAGCCCATCATACTTACTCGAGAATAGACCACGTTCTAGTACGTACGCCTTTGCTACCATTTATTAAGTCGGTTAAGATTTTATCTACCCCTTGGTCTGATCATTCCCCGATAAAACTCTCTACTTCAGGCCTATGGACTAAATCTAGACCCTCCCCGTGGAGACTTAATGTGAGCTTGCTGAATGACCCTACAATCTTTTTAGAGATTCAAAAGGAAATACAGGAATACTTTAGACTTAATAAGGCATCGGACACATCCCCCGCAATTAACTGGGTAGCTCATAAAGCAGCGATTAGGGGCATATTGTTACAAGTGGCAGCCAGGATTAAACGCAATAGGGAACAGGCAAATAAGATTCTGGAAACTAACTTAGATAACTTACTTAGTGAACAGCACAGAAATCCCCTGGTAGATATAAGGCATAAAATTGACGAGGCTCGACTAGCACTAAATCTTAGCTTGACTACTCAAGCGGAGAAACATATTAGTTGGTCTAAGCACAGGTTCTATACGATGGGTGATAAACCTACCACAATGTTAGCTAGAAAACTGGTTCCTCGACCGTACACACCGACTTTGCCTAAACTACGACTATCCACGGGCCTAACCTCCCAGAACCCCGAACGGATAATTGGAGAATTTCACAAATTTTATGCTAAGCTGTATGGAGTGCAGGACAAGTTCGATTCATCTGAAGCGAGCACATTCTTTCGCGACTTACAGCTGCCTAAATTGACACAAGCCCATGCGGAACTGATGGACGGTGCTCTTACAGAGCCTGAAGTCAGGGCTGCAATCAAAACCCTACACCCTACCAAGGCCCCTGGGCCAGATGGATTCCCGGGTCACTACTATAGGAAATATCACGATCTTCTGGCCCCACATCTCTGTACTTACTTTAATGACCTGAGAAGCGGCAGCAAGCTCCCCAGCCATGAAAATGTAGCCTATATAAGTGTTATCCCGAAACCAGGAAAGGACCATACAGACTGTTCCAATTATCGCCCAATTTCTCTGATCAATACGGATCTTAAGATTCTAACCAAAATACTGGCCCAGAGACTTAATACTTTTCTTCAGTGTTATATCCATCCTGACCAAGCAGGTTTTGTCCCGACAAGACAGGCATCGGACCAAACCCGCCGGATAATTAACCTTATCTCGGCAGTTCGGTCTGATTGGGATGGAAAGGGGACTAGGAGGGGAATGTTACTTTCATTAGATATCCAGAAGGCGTTCGATTCTATCTCCTGGGACTATCTTTTTGATGTTCTTACACGCTTTGGATTTGGGAGACGCTTTCTGGATCTCCTTCACATATTATATGATTCCCCCAGTGCCTCGCTAATGCTCAGAGGATATACATCCCAAACATTTCCTATCAGGAGAGGAACTAGACAGGGCTGCCCGTTGTCGCCACTATTATTCGCCCTGGCGATTGAACCACTAGCGCTCAAAATTCGCGCCTGCAGAGATATACAGGGCATTTATTGCGGAGACTATGAACACAAATGTTTACTCTTTGCGGACGACTTGTTGCTGACCTTGACCTCACCGATCACATCCCTACCTAACTTGTATGCTATTTTGCAGCCTTTCTCCAACATTTCCGGGTTGGCAATTAATCATAGTAAGTCAAGAGCACTGAACTTATCTTTGCTAAGCTCCACTCAGGCTACGCTTGAAAAATCATTTCAATTCCGATGGGAATCCACAGCTCTCCCTTATTTAGGCATACAGCTGACCTCATCTATTGGTGAGTTGTACAAAGAGAATTATCCAGCCCTTTTCAAACGGCTAACAGCTGACATGGCTAAGTGGCAGGTTCACCCGCCATCGTGGTTTGGCAGACTTCACTCAATTAAAATGAATGTTCTACCTCGATTATTGTGTTTCTTCCGTACCTTGCCAGTTTCATTGGCCCGTGATGACCTTAAACGATTCCAGAATAAAGTACTACAGTTTATTTGGGGTGATAAGAGACCCAGGGTGAATAGGAGCACTCTATACACGTTGAAGCGGAGAGGAGGACTTGGTCTTCCAGACTTATTAAAATATTTTTATGCTGCCCAGATAGCACAACTTACAAGGTTTCACTCCCAACAGGCACAGGCCATTTGGATGGCTATGGAATCTTATTCCTGCCGTCCCAAACCTATTTCTTATATTTTATGGCTCCCTATCAAGGAGCGACCTCCTATACTTTGCCCTACTTTATCCATGTCACTGGAACTATGGGACAGACTCTCCAGATCTCACAAATTCAAATCTCCTCATTCTCCACTGACACCTCTGCTTCAAAATAAAGCATTCACCCCGGGTCTCACTCCACTAGCGTTCGAATGGTGGACTAATAAGGGTTTTAAGTGTATTGCTGACTTGTGCGATCATAGAGGTATGCTGACCGAACGGACTATGGCTGACAGACATCAAATGCCTCCAGCGGAGGGTTATAGGTTCGCCCAAATCTCACATTATGTACAAACCCTGGCTCGCAAGAGCAACCTAGCAACCCAAACTCCCATGGAACATCTATGCAAAAATTATGATAAAATTAAAGGACATTTATCTGCTATATATTCGATATTGCTGAGTGTATCGACAAAGCTGACTTATATGGTCCAATGGGAGACCGACTTGCAGGAAACCCTGGATCTGGACGAATGGCATAGGATAGCCGAGACAGCATCTCGTTCGCTCGTCAATACTTCAATAATTGAGGCCAATTATAAGGTTCTACTGAGGTGGTATATGGTGCCGGTCAGACTGGCAACTTTTGTCTCAGGAGCTACCCCGTTGTGCTTTAGGTGGTGCCCATCTGGCCACATCCTCTATCATATTTGGTGGACATGCCCAAAGGTCCGGAGGTTTTGGATCAGGGTGTATAATTTAGTTTACTCCCTTACCCAACTAAACCTAACTAAATCAGCTAAGCAAGCACTACTGGGGGGAGGAGATGTGGAAGCCTCCAAGTCCTGCAAGAGGCTCTTGACATTTATTTTTATTTCAGCCAAAATCACTATTGCTAGGAACTGGAAATCGGCAGCTCTACCATTCGATCAGCTTAAAGGCAAATTGTCTTGGTTGATGCTAAACGAACGCTTGACCGCTCTGGCCCAAGATAAAATGAAACTGTTTCATGGAGTTTGGGACCCATGGCTTCGTTACCTAACTAATGACCCGGGGATGTTTACAGCATAGCCTAGGGGATTAGGTTGAGATGTCTGGATGCTGAATCGGGGCTCCTCCCCCCCCCTCCCTCCCCCCATTCCCCCCTCCTCAACTGTCCTTTCCTTACTCTGTCTTCTTCCTTCTATTCTTTGTCACTGTCCTCTTTCCTCTCTTTTGAAATTTGTTTATTGTTTATTTTTGGAGTCAGATCCAGACCTTAGAGGTTTGTGCTGCTCCCTGTTTTCTCAGCTCCTACGGGACCATTGTCAGTCTGATCAGACCTCTGGGCGGCCCACACGGCCGGCTGAGTTGCGCCCCCCCCGATAGATGGATGGGGGGGCGGCTCATCTGGGTGGACGGTTCAGATATGATCTGCGATGCTAATAGGGGTTAACGGCTCTACGGAGCTTCGGACTACTCCAAGGACCCCTACACTTGGTGATCTTCATTGTGTTACCCCAAATGTTGATTGTGACTGTACAATGTTATGTGGCGACTTTTATACATTTTGTATGACAAAACTTGAATAAAAAGATTGAAACATAAATTTTTTATGATAATAAATATGTGAAAAGTGTGCCGCACATTTGTAGTCTTCTCAATCTCACAAGAATCCTTGATTACCAAAGAATATTTGGTCACGCGGAAAGGCTTATTTTCACAGAAATGGCTAAATTACATAAGAATGCTTGATTTCATGAAGTTGCTGGATCTCACAGGGGTGCTTGATCGCACAAGTACTTGGTCACACGAGGGTACTTGTCCGCACAGTGGTGCTTATAAATGCATAAAATGTTTGATCGCATAAAAAATGCTGATTCGCCTAAAGTTGCATGATCGCCTAAATTTGCATGGTTGCAAAGCGATGCATGTTAATTTAGCTTCCTTAATTATACAGGAATACGTGTCTGCCTGGATAAATGAGGTGTAATGTTGCATTACACTTTCAGAGTCGCAGGCTCGCAAGATGCCCGTTCCATAGCACACATGCTATAGGCATGCGTGTATACAGCACACACTTTTCTTTTTGTTTTTTTGCCTAAAACATATCGTAGGAATTTCATACTTCCATGAACGCACGCTTATATTGTAACACATATGGAGAGCCGTTTCATATGTGTTTATTTCCTGGGTCTACAGAGCGTGTCTGCGTTTCACAGGGAAACGGCACCTCTTCCAGTTGGCAGGCTTCCCCTTGGGGTTAGCCACCATTCCTGAGGTTCTATGAACTGCTAGGGCCCGCCTCTAGCGGGTCTAAAAGGCCAAGGGTATAGCAGTAATGGCATACCAAGGCAGTCTGCTGCCGATAGATCAGTCTGTAGCATGGCTGGACCTAGGCGTGTCCAGCATGGTCTTTACAGGCCTTATGGAGGCTGGAGTGTTTGGGTATAGTCATAGACACAGTCTAAAGCAGGGTGTTTTTTACCCGAGTAAAGGCCAAAAACCTTTAAAAGTTTTGGTCCAAGTAGGCAATGCAAGGGAAAGACCTTCCATTTGCCTTTTTGTATGAGGTTATTGGGTAAAATGGTAGCCTCATTAAAGGCTGTTCCTTTAGCTCAGTTTCACTCAATGCCATTACAGAACAGCATACTGTCTGCTTGCATCAAGAGAATCCAAGCCTTTGATTTTCTGATGTGCCTGACGTCAGAAGTACTGATGTAATGGACGGTTTTGCATTGGTGGGTGCGTAAGAAGTGTGAAGGAACCGTTGTAGGAAGTATTACTAAAGAGATAAAGGATCTTGGGGAGAATGGACATTTTGATAAGTTATTCGGCCCATCCATGCTAGAGTCATAGATGACCATGTTGAAAGTAATTTGGTCAGTTGTGTCAACATTGGAGGATAGTTAGACATATAGAGATCACTCGGATTAGCTGTGAAATTAACACCTAGATAGGTAATATGAGTCATAGACCAGGTAAACGGGAGAGAGTTGTGTAGTTGTGATTGAAGTTCAGGTGATTATGATATATTTAGTGCTTTGGATTTCTGTGGGTTTATTATGAGGCCAGATAAATGTCTGAATTCGGTGAGGATGTTAAGAAGAATTGGTGCTGACAATAGGGGATTAGTAAGGAAAATTAGGACATTGTCCGCGAATAGACGTATTTTATGATGGTGGCCTCCAAGCTCAAGTCCTCTAATATCAGTATTGGATCGAATGAGTTGTGCTAAGGGTTCTATCGCTAAGGCGAAAAGGAGTGGGGATAGGGGACATCCCTGGCGTGTTCCTTTTCCAATGGTAAAAGGGTCTGAACGGAATCCAGAGTAGGATATAAATGATTTTGGACGCTGATATAGGGCGGAAATCGATCTCGGTGTGTACCGAATCCCCATCTAAGGAGAATTGAATTTAAGTAAGGCCAAGATAATGAATCAAATGCCTTTCTGATATCTAGTGAAAGGAAGCAGGTGGGGATGTTTTGGGTACGAGCTGTGTGGGCCAAGAGTGTAGCTCGACGTATATTATCCCCTACTTGTCTAGAAGGAATAAATCCGGTTTGATCTCAATAGATTAAGGTGCCTATAATAGGATTTAAGTCTGTTAGAGATGATCTTAGCCAATAATTTAATATCGATATTAAGTATTGATATTGGTCTATAATTAGACCAAGAGGTATCATAGAAATTGAGGCAATGAGGGATTCTGGACGGAAAGAGTGACCAATGAGAAGGGAATTGAAGGCTTCAACCATAAGCGGTGATAATGTAGCAAATCTTTTATAATAGGTGGCTGAGAAACCATCAACGCCTGGACGTTTATGGGGTTTTAGCGATTTTATTGCTGTTTGTATTTCTAGTTCAGTGATTTGTTCGTCTAGTGTTTCTTGTTGGGAATTAGAGAGTAAGGGTAAGCCAATTGAGGATAGGAGGTTTTTTAGTCGTGTTTGGTCAAAGTTATGGGAATCTCTATAAAGTTCATATAATTTACATTGGAATTCATGTAGGATTTTAAGTGGGTTACTGGTATTGTTATCTTTGGTCAATTTTAATCTTATGGGTTTTTGGGTTATACGTTTTCTTTCGCAATGCAAGGGCTAAGAAGGTGTCAGGTTTATTAGCCTTCATATAGAAAGTATGTTTGGATTTTCGAAGAATCTTTTCCGCTGATTCCGTCAAGAGTAGATCAAGTTCCAAACGCACTTTATCATATTGTATTTTTGTTGACTTGGATGGATTGGTTTGGAATTTCTCCGATGCTTTATAGAATGCTTTTTCTAACTGTTTGTGGAGCTGTCGTTTCTATTTATGAAAGTGAGAAGCTTGACTTATACAAACTCCTCTGATACATGGTTTAAGAGCTTCCCAACAAGTTAGAGGATTTGTATCATTTGTGTTATTTGCAAGATAATCTTTGATGGCTTTATCTGTCTATATGAAGATTTTGCTAAAAAAACATTTATGCACCAAGTTTTATGGTTCGGTCATGGGATCAGCGAGGAAAGGGGATGTCATGACCATATTATGATCAGACCATTTACATGGTAAAATAGTTGAATCCAGGATATATGCTGAGATGCTGATATTAATAAAAAGGTGGTCTATGCAAGAGAATTGTTTATGGGGATGGGAATAATGAGTACCGTATTTATCGGCGTATAACACGCACAGGCGTATAACACGCACCCTAAATTTAAGAGGGAAGTTTCAGGAAAAAAACTTTCCACAACCCCCTGCGTATAACACGCAGGCACAGTTTACCCTCTATTTTCAGGGTAAAAAAGTGAGTGTTATACGCCAATAAATACAGTATATTGTCGTCTAGCCGGGTTTTGTTCCCTCCATGTGTCTATCAGGGAATATTGCTTAAGGAGTTGTTGATATGAGCAGCGGTAAGTATTAATTGTAGTTGGGGATTTGTCCAGAAATTGATATATTACTTGATTGGAGTTTCCACCTAATATAACCCTTTCATGACTAAGCCCATTTCTGACATTTGGTGTTTACAAGTTAAAATGCGTATTTTTTGATAGAAAATTACTTAGAAACCCCAAACATTATATATATATTTTTAGCAGAGAATCTAGAGAATAAAATGGCGATCGTTGCAATATTTTATGTCACACGGTATTTGTGCAGCTGTGTTTTTAAACGCAACTTTTTTGGAAAAATGTACTTTCATGAATTAAAAAAAAATTAAAAAGTAAAGCATCCCTTGTGACAGGTACTCTTTATGGAGAGATCGGAGGTCTAAAAGACCCCCAATCCCTCCTTTGCACTTCAAAGTATTCAGATCGCTGAAAACGGCGATTCAGAATACTGTGTACTTTTTTAAATCCGGCGCCATTTGCAGCCCAGTAACCCGGACGTGACGTCATGACGTCGCTTCCGTGGTTACAGTGAAGAGACTGAATCAAAGCCGTTCGCGGCTTCGATTCAGTCTCTCTCTAGGCGCCCAAGGTGGCGGATCGTGGATCGGGTCTCCCGGTGGGACAGGAGGCCCGGTAAGAGCGGCGGGAGGGGGGGATGTCCCCTCCCGCTCCTCCGGTATAACAACCGAGTGGCTTTTAGCCGCATCGGTTGTTATACCTGGAAAGCCAATCACCTGCTCTAAACAATGGTACCGGGATGATGCCTTCAGCTGCAGGCATCATTCCGGTATAACCCCCGAAAGCCGAGTACGCATATGTGCGTACCCTCGGCGGGAAAGGGATAAGCAAGCGTGCCACGTTTTATAATTTTCTACTACAGAAAACAAATGGGAAAGAAATGACAGTGGATTCTTCTTTGGGAGCATAATAGGAGACTATGGTCATTTCAGTATCTTGTAGGAGGCCGGATAGTATTATGTATCGACATTCAGGGTCTTTACGTTTTTTGTTTGGAGTGTGAATGGCGTTGTATGATGGAAGGCAATTAATACACCTCTTTGTTTGGTATCTGCTGAAGAAGTGTAAACCTGAGAATATTTCCGGCTAAAGAATTTTGGACAAGATTGAGATGAAAAGTGTATCTCTTGAAGACAGACTACATGTGCATTTAATTTTGAAAAGGATCAAGAGGCTTTCGTTTGTTTCGGGGGGGGGGGGAGGGGGGGGAGTTAAGACCCTGTACATTAAGAGTTATGATATTTAGGGGAGCCCTTATATAATTAGAAAAAGGGTCAGATGTTTTAGGAATAGGTTATGTAAATATCTCTCTGGAGAATAATAGGGCGATAACAATGGAAGGGGGTGTAGGCATAAAGCAAGGATTAAGAAAAAGGTTAGGTGATATTCTGTTTTATTTGTAATTTAATCCAAGGGCTAAGAAGCATTTTTTTTTTCTCAACTAAGTAGAAGTAGGCTCCCAAGTGGAGCTAGTATCCAAGGGGTTGCGACAAAACACCAACCCGTGGATACACTTTGTCCAAAGAGTGTCCAAACCACCTGTTGGGCACTCGAGGAAGTATTGGAGGTGCAGTGGCTATCTCCGGGACTACGATAGCCTTCAAATGGTTGTTAAGTTTACATTCAAATCACCTAAGTCTTAACCACTTAAGCCCCGGACCATTTGGTAGCTAGAGGACCAGAGTTGATTTCAGAATTTTGCACTGCGCTGCTTTAACTGTAAATTGTGCGGACATGCAATGTTGTACCCAAACAAAATTTGCATCCTTTTCTTCCCACAAATAGAGCTTTCTTTTAATGGTATTTGATTGCCTCTGCGATTTTTTATTTTTTGCGATATAAACAGAAAAAGACCGAAAATTTTGAAAAAAAATGATATTTTCTACTTTTTGTTATAAGAAAAATCGAATAAACTCAATTTTAGTCATACATTTAGGCCAAAATGTATTCAGCCACATGTCTTTAGTAAAAAAAATGTCAATAAGCGTATATTTATTGGTTTGCGCAAAAGTTATAGCGTTTACAAACTAGGGTACATTTTCTGGAATTTACACAGCTTTAAATTTATGACTGCCTATCATTTCTTGAGGTGCTAAAATGGCAGGGCAGTACAAAACCCCCCCAAATGACCCCATTTTAAGAAAGTAGACACCCCAAGGAAATTGCTGAGAGGCATGTTGAGCCCATTGAATATTTTTTTTTTTTTGTCCCTAGTGATTAAATGACAAAAAAAAATAAAAAATTACAAAAAGTTGTCACTAAATTATATATTGCTCACACATGCCATGGTTATATGTGGAATTGCACCCCAAAATACATTCTGCTGCTTCTCCTGAGTACGGGGATACCACATGTGTGGGACTTTTTGGGAGCCTAGCCGCGTACGGGGCCCCAAAAACCAAGCACCGCCTTCAGGATTTCTAAGGGCGTAAATTTTTGATTTCACTCCTCACTACCTATCACAGTTTTGAAGGCCATAAAATGCCAAAATAGCACAAAACCCCCCCAAATGACCCCATTTTGGAAAGTAGACACCCCAAGCTATTTACTGAGAGGCATGTTCAGTCCATGGAATATTTTATATTTTGCCACAAGTTGCGGGAATATGACAAACTTTTTTTTTTTGCACAAAGTTGTCACTAAATTATATATTGCTCACACATGCCATGGGCATATGTGAAATTACACCCCAAAATACATTCTGCTGCTTCTCCTGAGTACGGGGATACCACATGTGTGGGACTTTTTGGGAGCCTAGCCGCGTACGGGACCCCAAAAACCAAGCACCGCCTTCAGGATTTCTAAGAGCTTGATTCTTGATTTCACTCCTCACTGCCTATCACAGTTTTGAAGGCCATAAAATGCCAAGATAGCCCAAAACCCCCACAAATGACCCCATTTTGGAAAGTAGACACCCCAAGCTATTTGCTGAGAGGCATGGTGAGTATTTTACAGCTCTCATTTGTTTTTGAAAATGAAGAAAGACATTTTTTATTTTTTTTTATTTTTTCAATTTTCAAAACTTTGTGACAAAAAGCGAGATCTGCAAAATACTCAACATACCTCTCAGCAAATAGCTTGGGGTGTCTACTTTCCAAAATGGGGTCATTTGGGGGGGGTTTGTGCCATCTGGGCATTCCATGGCCTCCGAAACTGTGATAGGCAGAGAGGAGTGAAATCAAAAATTTACACCCATAGAAATCCTGAAGGCGGTGCTTGGTTTTCGGGGTCTTGTACGCGGCTAGGCTCCCAAAAAGTCTCACACATGTGGTATCCCCGTACTCAGGAGAAGCAACAGAATGTATTTTGGGGTGCAATTCGACATATAACCATGGCATGTTTGAGCAATATATAATTTAGTGACAACTTTTTGTACTTTTTTTTTTTTTTTGTCATTATTCAATCACTTGGGACAAAAAAAAAAAATATTCAATGGGCTCAACATGCCTCTCAGCACATAGATTGAGGTGTCTACTTTCCAAAATGGGGTCATTTGGGGGGGTTTTGAACTGTCCTGGCATTTTATGCACAACATTAGGAAGCTTATGTCACACATCATCCACTCTTCTAACCACTTGAAGACAAAGCCCTTTCTGACACTTTTTGTTTACATGAAAACATTATTTTTTTTGCAAGAAAATTATGTTGAACCCCCAAACATTATATATTTTTTTAAAGCAAAGGCCCTACAGAATAAAATAGTGGGTGTTGCATTTTTTTTCCACACAGTATTTGCGCAGCGATTTTTCAAACACATTTTTTGGGGGGAAAACACTTTTTTTTTATTTTTAATGCACTAAAAAACACTATATTGCCCAAATGTTTGATGAAATAAAAAAGATGATCTTAGGCTGAGTACATGGATACCAAACACGACATGCTTTAAAATTGCGCACAAACGCGCAGCGGCGACAAACTACATTCATTTTTAAAAGCATTTAAAAGCCTTTACAGGTTACCACGTTAGATTTACAGAGGAGGTCTACTGCTAAAATTACTGCCCTCGAGCTGACCTTCGCGGTGATACCTCACATGCATAATGCAATTGCTGTTTACATATGACGCTAGACCGACGCTTGCGTTCGCCTTTGCGCAAGAGCAGGGGGGACAGCGGTGCTTTTTTTTTTTTTTTTTTTTATTTTTTTTGCTTTTTTATTTTGAAACTGTTCCATATTTTTTTTTTTTTTTTTTTATTGTTATCTCAGGGAATGTAAATATCTCCTATGATAGCAATAAGTAGTGACAGGTACTTTGAAAAAAATTGGGGGGTTAGACCCTAGATCTTTCCTCTGCCCTCAAAGCATCTGACCACACCAAGATCGGTGTGATAAAATGCTTTCCCAATTTCCCAATGGCGCTTTTTATATCCGGGGGGGGACATTCCCTCCCACTGCTTGTAAAAGCAGTCTAGAGGCTAATTATCTGCTAGAATTGCTTTTACATGAAAGCCGGCTGCTGGCTGAAAAGAATGATACCAAGATGATACCTAAACCCGCAGGCATCATTCTGGTATAAACATTCAGCAAGTACGTTGCTGGTCCTTGTTGGACATGTATTGTAATCTTTTTTTTCATACAGCCTATTGGCTGAACGAAAAAAAGAGATTGATTGGTGGGTATGCCCACCATTAGAATACCTCCCTTCATCCACCCACTTCTAATGATGGGCATATATGCCGAAGCATGGGGGCATCCTCCCGCAAAAAAGTTATGCCGCGTACACACGGTCGGACTTTTCCACGGGCAAGCCTTCGTCGGAATTTCGACCATATGTACGCGGCATAAAAGGTTATGCCGTGTACACATGGTCGGACTTTTCCGCGGGCAAGCCTCCGTCGGAATTTCGACCGTATATACGCGGCATTAGGAGCAAAATCGCTCCTCCGCCCTTGCTGCCCCCATGCTTCGGCATATATGCTCTTTTTTTTAACTGTGGTGGTGAAATCACCTCCTACAGCGTTGGAGTCACGGCTTTATGTATCGTGGGAGCAAACGCTGTTGCTGTCAAGATAAATAGATCCGTGCTGCAACTGAATGGCGTGCCTGAAAACAAAAAATTACATACCTGAAAAGCAAGCATGATAAAACATTGCAGAATAGAATACAGTAAAAAAGAGCAGAACAATAGAGAGAAAATAGAGAGAGAAGGAGAGAGAGAACAATAAAACGACAACTATTTTTGGTTTTTTTATTTTATATTTTTTTTGTGTTTTTGTTTTTTACGTTTTTTTTTCTTTTTTACACTTTTTTTTGTAACTTTAACAACTGTAATGGTTCGGGTCTCTCAAAATGTAATGGCATCTTGGGAGACCCTGTGTAAGTGTGTCCTAGTCTGTGAAATGCTGTACCCTACACTAAAACTTCACTTTTGAGTGGTAGCGATCAAAACATTCACCAAGGCAAAGACCAGGTTTGTCAGGACAGAGTGGACAAAAAACACGGGTGTCACGCCTAAATCCGCGCTTGCTACAGACACGACATCTTTTTTGGGGGGTTCGTTGGGTAGGGGTACTCGGGAGGGCATACGGATAATGCCTCTCGTGCAGCCGGCTTACTGCATTTGGTAGGGGATGGTGAGGTGCAGAACCGCCTGGATACAGGAGTTCTGTGACTATCTCATTCTGGAATTTTAGAAGAGATAACGTCCCGCCTGAAGCTCTGTATAGCACATGAGCATTCAGCAAAGCCAATTGGAATAAGGATAGAGACACTTTTTTGTACCAGCGTCTCGCCTTACGGTCAATTAGATACGGCGCCATCAACTGGTCGTTGAGGTCCACCCCTCCCATATTTTTGTTATATTCGTGGACACAGAGGGGTTTCTCCACAACACCAGTCGCCGTACGAATTTGGACTGTCGTGTCTGCATGAAGGGAGGTAAGAAGGAAAACATTCTTATTGTCCCTCCACTTCATAGCGAGCAAGTTATTACACTTCACGCAGGCTCTCTCCCCAGCCTAAGACGGGCATCTACAAGCCGCTGGGGAAAGCCCCGGCGATTAGGTCGCACGGTGCCACATGCTCCAATCTGATGATCAAACAAGTGACTAAACAGTGGCACGCTCGTGTAATAATTGTCCACATACAAGTGGTACCCCTTTCCGAATAAGGGTGACACCAATTTCCACACTATCTTGCCAGCGCTCCCTATGTAATCCGGGCAGTTGACCGGCTCAACCTGACTATCTTTTCCCTCATAAACCATAAAGCTCCATACATAGCCTGTTGCCCTGTCACAGAACTTATAGAGCTTGACCCCGTATCTGGCACGCTTGCTGGGAAGGTACTGCTTGAAAGCCAAGCGGCCAGAAAATTTAATCAGGGACTCATCAACGCAGACAACTTGATCGGGAATAAACAAGGCTGCAAAACGTTCGTTGAAGTGGTTTATGAGGGGCCGAATTTTATAGAGCCGGTCGTACTCAGGGTCCCCACGTGGACGACAAAGTTAATTGTCGTTGAAGTGCATGAACCGCAAAATCTGCTCGTATCGTGTCCTGGGCATGGAGGCAGAGAACACGGGCATGTGGTCAATTGGGTGCGTGGACCAATAAGCACGCAATGACGGGAATTTATGTGTGCCCATGTTGAGGGAAAGGCCCAGAAAGGTCTTAAATTCGGAAACCGTAATTTGGTTTCCAATCTTTGGCAATTTTAGGCAACTGGGGGTTAGCGGCGATGAATTGTCCAGCATACAAATTACTCTGGTCCACAATAGATCTATAGAGATCTTCCGTGAAAAACAGCGAATAATAATCGATTGGCATAAAATCAGCTGTTTCCACCTGAATACCGGGTTGGGCAGTGAATGGGGGAAGTACGGGTTCTGCAGAAGTGGTGGGGACCCAATCAGGATAGGCGAATTCTGCAGGAAGGGCACTATGGGCACGACGGGCCTGCCTTTGTCTTCTTGGTGGCAGCGGGACACTACTTGTGCTTGCCACCTCGCCAGCTTGAACTGCACTTATGGGACTCGCCACGTCACCACGTGATACTGCAGTGCTGGATGTACGCCCAGGCTGTACTAGGCCGCTGGTGCTTGCCAATTCACCAGAACGAATAGCGGCGCTAGTACTACTCTGCTCCATGATACGAGAGCCCTGCGGTTCTTGCTCCTCAACAACCTCAGAAGATCGGGATCGGGTACGCCTGACCTTAGCAGGGACCTCAACTTCGTCGTCAGAGCTATCTGACGTGGGGCCGCTGACGTCACTGTCTTCTACGGGAAGATATTCTGAGCCTGAATCTGACAGATACGTGACCTCCTCTTCACTATCTGTCATGCTCAGAATCTCGTAGGCCTCTTTACTAGTGTACCTTCGTCTTGCCATTTTGGGCTCTAAATTTAGGGGTACACTAGTAAGATTCACAGGTAAAAAAAGCACCTGACTGTCACCAAATGTATCAAACGCTACCAAAA
Source organism: Rana muscosa (assembly GCA_029206835.1). Classification (NCBI taxonomy): domain Eukaryota; kingdom Metazoa; phylum Chordata; class Amphibia; order Anura; family Ranidae; genus Rana; species Rana muscosa. The sequence goes on from CM055117.1 coordinate 734,216,671, forward strand.
AAACTGTTAGCGATCGCAGGGATCAGGACTGTCTCTGCGAACGCTGCAGTTATGTGTGTTGTGTTTGGTAAGTGACAGTGATCGATCGATACTGCACTTGGGTGGGCTGGGCGGAGGGGCTAAACGCAGGTACTAGCAGGTATCTGGGCTGATCCCGCTAACACTGCGTTTTTGGGAACCCTAAACCGCTGGGGACGCTAGTATAGATCTGATCAGATACTATACCACTAAGGGAGGTGTATGCTTTGCGCGTGGGTGTTAGCGTTACTGGCACTAACCTAAAGCTGCCTGGGGCGACGCAGACCCTCTCTGGCGCTAAAACCTAATTGATATCACCCGCCGGGCGATCAGGGGGTTAAACCTTTATTGGGTTATATACGGCGGGTGCCCTGATGCTATAAAAAGCAAACTAACCAACCAGCGTCACCTGTAACCTTTATATGGTGATCACTGGTGAAAGGGTTAACTAGGGGCAATCAGGGGGTTAAAACCTTTATTAGGTTAAATATGGGGGTACCCGACGCTATATAAAAACCTGACGGGTTACCTAAATAACGAAATAACTCACTGGGTAACCAGTGTCACCAGTGACGCTTATACGGTGATCACTGGTGAAAGGGTTAACTCTAGGGGCAATCAGGGGGTTAAAATAATATATGGGGGTACCTGACGCTAATAAAAACCTGCGGCGAACCTAAAAATAATTAACTGGCTATCTAGGACACCAGCGACAAGAAAAAAACGATCGGAAAAACGATAGCTTAGTGACGCTGGCGTTGGGGGGTGAAAGGGTTACCTGGGGGGCGATCAAGGGGTTAAACCTTTATTAGGGGGGGTTAGGGGGCTACCTTGGACCTAAAGGGGCCTAATCCTAACTGCCCTGCAACTTTTTACAGTCACAAATGACACTGATTTCAGTGATCAGTAAAAAAAAATGATCACTGCAAACGGTGCACTGTGACTGGGGGTACTGGGGGTGATCTGGGGGTGACTGGGGGGTGATTTGTGTGCCTACGTGTACTGGTGTCAGTGGGCTGTTGGTGCACTTACTGTGAGATGTCTTCACTCCTCGCGCCGGATCGAAAAGACTGACACGAGGAGAGATTACATCACTTCCTCTGCCTGTGTTTACATTACACAGGCAGGGGAAGCTCTCTCATTCGCCGGGAGCGATCGAGAGGGGGTGGCCGGAATCGAACGGCCGTCCCCTCATGCCGAATCGCTCCCGAACACTTAACCACCGCTCACTGTACAGAAGGGGGGTCCGATCGGACCCCCCCAACTATACAAATGCGATCACGTACATATACGTGATTCTGCCTGTCGGTGCCATTCTGCCGACGTATGATTACAGTGGGCGGTCGTTAAGTGGTTAAATATAATAAAGGTTTGAGGTAACAATAATGAATCCATTTAGGATGGTAACTTTGATCATAAATATATAATAGTGTTATATTTAATCTAAAATTGAAACAAAATTTATGTTTTTGAATAGGATAGTTAATAACTAAATATTGAGCTCATATTATAGGGAATAGACTGGGAGTAAGCCATCATATTCCCTATAAGAGACAATGGGACTGATTTACGAAACATTTGCGCCATGAGTATCGGCGCATCTGCGCGCTCAACGGCCGTTTTGGTATTTACAAAAATATATAATGTTTGTGGTTTTGAAGTAATTTTATAGCCATAAATTTATGATTTTTACATGAAGGAGAGAAGTGCCAGAATAGGCCCAGTGGTTAAAATATCCAATTTTTTTTATTTTTAGTCGGTCTTTTGTATTTATATATAAAAAAAAAAAACGCAGAGGTGATCAAATAGCACCAAAAGAAAGCTCCATTTGTGTGCCAAAAAATAATACATTTTCATTGGGTTACAGTGTTGTTTGAGCGCGTAATTGTCATTCAAAGTGCATCAGCACGGAAATTAGAAAATTGGTCTGGGCAGGAAGGGGGTTTAAGTGGCCGGTGCACAAGTGGTTAATATAAGGCTACATGCACACGGACGTTTTTCCAGCCGCTTGTTTAAGCGTTTTTTGCAGCTTAAAAACGTTTCCATGTTGGCATATGGCATCATGGCCACCATGGCGTTTTTGAGCTGTAAATGGCATAGGCGTTTTTAGGCCCCATGTACACGGGACGCTGGTGCAAAGTTTTCAGAACTAAGGTTGAAAGCGGCGTTTAGAAAGGCGCGCTTTGTGACGTTTGCATGCTGCGTTTTACCACATTTGCGTCTATATGCGTTTAGTTAGGAAACATCATAAGGAGCCGCCCTAAGCTCCAAAAACAGTATTAACGATTTCAGCTATTTTGTGAGACCAGAGTGAGTATCAGCAGCTGAGAGAGCAGCAGTGTAGTTGTATTTAGCGTGTCAATTGCCACATCACTTGCCCCAAGTTGTGGATTGTCCACTTGCCACGTCAGCTGCCCCAAGTTGTGGATTGTCCACTTGCCACGTCGGCTGCCCCAAGTTGTGGATTGTCCACAATGCAATGGAAGCAATTTTTTTTTTTTATATATATATATCTCTCTATCTAATGGTTTTTTTTCCTCATTTCCAATAATTTTTCAGTTTATCAATGTAAAAAAATAGGTCACCTTTAAAAACGCTTCTAAACTAAAATGCGGCTAAACGCCAGTACCGCGTCTGAAACTTGGAAATCTTTGGCGTCTGAAGGCATTTTTAGGCTTTGTGAAAAACGAGATTAAACGCAACTGCAGATTTTTGTTTCCAGGCCAAAAACAGTGTTTGGGATGTAATAGAATTCAATGAAACCGCATCCAAAACGCAAGTACCGCAATTTTGCAGCGTTTTTTAAAATTTTTTAACCTGTTTATAGCTGGTTGTTAAAGGAAATGTAAAAAAATAAACATTGGCGGCTCTAAAAAAAAAAAAAAATTGGAAAAAAAAGCGTGGGCTCCCCCTCCCCCCGGGTCCATACCAGGCCCTTGGGTCTAGTATGGATTCAAAGGGGACCCCCCCCCCACTAAAATGAAAAAAAAATGGCGTGGGGGTCCCCCCAAAATCCATAGCAGGCCCTTTAGGTCTGGTATGGATTTTAAGGGGAACCCCGCACCAAACTTAAAAAAAAAAAGCGTGGGGGTCCCCCTAAAAATCCACACCAGACCCTTTATCCAAGCACGCAACCTGGCATGCCGAAGGAAAAGAGGGGGGATGAGAGAGCGGCCGACCCTCCCTCCTGAACCGTACCTGGCCACATGCCCTCAACATGGGGAGGATGTCCCCATGTTGATGGGGACAAGAGCCTCTTCCCGACAACCCTGGCCGTTGGTTGTCGGGGTCTGCGGGCGGGGGGCTTATCAGAATCCGGGAGCCCCCTTTAATAAGGGGGGACCCCAGATACCGGCCCCCCACCCTATGTGAATGAGTATGGGGTACATCTACCCATTCACCTGGTGGCAAAAAAAGTCAATAAAAAACACAATACAGGTTTTTAAAGTAATTTATTAGGCGACTTCGGGGGTCTTTCTGCCGGGCGCCCCGCTATCTTCTTCCAGCTCTTTTGCTAGCGGGGTCCTGGTCTTCATTGTTGTCTTCTTCTGACTTCGGGGGGTCTCTTGTTCTGTTCTCCGGTGTCGTCTCCGTGCTCTCCGGTTCTTCTCCGGTGCCTTCTCCACGATCTCCGGTTCTTTCTGCCTTCTGCCGGGCACCCCGCTATCTTCTTCCAGCTCTTTTGCTGGTCACAGTCCCATCATTCCCTGGGACTGTGATGTCATATGGGGGCGGGGTCAGCGAGTGGCATCACCCGGTGACCACGCCCCATGCCAATATAAGTGGGTGCGCTCTGCGGACAGAGCATTGTAGCGGCGGACAGCGACGAGGCAACATTGGGCGGAGAGAAGAGGGAAGAAGACGACGATGAAGACCGGGACCCCGCTAGCAAAAGAGCTGGAAGAAGATAGCGGGGCGCCCGGCAGAAGGCAGAACCAGAGATCGTGGAGAAGGCATCGGAGAGCGGGAGAAGAACCGAGGAGCGCGGAGACGACACCGGAGAACAGAACAAGAGACCCCCCGAAGACAACGATGAAGACCCGGACCCCGCTAGCAAAAGAGCTGGAAGAAGATAGCGGGGTGCCCGGCAGAAAGACCCCGAAGTCGGAAGAAGACGATGAGGAAGACCGGGACCCCGCTAGCAAAAAAACTGGAAGAAGATAGCGGGGCGCCCGGCGGAAAGACCCCCGAAGTCGCAAGAAGACCCCCGAGCTGCCTAATAAATTACTTTAAAAACCTGTGTTTTTTCGGCTTAGGGGGTTCCCCTTAAAATCCATACCAGACCTAAGGGCCTGGTATGCTCCTGGAGGGGAACCCATGCCATTTTTTTTCATTAAAATTTGGCGTGGAGTTCCCCTTCATGATTCATACCAAACACGGGACAGCGAGCGCAAGGCTGCCGAGAACCAGCGCAATGGAATCGCGCTGGAGACATTCTCGGCCAGGTAGTCGCCTCTAGGACATGACTTGAGCGGCTGCTTCACGCTCAAGTCGTGTCCAAGTTGCCTCGCAAAGTTGCGCTGTCCCTGTGTCAGCCGGCACACAAGTCGACCTCTATTCAAATCAATGGGCTCCCATAGGGAACCATTCATTTTCAATAGAGCGCCGCTGACATTTTTATTTACTATAACAGTGCGCCGCTGGTTCCTGCGCCCAGTGAAGGATTTATCCGGCGCAGCAATTAAGGTATCGACCAGCGCAGCGCACTGTTATCAGTAAATCACCCCCAATATGTTATCTTATGAGTTAGCAAGTATTTAAAAAAAAAAGTGAATTACTACATTACTATATTCTATCTAGATAAAGATTCAGATCTTTAGTTTGCAGACTGAATGTTGAATATAGAGATATTTAATCTCAAAAAATCAGATGATAAATAGATTTAGGTATAGCTATGTTTTTATAGGCAAACCAATCAGAAATCAAATCAAATAAGGATTCTATTTCTGAACAGTTTGCCTAAGGGGTGTGGTTTAGTATAGTATTGCTTATAATTATACTATAAAAATATTCACCCATTAGGATATATACATTTATATATAGCAGTTCGTTGGTTTAGCTTCTGGAGTAGGTGAAGCAAAATGACTTCTCTTATGAATACTGGAAGATGTAAGTTGTTCTGAGGTGTCCTTTTGGTGTTGGGGGGGGGGGGGGGGACCAGAGTTCGCCCGACATTTAGATCCTTTGTAGTTGCATCTGGTGTTGACAGGCGAAGATCTATGATCGTGGAGAGTAAATCATCAGCTGTTTTACAGGTATAGGTAGTTCCTTTTGTAGATGAAACGAATTGCAAAGGGAAAATTCCAGCGATATGTAAAATGATGATATTGAAGTACTTGTAAATAAGGTTTAATCGCTTTTCTCTTGGTAAGTGTCTGTTGAGAGATGTCTTGATATATTTGGTATCGATGACCTTGAAATATTAAGGAATCTTTGTTGTGGGCAGCCTCTAATAATTGTTCTTTTGTGTGGAAATAATGGGCCAGTTCCTGAAACAGTGCTGTGACAGTTGAGTAAAGGTCTTCAGTTGCCTCAGGGATACCCCTAATACGGAGATTAGAGCTCCTATTTCTATTTTCGAAGTCTTCAAGGCGTGTTTGGAGGGAGGAGTATTCCAATTCCTCAGCATGGTTGGATGTTTTGACATCAATTTCATCAGCTCTTTGTTCTAGAATAGAGGTGCGCTGTCCTACCTCACAAATTTATCTTGTTAATTAATTTGTGATGGCATCAGAAGTATTCTGAAGGGCTTTATGGATGACCCTTTCAAATTGGCTAAGCAAGTCAGAATTAGGTGATGCCTGTTGTAGAGAATTAGAAATAATCCCCATGTCATATTCTGTGTGGAAGCAGGAGACCGCAGCTGTTTCTGTGAGTCTGTGAGGATAGCGGTGCCGCTATTTTAGATGTGGATCTAGACAGTGATTCCTGTGCTTTCCCTGCCTTCAGTTTGGCTTTCCTTCCGCTATACTTCATCCCAAAAGGTGCCTGGGGTATTGGCAAAGTACCTGTCACCGAGTGGAGTAAGTTTTCGGTCCAGACCGGGGTTATAAGCTGATCGTGTCCGTATCAGGCGACTTCGCGCATGCACCCCCGGTTCGGTTTTTTCATTCAGCCATAGTGCTGAACCAAAAAAAGCTGAACTGATACTCCGATCCACACATTCGAGGTGGATGAGGAAATGCTCCCCATCACGCTCTTGTATTTTGACAGCGGGTAGACTTCCCCACAAACAGAATGCACAGACCACTTTACAGCCACTGATCGAGCGGCTTTTATCCAACGAGGATAGGTTTTTTGGTGTTTATATATTGGAAGACTTGACCTGGAGTACAAATATTTTATATTTAGTCACCAGCATCTTTTCGACATGTTACATTTTCCCCACTGTATGACAGAGAGCATGTTAACGTTGTGCTGTACAGTTTGGTATTCTTGTTGTATGAGAGCTGTTATATGTCCTGGCTAGGTTAATATATGCCTCCCCCCCCCCCAAGTTCTGATTCTTCCTCAACTGCTTCATGAAATGGAGGTAAAGTATAAATAAGTTTGTTTGATTTGTTGACCCTGCACTGTTTGCCTTGTAATTGTCCATCCTTATGCTTTATTGCTTGGGGACATCCCAGGGCCTATGAATATCCATCTTGTGTCTTGTCCTGCAGGATTAATATAAAATAAATTTTGACTTGCCTGTAAATTCCCTATCTTGGACTACAGTACTGGACACAGGCCACCCTCCCTTTTTGTTTCTGTGTTACCTTGCATTGATTTCTGGAAAAAAAAAGGAAAACTCCGAGTGGGATGGGGTTGTAGAAGTACACCTAGGCATGTTCAGCAAAGCTTTTGTCAGTGTCCAATTACCTGAAGGTAGCAGGATATAACCCAGGGTCTAAGAATATCCAGCCAGTCCTGTAATGTACTCCAAGATATGGATTTCACAGGTAAGTCGGAATTCCCTTTTTTTGCCCAACTGTCAATTAATTATGATGGTGCTCTGTGTGGGAAAGGTCAATCTCTATATACCTATATTACAAAAGGTTTTGTCAAACAATGATTTAATTGTTAAAACCGTGTTTCTCAACCTTTTTTCAGTCAAGGCACCCTTTAAAGTTATGCACAATCTCGAGGCACCCTATTCTAAAATGTAAACCACAAACTAGTAGTTTTTTTTTTTTATAATGCAGCAACATCCACACACATAGGACATTCAATGTTAGGGGTGTTTTATTCTTTCAAAGCAAATACAGCAAAGCATGGTAGGGACAAACAAGGATGCTGTGCATGTGCCTGACGTCCTCCTTATCAACTGATGAGACCATTGGTTGTTTGAACACTGAAGGTTGTAATGGTGCACAATTAAAACCTGTGACTTTGTGTAACTAAAAGGCAGGCTTGATAACCTGCTGACTTATATAACATTTTTGGGTAATTTTTAGGCATTTTGCCAAAGCACCCCTGAAGAAACCTTAAGAGTTCCTGGGCACCCTGGTTGAAAAAGGCTTTGTTAGATGATTACACTTAAGTGCTAGCAAGAGAATTCTTGAAGGTTTTTTTTAAGATAGACTTTGATAATACACCTTTCCAAAAACTGCCAGATGCAGAGGTCAGTTTAAGTTAAGGTTACAGGATCTGATTTCCATGGGTTAGCATATGCAGGATAATATAACATTTGAGGAAGATAAAACAAGGAGAATATGACGACAAAGGCTGAAGTAGATTGATCAAACAAGCTGTTAATGTAAACCTGGCAGAGTACACAGAAACAATTGCTGACTTAGTGGCCCGGCATGAAATAGTTTGAGATCACAAAGAACTAAAAATGGTTCTAAAGCAGTGGTTCTCAACTCCTGTCCTCAGGACCCACTAACGGGCCAGATTTTAAGTATTACCTTGGAGAGATGCAGACTAGAATACTGCAGTCACTGAGCAGCAAATTATATCACCTGTGATGCATTTCAGTTATCTTGCAAACCTGGCCTGTTGGTGGGCCCTGAGGACTGGAGTTGAGAACCACTGTTCTAAAGGAATGAGCCTTTTTTAACTTTAATGCATTGTCTGCATTAAAATATAAAACCTACCATGATCCACTCCCCCTCAGCCCCCCCCCCCACACACTTTAAATAATTACCTGGCTCCTGTTTCAACCCAGTGCTGTGCCTGTCTGCAGAAGAGCTTGGCTTCTCTCCCTCTTTCTCACAGGCACAGCGATAGCAGCGGGAACCATTGGCTCCGGCTGCTGTCAGTCGAATCCTGTGAGGACGGAGAAAGCCCACATTATTGGCTCATAACAAGCGGCTTGCTATGGGGCACTTAGAAAAGAGGAGGAGCAAAGAGCACCAATGGGGGACCCCAGAAGAGGAGGTTCGGGGCTGTGTATTGCAGTACACAGCAGGTAGGTTATAATTATTATGTTTTTTATATTATTATTAAGAAACAAAATGATATCCTTCCATCAAGCAGTTGTAAGGATATATATATTTTTTTCTTAATAAGAATATAAAAACATAATAATTATACCTACCTGCTCTGTACTGCAATAAACATAAAACTGTTTTTAACCCCTTCCCACGGACCGCTGACCCTTTTAAGAATTCCAAAAGTCAGGAGGTGGAGGCTGCTGTGATTGGCTGTTACAGAAGTCACATGATCGGAAAACTCTTGTTTTGCAGGTATGCATCAGGAGCTACTGATCCCCACTGGCTATCGTGCTGGGAGCATGCAGGGAGCACACTCTCAGTGCGGTAAGTTGTTTACACATATATGCGGCCGCTCGGCGTTAAGGCCCATCCACCAAAAAGCCTCATATATGCGTACTGTTGGTGCCAAGGGGTTAAATAGGCAAAAATACAATTAACATTGGGTGGGGGGGAGTTATTCCTAAAGAAGTGGTTACATTTTGGGGATAATGCTGCATATAGCCAGACTCGGTTCAAAATGTATTTACAGTATTTCAATCAACATGTAAAATCGTCACTTACTGTACATGTACGTCTCAAAAAAAAGGATTGTACACAACAATCGCCAACCCAGAGACAACATTGTCTAAGACTAACATAATATATTTTTAACAAACATTACAAGTGGCCACTGTTGGGCTGATTGATCCAGATGCGAATCCTTCGCTAAACTTGTCAGTCATCCTATGTATTTCTAAGTGATATTTGAGTGAAGGTCAGTGCCTATAATAAGTTGCTATTGGTGCCTACATCTAGTAGATCAGGAATGTGTTGAGGTAGAAGGATCAATAAATATATAGGTGCTACAGATAGTAACCATAAGGCAATTACAGTCCTTTCATGCAAGGTGCATGAGTATGAATCATACAGCCGTAATAATGTCCATCCAAATTATTCAACTGATTTTTGCCTCATGACAGACTGCGGTACATATGAGTTTATGCATCAGTATCTCAGTATGTGAGAGGTTGGCTGAAATGTTCAGTCAGGTTCGCTGTTAATTAACAGGGACACACACACACACACGCACGCACACACACACACACACACACACACACACACACACACACACACACATATCCAGCGCCCCTGTTTTGGGAATGGCAGCACTAAATACTGCATATGAGACCTCTATCTATCCAAGCTGGGCGATGTGGCGTGTAGACACAATACAAGCCATTAGTATGGCTGAGTGTCTAAGCAGGCTCACCTGTCGGCATCTTTGCATCAATGTCCACTACTGCTGGAAATAATGCTCTCCCAAACGGAGCTGTTGGTAAATTATTCATGAACAAAACAGAAAAAATTGCGCCAATAATAAACCACTAGTAATGACTAGAGGCTGATCTGTGTGAAGCACAACACAACACACTAATCCGCAGCCTCTAGAAAGTGGAAATAAAGTATAAAGTCCAAAGGTTGGTTATTGATTGAACCCACCCCGACCCAATTCAATATCAGTCCAATATATGGCTGGAGGATATCCGATGGAGGGATATGGACACACAGATGGTAGTGACTGCAACACCCGGTGATCTCCTAAACAGACAGTGCCCTCCACCACATAGAATGGCAGCTTACCAAAGGTAAGCCCACGATAAACAATCGACTGTGACCCAGCCGCGGCCTTGAGTGGATGAACCAAGCGGATCTGGAGACAACACACAGCACCGCTGATCGTTCTTCCCCTGATCCTCCCGATCACGGGTAAATCAACAAACAGGACCGGTGTAAAGGAGAGCACATAGACCATAGGGTGATAACGTACAGTCCAAGTTTAATAAAATAAAGATAAAACACTTACATCTATGAAGTGATAAAAAGCTAGGAAGTAAGCCGGCCGGTACCAAACGAACACCCTTTCCTTAGATCTGCGTGGTGACGACAGCACGTCGCTCCCATACGCGTTTCGTCATGATAGGACGTTGTCAATGGGGATAGGGCGACGTGCTGACACACCACCTATTTTATAGCCAAACCTCGCTGTGAAAGGCAGGGATTGAGGCTAACACCATTTTGAAAATGGGAAAATTTGCCAATATCATGCTTGAACACATCCAGGCATCAGTAAAAATTCCAAAATGTTTAGTAAATACCAAATATTTATAAAAAAAAATAAAAAATATATGAAATATATTAAGCCCAAATAAAGGAGATATTATCAACCCCGCATTTGGACAGTTTAAAAGCCATATGAATAGGCATAATGGTAAAAATAAACGGACCCTAGTGGGACAAGGCAATCACAGATTAAATACATTTATAATTTCCCAAAGGATACAGAGAAAGGAAGAATTAACCTAATAGGACCACAAAGGGAATTGGCCACGTGAAATGTATAGATTCCCAATAAACAGAATACCAATACTTATACACCAACTAATGTGTGCACCTGTGATAAGGGGATCAGTGTGATCACTAGATTAACACATATTTCTGTATATTATTAAATTAACAGAAAACTGTGATAATTTTAATATTACATTAAATGAGTGTAAAATTATGTACAAACATATACTCATGATGAGGAGATCACTAATTGATCATATAAATAAATCAAACTGAAGTGATTTTATATATAAATTTAATTCAGTGTACATAATTACATTTACAAAAAATTGTAATATTTATGAAAAATTAATATATAATTTTAGTGAAAAAATAAAAAAATGAAAGTCAGAAAAATTAAACAGTGTATAAAAATTATGTTTTATAAAAATTAATAATCTCAAACATCTCACACCGAGTCAGGCACTTTAAGCATTACTAATGAAAGCATTCACATCTGTCTCGATGTTTAACCCATAGGGAGTGTATGTCTTGAGCCTATGGATCCAAGCCATTTCCATCTTAGAAATTTCTCTCACCATTAGACTCCCCCTCCAATGGGCCTTATTCTTGTCAATACCCAAAAAGAGTGTACCCGAAGGGTCCCTATTATGCTTCAACAGGTAATGTTTAGATACTGAATGGTTCTTAAACCCCATTTTAATATTGGTAATATGCTCATTGAGACGCACTCTTAGGGGTCACTTAGTGTGCTCCACATATTGCATACCACCTGGACATTGCAGCATATAAACCACACCCTCAGTGGCACATGTAATACATGGCTTAATCGTATACTGGCCATGGGTGACAGTGGACGAGAAGGTGGTCACACGCCTATCCCTAGAACTATTAAAATGACACACCCTGCACCTCTTGCACTTATAATAGCCAGTTAACTGATCAAAAAAACTAAGGTTTAACAGGTGGATCAAGAACATTGGGAGCTAATTGGTTCCTTAAATTAGGAACACCCCGAAAGATAATTGTAGGCCTTTCGGGTAAAACCTCCCTCAGAATGGCATCGTTGGTAGCAATATGCCAATGCTTGTTAATAAGGCCCTTGATAGTCCTATGCTGCAGTGAATAAGAGGTAATGAAAGGGACACCTAAGGAATCCCGAGCATTACCACAACCCACTCTTTCTCTTAACAGAGATTCTCTCCCAGTGGCTTTTACTCCTCCTAGGACATCATTTAGAAAATCCCTCTGGTATCCCTTCTCCAGGAACCTCTGAGTGAGGACACCAGCCTGCACTAGGAACTGCTGTGAATCAGAGCAATTCCTCCGCAGTCTGAGGTACTGACTTTTAGGAACACCCTTTAACCAGGGCTAGTGATGACAACTCCCTATTGGAATGAAGGAGTTCCTATCCGTCTCCTTGAAAAAAGTGGATGTGGCAAAGGAATTATCCCTAATTTCAATTTGTAAATCCAAATAATGTACCCTGACCTGACTAGCATCATATTGGAGTCTAATACCCCTCTGATTGGAGTTAAGACCCTCCATAAATGCGACAAGATCCTGATATTGACCATCCCACAGGAGGAGGATGTCATCAATGAACCTAGCCCAAAGAACGAGCTGTGGCACACTACCAGCATAGATGACATCCTCCTCCCACTTGGCCATGAACAGATTGGCCAAGCTGGGGGCATATTTAGCCCCCATTGCGACCCCTGTATCCTGTCGATAAAACTTCTGGTCAAACCAGAAGTAGTTCGAAGAGGCAGCGAAACGCAGGAGCAGCATTATAAATTCCACCTGTTTATGTGGAAGCCCAGAATCCCTTTCAAGAAACCACTGGACTGCACCGAAACCTAGTTCATGTGGAATAATGGTATAAAGGGATGCCACATCGATCGTCACCATCCAAATATCCTCCTTTTGGAGTGACTCCAGACAAAAGGTTGATGATGTGTCTGGAATCCTTCACAAAGGAAGGCATCTTTCGTACCAAAGGCTGTAGGTAAAAATCGATATATCTGCCCACCCGGGACGTTATGGATCTTGTCGCATTTATGGAGGGTCTTAACTTCAATCAGATGGATATTAGACTCCAATATGATGCTAGTCAGGTCAGGGTACATTATTTGGATTTACAAATTGAAATTAGGGATAATTCCTTTGCCACATCCACTTTTTCAAGGAGACGGATAGGAACTCCTTTATTCCAATAGGGAGTTGTCATCACTAGCCCTGGTTAAAGGGTGTTCCTAAAAGTCAGTACCTCAGACTGCAGAGGAATTGCTCTGATTCACAGCAGTTCCTAGTGCAGGCTGGGGTCCTGGAGAAGGGATACCAGAGGGATTTTCTAAATGATGTCCTAGAAGGAGTAAAAGCCACTGGGAGAGAATCTCTGTTAAGAGAAAGAGTGGGTTGTGGTAATGCTCGGGATTCCTTAGGTGTCCCTTTCATTACCTCTTATTCACTGCAGCATAGGACTATCAAGGGCCTTATTAACAAACATTGGCATATTGCTACCAACGATGCCATTCTGAGGGAGGTTTTACCCGAAAGGCCTACAATTATCTTTCGGGGTGTTCCTAATTTAAGGAACCAATTAGCTCCCAATGTTCTTGATCCACCTGTTAAACCTTAGTTTTTTTGATCAGTTAACTGGCTATTATAAGTGCAAGAGGTGCAGGGTGTGTCATTTTAATAGTTCTAGGGATAGGCGTGTCACCACCTTCTCGTCCACTGTCACCCATGGCCAGTATACGATTAAGCCATGTATTACATGTGCCACTGAGGGTGTGGTTTATATGCTGCAATGTCCATGTGGTATGCAATATGTGGGGCGCACTAAGTGACCCCTAAGAGTGCGTCTCAATGAGCATATTACCAATATTAAAATGGGGTTTAAGAACTATTCAGTATCTAAACATTACCTGTTGAAGCATAATAGGGACCCTTCGGGTACACTCTTTTTGGGTATTGACAAGTATAAGGCCCATTGGAGGGGGAGTCTAATGGTGAGAGAAATTTCTAAGATGGAAATGGCTTGGATCCATAGGCTCAAGACATACATTCCCTATGGGTTAAACATCGAGACAGATGTGAATGCTTTCATTAGTAATGCTTAAAGTGCCTGACTCGGTGTGAGATGTTTGAGATTATTAACCACTTAACGACCGCCCACTGTAAATATACGTCGGCAGAATGGCACCGACAGGCAGAATCACGTATATGTACGTGATTGCCTTTGTATAGTTGGGGGGTCCGATCGGACCCCCCTTCTTTACAGTGAGCGGTCGTTTTACCTTCGGGAGCGATCCGACATGAGGGGACGGCCGTTCGATTCCGGCCACCCCCTCTCGATCGCTCCCGGCGAATGAGAGAGCTTCCCCTGCCTGCCAGGAAGGAGGAAGTGATGTCATCTCTCCTGGGGCGCTCACATATACCGAGCGCCGTACAGGAGAAGATGCCAGGTTAGTACACAGAACAGCACATAGGCACATAAATCGCCCCCCCAGACACCCCCAGATCACCCCCAGCCCCCCCCAGCCCCCAGTCACAGTGTCACTGATTGCAGTGACCATTTATTTAGTGATCACTGCAATCAGTGACATTTGTGACTGTAAAAGTGTCAGTACATTTAGTTTTAGGTCCAGTGTAGCCCCCTAACACCCCCCCTAATAAAGGTTTAACCCCCTGATCACCCCCCAGGTAACCCTTTCACCCCCTAGCACCGCCGTGGCTATGCGATCATTTTTCTGATCGATGTCTTAGCGTCGGTGATGCTGATCGGTAGCCAGTAATTTTTTTAGGTTCGCCGCAGGTTTTTATAGCGTCGGGTACCCCCATATATTACCTAATAAAGGTTTAACCCCCTTGATCGCCCCCCCAGGTAACCCTTTCACCCCCTATCACCACTGTCACTAAGTTATAATTTTTCTGATCGATGTCTTAGCGTCGGCGATGCTGATCGGTAGCCAGTAATTTTTTTTTAGGTTCGCCGCAGGTTTTTATAGCGTCGGGTACCCCCATATATTACCTAATAAAGGTTTAACCCCCTTGATCACCCCCCAGGTAACCCTTTCACCCCCTAGCACCGCCGTGGCTATGCGATCATTTTTCTGATCGATGTCTTAGCGTCGGTGATGCTGATCGGTAGCCAGTAATTTTTTTTAGGTTCGCCGCAGGTTTTTATAGCGTCAGGTACCCCCATATATTATCTAATAAAGGTTTAACCCCCTGATCGCCCCCCAGGTAACCCTTTCACCCCCTATCACCACTGTCGCTAAGCAATCGTTTTTATGATCGTTGTCTTAGTGTCGGTGATGCCGATAGGTAGCCAGTAATTTTTTTTTAGGTTCGCCGTCAGGTTTTTATATAGCGTCAGGTACCCCCATATATTACCCTAATAAAGGTTTTAACCCCCTAATTGCCCCTAGTTAACCCTTTCACCAGTGATCATCATATAAGTGTTACGGGTGACGCTGGTTAGTTAGTTTGCTTTTTATAGTGTCAGGGCACCCGCCGTATATAACCCAATAAAGGTTTAACCCCCTGATCGCCCGGCGGGTGATATCAGTTAGGTTTTAGCGTCAGAGAGGGTCTGCGTCACACCCCAGGCAGCGTCAGGTTAGTGCCAGTAGCGCTAACACCCACACGTGAAGCATACACCCCCCTTAGTGGTATAGTATCTGATCAGCTCAATATCTGATCTGATCAGATCTATACTAGCGTCCCCAGCAGTTTAGGGTTCCCAAAAACGCAGTGTTAGCGGGATCAGCCCAGATACCTGCTAGCACCTGCGTTTTGCCCCTCCGTCCAGCCCAGGCCACCGAAGTGCAGTATCGATCGATCACTGTCACTTGCAAAACACAACACACAACTGCAGCGTTCGCAGAGACAGGCCTGATCCCTGCGACTCCAGTGCTGTAGGAGGTCATTTCACCACCACAGTTAAAAAAAAAAAAGCATATATGCCGAAGCATTGGGGCAGCAGGAGCGGAGGAGCGATTTTGCTCCTAATGCCGCGTATATACGGTCGAAATTCCGACGGAGGCTTGCCCGTGGAAAAGTCTGACCATATGTACGCGGCATAACTTTTGCGAGAAGATGCCCCCATGCTTCGGCATATATAAATGGTGCATGTATGCCCATCATTAGAAGTGGGTGGATGAAGGGCGGTATTCTAATGGTGGGCATACCCACCGATCAATCTTTTTTTTTCGTTCAGCCAACAGGCTGCATGAAAAAAAAGATTACAATACATGTCCAACAAGGACCAGCAACGTACTGGTATGTTGCTGGACTTTGAATGTTTATACCAGAATGATGCCTGCGGGTTTAGGTATCATCTTGGTATCATTCTTTTCAGCCAGCGGCCGGCTTTCATGTAAAAGCAATCCTAGTGGCTAATTAGCCTCTGGACTGCTTTTACAAGCAGTGGGAGGGAATGTCCCCCCCCCGGATATAAAAAGCGCCATTGGGAAATTGGGAAAGCATTTTATCACACCGATCTTGGTGTGGTCAGATGCTTTGAGGGCAGAGGAAAGATCTAGGGTCCAATAGACCCCAGTTTTTTCAAAAAAGAGTACCTGTCATTACCTATTGCTATCATAGGGGATATTTACATTCCCTGAGATAACAATAAAAGTGATAAAAATAAATAAATATGGATGCAACAGTTTAAAAATAAAATAAAAAAGCAAAATTAATAATAAAAAAAAAAAAAAGCACCCCTGTCCTGCCCTGCTCTTGCCCAATGGCGAACGCAAGCGTCGGTCTGGCGTCATATGTAAACAGAAATTGCACCATGCATGCGAGGTATCACCGCGAAGGTCAGATCGAGGGCAGTAATTTTAGCAGTAGACCTCCTCTGTAAATCTAACGGGGTAACCTGTAAATGCTTTTAAAGGCTTTTAAAAATGTATGTAGTTTGTCGCCAATGCGCGTTTGTGCGAAATTTTAAAGCATGTCGTGTTTGGTATCTATGTACTTGGCCTAAGATCATCTTTTTTATTTCATCAAACATTTGGGCAATATAGTGTGTTTTAGTGCATTAAAATTAAAAAAAGTGTATTTTTTCCCAAAAAAATGCGTTTGAAAAATCGCTGCGCAAATACTGTGTAGAAAAAAAAAATGCAACATCCACCATTTTATTCTGTAGGGCCTTTGCTTTAAAAATATATATATAATGTTTGGGGGTTCAACATAATTTTCTTGCAAAAAAAAAAATGTTTTCATGTAAACAAAAAGTGTCAAAAAGGGCTTTGTCTTCAAGTGGTTAGAAGAGTGGATGTAAGCTTCCTAATGTTGTGTATAAAATGCCAGAACAGTTCAAAACCCCCCAAATGACCCCATTTTGGAAAGTAGACACCCCAAGCTATATACTGAGAGGCATGTCGAGTCCATGGAATATTTTATATGTTGACACAAGTTGCGGAAAAATTATTATTTTTTTTTTTTTGCACAAAGTTGTCACTAAATGATATATTGCTCAAACATGCCATGGGCATATGTGGAATTACACCCCAAAATACATTCTGTTGCTTCTCCTGAGTACGGGGATACCACATGTGTGAGACTTTTTGGGAGCCTAGCCGCGTACGGGACCCCAAAAACCAAGCACCGCCTTCAGGCTTTCTAAGGGTGTCAATTTTTGATTTCACTTCTCACTGCCTATCACAGTTTCGGAGGCCATGGAATGCCCAGATGGCACAAACCCCCCCCCCCCCAAATGACCCCATTTTGGAAAGTAGACACCCCAAGCTATTTGCTGAGAGGTATTGTGAGTATTTTGCAGATCTCGCTTTTTGTCACAAAGTTTTGAAAATTGAAAAAAAAAAGAAAAAAAAAAAAAATGTTCTTTCTTCATTTTCAAAAACAAATGAGAGCTGTAAAATACTCACCATGCCTCTCAGCAAACAGCTTGGGGTGTCTACTTTCCAAAATGGGGTCATTTGGGGGGGTTTTGTGCTATTTTGGCATTTTATGGCCTTCAAAACTGTGATAGGTAGTGAGGAGTGAAATCAAAAATTTGCGTCCTTAGAAATCCTGAAGGCGGTGCTTGGTTTCCGGGGTCCCGTACGTGGCTAGGCTCCTAAAAAGTCCCACACATGTGGTATCCCCGTACTCAGGAGAAGCAGCAGAATGTATTTTGGGGTGCAATTCCACATATAACCATGGCATGTGTGAGCAATCTATCATTTAGTGACAACTTTTTGTAATTTTTTTTTTTTTTTGTCATTATTCAATCACTTGGGACAAAAAAAAAATATTCAATGGGCTCAACATGCCTCTCAGCAATTTCCTTGGGGTGTCTACTTTCTAAAATGGGGTCATTTGGGGGGGTTTTGTACTGCCCTGTCATTTTAGCACCTCAAGAAATGAGATAGGCAGTCATAAATTAAAAGCGGTGTAAATTCCAGAAAATGTATCCTAGTTTGTAAACGCTATAACTTTTGCGCAAACCGATAAATATACGCTTATTGACATTTTTTTTACTAAAGACATGTGGCTGAATACATTTTGGCCTAAATGTATGACTAAAATTGAGTTTATTCGATTTTTCTTATATCAAAAATTAGAAAATATCATTTTTTTTTCAAAATTTTCGGTCTTTTTCCGTTTATATCGCAAAAAATAAAAATCGCAGAGGCAATCAAATACCATTAAAAGAAAGCTCTATTTGTGGGAAGAAAAGGACGCAAATTTCGTTTGGGTACAACATTGCATGTCTGCACAATTTACAGTTAAAGCAGCGCAGTGCAAAATTCAATATTCACCTCTGGTCCTTTAGCTACCAAATGGTCCGGGGCTTAAGTGGTTAATTTTTATAAAACATAATTTTTATTCACTGTTTAATTTTTCTGACTTTTTTCCATTTTTTCATTTTTTATTTTTTCACTAAAATTGTATATATTAATTTTTCATAAATATCACAATTTTTTGTAAATGTAATTATGTACACTGAATTAATTTATATATAAATCACTTCAGTTTGATTTATTTATATGATCAATTAGTGATCTCCTCATCATGAGTATATGTTTGTACATAATTTTACACTCATTTAATGTAATATTAAAATTATCACAGTTTTCTGTTAATTTAATAATATACAGAAATATGTGTTAATCTAGTGATCACACTGATCCCCTTATCACAGGTGCACACATTAGTTGGTGTATAAGTATTGGTATTCTGTTTATTGGGAATCTATACATTTCACGTGGCCAATTCCCTTTGTGGTCCTATTAGGTTAATTCTTCCTTTCTCTGTATCCTTTGGGAAATTATAAATGTATTTAATCTGTGATTGCCTTGTCCCACTAGGGTCCGTTTATTTTTACCATTATGCCTATTCATATGGCTTTTAAACTGTCCAAATGCGGGGTTGATAATATCTCCTTTATTTGGGCTTAATATATTTCATATATTTTTTATTTTTTTATAAATATTTGGTATTTACTAAACATTTTGGAATTTTTACTGATGCCTGGATGTGTTCAAGCATGATATTGGCAAATTTTCCCATTTTCAAAATGGTGTTAGCCTCAATCCCTGCATTTCACAGCGAGGTTTGGCTATAAAATAGGTGGTGTGTCAGCACGTCGCCCTATCCCCATTGACAACGTCCTATCGTTACGAAACGCGTATGGGAGCGACGTGCTGTCGTCGCCACGCAGATCAAAGGGAAGGGTGTTCATTTGGTAGCCGGCCGGCTTACTTCCTAGCTTTTTATCACTTCATAGATGTAAGTGTTTTATCTTTATTTTATTAAACTTGGACTGTACGTTATCACCCTATGGTCTATGTCCTCTCCTTTACACCGGTCCTGTTTGTTGATTTACCTGTGATCGGGAGGATCGGGGGAAGAACGATCGGCGGTGCTGTGTGTTGTCTCCAGATCCGGTTGGTTCATTCACTCAAGGCCGTGGCTGGGTCACAGTCGATTGTTTATCATGGGGCTTACCTTTGGTAAGCTGCCATTCTATGTGGTGGAGGGCACTGTCTGTTTACGAGATCCCCGGGTGTTGCAGTCACTACCATCTGTGTGTCCATATCCCTCCATCGGATATCCTCCAGCCATACATTGGACTGATATTGAATTGGGTTGGGGGTGGGTTCAATCAATAACCAACCTTTGGACTTTATACTTTATTTCCACTTTCTAGAGGCTGCGGATTAGTGTGTTGTGTTGTGCTTCACACATATCAGCCTCTGGCCATTACTAGTGGTTTATTATTGGCGCAATTTTTTCTGTTTTGTTTCTGTTCGTGTTTATGTCACCATTATTGCAGCCTTTTTTGATTTATTTAGCGCAGTTTTCTTTTGTGTATAAGGTAAATTATTCATACTTGCTATGCCAGTATGGTCAGTGTGATCCTCATATATGAAGATGTAGTGCATGTGATTGTGCTCATATACTGCAGCAAGCTAGATCCTCATATCCATGTATGGTGGATCTTTGCCGGCACCTGGTCAACTGGCCAATC
Source organism: Rana muscosa (assembly GCA_029206835.1). NCBI lineage: Eukaryota > Metazoa > Chordata > Amphibia > Anura > Ranidae > Rana > Rana muscosa. The sequence goes on from CM055117.1 coordinate 734,236,924, forward strand.
TCCTGGGGGTGGCGGGTGGCTACACATGGTGTCAACGCATTTTGCCAGTGGGCGTATCTTCCTCAACTTCGTCAGGACCCAGATAGGGAAGTATGATTTTTATTTTGGATTTGATTTCCAAATGTTAGCTAAGCACCTCTGTGGATAAACAAAAGTGCTTCATGAGACAGCAGTAATTATAGTAAGGTTCCACCTATGCTTGAAAGCAGGCTCCCATGGAACCCATAGAGAGTTAAAAAGAGAAGGAAGCTCTAATTGGAGAACCATTGTAGAAATGACAGGAAAATTATGCATGGAGGAGAAAAAAATGCATCTAAATAAAGGAGATAAAATCAACTACATTTTTGTCAGAAAAAAAATAATCACAATTACCGATAAAAAAAAAAAAACTGTTGCATATCATTTAAACTCTCGTTACCTGTTCTGTTTATGCAGGCAATGGTCTTTGGTAGCTAGAAGATTATGTAACACTGCTGTGTTTTCAAATGTGCATGATGCGTTATTGAGGTGCAACATTTACAGATATTCTTTCCTTATGTCATTATATTATACAGATAATGCTGAATATGTACATCATAGCTAGCCCGAGGTGTTTTTCTTTGATGGGAAATCAGCATATTACATTCTGCTTTATGCATGCACAGTTTTTCCTAGTGGCTTGAAATGGATGGGAGCTGAAATAATATACAAATTATAGTTTATTATGATATAACTTACATCGATTTATATTACAATTTTCTTTCCTTATGTACATAATTATTTTCAGTTTTTTTCTCATTCTAATTGCACAGTTTATTTTTATCTAATTTCAGTGTATTCAGGATAACTTTATTTAATAAAAAAATGTTCCAAAATGATCCGTACACCCACTCTTCAAGTACCACCACTGCGCCAAATGTAACCTTGGGCCCCTTCCACACTACTGCGACTTCAATGTCGCACGATTGTACCGCGATTTTGCCACGATTTGCGTCTGCAATTTTGCAGTGATTTCGAGGAATGCCTGTGTAACTGGCATCAAAGTCAGACCAAAGTAGTGCAGGGACTACTTTGAAGTCAGAATGACTTGAAGTCGTACTAATATGAATAGTTGTCATTGGAAATCATGGCGAACAACTTGTCATGCTACTTTGCAGTCACAAATTGTGGGACTAGTTGTACAAGTGTGAAAGGGACCTAAATGTGTAACAGCTGCTACTTTAAATAAAATATAAATAAGCATTTACAGTACAAACTAAAGTAAATAGTAGTGCTAAACCGTATAAATAAATAAACCCAGTGACAGATGATAGTGATCAACACTAATACATAAATGAACAATTAATAATAAAGTTTGTGCAAAAATAGTCCATACTTGAGACTGGATTGTCTCAAACAAGGAAAGCTGAATGTATCCTGAATCTGATGTGAAATCTTCAAAACTTTGGTTAAACACTCACCGAATGGTGATGCCTTGCACTCTCATGCTCGACAAAAACGGCATCAATCCTTACAGGGTTAAATATCCACCAATATCCAGACGCGACACCCGATATCATAGCCTCTACATATATAATGAAACAAAGTGCTCCAATAGTGCAGTATCGTTATAAAAAGTTTTATTCTATTAAAATTAGCTTCAAACATTGCACTCGCATAAGCTCAAATCAATGAAGCCTAAGCCTAGAGGCATCCACTTGCAGCAGCAAGTACTGGTGTAATGTGGCTGTACGGCAACCAGTTTTTTACGTTTGACGCTATACCGGAAGTGACGCTCAGAGGATAACAATCGTTCGCTGGTGAGATTCAGTTCACCTATGCCGTGTGCGCTGAGACCACATTACACCAGTACTTGCTGCTGCAAGTGGATGCCATTGATTTGAGCTTATGTGAGTGCAATGTTTGAAGCTGTTTTAATAGAATAAACTTTTGATAAGGATACTGCACTATTGGAGCACTTTGTTTCATTTTATATGATAGTCCATGATATTGGGTGTCACATCTGGATATCGTTGGATATTTAACCCTGTAAGGGTTGATGCTGTTTTGCCAAGCATGAGAGTGCAAGGCATTGCCATTCGGTGAGTTTTTAACCAAAGGGGACACTGAGTGCATGCGGTGTGGTGAACGTTTTTAAGATTTCACATCAGGATATATTCAGCTTTTCTTATTTGAGACAATCTATTTTTGCACAAATTTTATTATTGTTTACTGTATGTATTAGTGTTAATCACTATCACTTGTCACTGGGTTTATTTATACTGTTTAGCGCTACGATTTACTTTAGTTTATACTGTAAATGCTTATTTATTTTTAACTTTATTTACTATTTAGAACATATTAAATCAGGATTAAACTACAAGTTTTTATTTATTCTCTACCAACTAGCACATGCTCTGTGTATTCTACATTTAACAAATTACATCTACCTAAATGCCTGTGATATTGATAACACTTAACTGTGGCAAAATTTGACTAGAACTAGACGAGGGTGCGCTTCCCTACGCACCAAAAGGCCACTTAACTAAAACTTAACCTTTATTTTAAATCATAAAAAGGTATGTAAGTGACCATATCAGGTATACCTACTGTATAAGATGAGGTCAATGCCATCAGGTATACCTACTGTATAAGATGAGGTCAATGCCATTATACATAAAACAATAATTTTTCAATTGTAGTACAGAGGGCTCTATTTGAAGAGTGAAACATGTTAGGTTGGGGTGATTTGATTTTAGGAGCACCTTCTTGTTTTATTTTCATTTCGGTTCATATGATTTAATTTTTGTCCTGGCACATTCTTTTCCCCCCTCCCCTCCATTTTTCTTTTTTGTGGGGTGAGATATGCCTTGTGTCAATGCAGTCTTGATTAAGAGAGAAGCGTTTTTTTGGATATTTTGATTGGATATTTTGATATCTGGGGCTCGTCCATTAGTGGTTATTTGTGTCCACATGGATGAGTGTACCCGTATCACATATCTGAGAGATAATTTCATAGGGCAGAAGATAGCCCATATCTTCAGTAAGACAGTATTTACTAGCATACCTTCTCTTTTTCTGTTCATCTCAATTTTATATGTGGCCAATAGATGGGAGGAGAGACAGATATACCCCCATCTCTTCATACCAGGTGGTGTTGGTGAGTCGACCATTAACTTACATGTCCTCTAATACAGCCTGGAGCCTTTATATTGAATATAGGAGGAAATTATAACCCTCATATTGTCTATATTCAAGAGAAGTTTTTACCTTTTTAAACTTGGTAGATGTTAATATTACCAAATAGAGAGAACTTTGATTTTTATATATATAATGGCATTGACCTCATCCTATAGGTAAACCTGTAATGGTCATTTACATACTTTTTATGATTTAAAATAAAGGTTAGTTCTAGTCTATTCTACATTTAAGGCATGCCCTTGTTGATAATGGTCACAGTTACTAGTGTGTTTTTTCACCTCTCAACTGATCTTTCAAGCCCTCATATACCTGTTGTCATAGCTAATCATATGCACAGCACCATGGTACCTGCAGGTCTAGATAGAGGCTGACGACACCACCCCCAGCGGTTGGAGCGTTCGTTGCACTGTAAGTACTTACGTATTTCCTTGAAATGTTTGAAAAATATTTCATTACATTTTTATCCACACAGCCTCTGATCTATATCTAAAAGCTAACAAAAATAATTTAATCTTTTAGTCCCCCCCCCAATACATGTTAAGGCAGCTATACTTAACGATTCATTGTTTGCAATGCAATCCCTTGGGGAACATGAAAAGTTGGTCAAGGTTATGTCTACAATATCCCATGTAGATTTAACAGTCCTCTTCGACACTAGATTGAAAGTTGCTGTTCAATTAATAAACTTTTATAGCATGTTTCATGTCCATCAGCTTTCAAACCTACTAGCATTCAAGTTTCAACAAAGATGTCTTGGTATTAGTGTTGTTGTTTTTTTGCTTGTACAAGCTTTCTCTTGCAGATTGTAGATATGACCATTATCAGCACCAGAAAAAGCTTAAATTGATTGTAAATCTTTTTTTGCTTAATAATAAACATGTCATACTTGCCTGCTCTGCACAATGGTTTTGCACAGAGCAGCCCCAATCCATCTCTTCTGGGGTCTTCTTTGCTTTCTGTAAATATAGGGTCTTCAGGAAAACTTTAAGCTAGTAAACTGTACTTAGAAAAAAAAGGATAGGGTAAACAATGAAAAAAGTAATAGCAAAAAATATTAATGAAAAATATAATGAAAGTGGTATTAAACCTAAAAACAAAAATGTAATATATTGCAGCTTACCAATCATTGGATATTGTGGCCACATCAGTTTTCTTTTCTTTGTCTTTTTCCCTTTGTTTTCGCCTTTTAATCTGGCCAGTAACACACCTCCTGTATTTGTGATACTCTGGAGGAATGAGCATAGGAGGTACAGACAGCAGCATTGTCAGTCAGGGGGGAGGGTGGTGTTCAATATATTAGCAGATTTAGCCCACGTTCACACTGGGGCTGCGGGAGTGAAGCCTGCGAGTTCATCTGAACTCGCACGATTTCACTCCTGCTGGCAGTCCCGATTTCAGCCACGATTTCAAAGACATCTGAAACGGATGTCAATGTAAATCGCGGCTGAAATCACAAAAAGTAGTACAGAAACTACTTTTTGTAATCGGTGCAGCGCCGCAGATGCGGCGTCGCACCGATTAGGACGGTGCCATTGCCCGCAATTTGCGGCAAATTTCGCCGATTTGACATGCGATTTGACATGTCAAATTGCACCAGTGTGAACCAGGGCTTAGATGCAAATTGAAACCAAACTCAAGCTCACACTTTATAATCCGTTACAGCAAACTATTTTTTCCCCCTTTTGGGATAAAGGTTTTGCATGAATAAATAAAAGCTGATCATTTTAATCACCCCTGCCAGTGTTAAAGTGGAGGTAAACTTCACTTTTGAACTTGTACCTACAAGTAAGCCTATAAATAAGGCTTACCTGTAGTTACAGTAAATCTCTCCTAAACTGATGCAGTTTAAGAGATATTTACATGCAATGCTGCCAGGGAGACCAATGCCCTGCAATTCAATTCAAGGTACAATTCAATCATGTGTCAGAAAGTATTACCAAATAATCTCCTCTCCTCTCCTTCACTTATGGAAAAGAGAACAAACTGCTCAGCAATCATTCATTCTTGGGGCAGGAAATTGTTGCCATTTTATACCCCTGTGAGATTTATCTCATGAGAATAATCCCTCAGCAGTCACCCTAAAACCTCCTGCAGTAGCATGAAATGGTTATTTTATCTCTAAAAGACTTTTTTTATTCTCTGAGATTAAAAAGCACCTGTGTAGCCCTAGCCTAAAGGTGCTATAAACTGAACACATCAAATACCAGCTACTGGTTTCTGTCATATTCCGGCAATCATCTGACAAAAGCATTGTTGGAAAAAACAATACTTTATCATGGAAAAAGAATGTGTGTAAGAGAGAGACTAATGCAGCACTTTATCGTGGACTGAGGAAAAAAAAATGACAAAGCCCACTAAAACTATTGTCCGTGAAGGCATCCAATGTCCCCAGCCATGATAGAGATCAATGTCCCCAGCCATGATAGAGATCAATGTCCCCAGCCATGATAGAGATCAATGTCCCCAGCCATGATAGAGATCAATGTCCCCAGCCATGATAGAGATCAATGTCCCCAGCCATGATAGAGATCAATGTCCCCAGCCATGATAGAGATCAAAGTTTTGTTAAATGGTTGTTAAATAGTTGTTTATTGGTGCGCCAATGGAGGCTAAACTTGATCTAATGTTTAAAGTAAAGTATCGAAAAGCTTTAATTCCATTAGCAAACCATAAATCATATTTTAACATCACATGTTTTTCAGCTTGTCCAACAAAGTGATTATTAATACAGAAAAGTATTTGAGTAAATATTTTTTATTTGAAAATTATTTTGAAATTCCAAATACTGTGATATTAGCTACTACCCAATGACGACCACATTGGGTGATAACTGATGCTGCATTTGGATTTTGCTGTAAATTAACTAATGGAATGCTTACTGCTAGGAAGTAGAACTCCTATTATAATATTTATTTTTTTATTGCTGCACATCACTAATATATTTTTGAGCGCTACGGGGGGGACTCTATGACAATTCCTTGAAGACAGCTGATGGAGATGCTCCAGAGACTTGAATTTAACACTATTTTCCTGAAGGAAGACTACAATATCAAGGGAAGCAGGTGGACTTTACAAAGTCGAAGCACAGTGTTCATAAAAATGATGTCTTTTATATTACATTATTATTACATAATATGCATTTACAGGAAAATCTTTTAAAGGTTTGTAATGCATTGTCTATTTACAATTCTGGGTACTATTTTTGGGTACAGTTTGCAAGCATGCTCAAATTTGAGGTTAGATATGTTTGTTATTGTTTAACCTGACAGTTTTATCTTTTATCAGTAAATCATTTGTAGAATAAGGTTCCATGCACACTGGGCTTAAAAAAACGCTGCTTCTACATGAGTTCGCGTTTTGCCTGTTGAAGCAGCTCAATGTTATCCATGCACATTAGGACGTTTTAAAGCCATATTTTGAGCTTAGATTTTAGAGGTAGAAAAAAAACCTTTCTGGTTTGCGTTTTTGAGAGGAATTTTCTGGCAGAAAAAAGTTAAATGCTCCTAAATGCCCCTACAAAAATTTGTTTATGAGCATCTTTTTTCTTGCAAAAGATCTGGCGTTTTTTTTAAACCCAGTTGTGCATGCACCCTTAACTACTTCAATACAGGGCATTTTCACCCCCTTCCTGCCCAGACCAATTTTCAGCTTTCAGCGCTGTTACACTTTGAATGACAATTGCGCGGTCATGCTACACTGTATCCATTTTAAAATTTTTGATAATTTTTTTCCCACAAATAGAGCTTTCTTTTGGTGATATTTTATCACCTCTGCGGTTTTAATTTTTTGAGCTATTAACAAAAAAAAGCGACGCCAATTTTGAAAAAAACACAATTTTTTACATTTTGCTATAATAAATATACCCCAAAAATATAGAACAAAACACATTTTTCCCACAGTTTAGGCCGATATGTATTCTTCTACATATTTTTGGTAAAAAAATTGCAATAAGCATATATCGATTGGTTTGCGCAAAAGTTATAGCGTCTACAACATAGGGGATAAATTTATGACATTTTTATTGTTTTTTTTACTAGTAATCTGCGATTTTTATCTTGACTGTCATATTGCGGCGGACACCTTTGACAGTATTTTGGGACCATTAACATTTATACTGCGATCCGTGCTATAAAAATGCATTTATTACTGTGTAAATGTGACTGGCAGGGAAGGGGTTAACTGTGTATCCTAGGGAGTGATTCTAACTGTAGGGGGAGGGCACTCACAAGGGGAGGTGACCGATCGGTGTTCCTCTGTACTGGGAACACACATCGGTCTCCTCTCGTCTGACAGGACGTGGATCTGTATGTTTACACACACGGTCCTGCCATGTTCACGGGCAATCGCGGGTGCTCGGCGGACATTGCGGCCGCCGGTCACGCGCATCGGGGGCCGAGTGACGCGGCGGGGGCACCCTAGAGGCTCGGGGGGGAAAAAAAAGACATCATATGACGGCAGCCCGGAGGGACAAAGGGTTCCTGCCGCCATCATATTACAATAGTGCGGTAGGGAAGCGGTTAATGTATTGGTGTGCACTAAAACAATTTACTGTATTTTTAGCTGAAAATAGTTTTGTTTTCGTAAATATTTGCGCATATATAATGCAACATGCAAAACTGAGACTACAATCTTTTTATTCTGTTTAACCTCTGTTTTTAGGAAACTATTGGTACATTGTCAAGCCAATATGCATATAAATGGGCCTATACGCAGCTTTCAAGTAAATAACTACTTGGATTTATAAAAATATATTAGTGTTTTTTATAAAAAGAGTTTATCTTGCATATATTGTGTCATAAAAACAATATCATAGGGCTGGGGAAGGGAAGATACATACACATAAAAGGACAACAACAAGAGCTCTGGTGTATAATAATTTAAATAAATAAAATAAATAAATGGATGTCCAAATATGACAATGACAATATGCAATTCACCACAGTGGATTGCTGTTAAGGTAACCACAACGCGTTTCAATCTTAATGTTGTATACGATCTTCTTCAGGGGGTAAATATAAATATCTTGAATGGAGACAGAATATTTATAACTATTACAAAAACATCACACCAGGATATTCTCGTCAGGATCAATCAGCCAAGGGATGGGTAGGGAATTCAGTTCTATCTGCAAGAGGTCACATGTAATTATTAGGTGTGCGGGGGTGCCAGGAGGAGGCAGCTGCACATATGTTGTACACCAATGCATTGAAAAGTACGTGATACTGCCTACAGCTATATGACCAACTGCTTTATATCAGTTGGATTCAAAGAATAGATTACATGAAAAAATTGTATATGACTAGTAGAATTACCTTATTTGGCCTTATATAGGTATCGGATATGTCTCCCTGTTTTGCATCAGAAATTATATCGATCTATCCAGCATATAACGGTGGTCAGATTAAATATTCATCACAGAGATCGAGGTGACTAACCGTCTTCATATCCATATACTGCATTGGGAAGATATATATGTGTATATATACACTGCTCAAAAAAATTTAAGGAACACTTTGAAAACACATCAGATCTCAACGGGGCAAAATCTCATGCTGGATATCTATACTGATATGGACTGGGTAATGTGTTAGGAATGAAAGGATGGCACATCCTTTGATGGAAATGAAAACTATACACCTACAGAGGGCTGAATTCAAAGACACCCCGAGAAAAGTGAAAAAATTATGCAGCAAGCTAGTCCATTTTGCTGAAATTTCATTGCAACAACTCAAAATGGTCCTCAGTAGTTTGTATGGCTCCCTAGTGCTTGTATGCATGCCTAACAACATCAGGGCATGCTCCTAATGAAACGACGGATGGTGTCCTGGGGTATTTCCTCCCAGATCTGGACCCGAGCATCACTGAGCTCCTGAATAGACTGAGGTGCAACCTGGCGGCACCGGATGGACCGAAACATAATGTCCCAGAGGTGTTCTTTTGGATTTAGCTCAGGTGAGCGTGGGGGCCATTCAATGGTATCAATTTCTTCATCCTCCAGGAACTGGCTGCATGCTCTCGCCACATCAGGCCGGGCATTGTCGTGCACCAGGAGGAACCCAGGACCCACTGCACCAGCGTAGGGTCTGACAATGGGTCCAAGGATTTCATCCCGATACCTAATGGCAGTCAGGGTGCCATTGTGTAGCCTGTAGAGGTCTGTGCGTCCCTCCATGGATATGCCTCTCCAGACCATCACTGACCCACCACCAAACCGGTCATGCTGAACGATGTTACAGGCAGCATAAAGTTCTCCGTGGCTTCTCCAGACCCTTTCCCGTCTGTCACATATGTGTAAGGTACCTGTGATTGGTAGTGTCCAAAGTGGAACTTGTGTGTTGAGGATTCAGGTGAAAACTTAGTCAGGCAGATTAGGTTGGCAACAGATCAGGCAAAACAGTACACGATCGAAATCCAGAGTGGTCAGGCAGGCAAAGGTCATACACAAGCTGGCGGAGAAGTACAAAATCAGCAGGCTAGAGAGTAGTCAGGAATTCAGGCAGAAGTTCAACACGATAATCAAGCTCAAAAAGCAGTCACAACACCCAGGGAGCTATTCCACACAAATGGGCACTGAGAGATAGCATCACTTCCTATTTATGGGCGGCTTTGATTGAAAATTGTCCACAGCTGGCAGCAGGTGGGGCTAGTGAGTCCAAGGTAATGCTTATGTAGCGCTACCCCCAGTTAAGAGAGCCGCTGGATTTTTGTTTCGGGCCCTGTGTACAGCACCGCCAACCCCCGGCAATCTTACTCGACCCACTCTGGCACAGTTAGTCTAGGGATTATACTTGTATCACAATCAAACAGTATTGCAAGGGTAACCTCTTTGCAATAAGACAACACACTGATGCGAGAGATCAAGTATAACGGTTTTACTTTAGTTTTTTTTTTTTTTTTAAGCGTAGGCAGAACATAACACATACAATTTGCTTACGGAGCCCTGCAGCAATAGGTATAGCACGCAATAATGGCGCAGCGCGGTAATCCACCACGTGCAGCTATTATTGTATACGCGCCCTGTGGCGCACTAAAACCATAGTCTATCTCCCCTCCCTGGTCAGGCCTGACACAGAATAAATCTCAGTCTTTTCATTAAGGATTTCTTCACATGCAAACTTTCGGTGGTGCACTTGATGAAACAGTATTTTGTAATCCATAAAGTAGGCAGTCACAAGGAACACTATACTGGGGACCCCTTTAAGTCTGTCCCGCTACTGGTCTCCAGTGGAACAACAAAACAAACTATCGGTGGGTCAAGGCAGTCTATAGGCCTAAACACAGTACAGTCTATTGGATTGAGCAAGTGCTCGCTCACCACTCCAGACGCGATCCCAGTCCGGGACTTCCACCCGCTGTGTCTCCGCACACAGCGTCTGCCATGATCGGGTCCCCTATCCAACCGATGTCCTCACTCGACAAGTCAGATACCACTCAGGCTCCCCAGTGGGTGGAAGGCTCTTCGGAAGTTGCGCAAGGCCCCAGGCTTCAGGCCTTGCACTGCAGCAGATCCGCACAGGAAGAACTGTTGCTTGCAGCGCGGTGTCCCAAAGAGGCTGAGCTCCGCCTCACCTCCTTCTTAAATAGCCCCTCCCATGAGTCTCTGCGGTGGCCAATTGCACTCTGGGTGCCGAAAGGGGTTCTGGGTAACGTAGTCCCGGGGCCTTAAAGGAGACCCCGCTACACTTAATACTGAGAGGAGATTTCCATAAGTCCAGATCTCTTCCGTAGCACAATGGTAAGGCTGCAGCTGTGGGACCAGGAAGATCCCGGTTCAAATACACTCAGGGTGAACCTGCTCTCATCTGTGAAAAGCATGGGGCACCAGTGGGCGGACCTGCCAATTCTGGTGTTCAATGGAAAATGCCAATCGAGCTCCACAGTGTTGGGCAGTGAGCACAGGGCACACTAGAGGACATCGGGCCCTCAGATCACCCCCATGTTTGGTCAGAGACATTCACACCAGTGGCCTGCTGAAGGTCATTTTGTAGGGCTCTGGCAGTGCTCATCCTGTTCCTCCTCACACAAAGGAGCAGATACTGGTCCTGCTGATGGGTTAAGGACCTTCTACGGCCCTGTCCAGCTCTTCTAGAGTAACTGCCTGTCTCCTGGTATCTCCTCCATGCTCTTAAGACTGTGCTGGGAGACACAGCAAACCCTCTGGCAATGACACGTATTGATGTGCCATCATGGAGGCGTTGGACTGCCTGTGCAACCTTTATAGGGTCCAAATATCACCTTGTGCTACCAGTAGTGACACTGGCCCTAGCCAAATGCAAAACTAGTGAAAAACAGTCAGAAAAGATGAGTAGGAAAAAAAAATGTCAGACCCCTCCACCTGTAAAACCATTCCTGTTTTGGAGGTCGTCTCATTGTTGCCCATCCAGTGCACCTGTTGTTAATTTCATTAACACCAAAGCAGCTAAAAACTGATTAAAAAAACCCTCTGCTACTTAACTATACAGATCAATATCCCAGGAGTTTCATTGCCTTGATGCTATACTCTGATTAAAAAGTGTTCCTTTAATTTTTTTGAGCAGTGTATTTGTAAGTAATACAAATACACTGCTCAAAACTGTTTCGGTAACACATTTATTCTATTTGTAAGTAAGCAAGAATGGATTAGCCAAAAGGGCTAAGACATCAGTCTCAGACCAAATGGTCAGCAAGCCGTTTGTCCAAAATTCTACAAGGTTTTACTTACTAAGAGCTGTTTTTGCCGCAAAATTCTCTCCTGCAGTGTTCCAATGTGTTGTCCGTTTGGAAGTGATAATGTTTGATGTTTAAATGTGGATCACTCCATGCATAGACCAGTGCACCTGTGCCTCTCCTCTCCCCCAATCCACCCCCATGCACGCCTCCCCAGGCATGACACTGTCAAAGGCCAGACATGTGATCTCCTCGGCGTTCCGGGAGATTGCCAGCCTGCGCCGCCGACTCCATGGAAACACGTCTGATGGCGGGCGCACGCATGTGCAGAGACATCAGTGTCTGGAGCCGGCCACGGAACGCTGCTGGCGCCCGAAGTAAACCCTAGCGATACAGTACTGTATCCCTGGCAACGCTAGTGTTTTGAAATGTTTGTCTCTGCGCATGCTGATATTAATGCATATTATTGGCCAGAATTCTAATGTATTTTGGCCATTAAAATGTATTAACGTGCATAAACGCACCTAGCGCTAACATGGGTTTATACGTTAGGTGCTCCTCTCCTCTCCTGAGCATGACTTTGAGGTGTGTGTGTGTGTGGGGGGGGGGTCTCCCTCCAAACTCCTGTAAATGCTTATAGTGTGCATGGACCCATAGGTAAACATGGAGGGGCATTTGGAGGCAGATAAAAAAAAAAAAAATTGGTGGAGATTCACAAGGAGTGGACTACGGCTGGTGTCAGTGCTTCAAGAGCCACCACCACACACAGACATATCCAAGGCATGGTCTACAACTATCGCATTTCTTGTGTCAAGCCTCTCCTGAACCAGAGACAAAGTCAAAGTCTTACCTGGGCTAAGGAGAAAAAGAACTGGACTGTTGCTCAGTGGTCCAAAGTCCTCTTTTCGGAGGAAGTCTGGAGGAAGATCGGAGAAGCACAGAACCCAAGTTGCATGAGGTCCAGTGTGAAGTTTCCAGAGTCAGTGATGATTTGGGGCGCCATGTCTGCTAGTGTTGGTCCAATGTGTTTTATCAAGCTCAAAGTCAGCACAGCTCTCTACCCAGAGATTCTAGAGCACTTCATGCTTCCCTCTGCTGACCAGCTTTATAGAGATGCTGATTTAATTTTCCAGCAGGATGTGGCACCTGCCAACACTGCCAAAAGTACCAATACCGGGTTTAATGATTATGGTGTCACTGTGCTTGATTGGCCAGCAAACTCGCTTGACCTTGACCCCATAGAGAATTTGTGGGTTATTGTCAAGAGAAAGATGAGACACCAGACTCGACAATGCAGACAAGCTGAAGGCTGCTATCAAAGCAACCTGGGCTTCCATAACACCTCAACAGTGCCGCAGGCTGATCGCCTCCATGCCACGCCATATTGATGCAGTAATTCATGCAAAAGGAGCTCCGACCAAGTATTGAGTGCATACTATACTGTACATGGACATATATTTCAGTAAGCCAACATTTCTGTATTAAAAATCCTTTTTTTTCATTGGTCTTATGTAATAATCTTATTTTCTGAGATACTGAATTTTGGGGTTTTACTAGCTGTAAGCCATAATCATCAAATTAAAAATAAATTATTGAAATATATGACTGTGTGTAATGAATCTATATAATATGAGTTTCACTTTTTGAATTTAATTACTGAAATATATTCGCTTTTTGATGGTATTCTAATTTTCTGAGATGCACCTGTACAGTAGATTTGAAATGCACTGCTTCCTGAAAAACTTTTGGTGATTATGATAGACCCCTTCAAACTGAACACAGCCTTCCTTGTGCATTGCTTTCATTAAATTTTCATCAGCCCAAGCTTTTTGTGAAGTGGAGGCAAAGATATCTTTGCTTGGTCAACAGATTGTTAGTATTCCTTGTTTTTCTCTCCTGAAACCAAATTATTTTTGGTGTGGCCATTTCTTTTTATTATAATGCAACTGTCTTGCATAGCTGTCCCATTTCCCATGTAACAACAATACTTGGTATATTCGAGCTGCATTCCAAGCAGCAGATTAACTATTTTTAGATCACCACAGATATTCCAGTTGTTTTTAGTGTACTGGATGTGCTTCAACAACAGTTCCTTGATTTCCTATGTTTTTTTCATGTGCTCAGTATAGCCAACAGGTATTGAAGCGTATACAGTGCCATTGTGTAACAAAACAGCCTTGAGGCTTATTGATGAAACATATACAACATTCTAATAGGTAATGCTTTACACCCTAAGCTGTGAAAGAAATTTGTTAAATGATCTTTGCAGTATTCAACCCAGTAGCTCTTCTTTTGATTTTGACAAACCTAAGTCACAGAGCAGGTCTTTTAATCCTGACTGTGGTATGAGATAAGGCTCACCAGACATACACAGTTCAAAATCCTGATCATTGCCATGTCTGTGCCTGGCAGGTGCATTGCAGCATCTTCATCTGTTCTGTCTGAGCTTTGTTTCCCTTGTTGCTTTGGTCCGTGTTTGTTGTCATGGGGCATTGGTCCCATGGCTTCACATCTTGCACAACAAATGTGGGAAGCCCAGGCCTGGTCTTGGTGGCCACCAATGTACAGTATGTTTCCTCAACAAGTTTAGTCATGGAGTGTCTTTGAGACCACAAATGTAGCAGAACCTTTAATGGCTGTTTCAGCATTGGTAAAACATTTCTACTGTCACCAATCATGCTGTAGCAAGTCTACAAATGGCTTACTTGTTATGTAATATACATATACGTTGACAATCGCATCCACATACATGGAAACTGATATCAACAAAATTAATAGCATCTGAGCATACAAGCTGCTTTTATAGCCTTTGAAGGCAGCATCCATCCAACTTAAGCATGCCTAGGCATTCCCAAACTGGACCAGATCTAAGAATGTTATGAAATATGCCTGGACATGCATGGACTACACAAAACATCTTATAACTCATGAAAAAAAGTAATAAATTATAAATAAGAAATTGCTAAAATAGAAGATTTCTTTAAAACGGTACGTTATATTACAGGTTATTTTTGTGATTAGCAGCCAAAAATCTATGATACACTTAACAATGCTCAGGATGCAAAATCTTTGTTGTTCAGTGTTTATCAACCCTGATGTTCTGACTGCCAATCTAATTTCTTGAGGCCCTAAAATGCATTGATAATACGCACACCCCAAAATAACACCTTTTTCCAAAGTAGACACATTATTCAGTAAGAGGCATGGTGAGTTTTTTTTTATTTATTTTTTTAAGTTGTAATTTTTTGCTACAATTTTTAGAAAATGCAGAAAGTAAAGAATTAAATTTTTTTCACAAAGTTTCCATTTAACAAGTTGTTTCTCACATACAACATAGGCATACTTACAATTTTACCCTAAAACGCATTCTTTTACTCAAGTATGGCGATAGCACTTGTGTGAGACTTTTTCACTGCATAGAGGGGCCCAGAATCCAAGGAGCACCTTCAAGCTTTCAAGCGAAAAAGAATCCCACATTCACAGAAAAAGAGTTTTACAGTCACCACACCCCGGGTATATAGAAAGAAACAAGACCCCCTAAGGAATGGGACTTTTGAAGTGACCGAAAACAAGGTAAATAAGATAAAATGTCTTTATTAAGTACAAACAATCATAGTTAAAAATGATTGTAGATCATGTAAAATGTTCAAATCCATATGAAATGTGGATGGATGTAGATGCATATGAAACCGCTCTTTTTACTTGACCTTGCGTTTCCGGCTTAGTGCCCTTCTTCAGGTTTTTTTTTTTCAAGCATATATAGCCAAAAGTCTGGGGGGACACATATATCATATTAGTACATAAATAATGAAGTTATGTGCATTGCAATGAGACATAGAGAAACAGTTAGCATCACGTATAGAACCAAGGTGTCTTGCATCAATGGAATCCACTTGATATCCCACATGATCACAAAAAGAATAGCTAGACAGCTAGTGGTTGTTGTTAAAAAGACTTTCCAACCCGCACGCCCAGGTGTTACCAGCAAGGATCCCGCAAATTCCTCCAGTCAGGAGGGACCTCGATATGGATAATCTAAGTATTAGAATTTCAAAAAATTAAGGAATATATTGCCCCCAGGAGAGGGAAAGTGTTTTAAAAAAAAAACACAAAAGGACACATACCAGAGTTGGAGTGACTAGAAAGAAAAATATAGCCCAGGAGATCAGTTGTCCAAATCTGTACTACAAAAGACAGGGGGATATAGTTAATCCTCCAATCCAGGAAGTATGCCTGTGTAAGTAACAGATAAAGAAAACATGAAAAAATAAGTCTCCAGGGATAAGAGCTAATCAGAGGAGTGAGGTGCAAATATCTATATTTAGTACCTGTCTGTTGGTTGAACTGGTGTGCCGCTGTCTCCTGGGGACAGCCGTCACAGCTGTGTGTGCCTCGCCGCTTACGGCTCTGATAAAGGGAAGGAAGATGCCTGCACATGCGCAGTAGCTCCAATGCGTTGACGTCATTGCGACTATAGTGTCGATGGTCGCATACCAAATGAGTCACGACGCTTGCGCATGCGCAGTGGCTTTGCGGCATCATGACGTGCATGTTTCAATGCCAGAGGTCACTGCACATGCGTATTGGGAAATTAAACGAGATCCCCTGTTCACAAAGCGCAGGACACGACCCCTAGAAAACGGGATGGGGTTCTGCGTTAAGTGAGCACCGACGCATGGTCACAGCAAAAGCAGTGAGAATTAAAGGGCGTGCCCACCATATAAATGGAGGAAAACACCCCCCCTGCGCCGTTTGGGAAAACCCAGGGTCAGGGGAAGGAAAATGATAATAGTAATAAAAACATTGTGTATCATGTGAGAAAACATTAGATCCACAGTGTAATCATACATGTTATGAAAGAGAGGCAAAATGCAAAGCTCAAAACGAGCAACCAAGGAGAGGGGAGAAAGTCATATCATATAATGATATAAAATAAACTTATTGATATGCATAAAGTAGTGAAATCGCAATTACATTGATGGAATAGCAATAGTGGAGAGCATAAGGACACATGATCACATATGTAGAGCATCACTTTCTATAGTACATTGTGGATATATATATAAAGATGTATATTTTAGAAAGAAAATGGTGATGTACATAAAGAGCATTTCTATTCTTCCCACCCTCCTGAAGAGAAGCCTTCCAGAAACGGCCGATAGCTTATTATATCGTTAAGACCTGGGGCTATGGTGGCATTTAGATTTTGTATCCATCGTGTTTCGCGTTGTAGTAAGATCCTATTCCAATCCCCACCTCGAGGGTTGGGGTGTACTTTATCAAGAAAAATAAATTACATTTTTTGAATCCTGTTCCCATGGGCATCCTTTACGTGTCGTCCTAAAGGTAGTTCCGGGCATGATTTTTTCATAGTGGTAATGTGTCTTGACGCTCTCTTGTAAAATTTGTTGTTTTGTTTTGCCCACATGGAATGAGCCGCATTGGCACATTAAAGCCCTGTACACACGATCGGATATCCTATGGATTCTAATCCGATGTTTTTTTCCATCAGTCTTGCCCACACGCCATCAGTCAAACGGACCGTTTCAAACGCGGTAACGTAAAACACTCCCATGAGCCGAGAAAAATTAAGTTCAATGCTTCTGAGCATGCGTCGACTTGATTCTGAACATGCGTGGGTTTTTATCCGATGGATTTCCACACAGACAATCGGATTTTGCTATCGTTTTTTTTCCCATCGGATAAATTTAAAACGTTCTATTTTTTCACACCGATGGAAAAAGGACCGATGGGGCCCACACACGATCGGTTCGTCCGATGAAAACAGTCCATCGGACTGTTTTTATCGGTAGAACCGATTGTGTGTACACGGCTTAACATGTAGACAACACCTATGGTTTTACAGTTTGCCTAATGAGTTGGTCTTGATGTCCTACCATTGGGTAAAGTTATATTTTCCCCAATGTACATGTATTGGCACAAATTGCATCCGCCACAGCGAAAGGTACCTGGTCGTTTGCATGGATCAGAGTGGAATTCCCCAGTGCATTCACTTTGTATTAAAGTATCCTTCAAGGATTTTTTTCTGCGATAGGAGATGGAAGGTTTGGGGGGGGACTAAGGGATGGGTCAATGTTCAAAAGGTGGCAATATTTAAAAAAAATTCTGGTAATTTGCTGATTTTGTTTAGGTAATGATTCTCAGAGTGTTGCTTTTTTCCTCATTCCCATTTGAACTCTTAGATTTATTGAATAGCAGGTCTTGTCTTGATTTCAAAGTCGCCCTTCTAAAGGCCTTTTTAAGGCATGTGGAAGAGTAACCTCTGAGACGCAACCTGTCTCTGACTGTTGGGCTCTTTTTGAAAGACTGATTCTTGTGTGCAGTTCCGACGTAATCACAGATATTGGCTGAAGGGAATAGATCTAATCAAAGGTGTTGGATGGGCACTACCAGCATGTAAAATGGGATTACAGGCTGTATCCTTGCGGTACAGTGAGATGGTTAAGGTGCCATCTTTCTCCTTTTATATTGTAATCGCAAGAATGTCATGGTGAAATTTAGATTGTATGAATTTTGGTTCATAGCAGCAATACAAGACACAAGTAACTCATGTGAGCCCCCCCAGAGAATTAGAATGTCCTCCTATGTAACGATGCCAGCTGATGACATGTTCAGTCATAGGTAGAAGAGCATCGTCGGAGAGAAAGGCCTGTTCCCACTCCCCCAGGTACAAATTGGCATAGGATGGGCACAACAAGTCCCCATTGCTACGCCTTGTACCTTGAGGTAGTGGGAGCCATCGAACGAAAACAGGTTGTGTGTTAGTATATAGTTAAGGGCCGAAAGGAGGAATTGATTAAATGGACGATTGTCCCTATGGGACTGGGAGATGACGTGGCTAATAACTTTGATGCCCTGCTGGCGGGAGGTGGAGCTATATAAAGCTTCAACATCAACTGCCACCAGCAGGGCATTGGGTGGTATCACCATTCCCTCCCAGTTGTTGTAGGTGTATGGTGTCTTTAATAAAAGATGGTAGGTTACTGACATAAGATCGAATTTGTTCATCGATAAACTTGCTCAGATATAGAAAAGAGCTAAATAGGGGGACTTGGACTTTTTAGGCACAGTACACAATTTGTATAAAAAATATAATTTTATTGTACAATACTCTATCATATAAATGTTTTCGTTTAAAAATTAATCACATGTTCTAGGAGAGACAATACACCAATGCCGTTATAATATAACACCATAGCTCTAATAACGAACATATAGGGATAATGATGATCCACAACCAGTTTGATACATTCCAAAAAGTTGAGGTATGATTGAAGCGGCAGAGGTTGTAGGAAAAGATGTAATATTTTCACTCTCGCTCGACAAGTTCCGCGTCCATTGACGCTTCTTCAGGAGCGTGTCATGTGAACGAACATATAGGGATAATGATGTTATATTAACCAAATGTCTCAAAAGTAATGGTTTATAGTTATTAATTCAGTTTTATCAATTAATAATAGGTACACGCCTCCATAGCGACCGCCTGGTTCGGTCTATATCTATCCCCTGTTCATTAGGCCAGTAAGTACATCTTGGGTATTTCTCCGATTTCCTCTGCAAAAATGTAAACACTCCTTTTTTCTAATAAAAAGGTTTCTAAATGTATTATAGCATTGTTTAATGCATGGTGACAAATTAAAAATCTTTTCTGATGTATGTTTTATGTTTAAATATATTTTTTTAGTTCACATGACACGCTCCTGAAGAAGCGTCAATGGACGCGGAACTTGTCGAGCGAGAGTGAAAATATTACATCTTTTCCTACAACCTCTGCCGCTTCAACCATACCTCAACTTTTTGGAATGTATCAAACTGGTTGTGGATCATCATTATCCCTATATGTTCGTTATTAGAGCTATGGTGTTATATTATAACGGCATTGGTGTATTGTCTCTCCTAGAACATGTGATTATCATATAAATGTTTTCGTTTAAAAATTAGAGTATTGTACAATAAAATTATATTTTTTATACAAATTGTGTACTGTGCCTAAAAAGTCCAAGTCCCCCTATTTAGCTCTTTTCTATATCTAAACTCCAGGACACGGCACGCTAGGTATCTTTCGTTGATATCCACAGCTACCACTCTGTGGCTGATACAACAATTTATTTCTCTCGATAAACTTGCTCAGGTTTTCTGTAAAGCCCCATACACACTATCAGATTTTCTGCTGATTTTTTTCATCAGATTTACCAAAACCATGTAGTACAAGGGCCTGCCTGATTGCATCCAAATTGAAACTCTTAAGGTTTGACCTCATATTAGATGGTTTTGGTAAATCTGATGACAAAAATCAGCAGAAAATCTGATAGTGTGTATGGAGCTTTAGAGATCCACAACCGGATACGATTGGACTTCCCGGAGGTGGTATTTTGTTCTTGTGTATCTTTGGCAGACTGTAGAAAGTCGGTATAGTTGGGTATGGGGTCCAGACAAAGTCCCAAATTTGTTTGTCAATTATTTTGTCTGTATATGCGTTCTCTATCAGTCTATAAAACTCTTTTTCAAATTTATCGATCAATGATCTTGAGATTTTTTTTATACCAAACTTATTATTATTCAAAATCTCAAGACACATGTTTTTATATTGTTTATTAAAACAATATTTATTCCCTTATCGGCTGGTTTTATTGTCAATTTTATTTGTTTGGTAAGCATTTATTTCACCCTTGGACATATTTGTCGAACTCTTTGAATGAAAATGTATTTTGTTTATTTCCCTAGTGGTCATAGTTAGAAAGGCAAAAATATATATATAAGAAGGTAAATCAGCGCAATGGAAAAAATGACCTAAACAAAGCAGCTGAACGTCAGGGTCAATAATCAAAAAATCTCTGAGAGAAATATAAAACAGATGATGCAGCGCTCATGAAGTCCATAATATAAAAACACCGTCTGTGAAGAACTTCAGTGATCATATAGTGATCATATATTGAGGACATGCAAGTGACTCCGCGGGTGCGATAAACCTCCACCAATGGTAAACAATGGCCGCTCACCTCATAAAGTGGACCCTTTAATTATGGAGGGTCACATAAGCATTCAACTGCAGACACTTGCAGGGATCCAAATGAATTCCAGAGCCACAAAACGGTCTATACCTGGCGTACAGTTCGTTCCTTATGCCATGATTTCATGCAATGATAAAGGCAAGTACATAGTGCTCTCAGTAGACTCATTCAGCAATTTATTTAAAATAAAAAGTATAAAACTTACAAGCAGAGCACCTAGTCCGGTTCCGGATGATACAGCGTGTATACAAATGGAATAACATGATGGCCACAGGTGACGTCACGACGCTTGTAACGTACGCGTAAAGTCCCTTGTAGGGCGGGGACTTCTTCAGCGGATACGGAGGCATCATGTTCACCCGCTTAAAAGTTGATGGGTAGCTATGGGAACCAGATGCCACGTCAAAGACGCAACTCCAGGAAGTGCTAAACACACTAGTATCCCACGCAATCCCGGAGTAGCAATAACAAAAACAGCCGCATCATGTGACAGGATGTATGGTGGAGCCAACATACCATGACACAAATTCATGGTGGTGACCCCGCTCAAAGTGAACACATAAAGTCACACTGAAATAACACTCAAAAACTGACAGATAAAATCGGCAGTTAGTTAAAATGTGCAAAAAAACGGCAAAACAATAAAATATATAAAAAAATATATTATAAACATCATGTGAATACAATATTTTTTCAGAAAATATAAAAGCATTAAAAAATGTATTTGGACCACCAGAGACAAATTAAAACGTGACATCAACCGCAGCCATCAATACAATGCATGAAAATATATATATATATTGTGGGGGGGTTAGCTTGGCAGCGGGTGTGTGTGACCCCCGGGATGGGCTCCCCACACAAAACAGGCCCAGCAAACGGAGGTTGTGGTTTTCAAAATCAAAAAGGTGCGGTTTATTTTCTATTTACAGTGACAAAACACAGCAAAGCAAAAGAAACATAAACAAAATAAATCCTGGTCAACTTGACCTCTGACTAAACATACAGGTTTCCTAACTAACAACTGGGATCAGCCTAGTGCTGTCCTAGTCCCTAAGTCCCTGGTTTTAAATGTCCAAGCAAATAGCCACACAGGCTTTGTCTCACCGCACAGGGGTTCACTCTCCCTAGACAGTCCACACAGGTCTGGTTCCAGGCATGAGCTAACATCTAATGAAGCTGGGAGTTTTTATAAAGGCCTTAAATGAGCTGACAAGCTTCAGCTGGTCTCATCAACTCCTTGTCTGCACGACGCCCCACACTCTCCCTAGAGGTATGAGTCATCCATGAGCCCACTAGCCTTATACAACTCTCCACCTAGTTGTATAAGTCGGCATAAAGCCTGAATCTGGGAGAAATATATCTACCCCCCTGGATGCAACCAGGCGACTTTACCTTCCTGCTGTCACATACCCCCCCCTCTTGTTTTAACCTTGGGGTTGGAACACCAGCAATCAGGCATTCATGTACTCGAGACAAAGCATCCACATTCCCCATTTGAACGCCAGGGCGATGCTTTACTGTGAAGTTGAATTCCTGGAGGGCCAGGAACCACCTATTCACTCTTCTATTTGTCTCCTTGTTTTGGGCCATCCACTTTAACGGAGCGTGATCCGTAACCATGTCAAAGTGCCTACCTAGCAGGTAGTACCGAAGGGAAGCTAGAGCCCACTTCACCGCTAAACACTCCTTTTCAACGGTGGCGTAATTTACCTCATGGGACTTCAACTTCCTGCTGAGGTAAATGACTGGGTGCTCTTCCCCGTTCCAGACCTGGGACAATACTGCTCCTAACCCCACATCTGACGCATCACTTTGTACGACAAAGTCTTTAGAGAAGTCGGGTGAGTACAACACTGGCTGGCTACATAAGGCTTGTTTCAAGAATTGGAATGCTGCCTCAGCCTCGGGGGTCCATTTAATCATGACCGACCCTTTCCCCTTCGTCAGGTTGGTTAGGGGCACAGCCTTAGAAGCAAAGTGGGGAATGAATCGCCGATAATACCCAGCGATTCCCAGAAAGGCTCGTACCTGCTTCTTGCTGTTGGGACGTGGCCAACTCTGGATGGCCTCGACTTTGTTGAGTTGGGGTTTTATTACTCCCCTCCCAATGGTGTACCCAAGATATTTGGCCTCCTCCTGCCCAATGGTACACTTCTTGGGGTTAGCCGTAAACCCCGCTTCCCGAACAGAGTCCAGGACTGCTTGCACTTTTGGCAGATGTGAGGCCCAATCTGTGCTATGGACAATTACGTCATCCAGGTAAGCCGCAGCATACTTCCGATGGGGCCTCAGCATCTGGTCCATTTTCTGCTGGAATGTGGCCGGCGCATTCTGTAACCCGAACGGCATTCTTTTATATTGGAACGCCCCGTCTGGGGTTACAAATGCGGTTTTCTCTTTGGCCGACTTGGCCAGGGGGATTTGCCAATACCCTTTTGTGAGGTCAAGAGTCGTCATGTATCGGGCTGTTCCCAGCCGGTCGATCAACTCATCTATACGTGGCATGGGGTAGGTGTCAAATTTTGTAACTTTGTTCAACTGACGAAAATCGTTACAAAATCGCCAGCTCCCATCCGGTTTAGGCACCAACACGATGGGACTAGACCAATCACTTTGGGACTCCTCTATCACCCCTAAGTTCAGCATTTTCTGTACTTCCTCCCGTATTGCCTCCCGTCGGGCCTCTGGGATCCGATAGGGTTTTAACTTCACCCTTTCACCGGGCGGGGTAATGATGTCATGCTCTACCCCAGATGTTTGTCCCGGCAGCTCAGAGAATACCTCCAAGAATGTGCCCATGGGCCAACTCCAACACCAACTTCCTGTAAGGTTTGGGCACCACAAGCTGCTCAACGGTTTCTTCTGCCCTTTTTGCCACCCGATACAGTAGGTCCTTCTCTACGCTGAAGTATGGGTAAGTGCAGGTATTATCTGGGTTCACTAACTCGCCATCTATTTTCACTACGTTTTCCCGTGCCTTTATTAGGGCGGGGTCTTTCAACTGTTCTGTGGCAAAGTTTTCCCTGTGAACCTCAAGATCAGAAAACTCCACAGACGGTAGGTTTTCGTCTGAGGAGGTGGGCTCCTCTCCAGTTTCTTGAGTCTCCCCTGCCAATACTGATAAGGGAAATTCCGGAGAGTCCTCACCACTCTCAGGGGAGTTCTGGCTATCACATTCCTGGTACATAGGGGCACCAGTGAGGGGCTCAGGATCATCCCACAGTTCCCAGAACTTCGGAAAATCCCTTCCCACAATGGCGTCATGCGGTAACTGAGATACTAAGCCCACTGGATGAGAGAGGGTACCTTTGGGGGTCTCGAAACACACTGTAGTCACTGGATACTCTCGGGTGTCCCCATGCACACAAATAACAGCTACCTTGCTATTCCCAGAGACCTCTGTTTTAACTAACTCAGCCTTTATCAGGGTCACAAGGCTACCTGAATCCAGCAATACCACAACATTTCTACCATTAACACACATTTTGCATAAATGTTTCTCAGTTCCTCGAATGGCAGTGCATGCGACTGTCGCACACAGCGACTGACGTCTGCCCGTCAGAAAGTCACACTGCATGGGTTCCTCCACAACCGGGCAATTGGCTGCAATATGTCCCGCTTGCCGGCAGCGGTAGCAAACGATCCTTCTTGCCGCCTCTTGAGCCGCTGATTTCCCAGGCTGTTCTCGCCAAACTTGGGGTAGAGCTCCCACCCTCTCACTCTCTCCACCCTCACCCCTTGGAATCCTCTTATCCGCCCCTGGGGATGGTCTGGTCTTAGGGTGGAAAGTCCGAGTGTCTCTGGAAGAGGCCGTCAGGTTCTCTGTAGCCAAGTATTTCTCCACACGATCCACAAGACCATCGGCCGTCTCTGGGTCTCCATGGCTTACCCACTTTTGGATGGCAGTAGGAAGAGCTCTCAAAAACCGATCCATTACAACACGTTCCACAATCTTTGGTGCGGACAAAGTCTCTGGCTGTAGCCACTTTCTGCTCAGGTGAATGAGATCATACATTTGAGACCTGGGGGGTTTTCCAAGCTGGAAAGTCCAGTTATGCACACGCTGAGCCCGGACAGCCTGGGTGACACCCAGCCTTGCCAATATTTCAGCTTTTAGCATCACATAGTCTTTTGCTTGGTTAGGCTCTAGGTCATAGTAAGCTTTCTGCGATTCACCAGTTAACAGAGGAGCCACCAGTCCAGCCCACTGCTCCTCAGGCCACTTTTCTCTTTCAGCGGTCCTTTCAAATGTGGTCAAAAATACCTCTGGATCATCCTCTCCAGTCATTTTTGTCAATAAACGACTCACCCCAAAGGACGCGGTATTAGTGGGACGGCTTTCCTCACTGGTCTGCGGACGTTGCTGCATTACTGCTTCCATCTGTTGTTGTAGTCTCTGCTCTTGCTTCTGCAACAGGTCTA
Source organism: Rana muscosa (assembly GCA_029206835.1). NCBI lineage: Eukaryota > Metazoa > Chordata > Amphibia > Anura > Ranidae > Rana > Rana muscosa. The sequence goes on from CM055117.1 coordinate 734,262,183, forward strand.
TGAAGCGGGCCTCAGATTGCTGCTGGGCTCGTTGCTGAGCCTCCAGACTCTGTTGCAAAGTTGCGTTTGTCTGCTGCTGGGCTGCAAGGCTCTGTTGATGAGCTTGCTGCTGGGCTGCGAAGTTCTGTTGTTGAGCTGCAAGGCTCTGTTGATGAGCTGCAAGGCTCTTTTGCAAACCTGCATTTGTCTGCTGTTGATTGGCATTTGCTAGAGCCAGCTGCTTCAGTATCTCCTCCATGCTGGCTTAAAAAAAACTGCCACTGGTTCTCCACCAACTGTGGGGGGGTTAGCTTGGCAGCGGGTGTGTGTGACCCCCGGGATGGGCTCCCCACACAAAACAGGCCCAGCAAACGGAGGTTGTGGTTTTCAAAATCAAAAAGGTGCGGTTTATTTTCTATTTACAGTGACAAAACACAGCAAAGCAAAAGAAACATAAACAAAATAAATCCTGGTCAACTTGACCTCTGACTAAACATACAGGTTTCCTAACTAACAACTGGGATCAGCCTAGTGCTGTCCTAGTCCCTAAGTCCCTGGTTTTAAATGTCCAAGCAAATAGCCACACAGGCTTTGTCTCACCGCACAGGGGTTCACTCTCCCTAGACAGTCCACACAGGTCTGGTTCCAGGCATGAGCTAACATCTAATGAAGCTGGGAGTTTTTATAAAGGCCTTAAATGAGCTGACAAGCTTCAGCTGGTCTCATCAACTCCTTGTCTGCACGACGCCCCACACTCTCCCTAGAGGTATGAGTCATCCATGAGCCCACTAGCCTTATACAACTCTCCACCTAGTTGTATAAGTCGGCATAAAGCCTGAATCTGGGAGAAATATATCTACCCCCCTGGATGCAACCAGGTGACTTTACCTTCCTGCTGTCACAATATATATATATATATATATATATATATATACATACACACACACACAACTTAACGATCTGTAATGAAACAATTCAGTGTCGAAATCAATATTTAATCCACCGGGGGCAAGTACCTGAGTCCCATGTATCCAACATGATTCACGTTTACTCAACTGGCGTATAAAGTTACCTCCAATGTTTGGTTACCCTCTCTATCCCCCAAAATTTGAGGGGTTTTGGATTCTGCTGATGGAATGATTTTAAAATGCCTAGAGTCTAGGCCCTAGACACAATATGAGTGATTGAGCCTTTTTTAATGTTATTGACATGCTCTGCCAGCCTAACATTAAGGGGTCTAGAAGTCCTCCCGATATATTGGAGCCCACACTTGCATTCTAACATATAAAGGACACCTACAGTATCGCATGGGATAAGCTGTGTAATATCATACTCTCTATTCGTGGCAGAAGCCAAAAATTTCTTCAGTTTTTTTTTATATTATTTTTGGAATGTTTACAAGGAACGCAATGCCCGCAGGCATAAAAACCCTCTAAAAATTAGAATAACCTATTCTCAGATGTAATTGGGGGGTTAAGAACACTTGGTGCCAAACGGTCTCTAAGTGATGGTGCCTTTTTATAGATGAATTGAGGACATGTGGGCAGAACTGGTCCCAACCGTTATCATGCTAGACCAATTTTTTCTTATTATTCTCTCAAAAGTTCTATACTGTACATTTAACTTCAGGATGATCCTGGATTACAGATTCTCTGTGCTGGATTCCCTAATCTGATCAGCAACCAACTGCTGTCTGTCCAACATTTGTACTTTAAATATTTCACCCACAGGACACTGGCTATCATAAACTTTTTCTTCAAATCTAGACAATAGCACTTGAGACTGACTAATAAAGTCACCGTCATTAGTACAATTGCGACGCAATCTGATGAATTGTCAGGGGAATACAAGAATTGCGATCTGTAGGTTTAAAATAATTAACCAATCTAAAGTGATCAATGGACTTGTTAATAACCAAATCCAGAAATACCACTTTCTCATGGTCAATGTTCTAGGTTAGGGAAATATTTTTATTGTTATTATTCAACGATTCTACAAATGACATGAGTGTGGATGTATCACCCTCCCAAATCATTATAAGATCGTCAATAAAACGACGGTAGCACATTAGTTCAGGTGGACGGTTTGCAAAAATGGCATCTTCCTCCCAGTGGGCCATGAAAATATTAGCCACACTGGGAGCAAAACGAGCCCCCATTGCTACCCCCCTAGTTTGCAAGTAGAATTCCTTGTTGTACCAGAAGTAATTCCTGGTTAAACAAAAATTCAAACAACTTGGCAAATATTCTTGATTAGAGTTGAGCGGACACCTGGATGTTCGGGTTCGACGGGTTCGGCCGAACTTCGGAAAAAAGTTTGGGTTCGGGACCGAACTTTAACATGAACCCGAACCCGAACCCCATTGAAGTCAATGGGGACCCGGACTTCTAAGGACTAAAAAGGCTCTAAAAAAGTAATGGAAAGGGCTAGAGGGCTGCAAATGGCAGCAAAATGTTGTTAAGAGCATGGCAAGTGCTCTGCAAACAAATGTGGATAGGAAAATAACTTAAAATAACATAAAAAAAATAAAAAAAATATGCTGGAGGCCCCCTTTTCAGCAGAAGAGGTACGGGAAGTCATTAAGAACCTCAGAAAGAACCTCAGAAACTCAACGGCACGATGCCACACATATGGTGGGAATGCCCCAGAATACGCCCTTTCTGGAATAAATTATTCAATTTAATGGATAAGCTAGTGGGAAAATAAAATACTTTGAAATAAAAATGTAGCGGGGTGCTAAATTTAAGGGAAGTGTTTGAGTGGTAAATAGGCTCAAACACCCTAATTCTGTAGGATTCATGGACCATTTTGTCCTCGGGGGACAGTATTGGTGTGCAGTTCCCTGCGGCCTACAGGTGGCGCTGCCATGGTAGGCTAGGGTTGAACCGCCGATACAGTGCTGTGCCTTTTGTGTCCCCTCTTGGCAGTAGTACAGCGGGGCGGGGAACCTGCTGTGCATGCCGGGAGAGCATATAAAAGGGGCAGACCTTTGGCCTGGGGGCTGATGTCCAGTGGGGTCCACGCCCAGGTGCCTTCGGCCTGGGTGCATGTGTTCCTCTTCCATCTCGGGTACCTTTTAGCCCGGGGTGAGGTACTATCCTGGAGTTCCTGCTGCCCTGGGTATGGGGGCCTAGGTGCGGGAGTAAAGCCTGGAGTCCAGAGCCTTCGTCTGGAGTCCGCTAAGGGTCGTGGAGTCTTAGGGTGCCGCCTCGTGTAGGGGACCATGTTCCAGGGAAGGGAGGATCATTCTGATGGACCGATGCGGGAGTCACGGTGAAGGAAGGGTCTGTTGACTCCCTGGAGAGATGTCTTCCCCTTGATATGGGCTAGGTTCGTAGAAGGAGAAGCTCAAGGTCATCTTGACTGTATCAGAGGCCTTATTCACCCGACCCGTGGCAGGGGCCTTATACACCCTGGTCTGTGGCAGAGACCAAAGTTCTCCAGGTCCGTGGCAGGGGCCTTGTACACCCGGTCTGTGGCAGAGACCAACCTCAAGGTCTGTGGCAGAGACCGTGCACCTAAAACTGTTTGAGAAACCTAAGCAGTGAAGTGAATGTGCTACGTTTGTGCCTGGACCTCCTCCACACCTTAAGCTGTCCTGTTTCTTTGCTCTAACCTTTTCTATCCGAGTTGAGTTTATTTTGCCATGAGAGAATAAGAGTTGTAATTTCAGCTGGTGTGGACATTGACTTTACTGGGAATTAAAGGACTTGCCTCTACATACAGTAGAGGTGAGAATCATCCTCTGGAGGAGTTTTGACTCCGGCTGTGGACACGGCCCGTCAAGTACACCGCTCAACCTCTTTATATAGGAGGGTACGGGCTGGTAGTGCGGTGTGCCTTTCTCCCTCCTGCGAGGAGCCAACAACATAAAGGCAGGTAAGGGGGAAAGGATCTGTGCGCTACAAAAAAATAAAAATATTGCAAAATATTTTTGGTGGCCCTAAATGGCGTTTTTTGGAAGACCACAATACACCCACAGTACGTAACCGCTGAATCGCACAGCTACAGAACTGCAGAAAATGCTATTAAAAAAAAACTTTTTTTTTTTAGTATAGCACAGTAGAAGAAAACTATATATAAATTGTTTATTTCACACACCTCCACATATGTATAACACACTGCAAAATATTTTTTGTGGCCCTAAATGGCTCTTTTTGTAAGCGTACATTAAAGTGCAAATTTTTTTATTTTTTTTGCCCTAAACGGGTCTTTTTTTTTTTTGCCCTAAACGGGTCTTTTTTTGCCCAATGGGTCTTTTGGAAAAGAGCACAATAAAGTGCCTTTTTTTTTTTTGTCCTAAATGGATCTTTTTCCAAGAGCAGAATACACCCACAGTATGGAAACGGTGTATCTCTCAACGTAATATATGCAGTGCTGGTGCACTGAGCTTGCAGATAAAAGGTAGATTTTCTCTGACACTGGGCTCATAGCAGTGTAAAAAGACTGCACTGCAACACAAACAGGTAAACCTATGCAGATCGCTGAGTTATATCTCTGAATCTGGACTCCTATTCCTATATAATATATCTCTCTCCCTAAAAGCAAAAAACAGGAACCTGGCCCTACTGTCTCTCTATCTTTTCCCTCAGATTCCAGAATCAGGACTAACTCATGTATTTTTCTATCTCTCCCTAAAAGCAGCAGCAGCAGACTAGATCCTCTCCCTATCTATTCTGAAGCAGAGTGACGTGTGTGCTGTGTGCCTCTAGCTTATATAGAAGCTGGGTCACATGTTGCACTGACCAATCACAGCCATGCCATTAGTAGGCATGGCTATGATGGCCTCTAAGGGCACACCAGCTAATCAAAAGGTGATTGGCTGGCCCCTGAAGCATTTCTAAATGCGTAATTAGATTGCCGAACCTGAACCCGGACTTTTGCGCAAAGTTCGGGTTCGGGAAAAAGCTAAAGTTCGGTACGAACCCGAACTTTACAGTTCGGGTTCGCTCAACACTATTCTTGATGTCTCCCTGATAACGTAGAAGATGAAAGAGCACATTCGACTGATGCCATGGCATCATCATGACCTATAATGGTATAAAGTGAGCTAACATCCGCCGTTACTAATGTAGTGGAGGATGAACATTTAAGAGATTCCAGAATCTGTATGATATGCTTAGTGTCTTTGAAAAGCAGGGGTTCATTACAGATCGTTAAGTTGTGTTTTATTTATATATATATATATAATATATATATATTCATGCATTGTATTTATGGCCACGGTTGATGTCCCGGTTTAATTTGTCTCTGGTGGTCCAGATACATTTTTTAATGCTTTTATATTTTCCGAAAAAATATTGTATTCACATGATGTTTATAATATATTTTTTTATATATTTTATTTTGCCGTTGTTTTGCACATTTTAACTGTAAATGGCAATTTTATCTGTCAGTTTTTGAGTGGAATTTCAGTGTAACTTTGTGTTCACTTTGAGCAGGGGCACCGCCATGAATTTGTGTTAAGGTATGTTGTCTCCACCATACATCCTGTCACATGATGCGGCTGTTTTTGTTACTCCGGGATTGCGTTGGATACTAGTGTGTTCTTCCGCTGAAGAAGTCCCCGCCCTACAAGGGACGTAACGCGTATGGAAGGAGCATCGTGACGTCACCCGCGGCCATCACGTTATTCCATTTGTATACACGCTGTATCATCCGGCACCGGACTGGGTGCCCTGCTTGTAAGTTTTATACTTTTTATTTTAAATAAATTGCTGAATGAGTCTACTGAGAGCTAGACATGTGCACACTGAAATATTTCGTTTCGAAATTTCGTTTTCGTCCGAAAAATAAATTGATTTAGTTACTCCCGAAATTCGTTTTTATTTATTTTGTTTTTCGTTAGAAATTGCATTCGTCTGAAAATCTGAATTAATTAAGGTCGAATCTGTCATTGAAGGCTTATGGTGTCTGTCGAATGTTCAAAGAAGATTCGACGGAGCAGTGAAACTGTACGACGCTGCAATCATACATTTCCGGTCGAATGTTCCGCCCACAAGCTATAGAAGAATTCTAATGTTGTATGACTAGTAATAATTATATTTATTCATTACTATTACTAGTCAACCAACATTAGAATTCTTCTATAGCCTATGGGCGGATGCATTTGACCGGAAATGTACGATTGCAGCGTCGTACAGTTTTGCTGCACCGTCGAATCTTCTAACTTTCGATGCTTTGTCGAATCTTCGTCATTCTAGCTATTTTACTGCTCCTCCTCTTTGGTTACAATCAGCCAATAACATTCATCATCAACTTTATTTTTATTTTACTTCCCCCACCCAATTCCAGCAGTGATCTTTTCTCTCTATGTCGAATCTTTTCTCTCTATAATAACAAATCTTTTCTCTCCTATGTCGAATCTTTTCTCTCTATAATGTCGAATCTTTTCTCTCCTATGTCGAATCTTTTCTCTCCTATGTCGAATCTTTTCTCTCCTATGTCGAATCTTTTCTCTCCTATGTCGAATCTTTTCTCTCTATAATGTCAAATCTTTTCTCTCCTATGTAGAATAATCTTGGACTAATAGAGTTAAGGTTAGGCACATTCGACCACAGGTTCGATAGACACAGATTGTTATTGTCAGCGTCACGTCGAATCTCCTATCTATATCGAACTGTTGTAGCAACGAAAACGAAAATAAAGCATTTGTTTATGTCGGATCTTTCGGTTTTCGGATTCTGTGCTTTCGTTTTCGTTTGTTAAAACGATAACGAAAATAGCTGAAATTCGGACGAAAATGCATTCGGACGAAAACGAATGCACATGTCTACTGAGAGCACTATGTACTTGCCTTTATCATTGCATAAGGAACGAACTGTACGCCAAGTATAGACCGTTTTGTGGCTCTGGAATTCATTTGGATCCCTGCAAGTGTCTGCAGTTGAATGCTTATGTGACCCTCCATAATTAAAGGGTCCACTTTATGAGGTGAGCGGCCATTGTTTACCATTGGTGGAGGTTTATCGCACCCGCGGAGTCACTTGCATGTCAATATATGATCACTGAAGTTCTTCAGACAGTGTTTTTTTTATATATGGACTTTATGAGCGCTGCATCATCTGTTTTATAGTTAGAAAGGCACCCAAGTTGATATTGGAGCCTATTGGGGGAAACTTGTCTGATTTATTTTTTAACGATGATTGAATTTTTGTTTTTTTATTTGAAGTGTTTGCTGCGAGTAAGCTTTCTAAATCAATTCTATCAATAGGATCCAACCCCTCCTGATCCTCAGATGGTTCAATGAGTCTAATTCATCCTGTGTTTTTTCTTTTGGAGTAAATTCAATTTTTTCTGTACATGCTTTTAAGTTGAAGCTTTCTAGCAAACAGTTGCAAGTCCTTTACGACTTCAAATTTGTCCATATCGGACTCTGGACAGAAACTTAAGCCTCTCGATAACAGACATCTGATCAGTAGACCGAATATAGTCCGAAAGATTAATGACATTCAATAGATTATCAGAGGCCGACTGGGAATGTAGCTATGCTATTATGCATCTGCTTTCCTGACAACTTATCAGGTTTATTGATAACCTGAAGTGCTAGGACACGAGAAACACCCACAAAATGAACACATTTTCCAAAGTGGGTTCTCCAACGCATTTACTTGGAGGCATGGGGAAAATTTAAATGTATTTAGTTACACAAACTTGCACTAGCGTTGCTAGCCAGGTGCGGGGGGGGGGGGCGGGCCGCACCCGGGTGACACCCACCAGAGGGGTGACACCCGTGGGTAGCGCAGCGGCCACACTGACATCGCCCGCCCGCTGCCCTGTGCCTTAGGCTCACGCTGCGGCTGTGTCCCTCAGCGGAGCGGAAGGAAGCCGCCGCCCCCTCTGCCTCCTCTATGTTTACATCCACAGAGGAGGAGGAGGAGCCCGCGCTCGAGAGACACACCGCTGTGTGTATCTGCCGCTCTGTTCTGAGGTCTGAAAGGTAAGGGGGGCATCTTTACTGATGGGGGGAGGGGGTGTCTGTACTGCTGGGGTCTGCACAAGAGGGAGTTTGCACCAGGGGGGGGCTGTAACTGAGGGGGGTGTCTGTACTGAGGGGGGTGTCTGTACTGAGGGGGGTGTCTGGTACTGAGGGGGGTGTCTGGTACTGAGGGGGGTGTCTGTACGGAGGGGGGTGTCTGTACTGAGGGGGGTCTGGTACTGAGGGGGGGGGTCTGGTACTGAGGGGGGGGGTCTGGTACTGAGGGGGGGGGGGTCTGGTACTGAGGGGGGGTCTGTAACTGAGGGGGGGTGTCTGTAACTGAGGGGGATCTGTAACTGAGGGGGTGTCTGTTACTGAGGGGGGTCTGTTACTGAGGGGGGTGTCTGTACTGAGGGGGGTGTCTGTACTGAGGGGGGATTGGTACTGAGGGGGGTGTCTGTACTGAGGGGGGGGTCTGTAACTGAGGGGGGGTCTGTAACTGAGGGGGTGTCTGTTACTGAGGGGGGTGTCTGTACGAGGGGGGTCTGTAACTGAGGGGGTGTCTGTAACTGAGGGGGTCTGCACTGAGGTGGGGGTGTCTGTACTGATGGAGCGGTCTGCACTTATGGAGCAGTCTGCACTGAGGTGGGGGTGTCTGTACTGAGGGGGAGGTTCATACTGAGGGAGGCGGGTCTATATTGATGGCGGGGAGTCTGTACTTAGTGGAGCGGGTTTGTACTGAGGGAGGGGATCTATACTGTGGGAGGGGGGTCTGTAGTTAGTGGAGGGGGGTCTGTACTGAGGGGGGACTATAGTTGTTGGGGGGTGACACCATTTTTTTTTGCACCGGGTGACACCAACCCTAGTGACGCCACTGCAAACTTGTCAATGAATAGGAAAGGGATATAAATTGAACATCTAATTTCCTGACTACCTATCACATTTTTGGAGGCCCACAAAACAACCACATTTTGGAAAGCAAGTCACAAAAGTATTTTTTAAGAGGCATAGCGCGTCCTTTGAATATTTCATTTTTTGCTACAATTTTTTTTGAAAATGTGGAACGATGATGAAATATTTTTTATTTTTTTATACAACCTTGTCAATGTTCTACCCAGTGAATCCAGAAGTGCAATTATCTGCAGAGGATGTATGGGACTGATGTCTTACAGAAAAGTAGTCAGTGGGACGTGCAGATGGGATCAGTGCAAGCAGCAGGCAGAAACATGGTCAGTTAACATCAAAGGATTGGTCCAGGTGGTAGGCAGAATTATGGTCAGCAAAACAGTTAAAGGATCAGTCCAGATGGCAGTTAAAAATGTGCTTGTTTAACAGTCACTGGTCTAGTGACACTGTGACTGTTGTTGCAGCGTTGAGGAACACAGTTGCTGGCTGCACTGGTCTGGCGATTCTGGCACTGGTGTGGCAGCAATCAAAAACCCGGTTGCTGGCTTACATTGGTCTAATGGCACTGGGACTGGTGTGGTTAGCTATCAGGAACACTGTTGCTGCCCACGCTGGTCTGAAAACACTGGCACTGGTGTGGTGATGATCAGGATCACTGTTACTGGCTTAAACTGGTTTTATTACTCTGGGACTGGTATGGCTATCAGTCAGGGACATTGTGGTGGGCTCTGTTGCACTGTAACAAAACACAGCTGTGAATACAATAAGGAACACACTTTTTCCTCTTACTGCAGAACTGTGTGTGTGTGAAGAAACTGTGATGGCTGCAACATGCAGCCTTTGTTTACATTTGTGATTGCTGTGATTGGCTCTCTACAAAGTGATCATAGTGGCCAATTTCATTCACCCTGTACCCTGTTCTATGCTCTACCCTGTTCTAGGATCTTGTACATGCGCAAAAGAGGGCACGCACTGCAAGAGAGGGCAGGCCATTTTGAAACAGCCTCCCGCCCACAGAAGACAGCTGTTCAACTGTTTATGTACAATGGTCAGATAGTAAGTTGTTTAACTGCTTGCCGCCCGCCTACAGTAGTTGTACTATGAATGGGCAGCAGCTCCAGGCCGGTCGATAGACATGCATCGCTGCCTTTCTTCCAGGTTCGTATACAGCACGAATTTGGCAGATGATTTCAATCAGTGATTTTGTCTGAAGTCAGCTGATTGGCTGTGGCCAATCATACACAGAGTTCTGTGTTTACAAAAACACAGAACTCTGTGTACTGTCAACAGCGATCTGGCTGAAACAGACAGATAGTAAAGTAAAAGCAGCACATAGTACACTTATTACACAGTTAACCCTTTGATTGTGCCTAAATGTTAACCCCTTCCCAGTCAGTGTTATTTGCATAGTGACAGTGTACAGTATTAGCACTGATCACTGTATTAGTGTCGCTATTGGTGTCAGTCAGTTAGTGTACCTCCCAGCCAGCATCCGCTAGTGCCAGATTGCCCACTACACTATTATAGCCCCACTATAAGTTACTGATCACCGGCATTACAGTATAGTGTCATAGCTGCGTAGATTTCAGTATATATACCATAGTTTGTAGCCGCTATAACTTTTGCACAAACCAATTAATATAAATGTTTGTATTTTACCAAAGACATGTAGCGGAATACATATTGGCCTACATTTATGAAGAAATGTTGATTCATTTATTTTATTAGATTTGTTTTAGAACAAAAAGTAGAATATAGAAAAAATATATATATATATATATATATATATATAGTTTATATTGCAAAAAAATAAAAAGCCCAGTGGTGATCAAATACCACCAAAAGAAAGCTCTATTCGTGTGAAAATAATTATAATTTTGTGCACAATAGCAAAAAATGCTCTGGTCATAAAGTGGGTAAAAACCTTCTGGAGCTCAAGTGGTTAACGAAAGCTGTAGATTTTAAAACTTCTAAAATGACTATAGAAATCTAATTAATATGATGAACGTGATTTTAGTGAATGGGTTTAGATCTTCTTTAAGGAAGCACCACCAAAAATACTCATGTAAAATGGCATGTGACATGTTTAAAAAAGTAAGCAAACTGGTAAAACATATTGGTATTTAGCAATTTAAACAGATCCACATTTAAAAACCAATATCCTGTATTTAATAAGTTTGGATGTATTTAGCATTTGCATTTTTCTTAATGAATAATAAGCTATTATCTATGAAACATCCTAATATTTCTGCATAGATCTAAAGCTGTTCCAAATAAATTATACTCTGATTGTTCAAATTAGAAGGCTATATGATTGGAAAATGATAAACCTAGTAGAAAATAGTAATGCTGGCTTCATTGAGACACACTTCTATCTGCAGCAGCTGTAACTAATGACTGTAGGAAATAATAAATTAATACGATTTTTAGAAAGATATGAAAGTCCATTATTGCTTATTGTTCATATGCTGACATGCTCCAAAATGTGAAGACATCTGCTCAGTATGTGGAGATGTTAAATTATGAGTCCTTCACCACTCCTATTCTCTGATATCCTTGGATTTTCCTTTTAAGTGGGAGTTGTGCTGTTGGGCCCTGTTTCATAAAGCTGGGATGAGAGCATAGTAGTGCCTCAATTGTGCAGCAGTAATTGCATAAAACAGTCTGCACCTGCAGAGTCCACTGTTGGCCAGGACACGGCAGGGGCCTTGGCTTTTCCCTGCTTGGCAGTAGTATATTAATTTTTGTTTACTCATTTTGCCTTAACCCTTGTAGAATGTCTGCATTTTCCCCTTCTAAGCCTTAGGGGAAAAAAGGACCTGCAATATTTTTTTTATTTTTATAATTGACAATTTTTATTAAAGTTTTATGTTTTACAATACAAAAATTGAAAAGGGTAAAGATCACTAAAAATCATGCATACTTTCAATAGCGACCCGACATAGAATGCACACATCGCAATACACGCGGGTCTTGAGTAAAACCAATAAAATTGTTACACAGTTCTGTAACCGGATATTGCTTATAATACTGAGGAGTCAGGCGAACCAGTAGCGTGGAATCAATACAATTAGTTCTTGAAGTAGCTTAGTTAGTGATTCCGAACCCAAGGAGGTATGGTAAGTGCATATTGGGCTCATATGAAGTAAGAAAGAACGAACAAAAAGAGGAGAATTAGAAGGAGTAGACAGACAGGGCTGGCTCTTCCTGGGTCTAGAGAGTGTCGACATACCGGACAGAAGAAGGGTTTGAGAGCCTAGTGGAGGATCTTCCCTGAGATGCCAGGGTTCCCAGATCGCACAGTGGCGATTAACCCTGTCAGCCAGTCAGGCTGTCAGAGACTCCATGATCTCCACATCCTTAATCCTAGCATAAAGGTCAGTTGGCGTCAGTGGCGTTTTGTCTCTTCCATTGGAGGGCTATCAGACATCTGGCCGCCGTTAAGATGTGGGTGGTCAATTTTTTTGCTAAACCTGGCAATTTAGGAGAGAGTAATCCATCCTAATAGAGAGTTTTGGATGAAAAGTAATATCAACCTCGAATAACCGGTGAAGGAGGTCCTGGACCAAGCGCCAGTATGACTGCAAGGATGGGCATTGCCAGTAGATATGCAATAGAGTGCCCTGATATTTGCAGCACCTCCAGCAGTGGTTCCAAGCCAATGGATATATAGCATGTAGGCAGGAGGGGGTCATATACCAAATAAATAGTACTTTGTAGGTATTTTCCTTGTAGAGGGTGCAAATAGAGCTTTTGGCTGCTCTGGGCCATATGGTTTGCCGTTGCTTAAGGGAGAGTTCTTCTCCGAGACTTTGCGAGACCTGCAATGTTAACACTGAAAAGTACCCAGGTTGTAAAACCAGTACAAGTTGTTGCCAAGTTGAGGCCTGAGTTGCTGCAATTTTTTCCTTATATTTGAAGTTGTCCTGCTTAAATGATGACTGGTAGATCTGTGGAGTTGGAAAAGCATATCACAAGCCGAGTCTAATTCACATAATCTCTTCCTATAGATTACACATCAAAGCTGTACATTTTTTTTTTATTCAAGTATATTGCATTTAAAAGCAATAAGAGAATATACAGAAACGTTTTATTGCTTTTTATAACAATATAGGTGTGTTTAAATCCACTCTTTAATACAATAGAAAAAGAGATTTATAAACATTGTCATAGGATATGAACTTTGGAAGTGTAGGCTAATGCATTCAGCAGTAAATTATCTATAAATGGAAGATACACAAACTCGTAGGCCTACAGCCACAGGTGGTGCACCATTCATTGACAACGTGTCATATGTTTATATCTAGATGTGTCTAATTTGAACACTACCCTTCAAGCCTCCAGTGTTGCATCCAAAATATAGATATTGCTATGTAGCTATCTACAATCAAGCCACATGTGTAATACGCACAAATTAATAGGTATAACCTAAACAGGGCTGTCATGCTGGCCAAATAGATAATAAGATGGCATGCTGATAGTCGTAGGCTGCCTCCAGTTCTCTATCCACACAAATTGCTGAAAATAAAAAAAATGTAATACACTTCTAGTTTTGAAGGATTATTACAATCATGAGAAAATTCTGTAAACACATAGATATGTTTTGGATTTTAGCATAGATGGCTAAAAAAACAAAAAACAATTGATTATCAGTCATAATGATAGATAAAGGCAATCAAACAATCATGCACAACTTTTTGCATTGCTATGTTTTTTTTATTGAACATATGGCTTAAAACACGGTTCACAGACATTTTACATAACAGTCCTAGCAGGGTTTGTGTGCAGACTGTAGTTAAAAAGTATTCCTCGATTTAAAGTGTATGGAAATGCATTTCTTTTGGTTTAGATAGATTAGGGATTGGTTACACCCTTTGTCAATCTTGTATAATGATGTCTTCATTGGGGAGATTTATCCCTCACTCCATTGTCATCAGGACAGAAAGTTGTCTCTAGAGCAGGAAGCTAGTGAAAATTCTCTAAACGGGATGCCTGCTCTTGTGACAACTCTACACGATGGGAATTGGCCTTACTTTAGAGAGATTTCCTCCTACTTACTTTTGCATTCCTGGTCAAGACGTAAAGGTAAATCTCATCAGTGAAGCATAGGCAGCAAAAAATAACCTGGTAGGAGTTTTAACCTTTTTTTTTTTTTTACTTTTTTATATATATATATATATATATATATATATATATATATATATATATATAAATTCTTTACAGTGAGCGGCCGTTATTCGTTTGGGAGCGATCAGGGATGAGGGGACAGCCGTTCGATTCCGGCCACCCCCTCTCGATCGCTCCCAGCGAATCGAATCCTTCCCCTGCCTGTGTAATGTTTACACAGGCAGAGGAAGTGTCATGGATATGCATTAATGTCTGTCTGCCATCTTACCTTCCTCCTCATGTGTTCATCTAGAGACCAGACCTCCTTCACCTGGCTTCCTTTATAATCTCCTCCCAGCCTGACTCCACCCCAGGCCCTATCACAGAACACTATATTAACCTGTGCACTGCAAGCCTGCTTTGCTGATCAACGTGTTTGTTAGGCATTGTGTGTTTGGGTTCCTGCCTGCCGTGTGCTACGTCTGTCTCTCTGTTACGTTATTGGCTTGTCCCCGACTATCCCTGTCTGCTCGTGACCCTTGACCTTCGGCTCGTTCTTCGTTATCCTTGTCTGCTTGTGGCCCCTGACCTTCAGCTTGTTATTCGGTTCTCTCTATCGTGTGCTGCTGCTTCCCCTCTTTTCCCCTTATCCTACGGGGCGTGAGCTAGGAAACTCCAGGGGCCGCGACCCGGTCCCAGCCTGCAGCGTAACATCCTCACCACTAGAGGCCCTGGAGAAGACCAGCTGGGTCTTAGACTCCGCGCCCTGGGGAATCTTGGCTCTCGCTTCCGTTAGGATCCCGGTTGTGCTCCTCTGGTCCCGCTTTCCACAACCACCCAGTTTCCTATCCGCAGAAGCCAGCCATAGCGTTCACTACCCCGCGGTGCACTCCTGTCCCCCTACGGTGTGCATCTGTCACCTGGCCACAGGTGACCCTGACAGTTTGATCAGCCATGAACCCGGCTGACATCCCGCTTCCCGCGGATGATCCATTGCAGGGCATAGTTCGCAGACTTGAGTCCCAGGAATCAAATCAGACCCAGGTGATGCGATTCCTCCAGGATCTGGCTTCTCGATTCGAGCAGCTTCAGGTCTCCTTGGGAACCCCGAATCCGCAACCCCAGGTACAACCAGCGGCTGTACCTATCGCACCAGTCGCAGCCTCACACTCACTAAGATTGCCAGCTCCGTTCCGTTTCTCTGGGGACTCCAAGGCCTGCAGGGGCTTTCTCAGCCAATGCACAATTCATTTTGAGCTTCAGCCTCAAAGCTTCCTGTCTGACCGGGCTAAGGTAGCCTATATCATTTCCCTCCTCTCCGGTGAAGCTTTGGCCTGGGCTGCCCCCCTGTGGGAGAGGAACGATCCGGTGGTTTCCAGTCTGTCCGATTTCTTGAAGCTCTTTCGTAATATCTTCGAAGAGCCGGCTCGGGCTTCTTCAGCGGCTAGTGCTGTCTTACGTCTTCGCCAAGAATCTAGTTCAGTGGGGCAATATGCTCTTCAGTTCCGTATCCACACAGCTGAATTGAGCTGGAATAATGAGGCCCTGGTCGCTACCTTTTTACATGGCCTCTCTGACCGAGTGAAAGACGAATTAGCGGGAAGAGCCATTCCCGTCGGTCTGGACGATGTAATTTCATTATGCAACCAGATCGACATTCGTTTTCAAGAGAGGTCCTTAGAAAAAAGACGCCAGCACTCTCTGGGTCCTAGCCAGTCTGAGCTCCCCTCCCTTCATTCCGTGGAGCATCCTCTACCTGCTGAAGAACCTATGCAGCTGGGCCGGACCAGACTAACCCCCGAAGAACGTGCTAGGCGCAGAACTCTGGGCTTGTGCCTCTATTGTGGGGGCAAGGGTCATTTTCGTGACTTTTGCTCGCTTCTGTCCGGAGAACGTTCGGGCGTAATACATTTGGAAGGTGGAGTATTGGACCCAGAAACATCACCTTCTCGCCTGCTCTTGCCGGTGTTCCTTCATGTAGGCACTTCTCCTCAGTCAACCCTTGCATACCTGGATTCCGGGGCTGCCGGCAATTTTATGGATTGAAGAACTGCTTCTTCTATGAAGCTTACCCTTTCACCTCTCACTACCCCATTGGTAGTCTCGGCAATTGATGGCACTGTTCTCCCAGGGGGCCCTATTCGCTTCCAGACGCTACCCATTAGGATGTCGGTAGGGATTCTCCACCAGGAGTGGATATCCTTTCTTATTCTACCCAAGGCCTCTACCCCAGTTGTATTGGGCCTCCCTTGGCTACAGCTCCACTCTCCACATGTGGACTGGGTCTCTGGGCAGATCCTGGCCTGGGGTTCCTCATGTTTCTCGTCGTGTCTTCTCAAGGTGACCCCCAAGGAGAGTCTTCCGGTTGCTGCCACTTCTGTTTCTTCTGATCTTCCTGCTGCATACAGCGATTACCGGGATGTGTTCTGTAAAAAATCAGCTGAGGTGCTTCCTCCCCACAGGTCTTTTGACTGTGCTATTGATCTTGTCCCCGGAGCAACTCTACCCAGGGGTCGTACCTACCCTCTGTCCATCCCAGAGACCCAGGCCATGTCGGAGTATGTCGCAGAGAATCTGGAGAGAGGTTTCATCCGGAAATCCTCATCGCCTGCAGGGGCAGGGTTCTTTTTTGTTGCCAAAAAGGATGGTACCTTAAGACCCTGCATCGATTATCGGGGTTTAAATGCGGTTACTATTAAAAATCGATACCCCTTACCCTTAATATCTGAGCTATTCGATAGGTTGAAGGGTGCCTCCATTTTCACCAAGTTGGATCTCAGAGGCGCGTACAATCTCATTCGAATACGGGAGGGTGACGAATGGAAGACTGCATTCAACACTAGAGACGGGCATTACGAATATCTGGTGATGCCTTTTGGTCTGTGTAATGCTCCAGCCGTGTTTCAAAACTTTGTCAATGAAATCTTCAGAGATCTGCTGTACCAGTTTGTTGTCATCTATCTGGATGACATTCTGATCTTTTCTGAAAATCTGCTCGTCCACAGAAACCATGTCCGCACTGTACTTCAACGTCTTAGAGAGAACAATCTCTATGCCAAGCTGGAGAAATGTTCCTTTGAATGTTCTGAGGTCCTGTTTTTGGGGTGCTTCGTCTCATGTTCGGGGCTTCGTATGGACCCTGGGAAGGTCTTGGCTATCACCAACTGGCCTCTTCCTGCTAGCCTCAAGGCCACACAGCGCTTTCTTGGCTTCACTAATTATTATAGGCAGTTCATAAGGAATTACTCTTCCATTGCCGCGCCTATTATCGCTTTGACCAAGAAGGGTGTGAATGCCAGAGACTGGCCTCCCGAAGCTGTCTCTGCATTTCACAACCTGAAACAGGCCTTTTGTTTCTGGCCCCCTCTTGAGGAGACCAAATCCTGGGAATGCATTTTTTATTGAAGTGGACGCTTCCTCAATGGGGGTGGGAGCTGTGCTTCTTCAAATCTTTGAGAAGAGACGCCAACCATGTGCGTTCTTCTCCAAAAAAAATTCTCAGGCAGAGAGGAATTATGCCATCGGTGATCGGGAACTTCTCACAATTAAATTGGCGTTAGAGGAGTGGCGTCATCTCTTGGAGGGTTCCCCTCACTCCATAACGATCTTTACCGATCACAAGAATTTACAGTATCTACAGAATGCTAAACGTCTGAATCCTAGACAGGCCAGGTGGAGTCTCTTCTTTGCCCGTTTTAATTTCACGATTACCTACAAACCTGGTTCCTGCAACGGTCGGGCTGATGCGCTCTCTAGGTCATTTGACACTTTGGACGAGGAGTCCGCCCCTGAACCTGAGCCGATCATTCCCACCTCATGCATTGTTGCCCACTCTACCACCCTGAAGTCTAAAATTCCGCCTGGTAAGACCTTTGTCCCCACTGAGCTAAGAGCTAAGATCCTTCGTTGGGGACATGATTCCAAGGTGGCAGGGCATTCTGGATTCCTCCGATCCTTCCTACTCATCAGTCGTCACTACTGGTGGCCTAATCTCCGCTCAGACGTCAAAGACTACGTTAAAGCTTGTCATGTCTGTGCTCAGTCCAAATCCTCCACACAAGCTCCTGCTGGTCTCCTCATGCCCTTGCCCATTCCTAAGGAACCCATGGCCCATATTGCCATGGATTTTATCACCGATCTCCCACTGTCTGAGAATAATACAGTCATTTGGGTGGTAATCGATCGATTCTCCAAGATGGCTCATTTTGTTCCTCTTCCTGGTCTTCCTTCTGCCCCTGCCTTGGTTCCCATTTTCATTCGGGAAATTCTCCGCCTACATGGGGTCCCTTCTCATATTGTTTCCGACAGGGGAGTCCAATTCACGTCTCGTTTTTGGAGAGCCTTTTGCAAATCCCTCAATATTGTCTTGGATTTTTCTTCCTCTTACCACCCCCAATCCAATGGACAGACTGAGAGGGTTAATCAGGAGTTAGAGGTCTTTCTTCGCACCTTTGTGTCTTCTCACCATGACGATTGGTCCTCTCTACTCCCGTGGGCAGAATTCTCCCATAACAATCATGTGAATACCAGTTCGCAGAAGACACCCTTTTTCACAGTTTATGGAAAACACCCTCAACTTCCTCTTCCCATGATCTGTTCTCCAGACATTCCAGCTTTGGCTTCGGTTCAGGAGTCTCTCAATTCCGTTAGGGGTCACGTTCATGATTCCCTCCGGGCAGCTGCTGAAAAATTCAAAGGCTTTGCCGACCGCCGCAGGCGTAAACCGCCTTCTCTTCAGCCAGGGGACAAAGTCTGGCTCTCTACCAGGAACATCAAGCTCCGAGTTCCTTCCCTGAAGTTTGCTCCACGATTCATCGGTCCATACACGGTAACTGCTAAACTGAATCCGGTTTGTTTCAAACTCCAGATTCCTAAGAGCCTTAAAATCACTAACTCCTTTCATGTTGCTCTTCTAAAGCCTTTAGTCCTCAATAAATTCTCTCGTCCTCTCCCTACCGTGGCGCCTGTCTCTGAGGATAATCAGGAGTACGAGATCAGTTAAATTCTGGACTCCCGACTCTGTAAAGGCGTTCTTCAGTACCTCGTTCATTGGAAAGGGTTTGGTCCTGAGGAGAGGTCTTGGATCACTGCATCTGAGGTCTTTGCACCTCGTCTGTTAAAGGAGTTTCATCTGAAGTTTCCCTCTAAACCTGGGCCCAGGCGGGGAAGGGGGAGGCCTCGTAAGAGAGAGGGTACTGTCATGGATATGCATTAATGTCTGTCTGCCATCTTACCTTCCTCCTCATGTGTTCATCTAGAGACCAGACCTCCTTCACCTGGCTTCCTTTATAATCTCCTCCCAGCCTGACTCCACCCCAGGCCCTATCACAGAACACTATATTAACCTGTGCACTGCAAGCCTGCTTTGCTAATCAACGTATTTGTTAGGCATTGTGTGTTTGGGTTCCTGCCTGCCGTGTGCTACGTCTGTCTCTCTGTTACATTATTGGCTTGTCCCCGACTATCCCTGTCTGCTCGTGACCCTTGACCTTCGGCTCGTTCTTCGTTATCCTTGTCTGCTTGTGGCCCCTGACCTTCAGCTTGTTATTCGGTTCTCTCTATCGTGTGCTGCTGCTTCCCCTCTTTTCCCCTTATCCTACGGGGCGTGAGCTAGGAAACTCCAGGGGCCGCGACCTGGTCCCAGCCTGCAGCGTAACATCCTCACCACTAGAGGCCCTGGAGAAGACCAGCTGGGTCTTAGACTCCGCGCCCTGGGGAATCTTGGCTCTCGCTTCCGTTAGGATCCCGGTTATGCTCCTCTGGTCCTGCTTTCCACAACCACCCAGTTTCCTATCCGCAGAAGCCAGCCATAGCGTTCACTACCCCGCGGTGCACTCCTGTCCCCCTACGGTGTGCATCTGTCACCTGGCCACAGGTGACCCTGACAGGAAGTGATGTCATATACCGAGCGCCGCACAGGAGAAGATGCAGGTTAGTGCACAAAACACTACACTGACACCAGGACACATAGGCACATAAATCGCCCCCCCAGACACCCCAGATCACCCCCCAGCCCCCAGTTACAGTGTCACTGATTGCAGTGACCATTTATTTACTGATCACTGCAATCAGTGACATTTGTGACTGTAAAAGTGTCACTAAAGTTAGTTTTAGGTCCAGTGTAGCCCCCTAACCCCCCCCCTAATAAAGGTTTAACCCCCTGATCGCCCCCAGATAACCCTTTCACCCCCTAGCACCGCCGTCGCTAAGCGATAATTTTTCTGATCGCTGTCTTAGCGTCGGTGATGCAGATCGGTAGCCAGTTATTTTTTTTAGGTTCGCCGCAGGTTTTTATAGCGTCAGGTACCCCCATATATTATCTAATAAAGGTTTAACCCCCTTGATCGCCCCCCAGGTAACCCTTTCACCCCCTATCACCACTGTCGCTAAGCGATCGTTTTTCTGATCGCTGTCTTAGTGTCGGTGATGCCGATAGGTAGCCCGTAATTTTTTTTTAGGTTCGCCGTCAGGTTTTTATATAGCGTCAGGTACCCCATATATTACCTAATAAAGGTTTTAACCCCCTAATTGCCCCTAGTTAACCCTTTCACCAGTAATCACCATATAAGTGTTACGGGTGACGCTGGTTAGTTAGTTTGCTTTTTATAGTGTCAGGGCACCCGCCGTATATAACCCAATAAAGGTTTAACCCCCTTATCGCCCGGCGGGTGATATCATTTAGGTTTTAGCGTCAGAGAGGGTCTGCGTCACACCCCAGGCAGCGTCAGGTTAGTGCCAGTAACGCTAACACCCACGCGTGAAGCATACACCCCCCTTAGTGGTATAGTATCTGAACAGATCAATATCTGATCAGATCTATACTAGCGTCCCCAGCAGTTTAGGGTTCCCAAAAACACAGTGTTAGCGGGATCAGCCCAGATACCTGCTAGCACCTGCGTTTTGCCCCTCCGTCCAGCCCAGGCCACCCAAGTGCAGTATCGATCGATCACTGTCACTTGCAAAACACAACACACATAACTGCAGCGTTCACAGAGACAGGCCTGATCCCTGCGACTCCAGTGCTGTAGGAGGTGATTTCACCACCACAGTTAAAAAAAAAAAAGCATATATGCCGAAGCATTGGGGCAGCAGGAGCGGAGGAGCGATTTTGCTCCTAATGCCGCGTACATACGGTCGAAATTCCGACGGAGGCTTGCCCGTGGAAAAGTCTGACCATGTGTACGTGGCATAACTTTTGCGGGAAGATGCCCCCATGCTTCGGCATATATAAATGGTGCATGTATGCCCATCATTAGAAGTGGGTGGATGAAGGGTGGTATTCTAATGGTGGGCATACCCACCGATCAATCTTTTTTTTTCGTTCAGCCAACAGGCTGCATGAAAAAAAAAAGATTACAATACATGTCCAACAAGGACCAGCAACGTACTGGTATGTTGCTGGACTTTGAATGTTTATACCAGAATGATGCCTGCGGGTTTAGGTATCATCTTGGTATCATTCTTTTCAGCCAGTGGCCGGCTTTCATGTAAAAGCAATCCTAGTGGCTAATTAGCCTCTGGACTGCTTTTACAAGCAGTGGGAGGGAATGTCCCCCCCCCCCCGGATATAAAAAGCGCCATTGGGAAAGCATTTTATCACACCGATCTTGGTGTGGTCAGATGCTTTGAGGGCAGAGGAAAGATCTAGGGTCCAATAGACCCCAGTTTTTTCAAAAAAAGAGTACCTGTCACTACCTATTGCTATCATAGGGGATATTTACATTCCCTGAGATAACAATAGAAATTATAAAAAATAAATAAATATGGAAGCAACAGTTTAAAAATAAAATAAAAAAGCAAAATTAATAATAAAAAAAAAAAAAAAAAAGCACCCCTGTCCTGCCCTGCTCTTGCCCAATGGCGAACGCAAGCGTCGGTCTGGCGTCATATGTAAACAGCAATTGCACCATGCATGTGAGGTATCACCGTGAAGGTCAGATCGAGTGCAGTAATTTTAGCAGTAGACCTCCTCTGTAAATCTAACGGCGTAACCTGTAAAGGCTTTTAAAGGCTTTTAAAAATGTATGTAGTTTGTCGCCAATGCGCGTTTGTGCAAAATTTTAAAGCTTGTCGTGTTTGGTATCTATGTACTCTGCCTAAGATCATCTTTTTTATTTCATCAAACATTTGGGCAATATAGTGTGTTTTAGTGCATTAAAATTAAAAAAAGTGTATTTTTTCCCCAAAAAATGCGCTTGAAAAATCGCTGCGCAAATACTGTGTAGAAAAAAAAAAATGCAACACCCACCATTTTAATCTGTAGGGCCTTTGCTTTAAAAAAATATATAATGTTTGGGGGTTCAACATAATTTTCTTGCAAAAAATAAATATGTTTTCATGTAAACAAAAAGTGTCAAAAAGGGCTTTGTCTTCAAGTGGTTAGAAGAGTGGATGTAAGCTTCCTAATGTTGTGTATAAAATGCCAGAACAGTTCAAAACCCCCCAAATGACCCCATTTTGGAAAGTAGACACCCCAAGCTATATACTGAGAGGCATGTCGAGTCCATGGAATATTTTATATGTTGACACAAGTTGCGGAAAAAAGATTTATTTTTTTAATTTTTTTTGCACAAAAAAAGATTTATTTTTTTTATTTTTTTTGCACAAAGTTGTCATTAAATGATATATTGCTCAAACATGTCATGAGCATATGTGGAATTACACCCCAAAATACATTCTGTTGCTTCTCCTGAGTATGGGGATACCACATGTGTGAGACTTTTTGGGAGCCTAGCCGCGTACGGGACCCCAAAACCAAGCACCGCCTTCAGGCTTTCTAAGGGTGTAAATTTCTGATTTCACTTCTCACTGCCTATCACAGTTTCGGAGGCCATGGAATGCCCAGATGGCACAAACCCCCCCAAATGACCCCATTTTGGAAAGTAGACACCCTAAGCTATTTGCTGAGCGGTATGGTGAGTATTTTGCAGATCTCGCTTTTTGTCACAAAGTTTTGAAAATTGGAAAAAAAAAATATATTTTCTTTCTTCATTTTTAAAAACAAATGAGAGCTGTAAAATACTCAAAATGCCTCTCAGCAAATAGCTTGGGGTGTCTACTTTCTAAAATGGGGTCATTTGGGGGGGTTTTGTGCTATTTTGGCATTTTATGGCCTTCGAAACTGTGATAGGTAGTGAGGAGTGAAATCAAAAATTTGCGCCCTTAGAAATCCTGAAGGCGGTGCTTGGTTTTCGGGGGCCCGTACGCGGCTAGGCTCCCAAAAAGTCCCACACATGTGGTATCCCCGTACTCAGGAGAAGCAGCAAAATGTGTTTTGGGGTGCAATTCCACATATAACCATGGCATGTGTGAGCAATATATCATTTAGTGACAACTTTTTGTAATTTTTTTTTTTTTTGTCATTATTCAATCACTTAAGACATAAAAAAAATATTCAATGGGCTCAACATGCCTCTCAGCAATTTCCTTGGGGTGTCTTCTTTCCAAAATGGGGTCATTTGGGGGGGTTTTGTACTGCCCTGCCATTTTAGCACCTCAAGAAATGAGATAGGCAGTCATAAATTAAAAGCTGTGTAAATTCCAGAAAATGTACCCTAGTTTGTAGACGCTATAACTTTTGCGCAAACCAATAAATGTACGCTTATTGACATTTTTTTTACTAAAGACATGTGGCTGAATACATTTTGGCCTAAATGTATGACTAAAATTGAGTTTATTCGATTTTACTTATAACAAAAAGTAGAAAATATCATTTTTTTTCAAAATTTTCGGTCTTTTTCCGTTTATATCGCAAAAAAAAAAAATCGCAGAGGCAATCAAATACCATTAAAAGAAAGCTCTATTTGTGGGAAGAAAAGGACGCAAATTTCATTTCGGTACAACATTGCATGTCTGCACAATTTACAGTTAAAGCAGCGCAGTGCAAAATTCTGAAAACGGCTCTGGTCCTTAAGCTACAAAATGGTCCGGGGCTTAAGTGGTTAACCCCTTGCTTACTGGGCACTTAAACCCCACTCCTGCCCAGACCAATTTTCAGCTTTCAGTGCTCTCACTCATTGAATGACAATTGCGCGGTCATACAACACTGTACCCAAATTAAATTTTTATAATTTTTTCCCACAAATAGAGCTTTCTTTTGGTGGTATGTGATCGCCGGCGGTTTTTATTTAAAAAAAAAAAAAAAAAAGACAGAATAAAAAAAAAAAATACAAAACCGTTTTATATTTTGTTATAAAATTTTGCAAACGGGTAATTTTTCTCCTTCATTTATGTACGCTGATAAGGCGGCACTGGTGGGCACCGATAGGCGGCACTGAAAGGTGGCACTGATGGGTGGCACTGAAGGGCATTCATAGGTGGCACTGTTGGGCACATAGAATTGGCACTAATAGATGGCATTGATAGTTGGCACTGATGGGTGGCAGTGATGAGCACTGATGGGTGGCAATGATTGGCACTGGTAGGTGACATTGATAGGCAGCACTGCTAGGTGGCACTGATGAGGCACTGACTGGAACCACTGGTGGGCATTGATAGGTGGCAGTGATGGGCATTGATAGGTGGTACTGATTGGCACTGACAGGTGGCACTGGTGGTCACTGTGGGCACTGGCAGGGGGCACTGGCAGGCGGTACTTGTGTGCACTAATAAGGCAGAATTGCCTCTTCCACCGGGGACCGATGTCTGCAAAGGGGAGGACGTCTATTGACGGCCTCCCGGCAATTGGGGTCCGCACTGTAGCCGTCCGACTATAGCGCGGGCCCCTAGTGGTTAAGGGAGTATGTAATTTAAAGTAGCTGCTGCAAACTAGAAAGTGTAATAAAACAATACAGTACCAAAAAGATTAATTGCTGCTTAACAGTAAATAGTTCTTTGCTGTTTTCTTTTTCTTGCCAGGAAGGGCATTAAGATTGGCCATCAAGCAAAAATGTATTGTTTTGGGTAACTGCTTTCCGTCCTCAGTCTGTAGATGAACATTTCTAGGCATGAGTACCCATCTACATTCCTCATTTGACAACTGGGGGCATACACAGGTGTCTGTTCCTAGCTGTGGACCACATTGACCAAACTAATTATTGGTACAAATCAGCAATCGGTTATATCAGTAATAAGCTGGTGTGGGGGTGATGTTTATTAGAGCAGTTCAGGTGGGTTTGGGGGATTAGGTTAGCATCAGTTCAAGCTCAAGACATATTTGCCATATTTGTAGTTTGCTTTTGTATTTGCTTAGTTTTGCTAATAGAATATTAATATAAGTAAGAATAAATAATTGTTGTAAGCCTTCTATTGTAAGCTCCTTGAGGGCAGGGACTGATGTGAATGTACAATATATGTGTAAAGCGATGCGTAAATTGACGGCGCTATATAAGACTTGTAATAAATAAACAGATCTGCACTGGCTTTATAATTTCACCGAGAATATGGGTGTAGGCTTGCCTAGAAAAAGATAGATGTCGCATGCTTATTGGCAAAGGCAGAAACTTTTTCATTGCAATTTGGCAGATTGATGGTTTCATCCAGATAACATTGAGATGCAAGGGGATTTCCATAGGAAAGCCAGCAGGCATTAGTATAAAACACTAATTGTATGTAGCCGTTGTCTGTTTTTTTTTGTGTGTGATTTACATTTTTATCAACTTACTTAAAGCGGAGGTCCTGCGAAAAAAAAAAATATTAAAAGCCAGCAGCTACAAATACTACAGCTGCTGACATTTAATAAATGGACACTTACCTGTCCTGGAGTCCAGCGATGTCGGAAGCCGAGCAATCGCTCGTTTCTCGGCTTCCCCCGCCCCAATTCTTAGTGAGAGAATCAGGAAGTGAAGCGTTGCGACTTTACTACCCGGTTCCCTACTGTGCATGCGCGAATAGCAGTTTTTCAAGTGGTCTCCGCTGTCTCCTGGGACCAGTGTGTTTCCCAGAAGGCAGGGGGAGGGGGGGTAAGTGGAGTGACTCCCGTGGGAGTCATTCCCGGAAGTGGGTGCAAATACCTGTATTATACAGGTATCTGCACCCCCCTCCCCCCTGAAAGGTGCCAAATGTGACACCGGAGGGGGGGAGGGTTCCGAAAAGCGGAAGTTCCATTTTTGGGTGGAACTCCGCTTTAAGTTGTTTAAATATGTATGCACATCATTGGTAGGAGGAGCCTCCCCATGTATAATGCAGTAGATTCAGGTGCACTAGCTTCAATATGTGAAACAAATCCCCTTACTGGACCCTCCATGGTTTTTGCATCATTGTTTTTATCCCAATATTCTCTTTTGCTGATATCCTTGCTTGTGATGAAGTCAGTGTAATTGCCTTTTACCACAAGTAAATGTTTAATGCAATGAACTCCACAGGTTCTTTTTTAATAGTGTTTAAGTTTTAGTTTTGCATAGAAATTTCCCTACTTCTTTCTATTTGATGGGTTTAAAACTGAACCAGAAATGAGGCAAAAAAGTAACACCATCAGAGAATTAAATTGCAATAAACGAAAATTTCTGCTACAGTGGATTAGAGCTAATGCATCTCCTAGTTTTTTTATTGCTGTCTCTGTCCCAATTAGGGAGATTTCCTCTAACTTCCTGGCGAAGTGATGAGTGTCAAAATACTAAGCAAGGGAACATTTCCAGAGTTGAGATGCAAACGGCAATAAAAACATGATGGGGGCGCTGAGGTTTCTTCAGTACCCTTCTGCACAAATATAGCCCATTGGAATGTTTTGGACATGGCTTCAATCATGGCCTGTTCTCCTTCAGGTCCTCAAGTCTTGTAGATGGGTAATAACGAGAAGAAGGAATAGGCAACGTCCTATCATGGACGTTCTCTTGTCCGAAGATGAAAAGATTTCCGTGATTGGCAGAACACTGAACACAGTGCCTGCTGGGAAACGGAGTCTGAGAATGAGAGGATCTCTGTGATAGGCGGAAACACTCAACACAGTGTTTGCTGGAAACGCCTATCATGGAAGGGACCAGGAGAAAGGTGCGATATTTAAACAATGGACGCCGGCCGCAAGAAGATTTTCAGGTACACTCGGGCACAGGGAGGCTGCAATGGGCACAGTGAGGTGGCACAGTGAAGTGGCAATGGGCACAGTAAGGTTGGGCAATGGGCACATTTCCCCCCTAGGCTTATACTCGAGTCAATAAGTTTTCCCAGTTTGTTGGGGTAATATTGAGTACCTCGGCTTATACTCGGGTCGGCTTATACTCGAGTATATACAATACTTCATCCAGATCCAGCATCATGGTGATGTGGGGATTGATGCTAGAGAGGCGTGGAAAGACCTAAAGTTTCTACCTATGGGCTGGGTAGTCAGTGCATTTTGATGGATGGACACCAAGGGCTGGCTTTGCTTGGTATTTACTGCTTTGGGAAGGGCAGGCAGTGCATATTGATGAGTTAGGCAGGAATTGTGTTTTTCAGTCTCATGTCAGTGGCGAAGTGTAGGGAAGCAGACATAGTTGGTTTAACACAAGCGGCTCTTTACTGCTTGCAGTAGATTGGGGTTTTCAGCTTAAATCTATAAAGTCTCCTGTGGCTACCTCTTTGAGTAAGGTCCAGTCCACACCAGGGACGTGCGGTGAGGTCAGTGGCTGGTGAGGCACTGGCTAGTATCAGAGCCAGATACACACAGGTTACATACGCTGCAAACGTTCGAGCGAGAGCAATAATTCTAGCACTAGACCTCCTCTGTAACTCTAGACATGTAACCTGTAAAAGAAAATTAAAGCGTCGCTTATGGAGATTTTTTAAGTACCGAAGTTTGGTCCCATCCTACTAGTGTGCGCAATTTTCATGAGTGACATCTTTCGCTTTATTCAAAAAAATCTGTCTGACTTTAGTGTTTTTTTTTGTTTTTTTATATTCATGAAACTTATTTTTTTCCAAAAATGCGCAAATACCGTGTACTATAAGAAGTTGCAACGACCACCATTTTATTCCCTAGGGTGTCTGCTATAAAAATATTAATAATGTTTGGGGGTTGTGAGTAATTTTCCAGCAAAAAAAATATGATTTTTACATGTAGGAGAGAAGTGTCAGAATTGGCCATAAGTAAGTAATATACAAATAATTATTATATAATGTTTTTAAGGTAATTTACTATATTTTCAAAAACTGTACTCAAGCAGGTGACTTAAAGCACAAATTACTGAAGTTTGAAGTTAGAACTTCAAACCAGTAATTTTACAGTAAATAGATAAATAAAAAAATATTATGTTATAGCATATAAATATATGATTTTGCTTGATTAAAACAGTACATTTTCAGCAGGCAGCAGATTTTCATTCTCCATCTTAACTGTGTAAGAAAAACATGGGATTATGGGTAAATAAACAAAAAAGTAAAATGTGCTGCATTTTTTCTGCACTGAAATGCACCGAAACGCACCAAAAATGCACTGTTACACACATCTTTATTTAAGGTGAGGAAACGAGAGGGAGAGAAAAGTGCTGGAATGCATCAAAAACACATCAAAAACACATCAAAAACATGCATGCAAAAAGTATGTGGAACGCATCGGGTCTGCGTTTTCTATGGTGTGAACTGGCCCTCACGGAGGATACACTGTACCTCCTCATGTTGCAGTGGTGGTATGTCTTTGCCAGACTCTAACTCCTGCTGCCTATACTGTTGGGGACTAGATGGAAGTGCAAGCTTGTGAGGACAGCCCAATCAAAGCATGCATTTTACTGTTGTAGCATAATTTTAGTAGACATTACAATTAATGCATCCATATTTTTTTTATTGACACATTCATAATGAAAATGTAAATGTTTTAATTTTTAAATGGTCCATTTTCAATCTATGAATAAAGGCATGATGGGTATGCCTTGGACACTTCTAGTGACTGCTTACCCAAGGAAAAAACAATAGCGGTTAGATGCTTTTCCAGTCTGTCCAATCCTTCTCCCCTCACAAAGTTCTCGCTTTCAAGCCTCGTACACACGGCCGAGATTCTCGTCGGAAAAAACATGTAGTTTTTTTTTGACGAGATTCTTGGACAAGAAACTTGTCCCGGCCGAGTGTACACACGCTCGATTCAAAGAACCCGCGGTTCTTTGAATGGAGCGTACGCGGTGACGTCATCGACTACGACGAGCATGCGCTCGTCACATTCGATGCCGTCGCCGCCATCTTGGTATACCCTACCTATGCCTAGGAAGCTACCGCGCATGCGTCGAAGTCATTTCGAGCATGCGCGGGCTTCCGGGAGGACAGGTAAGTGCACACACACTCACTTTTCTCGTCGAGAAACATGCCGACGAGAATCTCGACGAGAAAATAGAGAGCAGGATCTCTATTTTCTCGTCGAGATTCTTGTCGCTTTTCTTGACGAGAAACCATACACACGAACGAATTTCTCGGCAAAAAATCTCTGCCAGCAAGTTTCTTGCTGGTTTTTGCCGAGAAACTCGTTCGTGTGTACGAGGCTTGAGTGTTGCTGACTTCTAGAAATTGGAAACATTTTGTCTAGGCCTGGGGCAGTAGATGGTGAGCTGTTGCAAGAAACAGATGTAAATTAATCAGTTCTTCCAGGCACTGCATGAATTAAAGCTGTATTAAACCCAAAAACAAACATTTATTATATTGCAGCTTACCAATTCTTTCTCAATTAGATGTGATGGCTACTTTCTTTGTTTTAGGTATTCTTTCTTATATTTTTATCTGGTGATCTGGCCAGTAAGTCAGTTGTTTTTCTAAAGAACAAGCTGTCCTGCAGATGTAGACGTTACAGGGATGAGACAAACCTTTTACCACTGAGAGGGGTACTTAAAACCAACTTTTTTTTTTCTTCATGTATGAAAACCTTTATCCCAAAAGGAATAATGGTGCTGTAACTGCGTGTAAAGTGTTAGGTGGAGTGTGGCTTCAATCTGTTAGTGTATTTAAATCTGATAGTCCATCTAAGACTCCCTTCCCCCCAAACTGACAATGCTCCTGTCAAAAGCCAAAGAGTGGAGGCAGTCTAAGGCCGGAGGTGTGTTACTGGCCAGATCACCAGATGAAAACAGAAGGAACAAGCATAGAAAAAGAATACTAATGCAGCCAACACATCTATTGATTGGTAAGCTGCAATATATTTTATTTTTGGTTTCAGGTTTAATACCTGTTTAAGTACCCAGTAAGATTCTGACACCGACCCCCTGTGACCACAACATATTATTTATGTTGTAGTTGTTAAAATCGGTTCACAAACTCCAAAGGATAATCCAGACTGTGCAAAAGCCAGTTTGCATGTAACAAAAGATTTGCTGTTCAAATAATCATGTGTTCTGCAACCCCTCATGAAAACATGGTAAGAAAAAAAATCAAAAGATGCAAAAGTGAAAAACGTGTGGTACATCAGAATTTACCTTAATGCCATTTACCAATATAATTAAAAAAATATGAATATTGGGTTGAAGCAGCGTGTCCATCTCTTACCTCAAGGATAGCAGGCAGAAATACAGAAAACTCCCTTTTTTCTGAGCTGGATTAAAAATTGTATTTAATAGCCCAAAACAACCAGTTTATATAAACAATCATTCTTTAACAGGTATATGCAGTATTTATGTTAATTGACAGAATTGAAAGGGATAGGATAAATATAATCAGACACCTCTGCATCCTCCTCTTGCCCCTGATGTGGTATGCCAGAGGCATCATTTTTACAAATGGACCTTCTCTCTTGTCCTTCTGGGTGTCCGTATTGGCCAATCTTAATCAGGTATGTGCTCTAACCCTGGATTTGTACCTGAAGAGGCTTTTGTTTAATATTTTTTATGATTTTACTTTGGTTAGTTATACTAAATTGTTTGTCTGTTATGCCACCTTTTATACGTGCAGGGAGGTACTGCTCTGTTGGAAGTATGCTGCCCCCTGAAAGTTTCTGACTGGCGTGCAACACTAGATTCTGTTTTACCACTGTATAAGCTTGCCTATATCAGAAAGTTTTTAATAAAATATGGTCTGCTTGGATAGATTCTTGGGGCTCTGGTGTAGCTGTGGAATCTCCTCCAAGGATAGACGATGAGCCCCTATGACATGGTTCTCCTCCTTTCTAATGTTGATCCCTTTTCCTCCCTCGCCCAGAGTTTATGGTCCCTTTTTTCTTTATACTTTCTCCTCCCCTCCCCTTCTTTCCCTTTTTTATTCTGTCCCTTCTCCTATTTTCCTTCCCTTTTTGCCCTTCCTGTTTCTCCTCTGCCCTTTTCTGCCTTGCTTTCCCCCCTTTTTTTCTTTTTTAGAACATTGGCCCAAAATGTCCAAGACATAAAATAGGTGCATTACAGTAGCCACAGTCAGTAAGCAATAGGGAAAGTATCACTTTGGAGGATCCTAAGTTCTCATTAAGCTTGGAAAGATACATCCAAAAGTTCAGTGAACCAACGAGCATGCTACATATCCACATTGCGGTTAAACAAAAATAAAGTGGTTGAGTAGAATGTATTAATGGTAACATCAGTGTGAGGCTAAACTTGCTCCAAAGCCGAGGATAGTGATGTGCCCTTTTTTATCTTTTATGATCTGCTAATTCTGCTTGAGAATCTTCAGCTCCAGTACACATTTTCCTTATGACATATAATCCTGTAATAAAGTATAGATTGTGCTTCAGTAGTTTTTCATTTGTTTGGTGTTTTTTCACTTCTGTTGCCCAGTGCTAAATATTTAAAAAAAATGTATATACTGTAATTGCCTAGCTAGACTTTTGAGTTACTGTGCTTAATCTAAAGGTTCAATGGACTATCCATTTTAAAGCCAAACTCCTGCCAGACAGCTAAATACACAGGTTAATTACGTATATTTGATCTGTATTTGTCAGTAACCATAAATCAGACAGAGGCAGAAAATGCAGTAAAATCACACCTTTTAATAAAATGGTAAAAATGGTACAGATAAGTAAATATAGTCAAAACATAGCCAGGGTTTGGTAGCCAAAGCAATTAGTAAGAACAAGCCAGTAAATCAGGAAGCCAGAGATCAGCGTAGTCGGAGGCAGCAGAAAGGATCAGGAATCAGAAGGGACGTCAGCCGGTCAGGTCTTTAACAGGAACACAGCAGAGAATCTTTAGCTAGGTTTAACCAAGGTGAAGGCACAGAAAAAATGAACCAGGCAGTTTAAATAGCCAGAAGGGGCTGGCTGATGAGCAGGAAATGATCACCAGGTGAGTCACTGTGGAACAATGAGTGCTGGCAATTAACCGACAGCTGAGAAACCTGAGCTCTGAGAAGGGAGGGCTAAGCTCAGCCCTGACAGTATTATTGCCAAGCAATTCGTGTTTTCCATCTGGTCCTGAGATTTATACAGCTCTGCCTCATAGCACAGCCCTGTCTAGCAGGGGAAGAGACCCTGATTCTTCTCTGCTGTAATTTCACTTTTACATACAGGTCCCATCTCCACTATGTGACTGGCCATTGAAAGGAGAAGCAGCAGACTGATGAACATGTATATCTGTCCCTTTTGCTTTTCCTTTCAATCAGCATAGCTGCTTGCTCTGCAAGTCACCTGACTGGCTGCTTTTTCCTACCCCCTGTCTGAGTTCTGTTGTACAGTAGATTGCAAGAGGTTGATCCCAAGTCAAATGCAAGTACTTAGACTGCGTGCATCTATTCTAATACACAATAATGTATTATTTTTTTTTACAGTGCTACATTCATTTGTTCCTTTTATATCTTCCTGGAGTTCATCTCTAAGGCCTCATGCCCACGGGCGTTTTTTCAGCCGCGTTTTTGAGCGTTTTTTACAGCTTAAAAACACCTGTCCATGTTAGTCTATAGCTTCATGCCCACCTAGGCGTTTTTGAGCTGTAAAGAGCATAGGCGTTTGTAAGCTGTAAAAAAAAACCAGGACCAGTGCGTTCCTCAGCGTCAGAATTAGGCAGAAAAAAACGCGCACTAACGTGCAAAAAACGCGCACTAACGCGCGGTAGCGTTTTTAGCTCCGTTTTTTTTTTTTTTTTCAAAATAAAAAAATATTTACAATAACATGGACAGGCGTTTTTAAGCTGCAAAAAACGCAGCTGTAAAAACGCCAGTGGGCATGAGGCCTAATTATTCTTTGACTTGTTTTAGAAAATGACAGTGTGGGCAGGATTGTTCAAAAACATTTCTTTGCTATCATCTTTTTCAAGTTATCCATCCAAAAATAGTATTTTGTCCTGGAGTTCTGAAAGTT
This sequence comes from Rana muscosa, assembly GCA_029206835.1. Taxonomy (NCBI): domain Eukaryota; kingdom Metazoa; phylum Chordata; class Amphibia; order Anura; family Ranidae; genus Rana; species Rana muscosa. The sequence continues at coordinate 734,295,197 of CM055117.1, forward strand.
AAGGCCTCATGCCCACTGGCGTTTTTACAGCTGTGTTTTTTGCAGCTTAAAAACGCCTGTCCATGTTATTGTAAATATTTTTTTTTTTTTTTTTGAAAAAAAAAAAAAAAAAAAACGTCGGAGATAAAAACGCGACCGCGCGTTAGTGCGCGTTTTTGCGCGTTTTTTGACGCTCGGGTTTTTTCTGCCTAATTCTGACGCTGAGGAACGCACTGGTCCTGGGTTTTTTTTACAGCTTACAAACGCCTATGCTCTTTACAGCTCAAAAACGCCTAGGTGGGCATGAAGCTATAGACTAACATGGACAGGCGTTTTTAAGCTGTAAAAAACACTCAAAAACGCGGCTGAAAAAACGCCCGTGGGCATGAGGCCTAAGACTTGCATACAACTTCTAGATTTTGTCAAATATCACAATGCTATTGCTGGGCAAATATATTTTTTAACAAGGGGATCTGAATATGAGCATTCACATTTTATAATATTTAAAGATCACCTAGTTTCTTTTCCCAGCATTTCTTTTATTAGTGATGCTTGAGTAGGGTTACAACATCTGTTAGTTTTCTAATGTTGTCCTGGGTAGAGACGGTGTATCACAAGAACAGTATATGATGAGAAATATCCTCAAATTGGACCCAGATATAACCTTAGAAATTTTAACCAAAATTAAAAACGCACACACAAAGGTGTTTCTTTTTTTTTTTTTGCATGCCTAAGCTAACATTTGAAAATATGGGACACTTTTGTTTTCTATTTTTTTTAATTATTTTTTTTATCCCTAATTCAATATATATGTAGCGGTAGCCTCACTCTCCCTCTCGGTTTTATCGTCTGAGTGGCTTGTGTCTAGGGGTACCTGGGAGAGGAGAGTACAGGAACACTACGCCAAGCTCTCCCCTCGTATGTGTATGAGGGTTGAGCACAGTCACTTGAATTACCTCCGGGTCTGTTCACTGCATACGAAGCCTCCAGTTGTTCCATGGAGATGTGTCTGCCAATAATAGAGTCCCACACCAATCAAAAGTCCAACACTCCTTTATTTCTCTGCTTTCAGGGTGAACACGATTAGTTGAACTTTTAGTAACAGACAAACGGGTGTGGATACGAGCAGAGGCGTACTAAGTGGGGGGCGGGCCGCCACGGGTGACACACACTGGGGGGGTGTCAGGCCGGCGCCCCCCCTCCGCAGCTGAAGTAAAGACAGCGGGGCGGGTGGGTTTAAGCCGCGGCACTGCGGTGGTGACCGGAAGAGCCTGTAGTGGCTTTGCAAGGAGGGGGAGGGGGGTGCGAGCCGAGTGACACCCGGGACCCGCAGCGATCCCCTTCTCTCATGACCGTGGCTGAGCGGCTCTGTTCAGTCTCAGCCGAGCAGAGTGCTCAGTGAAGCCGCCTCCCCTCCTCCTCCCTACACAGGGGGAGGGGACCGGACCCGTCACCTGACCAGTTCTGTGCATGTCCCGCGCTTATCTGACTGAGGTACATTATGGGGCTGCACTGTAGGGGTGTCTGTACTGTGGGGGGGGGGTGGGGGTCTGCTCTGTAGGGGTCTCTGTACTGTGGGGGTCTGCTCTGTAGGGGTCTCTGTACTGTGGGGGTCTGCACTGTAGGGGTCTCTGTACTGTAGGGGGGTCTGCACTGTAGGGGTCTCTGTACTGTGGGGGTCTGCACTGTAGGGGTCTCTGTACTGTGGGGGTCTGTACTGTAGGGGTCTCTGTACTGTAGGGGGGTCTGCACTGTAGGGGTCTCTGTACTGTGGGGGGGTCTGCACTGTAGGGATGTCTGTACTGTGGGGGGGGTGGGTGTCTGCACTGTAGGGGTGTCTGTACTGTGGGGGTCTGCACTGTAGGGGTGTCTGTACTGTGGGGGTCTGCACTGTAGGGGTGTCTGTACTGTGGGGGTCTGCACTGTAGGGGTGTTTGTACTGTGGGGGGGTCTGCACTGTAGGGGTGTCTGTACTGTGGGGGGGTCTGCACTGTAGGGGTTCCTGTACTGTGGGGGTCTGCACTGTAGGGGTGTCTGTACTGTGGGGGGAAGGGGGTCTGCACTGTAGGGGGTGTCTGGGGGGCTGTGTAATGTAAAGGGGTGCATGGTGCTGTGTAATGTAAAGGGGTCCAGAGGTGCAAGGTGCTGTGTAATGAAAAGGGGTCCAGAGGTGTAGGGTGCTGTGTCATGTAAAGGGGTCCTTAGGTGCAAGGTGCGGTGTAATGTAAAGGGGTCCAGAGGTGTAGGGTGCTGTGTAAATGTAAAGGGGCCCAGAGTACTGTGTAATGTAAAGGGGTCCAGAGTGCTGTGTAATGTAAAGGGGTCCAGAGGTGTAGGGTGCTGTGTAATGTAAAGAGGTCCTTAGGTGCAAGGTGCGGTGTAATGTAAAGGGGTCCAGAGGTGTAGGGTGCTGTGTAAATGTAAAGGGGTCAAGAGTACTGTGTAATGTAAAGGGGTCAAGAGTACTGTGTAATGTAAAGGGGTCCAGAGTGCTGTGTAATGTAAAGGGGTCCAGAGGTGCAGGGTGCTGTGTAATGTAAAGAGGTCCTTAGGTGCAAGGTGCGGTGTAATGTAAAGGGGTCCAGAGGTGTAGAGTGCTGTGTAAATGTAAAGGGGTCCAGAGTACTGTGTAATGTAAAGGGGTCCAGAGTGCTGTGTAATGTAAAGGGGTCCAGAGGTGTAGGGTGCTGTGTAATGTAAAGAGATCCTTAGGTGCAGGGTGCTGTGTAATGTAAAGGGTCCAGAGATGCAAGGTGCTGTGTAATGTAAAGGGGTCCAGAGATGCAAGGTGCAGTTTAATGTAAAGGGGTCCAGAGGTCCAGTTGTGGAGAGGGGGTACACAGTAGTGACAAAGAGATATTGAAGGATACAGAGGTATGCAGGGGGCACAGTGGGGTGTTTTTACATTTTAAGGTGGGGGGGTGCCAGATATAGGATCCGCCCCGGGTGACAAATGCTCTAGGTACGCCCCTGGATATGAGTAGGCCCAGGCACAAATGAACCTTTCCTATTCCTTTGCTAGCGAATAGGCCTGGCGCACGGTCTCTGCCACCGACTGTGAAGTTTGGTCGCTGCCACCGACCGGATGAACTGTTGAGGCCCCTGCCACAGGCCTGATAGCAGGTCATAGAACATGAACCACCTTCCTCTATGAACTTGGCCCCTGTTCGGGAGAGATATCCCTCTGGGCGGCCTCCAGAGGTTCACCCGGCACTGGCAATATGCTGCACCAGATCTTTGGATGAATCGCTCCTCCGGTCCCTTACGCCTCTGGATTCGGATGCCCAACTCCCGGCGCACCCTAGGACAATCCCTCCCTCGCGGGACCCAGCGGAAGGTACTGGGCCCCAGGCCTCCGGCTGAGTACCTCACCCCAGACTGAAGGTGTCTGGGATGGAACACTAACTCCATGTGTCCAGGCCTAGGCCGCCTGGACACCGACCGTGGACAGCAGCCCTCAGGCTGAAGGTGCCTGGGACTCGAACCTCGTGGCGAAGATTTCCGGCCCTTATACCCTCTCCCAGCAAGCACAGCGGGTTCCCTGCCCCGCCGTACAACTGCTGCGAGAGGTCACAAAGGGTACGGCACTGCAGCGATGGTTCAACCCCGGCCCAAAGTGACAGCGCCACCTGCTGGGCTGCAGGGAACTAGACATCACTGATGTCGTCACCAGATTTAAAAGTATATACCCGCTACACATATATTTTTTTACAATGGCAAGTAGTATTTGTTTTGCTTCAAGCTATACATTTTTGTAAGGGATTAACTCTGAACTGAAGGCAGAGATAACTTGTAATGATGCTTAACATTATTGCCAATCTTTCAACTTCAAAGTGGAGAATGTTTACCAGCCTTGCTTTCAGAAGACTTTTGGTTGAATTGTTGGCAGACTTGTGGTTCAAGATACTCTATAAACAGAGCTGGTGACACTGGCTATGAGTGCTTGCTTGATCGTGCTTAGAAAAGAATGAAACATTTTGAAGTTTCCCTTTGGGTGATTTGGTATGATAAGTGGCTCAAGAGACTGTCAAAGGAGGCTGACGAGTGTGGTGATGTCAGTTCGTAGAAGACCTCAGTGAAAGGAAATTTCTCATGTGTTTGGTGCAATGGCACTAGCAAAGGGAAACCTAGTTCACTAGTTATGCCAGTGGGATGTGGGTTTACCTCACTTATAAAAAAATATCTGTTAGTCCTGATGGCTGGGCAAGATGCAAACTTTGAGGGTTTCCTCATTTGACTAGGAACTGCATGTATGCCATGTAGATTGTGTGTGCAGCATATAGAAACTGTTCTCTTGAAGAGACCAATGACCTAGCATTGCCATTTTTCTTTAATGGAGATTAGGCAGTACTGACAAAGTCTGACTACTAAATGTGTGTTGCTGTGCCCATACAATGAAGGGTGTGCTGTGGTTATATTGACTACAAAATATCAGATTGTTCAGTGGGTGTGGGTCATAAATCTCAGTCTGGAAAATGGCACTTATGTTAATAATGTTAATGTTTGTTTTGTGATTATATATGGATAGGTATGGCATACATTTTGAGAAGATCTTATACCAAGAACCACTGACTGTTGAGTGGCCAATGGTTTGCAGTCCAGGTACTGATTTCTCTTTTGATGAACAGGGGGCCGACTGTTTTCTTTTGCTAGGACGACAATGGCTTCAGCAAAATTTTAAAACTTAGACCTTTTCAATATTTCTGTTTCCAGTTTTGTTATAAATATCAAAAGCGCTCCATCATCCAACAGTTTCTGGCTATAATGTTAACGCCCTTCCACACGCATAAGCTTCAATATCCATATACATATATTATACTCTCAAATCTGAAAATATGTTTTTGTTAATATTACTTTAGCTCCATAATAAATGTACTATTTATTATCAGGATATATGAATACTGCATGGCAACTGCAAATGCACCTCACATAAAATGGTGTATATTCAGCTACAATGTAAGCACATACACTTCAAATAAGATACAGAAAAGAAAATAGTGTACACAATTTACAATTCATTACTGTTGGATATATTGCATTATAAATCATTTTTTGTGTAGAATTTTTTCTATATGTGCACAAGGCCTTATTTGAATGTAAAATTTTGTATCAACCAGACATGTATAAGTATTTTAACCCCTTCCTTACTGGGCACATATACCCCCTTCCTGCCCAGGCGAAATTTCAGCTTTCAGCACTGTCACGCTTTGAATGACAATTGCGCGGTCGTGCGACGTGGCTCCCAAACAAAATTGACGTCCTTTTTTTCGCACAAATAGAGCTTTCTTTTGGTGGTATTTGATCACCTCGGCGGTTTTTTATTTTTTGCGCTATAAACAAAAATAAAGCGACAATTTTGAAAAAAAAGCAATATTTTTTGATTTTTGCTATAGTAAATATCCCTTTTTTTTTTTTTTTTCCTCAGTTTAGGCCGATACGTATTCTTCTGCACATTTTTGGTAAAAAAAAAATCGCAATCGCCGTTTATTGATTGGTTTGCGCAAAAGTTATAGCGTTTACAAAATAGGGGGTAGTTTTATGGCATTTTTATAATTATTTTTTTTTTTATTAGTAATGGTGGCAATCAGTGATTTTTTTTATGACTGCGACATTATGGCGGACACATCGGACACTTTTGACACTATTTTGGGACCATTCACATTTATACAGCGAACAGTGCTATAAATATGCACTGATTACTGTATAAATGTGACTGGCAGGGAAGGGGTTAACACTAGGGGGCGAGGAAGGGGTTAAATGTGTTCCCTGGAGTGATTGTTACTGTGTGGGGGAGGGGAGTGACTGGGGGAGATGACCGATCTGTGTCCCTATGTACAAGGGACACAGCATCGGTCCCCTCTCCCTGACAGGACATGGATCTCTGTGTTTACACACAGAGATCCACGTCCTGCCTCTGTAACAGCCGATTGCGAGTGCACGGTGTACATCGCGGCCGCCAGGCACGCGCATCGGCATTGCAGTGACGCGCCGGGCACATGCGCGCGCCGCCAGTGGCCAAATTAGAGGATGCCGTATAATAACGGCCTCCCGGCAATTGACAACCACCTTGCGGCCGTATATACTCGTACGGCGGGCGCGAGGTGGTAAAGACGAATTATCAATATTTATATTTTTTTGCATTATTCAGTTTCTAATGGGACATAGTATTTTGTTCCATCTTCTCAGGTGCTCTGCACTAGCTGCAATGACAGACAGGATGCCCCCTCCCTAGTGTATGGCTGTCTGACACCGCAACTAGCAAGGAGAAGGCTGCTTTGATAGCATATACCTGTCTTAAACACAGTGTTGTTCATCTTACATTAAAAAAGTAATTAGTTACAGTTACAAATTACTTCTTCCAAAAAGTAATGGAGTTCGTTACTCATTTACTACATTGAAAAAGTAATTAGTTACTCAGCAAAGTAACTATATTGGTTATATTATATATACACTGGGGCGGGGCGGGGCAGTAGAAGGATTATATTTTTATATATATAATATATATAGTAATTTTTTCAGTGTATAAAAATAATAGGAGGGATAACAATAAATAATATTGGTTATGTGCCCATGTCTCACTGTGCCGTGCTTCACTGTGTGCCCGTGTACCTGTGATCGGCGGCGGCCATTCCAGTATTTAAAAGCCGCGCCTCCTCCTCGTCTGTGATAGGCGGAACACTCAATTTCCCAGCATTCAGTGTTCCCCCTATCACGGACATCCGCTCATCCTCATAACACAGACGAGGATGAGAGGATGTCCGTGATAGGCGGAACACTGTGATAGGCGGAACACTCAATTTTACAGACGACGAGGACTCGGGAGGCGCGGCTTTTGAACACTGCAACGGCCGCCGTCTGTCTGCATGACACACTGATCAGGTAGGCAGACGGCAGCTTGCGGGTTAGTGTTACATCTACTCGTGGCGGCTGCGGCGAGTAGATGTAATTAGGGTAACGCCGCTCAAGTAATGGGAACGGCGGTGCCATGAGGGGAAGAGTAATCGGTTAGATTACTCGTTACCCTCAAAAGTGGCTACGTTACCTAACGCCGTTTATTTAAACAGCGTTAGTTACAACACTGCTTAAACATGTGCTGTGAGCTGTAGATAACACCGGCAAAAGAAATGCGAAGGGTGGTGAGACATGCTCACCTCGCATTCCTGTGCATTCCACTTGCTGGATTTTTCCTTGGGCAAGTGCTGACAGCTAAAGACCGATGCTCGTTTTAAAGATTGGGTCCATGCCTGGGGTGGTTGCCTACACTTCCATGAACCTTATGTTTGCAACTGTAGTCACTGAGATGTCATTCCAAAGTACTTCAAAATGTAATTTTCTTTTAACATTAAATTCTGGAATCAATGGAATGTACCAAAGAAAATTTTAACCACTATTAGATATTTATTTTTTTCGACAAAAATTTTCCATCCCGCTCTTTGAATTTTGTTATCACTGTGGTTGAAATTTAACATCGATTTTGACCCCACTAATGATTAAAAAAAATCAAACAAGTGTTCCTGAAATGAGAATTTCTACAAGTTTATTACAAACAACCTTTCTACTTCGGCTCAGTGAAAGCATAGATTAGTCATCTATTCTAGAAATAAACTGGTAGCTATAACAGGTTGAAGATGATATCTGTTCTAGTTATGTTTGAATGTGATAACTGTTTAAAATTCACTTGTAAACATTTGAGGAACACGGTCTTACCTTTCCAAAATGTTTGGCTACTCTTTAAGCCTGGCTTTTCTATTGAGCCTAATTTGTTACTCCACTCCCTTGCCTGGCATTCTAGTGCAAGACATAGACATAAGATTCTAACTTGACATAACACAGGGTCCTGGTGCATTCTGATACATTTATATTTGTTTTGCTCCAGTATTCTTAAAAATGAACATAACATTTGCAATTAATATTACATTGATGTTACTAGTAAAAAAAAATTCTGAAGCCAATATATATATTGACCATGCGGTACCATGGCAAGTAAACATGTACGTGCAAGTAACAATAGTGGAATTTTTATACGCAAGACTAAAGATGCAATGCTTCCCCATTTTTTTTTTTAGAGTAACAGACCCTTTTTGAAAAGGTTGAGGAAAGAATAATTGGTTGGAGCAACCAGTCAAGATTTAATTTTCTAATCCTTTGTAAAAAGGATTGGTGGAATCTTATTGGTTATTATGAACACATCAGGCGATTTTCTAGTTTTAATAATTGTGATAACACAGCTTGGTTGAATCATAAAAATTAAGAAGGGTATGGAAATGTAAAGGATAGAACTGCTGAAGGATATGCTCTACAAAATAGTGAAAACTCCTGATGGATAGCCATTACAAATTAAAAGTAATAGCAGAAGGAGTACTGTGCAGTGTGCTGATGATGAGTTGAATAGGTTGCATACAAATCTGTTTGTGTATTTTATTGTGTAGCAGATGGTATTTGGTTAACCATTTGAATCAGCGCTCTTTATCAGTTGGAAAGATACAGTTTTCATATGCACCCTTCATAAACATTACAGATTGTAGTAGGTCCAGGCCCCTCATCTGCTCTAATAAAGGAATCTAACCAAAAATGGCATAATTTCTATGATATGCCACAGTTCAAAGACCCATTAAAAAATAAAGTTCTGATTGTGCTTCTAATGAGTGCTCAAATACACTTTGGCTGAGGATATAAGACTCATGTGTTTGAATTTCTTTGGCATACATGTCTCCAAAGAGAGACTAAATGGTTTTCTTGGTCCTCTGCCTAAAGTGTTTTTGGGACCGTCTGCTCCTGTATGTTTATTGTATGCCATTCATTAAAGACTATTATTGAGTCTAATTGCATTTGATCATGATATGTTTGGCAAGATGGTCTACAGTTGTTTATCATAATTATGTTGTCCGGAATGCCTGTGAGAAAATTACAACTTAGTGGCTGTATTTGCTCCTGTTTTATGTGTACATAAAACATTTAATGGTTGGTTCTGCAAAAGACGTTTAAATTCAACCATAAGCAGCCTGTTTTTCAGTGAATTGCCTACCTATGAAAATTAAAAATATTATTTCCTCAGCCTTTTGTGCATTGTAAATCCTTTATATTGTTCTTTGATGTGTTCCATGTGAATATATTGCTTCTGAATATATGAAACATCTACCCTGCAGCAATAGTCTAGGCAATATTTCCTTTTATTTCAGTTTCCTTCCATCATGCACATCAGCTGCAGTTTTTAAACGTACTGTATGTATTATGTGGTTTATCCACAATATTAAACATTGGTTATTGTTCCAGGGGAGCTATGTTGGATTTCTATTTTTCCTAATTGGAAAAATAAATGATTCTCAACATGTTATAGACTGTTGGCTGTTCTGAAAAAAAAAATACAAAAAAGTGATCAGAACAAAGGCTTGTTTTTTTTCCTTCGCAAAGAATTTTGTTTTTCAAGAGCAACATAGCATAAGTTGGCTAAAGCAGAATGCCAGGCAGATAATAGGATACCATTTAATTCAGTTGAATACTCCTTTAAAAATGAATGAAAAATAAATAGTTTTTACATACTGTACAAAAAGAATATATACTACCCAGGGCTCAAAATTTAAAGTCCTGAGCTACTAGCCAGGTCTTGAGGGTTACTCGCCACCAGTTGCCCCACCCAACCCCTACCATGCCCCTCCCCTAATCCTGCCCCTATATATGCCCTCATAAATTCTATTGAAATGACACCTAAATGTTTTATGCAGAATTAAGTTACACAAATAAATATTAACAACAACTTTATCACCCTTGCCCATCTACGCAGCCTCACCTATGTCCATCAATGCAGTGTGACCAGTGCCCACCAACGCAGCCTCACCTGTGTCCATCATTGCAGCATCACCCGTGCAGCCTCACCTGTGTCCATCATTGCAGCCTCACCTGTGTCCATTTCAGCCTCACCCATGCAGCCTCACCTGTGTCCCTTCAATGCAGCCTCACCTGTGTCCCTTCAATGCAGCCTCACCTGTGTCCATTATTGCAGCCTCACCTGTGTCCATTTTAGCCTCACCCATGCAGCCTCACCTGTGTCCCTTCAATGCAGCCTCACCTGTGTCCATTATTGCAGCCTCACCTGTGCCCATTTCAGCCTCACATGTGCAGCCTTGCCTGTGTCCATTTCAGCCTCACCCGTGCAGCCTCACCTGTTTGTCTATTTCAGCCTCACCCGTGTCCATCATTGCAGCCTCACCTGTGTCCATCATTCCAGTCTTACCCCGTGCAGCTTCACCTGTGTCCATCATTACAGCTTCACCTATGCAGCCTCACCAGTGCAGCCTCACCTGTGTCCATCAATTCAGTCTTATCCCGTGCAGCCTCACCTGTGTCCATCATTGCAGCCTCACCAGTGCAGCCTCACCTGTGTCCACAATTTCAGCCTCACCATTGCTGCCTCACCGGTGTCCATTATTGCTGCCTCACCGGTGTCCATTATTGCTGCCTCACCGGTGTCCATTATTGCTGCCTCACCGGTGTCCATTATTGCAGCCTCACCCGTGTCCATTATTGCAGCCTCACCGGTGTCCATTATTGCAGCCTCACCGGTGTCCATTATTGCAGCCTCACCGGTGTCCATTATTGCAGCCTCACCGGTGTCCATTATTGCAGCCTCACCGGTGTCCATTATTGCAGCCTCACCGGTGTCCATTATTGCAGCCTCACCGGTGTCCATTATTGCAGCCTCACCGGTGTCCATCATTGCAGCCTCACCGGTGTCCATCATTGCAGCCTCACCGGTGTCCATCATTGCAGCCTCACCGGTGTCCATCATTGCAGCCTCAACCGTGCAGCCTCAACTGTGTCCATTTCAGCCTCACCAGTGCAACCTCACCTGTGCAGAGGGATCATCATAGTGGAAGAGCGTGGAGGATGAGGAGAGCCAGCTTGATCACAGAGCAGGGTTTGCCCAATGTAATAGCTTACATTAGAATTGCAGTCCGGGCACCGTCACACACAGGCCCGCCCTCCTGACCCTGCACCTGTGACAAACAGAACGCCGGTCTAATGCAAACCCTGCTCTGTGATCAAGTCGACTCTCCTCTTCCTGCAATTGTCATTCTACTACACGTGAGGACATACAGTAGAACAAAATGTTGTATCTCGCAGGACCATGCTACTACATACTAATGAAACATAAATATAAATATACAAAGAATAAAACGCAGCGAAGAACTTAAAATAAAATAAAAATTATAAACCTATGCACATCTGGGAATTACATAACTGTACATATACTTTGTATTCATAAGAGTCTTTGTAGCAGCAAGTGTTTATAAAAGTGTCTAGTGCATATTCAAGAGTAAAAAGGAGGGGACGGCATTCCTGGTTACAATATATAGGTTGTAAAAGAGGTTTCAAAGAGGATTGGAGTTGAGGGCTGCTCTGTTGAGCAGTCTGACAGTCTGGATTTTGATACTCTGGTACCTTCTACCTGATGGCAAGAGCTGGAAGAGACTGTGGTAGGGATGGGGGGGGGGGGGGGTCCTTCTCGATACTAATAGCTTTGCTGGAGCGTTGTTTATGGAAAATGTCCAGGATGGAAGGGAGGGAGACACCAATAATCTTTAAAGCCATCTTCACTATCCTCTGCAGGGTCTTTTGGTCAGCAGAACTGCAGTTCCAATACCAGGCAATGATGCAGCTCGTCAGCATGCTCTCAATCGTGCCCCTATATAATGTAGTAAGGATGGGTGGAGGGAGAATGGCTTTTTTAAGGAGGCGGAGAAAATGTAGGCGCTGTTGTGCCTTCTTGGTGAGTGACATGACATTGGTTGTCCAGGTAAGATCCTCTGAGATGTGCACTCCCAGGAATGTAGTACTGCTGACTCTCTCCACAGTCAAGCTGTCCATGGTCAGTGGGGGGTGATTGTACTGAACCATTTAACCAGTTGTGCCACTACCTCTCTGTAGAGTGTTACATCATTGTTGCTGATGAAACCAACCACAGTTGTGTCATCCGCAAGCTTGATGATATGGCTGGAGCTAAACTTGGCAGTACAGTCATTGGTCAGCAGTGTAAAGAGCAGCGGGCTGAGCACACATCCCTGTAGGGCACCTGTGCTCAGTGTGGTAGTGCTCGAGGTGTTGCAGCTAACACGGACTGACTGAGGTCTTCTGGTTAAGTCTAGGATCCAATTACAGAGGGGAAGGTTGAGGCCCAGCGAGTTGAATTTAGTGATAAGTTGTTAAGGAATTATTGTATTAAATGCTGAGCTAAAGTCAATGAACAACATTCTAACATAAGTCTTTCTGTTCTAAGTAGGTAAGGGCCAGGTGGTGGGTAGAAGATACTGCATCGTCCGTGGAACGGTTTTGATGGTGTGCAAACTGATATGGGTCCAGTGTGTATGGAAGACTGGACTTAATGTGATGCATAACTAAACTCTCAAAGCACTTCATCATTTATTGGAGTTAGTGCTATGGGAGGATAGTCATTCAAACAGGACACAGGTATATTCCTTGCCACTGGAATTATGGTGGTGGATTTAGGACATGTAGGGACAACTGCCTGGCTCAGAAAAATGTTAAAGAAATCTGTAGGGCACCTGTCAGCTGTACAGCACAGTCTCTCAGTACACGTCCAAGTATGTCATCAGGGCCAGTAGCCTTCCATCGGTTGATCCTGAACAGGGTCTTCCTTACGTTGGCTGGAGAAAAGCAGAGCGCTTGGCCGTTTAGGAATATGGGTAGTTTTTGTGCAGGTGTTTGGTTCTGCATCTTAAACCATGCATAAAAGTGGTTGAGTGCATTCGGGAGGGAAGTATCATTGTCACTGGTCTGTGGCAGGTGCTTGTAGTCAGGTGGTCTGGATGGCTTGCCACAGGGTTCGTGTATCTTTGCTGTCGCTAAAGTGTTTATTGATGTTTTTTTTTTTAGTATATTGTTGTTTTGCCTTCTTGATGCCATGAGAAAAATTGGCTCTTGCCATTTTGAAAGCTGCTTTATCTCCTGATCTGTATACCTAATCTCTGGTCTTTAGCAGCCCACGAACCTCTGCTTGTCATCCATGGCTTTTGGTTGGCACGTGTGGTGATAATCTTGGTGACTGTCACATCATCTATGCACAACATTATGTGTATAACTGATTTCAACTTTCAATTTAAATATAAAAAAGAACTTCAGGATATATACAGTGGCAAGAAAAAGTATGTAAACCCCTTGGAATGAACTGGTATCTGCAGTAATTTGCCATAAATGTGATTTGATCCTCATCCAAGTCACAATAATAGGCAAACAACGCGCTTAACCACCGTAATACTGGGCACTTTCACCTCCTTGCCCAGGTCATTTTTTAGCTTTCAACGCTGTTGCACTTTGACAATTGCACGGTCATGCAACACTGTACCCAAATTTCTTTTTTCTCTTTTTCTTCACTCCAAATAGAGCTTTCTTTTGGTGGTATTTAATCACTGCTAGGATTTTTATTTTTTACAAAAAAAGACCAAAAATTGTGAAAAGTTTCTTTCTGTCAGTAAAATTTTTGTAAATAAGAATTTTTTTTGCTGCACTGATGGGCACTGATGAGGTGACACTTATGGGCACTAATTAGGTGGCACTTATGAAGAGGCACTAATATGCCACACTGATGGGCAATGGTGGGCAGCACGGATGGGCAGCACTGATGGGCACTGATGGGAGGCACTGGTGGGCATTGATGGGCAGCACTGATGAGCGGGAACTGATGGGCAATGATGAGAGGCTTTGACTGGCATTACTTATGGACACTGGTGCCACTTATGGACAGCGATTGGTTTCACTGATAGGCACTGAGTGGTGGCACTGCTGGGGCTTTCCTGTAATCAAGGCACTGATGATCATTGATTTGATTACCTGCCCAGGTCTCCTCTGCAAGGAGATGCTGCTGATCGGCACTCCTTGCCACACACTCTGTCAGTGTGAGGTGAGGAGAGCCGATTTACGGCACTTGTTTACATGTGACCGGCTGTGATCGGACACAGCCGATCACATGGTTAAAGAGCCGCGGCCTCTGCTCTTTAAAGAGATCGAGGCATGCAGCACGGCAATCGTGCCGTGCTGTGTTGCTAGTGCATGGCACGGTTGCCTCCCAGCATGCCTCCGTGGGCGCGCGATAGCGGGCGTTCTAGGGCGCCGTAAACCTGCACCGTCCCTCCGTCATTTGACGGTGGGCGGGCATCAATCGGTTAAGCTGATAACGTATAAACAATTCAAATTTTGTGTGTCTTTATTGAACACACCCATTAACCACTTTAATGCCAGGCACTTTTACCCCCTTCCTGCCCAGGCCAATTTTCAGCTTTAAGCACTGTCACGCGGTCATGCAATTATGTACCCAAATTACATTTTTATAATTTTTAAACACGAATAGAGCTTTCTATTGGTGATATTTTTATCCCTGCTGGGTTTTTTCTTTTTTGCGAACAATAAAACCCCCAGAAAAATTATGAGAAAAAAGTTTCTATCAGAAAATAAGTAATTTTTCTCCTTCACTAATGAGGCTGCACTGATGGGCACTGATGAGGTGGCACTGATGAAGATGCACTAATATGCAGCACTAAAGGGCACTGATGGGTGGCACTGATACGGAGGTACTAATATGCAACAGTAAAGGGCAATGATGGGTGGCACTGACTGGCTTCACTGCTGGCTCTGTTGGGGCTGAAAATGGTATAGAAATATGGGGGAGGGGTAAGTGGCGCTGCCAGATAGTGTTATTAAAAATGTGTATAGTGCCTTACATAATTAAATCCTGTGTGTGCTCAATGTGAGTAATCATGAGTTTAAACTCGTAAAAATCATCAATAAATATTCTTATATGAAAAATGCAATGTGCTTAATAGTGCAAAATGTGACCATCAAATTATTCCAGTTCATCAAGCTAGAGGAAACTCTATAAAGCAAAAATATATTCTCTGGTGCAAATAATTCACAGTACAAAAGACAAACAAAATGGTGTCTCTATATCGTAGCTTTCAAAGTGACTTGTACCTGGATCAAACACAGCTTATAATGCAAAGTAGGTGAATCCACTCTCGGTTCCACACTCACCGGAAAAATGTACCCCTGCAGGGGTAAAGCGCATTCAAGTAGAGTTGCCTCTTGTCTCCAAATAAAGCCTCCTCCACCGAAACTCCAGGCGACACTAATGGTTACACTCGGGATTGGAGCTTGGGGCTGCACTGATAATCAGGGTACTGATCTTCAGTGCCCTGATAATCTGTAAATGTCTTCCCTGTGAGGAAATGCTGCTGATCGGCTATCCTCTCCTCACATTCTGTCAGTGTGAGGTGAAGAGAGACGATAACTGGCATTTCCTTGTTTACATGTAATCAGCTGTGATTGCACACAGCTGATAACATGGGTAAAGAGCCTCGTCATCGTCTCTTTAGCGTGATCAGGGTCGTGCCATATCCCCACGATCTCCACACTGTGCACCCCCAGAAGGCACGCCAGAGCGGTGAGACTGGGGCGACGTCATATGACGTCATCCCAGAACAAGAGAGCACCCCGCCTCCATCATTTGTCTATACAGCGGGTGGTAGCTGGTTTAAACATTCACAGTGCTGGAGGGAAAAGTAAGTGGACCCATAGACTAATTACTTCAACGAAAGCTAATTGGAGTTAGTACTTTGCACGCCTGGAATCCAGTTATTGAAATGAGTTGGTGGTGTGGCTTAGGGTTACTTTAAGGCACTCTAACTTTTTAAGATTGTTATTCATAAGAAGCATCAGCTGATGTGGACCATGGCTGGCAAAAAGGAACTCTCTGAAGACATTTGATCAAGAGTAGCTGATCTGCACAAGGCTGGACAGGGGTACAAAGCAATCTCAAAGTGTTTAGGCAGCCATCAGTCGACAGTTAGACAAATTGTCTGTAAAGGGAGACAGTTTAATACTGTGGTTACTTTCCCTAGAAGTGAGCACACAGATGACTCCCAAGGCACAACTCAGAATCCTCAATGAGGTAAAAAGAAGAAACCAAAGCAACAGCTAAAGGCTTGAAGACATCACTGGAACTGGCAAATATCACTTTTCATAAGTATACCATATTTAAGTATTTGAACGGGCAGGTTGTCCATGGCAGACATTCCTCTCCAAAAATAGCATGACTGAAGTTTGCCAAAGAGCACTTTGGCAAACCGCAACACTACTGGGAAAATGTTATGGACTGATGAAACAAAAGTTGTTTGGAAAGCATACTTAACACTATGGTGCAAAAATGGCCCAGCTTACCAACATCAAAACATCATGCCAATGGTGACGTATGGTGGAGGGAACATCATGCTTGCTTTGCTGCCCCAGAGCCTGGACCATTTGCCATCATTAAAGGGAAAATAAATTCCCAAGTTTACCAAAATATTTTTACAGGATACCACAGTGGCTGTCTGCCAGCTGAAGCTTAGTTGGGCAATACAGCAGGACAATGACCCTAAGCATCAAAGTAAATCCACCACAGACTGGCTTTAGAAAAAGAAAAGTACATTTTTTGGAGTTATCCAGTCAAAACCCAGACCTTAACCCCATGTTGTGGAATGACCTCAAAAGAACCGTTCACACCAGACATCTTTGCAAATGTTTGAGGTGAAGCAATTTTGTAAAGTGGAATGGTCAACAATTCCTCCTAAATTTTGTGCAGGTCTGATCCAGAGCTACCGAAAGCCCTTGATTGAGGTCATTGCTGCCAAAGGATTTTCGTCAGCTAATGACTCAAAGGGTTCACTTCCTCCTGCACTGTGGTAGGTAGTAATGTAATAATTGTACTCTACGTATGATCTCATTTCCAAGATACAGCTCCCCAAAAACTGTGCCAAGAGTGCAGCAGTACAGTTAAAGTGGAACTAAACCTAAAACAAAAATGTAATATATTGCAGCTTGCCAGTCCTAAAATTTTGTAGCTATTAGTTTTTTCAGGCAAAGAACACTTTCAGCAAGTACAGAAAATATGTATTGATCTTGACAATAATGCAGTGTCCTTATCACTTATAATAAGCTTAGAAGGGTTAGAACCTGTAACGACTGCCCAAGTATGAAAGGGGGTAACGCTGTTTAAAGATATTCCCTCTCCTGGACACAAATTCACTGCCGATCCTCCACAGTCAGACGACCACTTCCCATAGGAATTAATCCTTCCAAAAGAATGAGATGCACTCTGTATCTTTCCAAAATGAACTGACCTCTTTATTGAGAAAACATTACAGCTTTTATATCCACAGAGAGAAGCTTCTGACCCTCCTCTCATCATACACCTCTGACCAGACCCAATTTACATGAGCCAATTAACTACAGTGAATGGCTCAGACACATGCCCTTTCTGTCTCCCAATCCACATTCAATCCACATTTCAGTTTAAAGGATTATGCAAGACCTTTTGTGTTCCTCCAGCCTGTCTGGCTGCCAGAGGACAATACCTATAATTACAGGCTTAATTCCCACAAGCCACAATAGATACATAACGGCTCTCAATACACATTTCCCAATGAAAGGCTCTGTAGCATAAGTGAGGTTCATTACCATTACACAACCAGACAGGGAACATATCAGCATCTCTTAATTTAACCTGCTGAGTTCAGGATCAACAGAACAACCATTTACAGATCCTGGGAAATATTGGGGAATAATATTACAGACCCATTTTAAAACAATCCAATACATATTCTCAATGTCCATTCTTTCCTTGCTCACCCTGTGCCCAACGTGACCCCTGGCACAACAATGTATATACAGCATTGAATCTGATTAGCACAGGTTATAGTGGGGTTTTCATTCACCCTGTGCCCCTAATAGGGACACAGGGTGGTTTACACATAAGAGGCATTGGGGAAGCCGAAGCAAGGGTATCTCATACTTTCTAAGAGATTCTGGGTTCCCCGGGCCTTCCCGTTACAGAACCTCTGTACATTTTTATTGCTGAAAAGATGGAGAGATGAGGGCACTCTGGTGAGGCTGAGTATCCATTGCTTTTTGGCAGTGGAGAGATGGCACTGAAGGCAGCACTTTGTAGAGAAGAAGCAACTTTTGAGGGTCATAAAAGAGAAAGGCGCCTCCAAGTGCCGTAGTTAAAAGATTTATTACAGGCATGATGGGATTAAAAACACTTACAAGATAGTAAGATGTCATAGGCATATAATGATTAGTCCTCATGTGGATCACTGTAGTCCTCGTCTGTCTGGGGGAGAGAGAGCCACCCTGCAGCTGTCAGAGTCCCTGGTAATGTGGATTAACGAGGAGGTGAAGATGCGATGAGGCGGCCTGGGTTCTGGAACGCGCATTCTCCGAAACTCGTTACCGCCCACCACCTTCACCTGATGTTACATCGGCCGCGTGTGTTCCAACTTGGTTACAGAACCCGAGTCGCCTCATCACATCTTCACCTCCTTGCTAATCCACATCGGGGAATCGGACAGCTGCAGGACGGCTCTCTCTATCCCACAGACATATGAGGATTACAGCGGTCCACATAAGGACTAATCATTATATGCCTATGACCTCTTACTCTCTTGTAAGTGTTTTTAATCCCTGCGTGCCTGTAATAATTCTTTTAACTACTGCACTTGGAGGCGCCTTTCTCTTTCTTTTATGATCCTCCAGTGCTGCTTATTTACAAAGTGCTGCCTTCAGTGCCATCTCTCCTCTGCTACAAAGCAACGGATACCCAGCCTCACCAGAGCGCCCTCATCTCTCCCTCTTTTCAGCAATAAAAATGTACAGAGGTTCTAACCCTTCTAAGCTTATTATCCAAAATGAAGATCAAACGACCTACTTCCCCACAGCACATAATACCCACACTATCATTTACCACTTCTTAAGCGGGCCATACATGCATCAAAATTCGGCCGTTTCGGCAGGGACCAGCCGAGATTCGATCCCTTTATGGTCAGGCTGATTGTACCCAAGTCGATCAATCAATCAACTTGGGTACAATCAGCTGGAAAGGCTCCCTGTGCCCCCCTCCCGCTTGCAGAACACAATAGAGCTGTGGGAGGGATTTTCAGAAGGAAAGAAAATCAAATCCCCTATGGCCTACTATATTTAACATATCTAAATTTAGTGTACAGTTTTCTCGAATATCAAATCTACTATATGGACAGATATTGCACCCATAACTTTATCAGTTCAGCTGCAACCCTTTTGTACTAGACGGTCCCATTAGCAACTGAGCAAACAGTTTTCTACAATCGACACTACCAAATATCAACTGGAGGAACAATTGAATTGTTACTTCCATACAAACACTGGT
Source organism: Rana muscosa (assembly GCA_029206835.1). Classification (NCBI taxonomy): domain Eukaryota; kingdom Metazoa; phylum Chordata; class Amphibia; order Anura; family Ranidae; genus Rana; species Rana muscosa. The sequence goes on from CM055117.1 coordinate 734,314,407, forward strand.
TCAGTTGAACAGTTCTTAAATGTTATTGGAAGCTCACATGTCAGTGTTTAGAGCTCAATCTAGGTTTAATTTAACCACTTAAGCCCCGGACCATTTGGATGGCCAAAGACCAGGCCACTTTTTGCAGTTCGGCACTGCGTCGCTTTAATTGACAATTGCGTGGTTGTGCGACGTGGCTCCCAAACAGAGATTTATTTTAGTGGTATTTAGTCACCTCTGTGGTTTTTTATTTTTTGCGCTATAAACAAAAATAGAGCGACAATTTTGAAAGAAATGCTAATTTTTTTACTTTGTGCTATAATAAATATCCCCAAAAAATATATAAAACATAATTTTTTCCTCAGTTTATGCCAATATGTATTCTACATATTTTTGGTAAAATCGCAATAAGCGTTAATGGATTGGTTTGCGCAAAAGTTATAGCGTCTACAAAATAGGGGGTAGTTTTATGGCATTTTTATTAATTTTTTTTTTTTTACTAGTAATGGCGGCGATCAGCAATTTTTATCGTGACTGCGACATTATGGTGGACGCATCTGACATTTTTGACACCATTTTGGGACCATTGTCATTTTCACAGCGATCAGTGCTATAAAAATGCACTGAGGACTGTAAAAATTACACTGGCGGTGAAGGGGTTAACCTGTACGGGGCGCTGAAGGGGTTAAGTGTGAACTAGTGAGTTATTCCAACTGTTAGGGGGCATGGCTACGAGTGACACGTCACTGATTGCTGCTCTCGATGAGAGGGAGCATTTGATCAGTGACATGTCACTAGGAAGAACGGGGAGATGTTGTGTTTACACTGATATCTCCCCGTTCTCCAGCTCCGTGACACGATCGCGGGACACCGGCGGACATCGGGTCCCGCGGGCACGGTCACGGAGCTTGCGACAGGGTCGTGAACACGTGACCACATGGCGGCAAATTAAAGGGGATGTACCTGTACGCCCATTTGCCTGTCCGTGCCATTCTGTCGATGTAAATTTGCGTGTGGCGGTCTTAATCGGTTAATAAATGAAAATATACTGTGCACTTTGCAAGTGCAGTTGCACCCATTTTCCATAGAGTATAGTAAATATGGCAAAGGTCTGCCGATTTCCATCATCCAATCCTGTGCAAGCAAAAATACTGTTTTTTTTATTTAAAAAATGTTTTCCCTTGCACCAGACTGGGTCTTCTCTTTACAGGGCGAAGCTTTGTCACATTTATTAAACTGAGGAGAATGAGTGTAACCGCACTTGAAGAGTGCAACATCTATTTGCCTTTAGTAAATCCACCCGTATATCTAGCTATCAGTGAAACTTAAAAAAAAAACTACATGCAATAAAAATAAAAGCTAGAAAACAATCTTAAATGTCTGGAGCCATAACTAGCTGATAAACCATTGCCATATCACACTGCTGCTGTCACTGTGACTGGTGTGGCAGCATTCAGAAACTCTGTTGCTGGCTGCACTGGTCTAGTGACGATGTGACTGGTGTAGTGGTGAGCAGGGAAACTGTGGCTGACTGCACTGTTCTGCTGACACTTGAGCCCTGTACACACGGCCGGTTTTCCAGACGGGATTCCTGCTAAGCTTGTCTTGCGTACAGACTGTCAGACAAAATCCAGTGGTGGCGTACAACACGTACGACGGCACTATAAAGGGGAAGTTCAAATCCAACGGCGCCACCCTTTGGGCTGCTTTTGCTGATCTCGTGTTATCGCGTGTTAGTAAAAGTTTGAGAGACCATTGGCGCTTTTCAGTCTTTTTTTTTTTTTTTTTAAAGATATGTTTTATAAAAAATTTTCATAACATACAGACATAGAAAGACAATATGTGGGGGCCTAGCCAGGCCTGTCCCACACACAACATATACAACTTGCTCCTATATCAGTCTACACAGAGGAAGATCTGCACATCCATTTAAGCAGCATAATATAAAGACAAATTACAGCAACATAATAGACCTACTAGACAGTCATAGCTGGTAAAATTGCATAGGAGTATAGTTATGGTTCAAGGTATGCTACAACCTACCTACTCTTTCATGGCAGTATGGGGGAAAGGGTCAGGGGGCTAGCCAGCCACCTGCCCCAAATTTTATAAAATGTTTTCTTCCTTTTGCGGATCTCAAAAGTGAGTTTGTAAAGTGGAAGGGCATCATTGACCAGTTTCAACCATAGCCCCACTGTTGGGGTTGCTGCTCCCCTCCAGGTCAATAAAATTGATTTTTTAGCATAACAGTAAAGGATCCGAAGCAATCGTTTGACCTGGGAGGGAACAGTGAGGTCACCAAAGACCCCCAGGAGGCAATTCTTGGGATTTAATATGTTGGGAAGCCCCAGCGCTGAAGAGAGAAAGGAGTCTACTCTCCTCCAAAACTCCTGCACTATGGGACAACTCCAGAAGCAATGAATGAAGTCAGCTGTATATCCACATCCCCGAAAGCACTCAGCCGAGGACAAAATGCCCATTTTGTGCATCTTGGCCGGGGTGAGATGCGATTGGTGGAAGATTTTTATTTGGATGATCCTGTCCCTGGAGGATACAACAGAAGCCTTGAAAGTGTCACAGAATTCGGACCAGTCCTCCTCTGTTATGGATATATCTAGGGAGTCCCATTTACGTTGTGATGCCTTGAATCTAGGGTTGGAGCCCACCCGCAGTGCTAAATAATAAGTAGAGATAAGTTTCGTGCGGTCTGGGGATCGTAAGAGTTTTTCTAAGTCAGGAATCACAAGCGGGTTGTCTAGTGAACAAAACTGTGCTCGCACAGCGTGTCTAAGCTGATAGTAAAAAAATAAGTAGGTATGTGGTAAGTCAAAGTCAGTTCTCATCTGCGCGAAAGATTTAAATCCTTGAGGTGAGTATATGTGACATAAGTATTTTATCCCCCGAGAGGTCCACCTTTGTGGGTCAGGCAGGGAGACAAATTCTGGTAGTGTAGGGTTAAACCAAAGTGGACTATTAGGGGAGACTGACCAGGAGCCAGGGGCGTGTTTAAGCGTCACTGTTTTAAATAGGGACAGAGATGTACGTAAAATAGTCAGTCCAGGTCCCGGGGGCGTGCATCCACGATAAACGATGTTATGCAATGTTTCGAATGATGAGACCATGGCACCTTCAGTGGTGGTACAGGCATTATTCGGATCAGGGTGCAGCCAATCATGAATATTAACCAGTTGGGATGCTTGATAGTAAAGGTAAAAATTAGGGAAAGCTAATCCTGCCAAGTGGGACGGAAGGCGCAGAGTTTCCAGTGCCATTCTAGGGGGCCTACCATTCCAAAGGAACGCTACACAAATCGAATCAATACTCTTAAAGATTGTTTTGGGAATTTTGCAGGGGGAGTTAGCCAGGACATACAAAAGTTTAGGAAGATATATCATCTTTAGGATGTTGGCTCGCCCCATCAGATCCAGGGGTAAGTCCTTCCATTGTTTAGTTTGGGTTTGCAGTTGGAGTAGTAAAGGGCCTAAATTATTGGTAATATATAGGGATAATGGCAATTGAACTATAACACCTAGATATCTGTATTTGTATTCTAGAATCCGAGTGAACCTGTGGAGCAGGAGTCTGATCTATGGGGAAGAGGGTAGATTTCTCCCAGTTCACTCGGAATCCAGAAAAGTCTCCAAAGGTGGTCACCATGGTCAACAGACTAGTAAGTGAGTCCTGAGAGTCTGCTAAGTAAACCAATGTATCATCTGCATAGAGCGAGATCCTTTCTTCTATCTCATTTATGGGCAATCCGTGAAGGAGTGGGGAATTATGGATCCGAATAGCAAGGGGTTCCATGGCCAGGGCAAACAGGAGGGGCGACAAAGGGCAACCCTGTCGGGTGCCTCTGGTGATCTTAAATGTGCCAGTGATCAGAGAGTTAATGCGAATGCGGGCGAGTGGCATGGTATAGAGTAGTTTGATCCAGGCTATCAGCCGTGGACCAAAGCCATACAACTGCAAGACCCCAAACAGGTATGGCCATTCCACACTGTCAAAGGCCTTGCAGGTGTCCAAGGACACCACAACTCGGGTCGCCGGACAGTCATGTGGAAACGTCAAGTTGTGGAACAGTCTACGAATGTTCATCTGGGTTGATCGACTGGGTATGAAACCACCCTGATCACTCCCCACTAGTCCTGGAATCACCCTGTTCAGGCGGTTCGCCAGAGCCTTGGCTAGAATTTTGGTATCAACATTAATAAGCGATATCGGCCGATAGGAGTCACATTTTAACGGATCTTTTGGCGCTTTTCGGTCTTAGTGCTTTCAGATCGTTTTCTGCTGTTCAGAATGTTGACGAATGTGCTATCTCCATTACGAACGCTAGTTTTACTTGAACGAGCACTCCCGTCTCATACTTGAAACTGAGCATGCGTGTTTTTTTTGCCCTCGGAAAAGCATGCACACGACCGGTTTTCATGTCTATAGCAAGAAAGGCGTTTACCATTTGCTGTTCTCGCACTGCCTGTTATGTTTTTGTGACTATGAAGTTTAAACAAAGGAAGTGCAGCAGATTACTGATATATTTCTTTCACTTGCATGGACAGATGAGATACACTAGTACCATTGGATAAAGCTGGCAGTAGGAGGTATTTTGAAAACTCACCTGGAGTGGCTAAGCATTGTGAATTCCCATCTTTAAAAGAGAAGTATGGGTTTCCTTTTTTTTTGCTTACATCTATTCTATGTGAGCTGCTGATATATATAAACCTTTCCAGCCCTATCAGAAGTGCCCCCATTCTGTTAAAATCAAGATAAATACCTGTGGGAGGTTCTACCGTCTTTCATAAAGCATCATCCAGACAATGGTGTGAATATAGAGTCTGGATGCACCCCCTTTCCTGTAATTTTGCTTGATTGATGTTGGCTCTACTCCCTCTGCTTGTTTCGGAGACTTTACAGAGCATAGCTGCTCCCCCCTCCCTTCTCACTTCTCTCTCATCTCTTAGGGGAGTGGGGACAGAGGCAGAGGCAGGGGATGTGTTGGTGGAGATGTTCACACCCCCTGAGAACTTTTCAAACTGAAAATGGACCGTTTTTGCCAGCAGAAGGAAAGTTCATGTGCACATGCTGTAAAAACTAAAAGAGGTAGGAAAAAAAGATTAGCTGATATGTGACTAATGTGATAGGTACTAGTTATTTAACCCATCCCATACTTCTCTAAGTTCTTCCCAAACCAGGTAGAACTTTTACCCTGTATGATTGGCCTCATATAAAAAAAAATTAGGCCATCCAAGAACTTCAGAAAGAGTACCGCCAATTAGAGGGCTGACTGCGACACCTCTCGCAGGTCAAGGGTCATCTTTAACTAGTTCTTTGGCAACCACTCCTGCTGTGGTGATGCCCCCTCCGGAACCATGAGTGCCAACACCTGAACGCTTCTCCGGTGATCGGAAGAAATTCAGATCCTTTAGAAACGCCTGTTACCTGTACCTGGCTCTGCAACCACTGACAAACCCCAAGTATGGGCTCATGGCTTACTGGAGCAGGAGAGTCCCCTTATCAATTCTGTGGACCAGTTCTTTGAAATCATGGCCCAGTTATGAAAATCCCCTGCGGGCGGCCACTGCTGAAGCTGCTCTACATGCCCTACGGCAGGGTCAGCGCCCTGCGGAAGATTACACAGTGGAATTCTGTACCTGGTCCTCAGACTCAGGATGGAATGAGGCAGTGTTACGTTATCCGTATTGGCTGGGACTGTCTAAATCCCTCAAGGATGAACTGTCTAGAGTCAAGACCCTTCAACTCTAGAGGGTCTCATTCTACTGACTATTCAACTCGACAGACGCTTACGAGAGCACCGGTCTGATCTCATCCAAACCCCCCAACTGCTCGAAGCTCCGCCCACATCTAGTTCTATGCAGCTTGGCCTGGCCCATCCAGCAAATAACCTCAGGGGAGAGACTTTGCGCAGACAGGCGAACCTTTGCTTCTACTGCGGGGGAACCGGTCATTGTATAACCTTTTGCCCCATAAGACCCAGGAAATCGGTCCTCCGCACCCCGGTCAACTGTCAGGTGTCCAGGTCCTCTTCGACTCGCATCACTCTTCCTGTCACATTACTGATAGCAGCAAAAGAAGTTCTCTTCCACCACAAGAACCAAAGACTGACTATCTACCTGGCCAACGGCTCAATGCCCAGTTCCGGGCATGTCACCCAGGAAATGGCACCTATCCTTACCTCCATCAATTCTGGTCACCAGGAATTTCTACGTTTTTGATGTCCTGAGCTCTCCTATATTCCCTGTCATCTAGGGAACCCCATGGCTACAGGCGCACAACCCTCAGATTGACTGGTCCAAGAGGGAAGTTTTCTTCACCTCTCCCTACTGCCGGCAGCATTATCTTATTCCTGAAACCAAGGACTCTTCCAGTTGCATGTCTGTTCTACCCACACCCAGTGTGTATCCCAATATACCAGCAGCCTATCAGGAGCTCCAGGATGTCTTCTACAAGAAGAAAGCAGATACTCTACCCCCACATCGTCCCTACGATTGCCCCATCGAGTTGTTACCAGGGGCTGAGATTCCTTTTGGCCGTATTTTTCCCCTCTCTGAGACTGAACTTGAAACTTTGAGCAGGTATATTGATAAAAACCTTAAAGGGATTTATCCACCCTTCCTCCTCTCCTGCGGGTGTCTGTATTTTCTTCGTTGAGAAGGCTAAAACTTTGAGGCCATGTGTGGATTACAGAGAATAGAATAGAGTTCCTCTTAAAAACCGCTACCCGCTCCCCCCTCATCCCAGAACTCTTCCAGAGGTTCCGTACAGCTAATTTTTTCACTAAACTAGACCTACGTGGAGCTTACAATCTTGTCCGCATCCGGGAGGGGGACGAGTGTAAAACAGCGTTCAGAACGAGTTTCGGACATTTTGAATACTTAGTATTGTCATTTGGATTATGCAACGCCCCAGCCACATTCCAACATTTCATAAACGATATCTTCCAGCAGTACCTAGACCACTTCATTATCGTCTACCACGACAATATCCTCATCTTCTCAGCATCTCTGGAGCTTCACAGAACACATGTAAAAAAGGTACTGGGCATCCTCAGGGTACACGGATTGTATGTAAAAGCCGAAAAATGCATCTTTGAGAAGACGACAATCCAGTTCCTCAGGCTCATTATCACCACCAATGGGATAGCCATGGATCCTTAGAAGGTGAAAGCCATCCTCCAGTGGCCGGCCCCTTCTGATAAGAAGGGTGTTCAGAGGTTCATCGGCTTCGCTAATTTTTACCGAAGATTTATAAGAGACTTTTCTACCATTGTAGCACCAATTACCCAGATAACACGTCAGCATACCAGATTCCAGTGATCCGAAGCAGCACAAACGGCCTTTGATCAAATAAAGGTCCTCTTTACCTCTGCACCTGTCTTACAGCATCCTGATCCTGCCTTGTCCTATGTTCTGGAAGTTGATGCCTCCGAAGTAGCCACAGGAGCAGTTCTTTCCCAGCGTCAGGGGCCCAAAGCCCTACTTCATCCCGTGGCCTTCTCTTCACGGAAGATGACCCTGCCTGAGAAGAACTATGACGTTGGGATCAAGAGCTCTTGGCAATAAAGACCGCCCTGAAGGAATGGAGATATCTCCTGGAGGGCGCCGTCCACCCTATTTTGATCTTTACAGATCATAAGAACTTGGAGTATCTCTGCATGGCCAAGCGACTGAGACCCCGGCAGGCTCAATGGGCTTTATTATTTTCTCGATTCAATTTCCATATCACCTTCCGCCCAGGGTCTAAAAATGAAAAAGCCGATGCCTTGTCCAGGATGTTATCTGATACCCCTGAGGAGATCACACCCAGTCCAATTCTGCCCCCTCAAAACTTCCTCTTGATCCAGCCTGATTTAAGGGCTTCAATTGAACAAGCATCCACTCAGTGCACGGAAATAGAAATCTCCTCCCTCAGAAGCCAGGAGGGACTCCTTTAGCATCAAGACTGGATTTTTGTTCCACAGCAAGCCAGGCTTCAGGTCCTAAAAACTTTCCATGATCACCAGCTGGCTGGCCACTTTGGGGTCCAAAAAACGACCAAACTGGTCCAACGGTTTTTATGGTGGTCCACTCTGAGAGCCGATTTGTAAGGACTATGTCAACTCCTGAACAATATGCCAAAGGAATAAGGGGTCCAACACGAAATCCTGGGGCCTGTTAAGACCGCTGCCAGTTCCAGAACAACCTTGGAAAAATATTTCTTTAGACTTTATCGTGGATTTACCCCCTTCAGAAGAGTTTACAACCATTCAAGTAGTAGTAGACCGGCTATCCAAGATGGCGCATTTCTTACCAATGATGGGCACACCTTCTGCCATGGACACAGCAGAAATTTTCATTAAAGAAGTAGTCAGACTGCACGGAGTACCAGGTAACATTGTGTCAGAGGTGTACAATTCACCTCTAGGTTCTGGAGGAACCTTTGCAAATCACTATCAATTGAGACATGTTTTTCCACAGCTTACCATCCCCAGAGTAACGGACTAGGACTAACCAGACCTTAGAGCAATACCTGCGTTGTTTTTGTTCCTTTTCTCATGGACGATTGGATCTCATTATTGCCTTGTGCGGAATTCGCATATAACAACTCTGTGCACACTGCTACCAACCAGTCACCCTTTTGGGCGAACTATGGCTACCACCCTTCATTTTTACCCAATGTGATAACCGAATCTTCAGTCCCGGCAGTCCAGGACAGAATAAATTCCATCCAAACCAATTATCAGATTCTCCAGGACACAATGCGGAAAGCCCAAGAAGGATATAAGAGACAGTATGACAAGAAGAGGAGGGGAAACCCTACCTTTTTACGGTGGGGGACAAGGTGTGGCTCTCATCTGCAAACCTCAAACTGCTTTATCCTTCCCAAAAATTGGGGCCAAAGTTTATTGGCCCTCTTGAAATAAAACGGGAAATAAATCCAGTAGCCTTCAAACTTGCCTTGCCTGAATCGTATAAAATCCACCCTGTATTTCATGTTGCACTTCTTAAACATGTCATTTCCAGTCCTTTTTCAGGGAGAGAAGCAATACCCCCACCTCCGGTCCTGGTTGGAGACGAGACTGAATTCAAAGTGGAGTCCATCCTTGACTGTCAGAGGTAGGACAATTCAGTTTTTAATTAAGTGGAAAGGATACACTGCAGAAGAGAGCTCTTGGGAACCTGCGAGTCATGTACACGCCCCTAGGCTTATACAAAGATTTTGCAACAGTCAAAATGGGCACAACTGGGCATCCGGAGGCTGCCCATTGGGGGGGCACTGTCAGGGAAATAGGCGCATTCCTGTGCGTAATGGTGCAGGGTTGGCAAACCTGCATAGGCAAAGGCACTGTCAGGGAACCAACAGCAGGAGAAGGACTTTTAGGACCCAGCATCTTGGCCTCCTACCAAGTTCCTGACACATCTCCTGGCAACCAACGCCATATTGCCAGACTCTTTCCAACAGAGACACTAGAGGTCTAAATAGGCGCCATATTGGAGTTCATCCTAAGCTGGCTTCCGCACCATTTTGAAGACTATCTACAGTGGGTATATAAATGAACCACCCTCCTTTAAAATAATCACATTTTGTTGCTTTGAAATGAATGCCTGAAATGAAAACACAGTTTTTTTGTTTTTTTTCCAGCTGTATTTACTCTTACAACATCAAATGTATAAATGAAAAAACAGAATCATTGCGTTGGAAAAAGGATCACCCCCGCCTAAAAATGACTTGTAAACTCAATCAGGTGTAGACTAATCACCTTCTCAATGGCACTCAAAGACATTTTACTTTCAACTGTGATCAGCTGTGGTCATTTTCATTAGCTTAACATTTCCTGGAGCATTGCAGTCCCTGGTAGTGCAACTGAAGCAAACCAACTATGGGTTGCAAGGCACTGTCAAACGATCTCTGGGATAAAGTTGTGGACAGACAAGTCAGAAGATGGATACAAAATTTTTTGAAAGCTTGATCAATGCCTAGAAGCACAGTTAAGTCTATTATTAGGAAGTAGAAGGTATATGGTACAACACAGACCCTCCCTAGATCAGGACGTTGCTCCAAACTGGATATGAGCCAGAAGGAAACTGGTTAGAGAAGCTACCAAGAGGCCTACAGCAACTCTGTAAAAGTTGCAGGGATTTGTGACAGAGTGGTCATTGTGTGCATTTGACAACAAAATCACAAATTCTCCACAAATGTGGCTTGTGTGGGAGGGTTGCAAGAAAAAAGCTGCCACTCAAAAAAAGGCCACATGCAATTATGACTGAGCTTTATCAAAATGCACCTTGAAGATTCTGAGGCCACATGGAAAAAGGTGTTATGGTCAGATGAGGCAAAAAATTTATTTGGCCTCAACACCCAATGATATGTCTCACAGAAATCCAATACAGCCCACCAGCTAAATTTCACCATTCCTACAGTAAAGCATGGAGGTAGTAATATCCTGTTATTGGGGTGTTTCTCTACAACAGGGACTGGAGCACTTGTCAGGATAGAAGGAAAAATGGATGGGGCAAATTACTGTCCAATTCTTGAGAAAAATCTGCCGCCCTCTGCCAGAAAGTTGTCAAGAGGAAGGTTTACCCTCGAACATGACAATGACCCAAAGCACACCGCAAAGATGACACAGTGGTTGAAGGAAAAAAAGATGAATGTCCTTGCATGACTTAGTCAGATGCCAGACTTAAATCCCATTGACTGGTAAGCTACCAGAATGGTAAACATTTTTATCTCAAATACATACTCTAATAGTAGCTGTAACAGTACCCGACCACTAGATGCAGTAAAAAAAATCATGTTGGACTTTTAATTATTTAATTTTAGAGTTTTTATTTTATATTAATAGGTTATTTTATGTAAAAGTGTAGGCGTTGGTATAATATGTGTATTTGGGTATTGTAGGTGGAATTGCAGTGATTGGTAGATTTTTGGTCTAAATAAAGCAAACGACTAATTTTCTGTTCTGGGAACTCAGAAATTATTTATAAAGATTGAACACTTAAATTTATATTGGATTGGTAGAATAACATCAGTTAAGATGACAAATTCTATGCAAACCTAAATTGCCGTATATACTCGAGTATAAGCCGACCTGAATATAAGCCGAGGCACCTAATTTTACCACAAAAAAATGGGAAAACTTATTGACTTGAGTATAAGCCTAGGGTGTCCATCTGTGTGCCTCACTGTGTCCATGTGCATGCCTCACTGTGCCCATGCCTCACTGTGCCCATGACTAGACTGACGTTTAACATGGGAGTCTATGGAAGGGGTTCCCAGATTTGAAAAATCAGTGTTCACCGGCCGTAGGTCCCCCAGACAACATACTTTGCACACTTGTAGATGAGAAATGGGGCTACATGTGTGCTAAGTTTTGGGTCCAGAGGACCTACGACCGTCCGGTACCGGGTCCCCAAAATCACAGGAAAAATTACAGTTTTTAACATGGGAGTTTGTGGAAGGGGTGCCCGGATTTGAAAAATCGGTGCTCCCCGACTGCAAGTCCCCCGACAACAAACTTTGCACACTTGTAGAGGAAGAGTAGGGCTACATGTGTGCCAAGTTTGGGGTCCAGGGGACCTACGGCCGACCGGTACCGGGTCCACCAAACTTCGGGAGATCGGGCGCAAAAAGGTAACTCGTGTATAAGCCGAGGGGGGCATTTTCAGCACAAAAAAATGTGCTCAAAAACTCGGCTTATACTCTAGTATATACGGTAATACTATGAAACCATACCGGTTACAATGGGTATGTTAGAACTAAAAGCTTTATATATAACAAGCCTTACTTGACTTCACTTAGAGTGACATAGTGGGAGGCAAATAGACTGTTTCCTTTTGCAAGTGAAGTTGCAGAGCTTAGTGAATGAAGTAACACTGCTAATTACCACCATCCAATCATGTGCAATACATTTTTTTTTTTATATATATTTTCCTTGCATATGATTAGGTATTCTTTGAAAAGTGAAGTCTTACATTCAGTAAGCTCTTGGGAATTTCCTTGCACAGTGCAACCACCATAAAGTGGCAAGAACAGCTTCTAAAAGCCAAGGTGGCCTAACATTTCCGTACCAAATGGTATCTAGTAGCCCACCTTTGACCCCCAACCACAAAATCATGGATTGGAATTTGAAGCTTTGTGGATAGCTTAGCTCCAATACCTTCCAACTGCGTTATTCCACTTCTATCCCTCCCAAACCATTCAATCTACTGCCTTTCCATTTGTAGGATGTTTGGAGTCATTGTAAAGACAAACTGACATCAAAATCCACCCATTTGATACCCTACAATCCACTACTACCAAAACAGCATTTCTTATACAACCTCACATGTCCGGCTTCTCAAATCATTATTCTATTTCACAGGTATTACAAATATGATAGAACCTCGTTGCCTCTTTGCAAACTGTTAGTATGTCAAAAGTTGCCATTCCAATTCCTTCATCCTACATTCTCTCTACTATCTAAATCACCTTTTCCAAATCAGAAATGTTTGTGCAATAATACAAACTCCCTAACATTCTCAAAGCTGTCTCCATTTAAAAGCCTTTGTAAAGATGGACCGACTTGAAAAGTTTAATCGAAGGAACACTATCATCATTTGAAAGCCACAAAGTATGTAAAAAAGGAAATCAAGGCCGCACATTTATTAAAATTATAGAAGTCCCTCTCTGTGCTTAGAACAAAGTGCTCTGTGACAGAAAATATTTCAGTAATAAATAAAGGTGAATAAAAATCCAATTCTCCAAATTTATATGTGACACTGCTGATGCACTAAATTCTACCCATAAATAATATGAAATAATGCAGTTCACGCTAAATCATATAAACAGTGCTGTCTGAACATAGTAATACATCAGTGAATACAAAATAATTATTATGCCCTCAAAATAATAACCTTCAGATGTCAATTAATTTATTCAAGGAAAAAATTACAATAGCACCCAGTGAAGTGCAAAAGCTCTATTTTTTTCAAAATCTAATCTTCAGACCAATTTTCACCATCAATGCCTGAAGTGTCTCCACTAAAAATTAGACACACTCACCAAACCACTATGCCATTTTAAGATAGATAGGTGTGCAGAGATTTTCATTCCAGGACCATCCATCTCTTCAACTGCACTTGGTTCTTGAATCCCTAAAAATAGCTCCCAGTCTTGGCAGTATCCATAATTGTAAAATAAAAAAAGAAAGCTCAAAAGTGTAATACCTTTTTTAAAATTGCTATTTTAATAATAGACATGCACTTAAAAAGATTAAGCAATATGCGGTATTGAATTTGTAACGACCACCAGGTGGAGATCCTGAGATATGGCCACTAGCCAAGTAACTCTCATATTCGGCAGTTGGAACAATTGGATTGAAAAGCTCTGACACCACTAGCCCCGACCCTGAGGCATTTTGTTAGCACAGACTTTCTCAAATTGTTGCAACTACCGAGTGGGAGAGTTACCTGGCTAGTAGCTGTATATCAGTATCATTGCTCTGCAGGAGATCAAAATTGATATGGTCCAGAAACATTTGGACAAAATAGGCGAATAAGACAACTGGACCAGATCGTATACAACCATGTGTCTTCAAAGAGCTGAGCTTGGTTATATTTTAACAAATTGTTTCTAACTTTTAATGTCTAATCCCTTTTTAAATATGGGCACCACATTGGCCTTATGCCAATATAGGGGTATGGAACCAAATTCTTTACCAAGTAACTACTGGCTGGTTATTTAACTTCTGTAGTCAGGACATTACGTGAGAGTTTGATAAAAGACCACACGAGTTTTCGCTAGAAAACAATAATATGAGGCCTCATGCCCACGGGCGTTTTTTCAGCCGCGTTTTTGAGCGTTTTTTACAGCTTAAAAACGCCTGTCCATGTTAGTCTATAGCTTCATGCCCACCTAGGCGTTTTTGAGCTGTAAAGAGCATAGGCGTTTGTAAGCTGTAAAAAAAACCCAGGGCCAGTGCGTTCCTCAGCGTCAGAATTTGGCAGGAAAAAACGGGAGCGTCAAAAAACGCGCAAAAACGCGCACTAACGCGCACTAACGCGCAAAAAACGCGCACTAACGCGCGGTCGCGTTTTTAGCTCCGACGTTTTTTTTTTTTTTTTAAAAAAAAAAAAAAAAAAATATTTACAATAACATGGACAGGCGTTTTTAAGCTGCAAAAAACGCAGCTGTAAAAACGCCAGTGGGCATGAGGCCTAAACGGCATGATTTCAGAATGTACAGGAGTTGTCAAACAAATCTGCTTTCTTTTTATGAGAAAGCAAAAACCTCAACAAAGGAGGGGCTGTGAATATAGTATACTTAAACTTTGCAAAAGCATTTGATACAGTTCCTCACACAATGCTAATGTGCAAGTTAAAGTTTTAGGCTTGGAAAATTCAGTTTGTAAATGGATAGTCTGGAAATGGATTCAGAGAGTAGTGATTAAACGATTCATGCTCTGAATGGTCTAAGGCAGGGGTGTCAAACTCAATTTCATCGAGGGTCGCATCGGCATTATGATAGCCCTCAAAAGGGCCGGTTGTATCTGTAAGATTAGATGTCCAGCGCATCCCCTCCTCTTACATTAGATGTTAAGAGCCAACCCACCATCAGAAGTTGAGTCCCCCACTCTTCCTTACATCCCAGTGCACCCCCCCTTTCCTTAAGCTGCTGCTGGGAAGAAGCTGGATGCATTGCTTAAAAGCAGAAAGTAAGGGTCTTGAGGAGGACCAGAGGAGGGCGAGGGCCACATGAAATGGCCTGGAGGGCCGGATTCGGCCCACGGGCCGTGTTTGACACCTGTGGTCTAAGGTTATTAGCGGTGTATCCCAAGGTTTGGTTTTGGGACCTTTTTTACTTTTTAACCTTTTTATAAATGATATCGAGTTTGGCATTAACAGTAGTATTTCTGTGTTTGCAGATGACAGAAAGCTATATATTGGAATAACATCCTCAAAGAATGTCTCCAAACTACAGTCAGACCTTTCTTTATCTACTGTTTGATTGGGCAACCATGTAGCAAATGAGGTTTAATGGGTTTAATGCTGATTAATGTAAACTTATTCACTTGGGGGGGCTAAAAAGGTGCATGCATCATGCCTTCTAGGAGAGTACACTTGGAGGAGGCATTGGTCGAGAAGTATCTGGCTGTAATAGCATGCAATATCAATCTGCAGTTTTTGAAGCAGGCAAAATACTTTCTTGTATTAAAAGACTTGGAAAACTAG
Source organism: Rana muscosa (assembly GCA_029206835.1). Lineage (NCBI taxonomy): Eukaryota > Metazoa > Chordata > Amphibia > Anura > Ranidae > Rana > Rana muscosa. The sequence continues at coordinate 734,329,592 of CM055117.1, forward strand.
AAAGAGAGAGACATAATTTTTTCCCTGTACAAAGCATTAGTAAGACCTCATCTGGAATATGCAGTTTAGTTTTGGGCACCAGTTTGTAAGCAGGGACATAGAAATAAATTGGTTGGAGATCAATACTCACTATTTGTTAACACCATACTGGGTGTGCAATATACCCGTATGGTGTCCCAAAATTTTCAGACTCACCAATGGTAGGTGCGGTCTCTGTGCCTAGGTAATATACAGGAAAAAGAGTTACAGGGGAAAGATTCCCACTGTGAAGAGACACAAATGGACCATGCTGCTTAATATGAGATACATTTTATTAGAAAAAGGATTAGACTAAGACCAGGCACCCAACACCAGGATAATGTTAAAATTGGACAACGTTGTCTGTTAAGAGCAGCTGCATCACGCTCTGACCATGCATACACACACTTGTAACAGGGCTAATGCTAATAAAGCCTAACTGTGTTACCTGTGTTGGCTGTCTTTTTTGCTGGGTTAGGTTCTCTATTAAAATTCTGTGTTAACTGCACAGCAAACCTTCTATTGTCACCCCCCCAAATATTTACTTGAGCCTGATTACTATCCAGTGTCGTGCCTGAGCACTCTCTCCCTGTTTGTCAATCAAATCCAGTGACATGGAGCCTGGGGAGAGGGGCTGAGTTGCACTGTATGTGTGAATCAACACACACAGCACGGCTTGGGATCAAGCCCATATGTGCCACCATATGAAGCGGATTCCAGTTGTGGCACACAGAGAATAATAATTTTACAATCGCCTTAATGTTGCCCAGCAGAGGTGGTGCTGCTTGATACGTAAGGTTTAACTCTGCTGACCAGGTTTCCTGTGCTTTTTGGAAAGTACTGCCCTCTGTTGGACAACACAGATAAAAGGGGAATTTCCACTAGGTAAAAGGTCACTTTTGTTTGCTCTTAGAATGGGAAGAGGAGAGTGCTGCTGAGGATGTAATTGTCACTTTGCTGCCTTACCACCCCTTGTGGGAGCCAAGTCGGGTTTCAGGGAATGGACTTCTGCTGCTGGAACAGATGGGCTAATGGACCAAAAGTCTTATTTAAGTTATGACTACCTCAAGGGTTAAAAGGGAGCACCACAGGCACAACTAGAAGGACACTTGGAGGACTTTGTTTAGGAATTTGTCTGGAAGATGTCTATGAGAATTGTTCATCTGTTATGTTAAACTACTTCAGTAAAATAATTTTTTGTTACATTAATTGCCTGGTCTGAAGTCTCTAAATGGTTGCATCCATGACGCATCCATGATGCATCCACAGAACAGGGCTTGATAAGGGGATGAGAGGAATTGCCAGAGAGTTTTAGTCTGTTTCTTCTTCTTCTTTTTTTGACAGTTACAGGGTAGAGAGGAAACCTGCAAGTGAAAGTGAAATTGTACCAGAGAAAAAAACAAGTCTTTTCCCCTGCAAGATAAGATTTCTTTAGAAAAGGATGGACAGAAATTCAAATCCTTTAGCAAGTAAATGGCTCTATTATTTGTGTCATTTTATTTAGCTGTTTGCCTGAAACTCTGATTTAAAGCCCAGCTTCAGCCAAAGTGACTGTCGCCCCCAAACTCCCCCCCCCCCCAAGGGACGCTGGAGTCAGTGGAGGGAACCAGTGAATACAAAGGGGTCAGTGCCGGATTTATAAGGGGGCAAAAAGGGAAATTGCCTTGAGACTTCAGTAGTGTGTCCTTTGAGGAAGTTGTCCAGTTTACAGCCTTTGCCAAGCTCTGGTCATTTCTCACTCCATCTCAACAGGCAGTTTTATTGCATAATGAAGGGCTTGTTGATACCTTTCCAGGTGCTAATGTAGCTCTTAGAATATATTTGAGCATGATGCTCATTAGTTGTTCAGGAAAAAGGTCGTTAATCGAATTGGCACTGATAAAGAATTAGTGGAGAAGCACGATCACCTATGAAAGACTGAGTACTCTGTGCCTAATTTGGCTGTCAAGAGCAGTGTCCTCAAGATGATAGTTTAATGAACTAGAAAAAGATTTTTCAGATGCTAAGTGCAGGAAGAAATTTTTTTTTGCAAATATTATAGTGTGATGCAGAACTGTGATATACGACTTACCTGTTTAATGTGTATCCTTTCAGTCAAAAAAATTGAAAAAAAAAAATCTGACAAGTGTCTTCTTTGGAACCTGATATATTTTTTTAAAACAAATGTGGTTTATCGTTCATTTCAAAGCAACTTCTGTAACCATGCCGGTGAATGGGGCGAAACATGTCAGGGAGGGGGGCATGGCTGGAGTGGCGCTGGCTGAGGCCACATTCATCTACATACTAATGCACTGGGTTGGTGAGCAGCGTCTTTTCTTCTCTTTGATAATTATCATTCTTTTCAGTTCACTTTTTTATTTGTCAGATAATTTCATTTCTATTTTGAGGGGCCTCGAACTTGAAGTGCCCTAAGCCCCCCACGGTTTAAATTCAGCACTGAGTGGGGAAACAAGGTTATTGATACTCCTGGAAGTGTCAGTTTCAGAAGAAACTTCAGTTGAGTGGTGTTTGTCAGAGCAGGTCGCTCATTTCTTGGACATTTTTGTCATGTAATTATGTCACTCAAGCTGTTCTTTGCTTTAATGAAATTTTAGGCCTCATGCCTTAAAACTAACACCACTTTTACAGGCGATTATTATTTTTCAGCCTGTAAACATACTTCAGTGATAGCCTATGTGGCCATGCACACATAGGCATTCACAGGCATATTATAAGAGAAGCGTTTAGGGGATAAAAAATAAATGTACCACCAGGGCATTCAGGAGGGCAGAAAGAATGCTAAACATGCCTAAACACGCATAAATGCATGTCAACGCGCCTAAATGCAAGGCGTGCTTAGCGTTTCAGCTTTCTTTCATTAATTCCAATGGACAGAATAAAATAATATTCTGGCCAAAGGAAGTAATGAACACTGAAATGCATAATGCGTCTAAACCCCTATGCAAAACGCAGCTTTAGGTGCATTTTATAAGCTGCTTTTTTCCTGGCAGGAGCAGAGGCATCCCAGGAAAGGAAAAAAATCCTGTGTGCATGAGGCCCAAGAGACAGAATTCAGATTTCTAATTGAAGTAGTACATATTGTACAGTATATCCATTACATTTAATAACAGAGCACAGCAGATGTTTGCTTCGAACTTCAGTTGTCTGGGTGTACAGATTGTTTGCAGGTTTCACTCAAGGTAACCTCTGCTTATAATTTTTTAAACTTATAAACTCTGTTTGCATTTCTTGGATTTGTAACTACTTTACATTTATTTAATCTCATTTTATAGTAGAAAGCTCTATTAAATGTGGAGAGTTGTTTGCATGGATACTGTAGATAACTATTTAGTATGCCTCTATCTATAATTAAGTGTTATTTTGTAGTAATTAACCATACTATGACTTGGATGAAATGTTATTTCATTTAATTGGTCAACTACTGCATGCCCATGTGCTGCTGGTTTCCCTTAAATTCCTAAAATTGTATTGAAAATTACTTCTGCCGAGCTCACATTGGCTCGGTAATTGCCAGGAACTTGGTAGGAGGCCGTGATGCTGGGAGGGCTCCCCTTGCGGCCGAGTGAGCACACCACTGAAGATGACACAGCAGGTGTGGTGCCCACAGAAGCACGGGTGCCTGGTTGCTGAAGACAGATGTGCTTGGGAGGTCCAGGAGACAGAGACCAGTGGAGCAACTGGAAAGCTGAGTCGGGAGCCAGGCCAAGGATCATTCACCGGAAGACAGTCCGTAATCAGAATGACCAGGGGTGAGCTGAGTCTTAGTACAAGGAGCAGGATAAGCATAGTTCAATAGAAAAGCCAGCGTCAGATGCAGGGAGCAGGCAGAAGGAGGTCAGGTGCAAGCCAAGGCTCGAGCCAGAGGGTCAGGAAGAGTGGGTCAGAACAAGCCGGGTCGGTACACAGGAGATCAGATCAACAGGTGATTCAGGATACAGGAACACAGGGGGAGCTGAAGATCAACCAACAAATGCAGACACTAGGAGACTTCCTTATATAGGCCAATGTGACCTGCTGGTAGAGATACTGGGTCCTAAAGTCCTTCTCCTGCCAGGGATGCTGGGTCCTAAAGTCCTTCTCCTGCTGTTGGTTCCCTGACAGTGCCTTTGCAGGTTTGCCAACCCTGTACCATTACGTACAGGGATGCACCTATTTCCCTGACGGTAATATTAAAGCAGTCCTTAGTTTGTTAGTGTTCAAAGAAAGTGCTTGCAAATCTAAATTATACAACCATCAAACATTTCACCGGTGCAAAATCGGTAAACAAAAACTTTGCTCCCTGTCCCTAAAGACTTCATAATTTCTCCATTTAGGTTCTGCCATCTTGCCTCTTGCACAACATACAGCCATGTGCGAAAGTCTACCCCCATAGAATTTATTTTTCAACATATTTGAACAGGCAAACATTGAATTTTGATTAGCATTGTGTCTACCAATAAAGTTGATGTTGTTGAATAGTGTTGGGAGTATGGTTCGGCCCGAGAATGAGATTGGGCCGACCATTGACTGTTCACCCAGGAAAAGCCCTGCAAGACCCCCCAGGTGTTCTATTTAAAGGAATATTTCATTTTTATTGTTGCATTTTAAGCATCATTAAAATCACTGTTCCGGAAAAAAATGCTTGTTTTTAAAAAATGTGCATTGATACATGTCCCCCGGGGCAGTACCCAGACCCCATACCTCTTTATTTAATTATTTGCATATAAGCCTTCAAAATTGGGACTTTTGATTTTTCCTGTTCAGCTCCCATAGACTTCAATGGACTTCGCCATTCAGATTAGAACTTTTCCCCTGATTGGGAGTTCTGCTGCGAACCGAACAGGGGGGTGTTCGGTCCATCTCTATCGTTGAACATATCACATGTAACATAGAGGGGTCTCCAAATTGCAGCAGGCCATATCCAGTCCATTACAGGATATTATCCAGCCCACAGCTAGGGTTAGTGATGTATCCTTAATGTGCATAGATTAAGGATTAAGCTTCGTACATACTATGCGAATATCAGACGTTTTTGTTTATGCATGCTAGTCTCATATCAAAAATAAAGAGGTTACTAAAGTTACAAAAATTCATGTATAACAGAATACAACTTCGGAAGTGATTTAATGTGTTGTACTGCATTTTAATGTATTGTTTTGTTTCCAAGAATGCGTGGTCTTGGTCTTCCTTTGGACGAATGCTGTACTGATTAAACAAAAATCGTACAACAAAATCTTTCTGATTGTGTGTACTAGGTTTTAGGGTCAGCAGAGGCTACCGATAGTCTCCGCTGATGTCAGGGAAAACTGACGAGGACCCTAATGTAAGGCTGGGGGGATTCTGCTGTGAACCCTGATGTAAGGGGTACTCTGACGGTGGGCCTAATGTAAGGGGATGCTCTGATTAGGACCCTGATGAAAGGCGGACCTTGATGGAGAATTTTTTATAGCCCACAAATATTTGACATTTTTTACAATGCAGCCGTTGTAATGAAAACATGGAGGAGCCCGGGAAGATTTGTATTGTGAAAAAGTAAGTATACCCCTACATTTACCTTCCCTTCAAATCCATGAAAGGTTTTAATGATCATGACTTTTTTAGGGAGATTTATTTTAACATCTAGGACCTGGTTTCTGCGTCTTCATGCCAAGATCAGTGGAGCTTTCTAAGAAGGTTTGGATGCCTATGAGTTTGTCAAGGGATTTAAAAAGACAGCCAAAAGATTTGAAATGAATCATTCCTTTTCAGTAAAAAAAATCTACAAGTGATATAGATTTTAAACAACCACTAGTTTAACCAGGACTGGCCAGCCTAGCAAATTTAACCAAGAGCTTAACTTTGATATAAAAAAATAATCCCAAAATGTCATTGTGAAGTGTTCAGGTAACTCTGGCAACAGTTGAGGTTAATGTGCATTCATTTATAATCAGAAAGAGATTGCTTCAATTTAATTTGCATGAGTGGTGTGTTAAGAATAGGCCCTTGTTGTGCAAAAAAAATGAACGCAAGATTACAAATTGCCATTGAACACAAAGGCAAAGACCAGGTCTTTTGAAATAATGTGTGGAGGGCTGAACAATAAAAAATGGTTTGGGCACTGTAACAGTAGACATGTTTGCCACAATCTGAAGATGGTCTTTCAGGAGCAAAACCTTATAACTGTGAAACATGGTGGTGGGAATGTTATGGTTTGGGACTGATTTACTGCTTCAGGCCCTGGGCAACTCGCACTCATTGGGAGAGATTTACTAAAACTGAAGCGTGAAAAGAAACTAATCGGGTTCCAGGTGGTATTGTCAAAGCTTATTTGAACACATTTGAAGTGAGAAGATTAGTGACTACCATGGACAGCTGCACCAGATTCTGAGTGCTCCAGTTTTAGTAAATCAGTCATTACATTTTAATTTTAAAATACATTTTGCATCATATTAAAGCATACTTATTTAGAATCTGAGGTCATCTGTTCAAAAGTTGAAGATGAACCAGAAACAGAGGCCTTGCTATGGGGGTGTGGGACGCCCTGGGTGACACCCGCCAGATGGGTGACACCGGGGCCGCCTCTACACACTGTATTCTATAATTATTTTGCAAGCCGTGCGGGGAGCGAGGCTGCCTATGACACTCCCCAATCAGGTTAGGCGGTCACTCAGCCCCTCTGGGATCTCCAATATCAGTCCCGAGGCCGGAGTTGGTGGCCGGAGCTGGGGGTGTGGCTGCCTCCTCCACTCCTCCCACAGACTCCTTCACTATGGCTGATCCTGCAGCTGAAGGAGATGGAGGCGAGGACTCAGCAGCCCCGCCCGGGTCTTCATCTGCAGCCAGGAATAATTTTGTAAGTTAATGCACAGTATCACAGCACAGTCTTGACCTGCCCTATGCCACCCCAAGCTGCCCTATGCCACCCCAGCCTGCCCTATGCCACCTGTGCCAGCCGTGCTGGATCAGTATAGGTCTTGTCTGTGCCCGGGTGGTTGAGATAATTCTCCTCCCCACAAGATGGCGCGTTCTTTCTTTCCATCCAGACACGTGGAAGATCAGACCTATCAGGGCACACGCTCCTTTGTGACCATTCTCCACTGGGCCGCCCGTTACGTTTCACCGCTGCGTGATCACGTGACTACCACGGCGTCTTTTGTGCATCGTGGCGTCACGTTTGCGGTCCAGCGGTGTGCTCAGCTACGTGGTCTGAGAGCCCTTGTGCGTGTCGCGACACATGCGGTGCCGCGACTTGGCATACATGGTGTCAGGAGTATTGGAGTGTGGGCCTGATGGTCGTTGGACAGCGTCCTTGCAGGCCGGGCCCCTTTTGGGGGTGGCTGCTTTATGCTGTGGAGACGTGGGACACTCCCCCACTCCATCATTTTTTATTTATTTTGGTTTCTGTGAGGGGTTTACACTGAGCAGGTGTGTCCGCCCAGCTAATGCGGTAGGAGAGGCGTCCACGTGGGTGTCTACTACTGCGTGTCTCCCCACCCCCCATGCATTTTCGCAGGCTTTTTTAAATGCTGTGTCATCTGGGATCTTTATCACTTCCGGGTTCAGACATGAGGTATGGCTGACCCAAGAAGGACTTCCCAATGATTCAGTTTCATTGGCTATGAGATTGGAGGCTGCAAGCCCAGTAGACCATGTGGTCGGCTCTCCTCCAATCATAGCCTTGTATTTTGAAACTTGCCTGATTGGTCAGTTTCCAAACAATTTTGGAGTGTTTCTTATAAATATATGTGCAATATGGGGGAGCAGGTAGATGCCCCAGTAGAAGTCCTAGTCGGACGAAACGCGTAGGGATGGTACACCACTCCCCATATTGCTTTTTATCTTGAAATTTGTGATCACTTTTATGTATCTGCCGGTTTTATTACAATAAAACCCTTTTTATACTCTCTTGACCTGCACCATTGGATCACTGTTTTTCTTTTTCCTTAAATGGTTGGTGGATTAAGTTTTTTTGAGCCAATCCATTGTGCCCTTCATTTTGCCATCCAAAGTTGTCTCAACATTAGTTTAAAACAGGGTAGATACCCTGGGAGCTCTGAGCATTTTTCTACAAAGTCCAGGACACCATTCATCGAGCCAAGGATTGTTCAGTCCAGTGGCTATGTCTGTGATAATGAAAGTAAGGGGGTGGTGTCTGCGCTGTTAAGGAAGGTGAAAAGCTGTAGACACAGCCAATGGAGAAAAAATAAAAAAGTGAAAACACTATCACAATGAAACTGTGAAATATATAACACAGTGAATAAGTGACAAACGTAATACAAAGTGAATGGGTACATAAAATGCAAAAGGCTATAAACCGTGCTTAAAATAAACACACAGTCCAAATCATAAAGTCCAAGAGGAGCAAAAGTCAAAAAAATTGTTGAAACGGATGAATAAAAAGTTCTTATGTGATAGTGTCTCCCACCACCAATAAACAATGTGTTGTACACACACAATACTTAGAAAATTCTTCAGTGGTACACCTCTGTGTCTGCAAGCAGCTCACATCACTGCTGTTGGATAAACAGCAAGCGCAGACCGCAGAGTTTAGTTACAGTTGCTATATATAGTGCGGTGTGGTAGTCTCCTCTCTGTTGCTGCAGTTCTCTGAGGCAGATACAGGCCATACATGGAGATGCAAAGACAAGGAGAGCAATCATAGCGTACCTCGGACAGGGAACCACAATGGGACAGATAACAATCTCACACAGTTGCACTCACTTGTTGTAAATGAGCGTGGGCAATACTCCACGAACGCCGGTACACGGTTTTGGGCTGTCCTGAGAACTGAAGGCACAGTTTTTGGAGAGCCATAATTGGGAATGAGCTGTACAGAGTATCCATCTAATTGATGACCTGGAAACAGAAGGGGACTAGACCTGATCCACACACATACTGAGGGCTTACGAACGCGGCGTTCGTGGAGTATTGCCCACGCTCATTTACAACTGTGTGAGATTGTTATCTGTCCCATTGTGGTTCCCTGTCCGAGGTACGCTATGATTGCTCTCCTTGTCTTTACATTTCCATGTATGGCCTGTATCTGCCTCTGAGAGGACTACAGCAACAGAGAGGAGACTACCACACCACACTATATATAGCAACTGTACCTACACTCTGCGGTCTGCATTTGCTGTTTATCCAACAGCAGTGAGGTGAGCTGCTTGCAGACAGAGGTGTACCACTGAAGAATAGTGATGAGCCGAACACCCCCGGGTTCAGTTCGCACCAGAACCCGGGAACGGACCGAAAGTTCGCACGAACTTTAGAACCCTATTAAATACAATGGATGCGAACGTTCGAAATCTAAAGTGCTAATTATAACGACTATTATGCATGTTATTGTCCTAAAAAGGGTTTGGGAACCCGGGTTCTGCACCAGGGGACATGTATCAATGCAAAAAGAAGTTTTAAAAACGGCCGTTTTTCTGGAGCAGTCATTTTAATGATGCATAAAGTGAAAAAAAAAAAGTCAAATATTCCTTTAAATATCGTACCTGGGGGGTGTCTAAAGTATGCCTGTGAAGTGCCACGTGTTTCCCGTGTTTAGAACTGGCCCTGCACAAAATTACATTTCTAAAGGAAAAAAAGCCATTTAAAACTGCTTGCGGCTTTAATGTAATGTCTGGTCCCGGTAATATGGATGAAAATCTTTAAGAAAAATGGCATAGCTACCCCATCACACACCCCCCCCCCACCCCAGCCCATTACCAGCCCCTTTGGGTCTTGTATGGATATTAAGGGGAACCCCGCACACAAAATAAAAAAGGCCCTATATACTCTGAACAGCCGTATACAGGCGGTGCATACAAGACAGGGACTGTAGGTTTGTTCTTATGTAGAATCTGTTTGTAATTTTGAACAGGTACATTGTTTAAGTGTAGCTCCAGCCAAAAAATCTATTTTTAAGCTTTTTGGAAAACATAGGGAAGGGTTATCACCCCTGTAACATTTGTTTTGCTGTCTGTGCAGTGTGCACCTGTTCAGAACAGTTCACCTCACTTTCCGTCCTAATGACAAATGTTTTTTGAAAATTTGGGTTTTTTATTGAAACAAGAATTGGTGATAAAGCATCAGTGGAGAGGAGACACTTTTTTCCCATATTAACTCTTACAGGAGAGAATTTGCCTTCCTAGGGGTAGATTTCCTCTCACTTCCGGTTGTATCCTTCCGTTTGCAAGGAGGAGTCGTTTGTAAGTTGGATGTTTGAAAGTAGGGGCCTGCCGTATATACTCAGCTGAAATTTGCCCCTTACATGTTGGTGTTGCCACAACACTGTGAGCCCTCACAGTTACTCTTGGTGGGCGCATGAATGGGCCCTGCCGTGAATTATTAGATCAAGAATTGTAATTGCATGCCCCTGTTAAACAGGGGCTGAAAAATTGGGCCTTTGGTGGTGGTGGTGGTGGTGTTGACACAACACTGTAAGGCCTCACAGTTAGTCTTGGTGGGCGCAGGAATGGGCCCTGCTGTGAATTATTAGATCAAGAATTGTAATTACATGCCCCTGTTAAACAGGGGCAGAAAAATTGGGCCTGTGGTGGTGCCACGACAATGCAACCACTCCCAGATACTCTAGTTGAAGTGCAGGAATGAGCCCTGCTGCAAAGCATTGCATAAAAAATTGTAATAACACACCCCTGTTAAACAGGGGCTGAAAAATTGGGCCTTAGTCACTGGTGGCGGCACCCAGAAACAAAAATGTTCTTCCAAGCTATCATCATCAATCGGATCATTGAGGAGGAGGAGGATAGTCAGTCAACATAACAGGACAGTCTCTCAGCATCAGTCTTGAAGGGATGTGACATTTGAAAATTAGTCTGTTATATCAGCTTCAGGTGTTTGGTAGCTGGTGGTGATCCAAGACTGGTTCATCTTTATGAAGGTCAGTCGATCAACAGAGTCGGTGGACAGGCGCACCCTCTGATCCGTGACAAATCCTCCAGCAGCACTGAATGTGCGTTCTGAAAGAACGCTGGATGCAGGACAGGCCAGTAGCTCAATTGCATACTGTGCAAGCTCTGGCCAGTGATCCATCCTCAAGACCCAGTAAGCCAGAGGATTTTCGGTGGGGAAGGTGTCCAAGTCTGACCTTGCCCCTAGGTATTCCTGCACCATGTATATCAGACGCTGGTGATGGTTGCTGGAACCGATCATACCTTGGGGCTGCGGACTAAAGAATTGTCTGAACGCTTCGGTCAGACGGCCACCTTCCCCACCGCTCCTTCTTTGACTGACCGAAGCCTCAGCAACTCGTTGTCCAGGACCAGGAGTTTGTAACCTCTCAGTCTCTGGGAACGCGTTGCACAGACCTTTCTGCAAGGCCTCCCGGAGTTGTCTCATCCTCTGCTCCCTCTGCGACGGTAAGATAAGGTCCGCAACCTTACCCTTGTACCATGGATCAAGGAGAGTGGCCAGCCAGTAATGGTCCCTCTCCTTGATCCGAAGAATACGAGGATCCTTCCGCAGACTTTGCAGGATCAGGGAGGCCATGCAGCGTAGGTTAGCTGAGGCATTCAGTCCGGAGTCCTCTGGGTCACTAAGGACGACATGATCCGCAGCCACCTCCTCCCAGCCACGTACAAGTCCACTGGTTTCTTGGGACTGTAAATCATCCCTAAAAGACTGCTGCTGATGATGCTGAGTGCCAGGCTCCACCTCCATGCTGACACAATCCTCCTCCTCCTCCTCCTCCTCCTCTTCTTCCTGTGCGATGGGTGGGACAGAAGGAACACTGTCTGGGTAAAGGGGGCCTTGAGAGGCAAGGAAGTCCTCCTCTTCCTGCCTCTGTTCTGCCTCAAGTGCCCTGTCCATTATTCCACGCAGCGTATGTTCCAACAGGTGGACAAGAGGTACAGTGTCACTGATGCATGCACTGTCACTGCTCACCATCCTCGTGGCCTCCTCAAATGGTGCCAGGACAGTGCATGCATCCCTGATCATGCCCCACTGGCGTGGTGAAAAAAACCCGAGCTCCCCTGACCCTGTCCTGGTGCCGTAGTCGCACAGGTACTCATTGATGGCCCTCTGCTGCGTGTGCAGCCGCTGCAGCATGGCCAACGTTGAGTTCCACCTGGTGGGCATGTCACATATAAGGCGGTTCTTGGGCAGGTTCAACTCCTTTTGCAGCTCAGCCAGGCGAGCACTGGCATTATAAGATCTGCGGAAATGCACACAGACTTTCCTGGCCTGCCTCAGGACATCCTGTAAGCCCGGGTACCTGCCCAAGAACCGCTGCACCACCAGGTTAAGGACGTGAGCCACACAGGGCACATGGGTCAGTTGTCCCTGTCGGAGAGCGGAGAGGAGGTTGGTGCCATTGTCGCAAACTACCATTCCTGGCTTAAGCTGGCGTGGCGTCAACCACCTCTCGGCCTGCCCCTGCAGAGCAGACAGAACCTCTGCCCCAGTGTGGCTCCTGTCCCCCAAACACACCAGCGCAAGCACGGCATGGCATCTTTTTGCCTGCGTACTTGCGTAGCCCCTTGAACGCCTACGGAGCACCGCTGGTTCCGAGGACAAAGCACAGGAAGAGGCCACAGAGGAAGAAGAAGAGGAGGGGGTGGAGGACAGAGGTGTGTCACAACCAGTAGTAGCATTTTGGAGGTGTGGCGGTGGAACAACCTCCAACACTACTGCACCTTGTCCTGCATCCTTCCCAGCTGCCAAAAGAGTGACCCAATTGGCCGTGAAAGAAAGGTAACATCCCTGTCCATGCCTGCTGGACCATGAGTCAGCGGTAATATGCACCTTACCGCTGACCGCCCTGTCCAGCGAGGCCAAGACATTGCCTTCCACATGCCGGTAGAGAGCCGGAATCGCCTTCCGTGAGAAAAAGTGTCGTTTGGGAACCTGCCACTGAGGAACCGCACATTGCAAAAACTCACGGAAGGGGGCCGAGTCTACCAACTGAAAAGGCAGCAGTTGAAGCGCTAGCAATTTAGCCAAGCTAGCATTCAACCGCTGGGCATGTGGATGGCTGGGAGTGAACTTCTTTCGACGGTCCAGCAGCTGGGGCAGGGAAATTTGCCTGCTAGAATCGGACGTTGGTGTACTGCTAGCAGAGTGCCCGCAAGTACTTGGCTGTGACACACCTAATTCTACACCTTCATTCCTCTCAGAGCAGGTTTCAGAGAGGACTGAAGGTATAGTGGGGTTGGAGATCCCAGCTGATGCGGTGCAAGAAGAGGTCAGCTTTGTTCTTTGGTGTGGGTCTTTAAGGTAGGCTTGCCAACGAGCTGCATGGCAGGTCAACATATGTCTGGTCAAGCATGTGGTGCCCAAGCGGGTGATGTTTTGGCCACGAGATATCTGCTTGAGACATATGTTGCAAACAGCAGCTGTGCGATCTGATGCACTCGACTCAAAAAAGGGCCACACCAAAGAACTTTTTGAATAACGGGCAGAGGCAGCGCCCTGCACAGGCGGAGCTCTGCGGTGTGATTCCGTCGGTGTGCTGCCCTTACGCTGGCCCCCCGAGGGCATCCTGCCTCGTTGGAGATGTGCCTCCTCCTCATCCTCCTCCTCCTCTCTCCTATTAGGCACCCACGTGGAGTCAGTGACCTCATCATCCCCTCCCTCCTCATCACTGGAGCCAATCTGGCAGTATGCTGCAGCTGCTGGAACATGACTGCCAGATTGGTGTCCATCTTGAGCATCCCCTCTCTCTGCTCTCACGCTACTGCCTTCCTCTAGCTGGGTATCATCATCAGACCCTTCGAAACGCTGGGCATCCTCCTGGAGCATGTACCCAACACTGTGCTCAAACAGTTCGGGGGACTCCTCAGGAGGACATGGTTGGTCTAGGGAAGGAGTGACTGATGATGACATTGATACCAGGGAAGAGGACGCTTTGGCAGCTGCTTTGCCAGTACCCTGAGCCTGGGTGAGAGAGGATGAGGAGGATGAGGAGGGCTTGGTCATCCACTCTACCAAGTCTTCGGCATGATGCGGCTCAACACGTCCAGCTGCCGAAAAGAAGGACAAGCGTGTCCAATGGCCACGTGCTGATGGCGATGCACCGCGTCCACGACCAGCACTGTTGTCTCTAGACACAGAGCCTGCTTGCCCTCTTTTTTTGGCTCCTGACTGTCTGTCTCTCCTTGTTTGCCTTCCAGACATTCTAATGACCTGCAGGGAAATGGGAAAAGCAGCAATACAGGCTAAGTTAAGGTGTAATATGGTCAGGAGGCACACTCCGCCCGCTGTAAGTGCCGCAAAATCCTGTTGGTGTAACACACCAGGAAAAAGCAGCAATACAGGCTAAGTTAAGGTGTAATATGGTCAGGAGGCACACTCCGCCCGCTGTAAGTGCCGCAAAATCCTGTTGGTGTAACACACCAGGAAAAAGCAGCAATACAGGCTAAGTTAAGGTGTAATATGGTCAGGAGGCACACTCCGCCCGCTGTGAGTGCCGCAAAATCCTGTTGGTGTAACACACCAGGAAAAAGCAGCAATACAGGCTAAGTTAAGGTGTAATATGGTCAGGAGGTACACTCCGCCCGCTGTAAGTGCCGCAAAATCCTGTTGGTGTAACACACCAGGAAAAAGCAGCAATACGGGCTAACTTCAGGTGTATAATGTGCAGGAGGCTTAGGAACAATGACACTGACACTGTCCCCTGCCTATCCTTCTCTCTCCCTGCACACAAGGTTTATCAAAGTATATGACACTGACACTCTCCCTGCCTATCCTTCTCTCTCCCTACACACAAGGTTTAGCAAAGAATAGATTTGACAAGATTTGACACTGTCCCTGCCTATCCTTCACTTTCCCTGCTCCGGAACACACTACACAAGGCCGCCGCGCTGGCGGCCTTTTATAGTGTGGGGCGTGTACTAAACCCCCTCAGCTATAATTGGCCACAGGCATCCTGCCTGTGGCCAATCATTGCTCTCCTCGCTGCCGGCGCTGTGATTGGCCAAGCATGCAGGGTCACAGTGCATGCTTGGCCAATCACAGCGCCGGGATTACACTGCGATGGCGCAATGTATTGTGGGCCGTTCGCGTCACTCGAATTTGGCGTGAACGGCCCAAATCGTTCGTTGTTCGCCGAACGCGCAAACAGCCGATGTTCGAGTCGAACCTATGTTCGACTCGAACACCGAGCTCATCCCTACTGAAGAATTTATTGTGGGTGTACAACACATTGTTTATTGGTGGTGGGAGACACTATAACATAAGAACTTTTCATTCATCTGTTTCAACAATTTTTAGGACTTTTGCTCCTCTTGGACTTTATGATTTGGATTGTGTGTTTATTTTAAGCACTGTTTATAGCCTTTTGCATTTTATGTACCCATTCACTTTGTATTAAGTTTGTCACTTCTTCAATGTGTTATATGTTTCACAGTTTCATTGTGGTAGCGTATTTTTCACTTTTTTATTTTTCCTCCATTCGCTGTGTTTACAGCTTTTCACCTTCCTTCACAGCACAGACACCACCCCCTCACTTTCATTATTACATGTTTTTTTTAAGTAGATTCACAGGTGTCTTGCAGCAGTGCCCCCTAGAGTTAGTTTGAGCCCCCTTTTTTTTTTTTTTTACCATTTATGTCCGTGATACCTGCTATACAGAGTCTTCAAACAAGTTGAGCCTATCCATCGTTGGGGATTTCCTATGCCTGAATGATCTGCTGTCGCTGACAGTCAGATCTACTGGTTCTGGTAAGCGTATTCCATCTATTCTTACCATTGTGAAAGAAAGTTCCATTTGATGATCCTTATGGTTACACGTTCACCTTCGTCACTTCACATGCTATTCTGATGGACATTTATTTTTCATTTTTTTCCCATGTGGACTTATTTCATTTATATTCACATTATTATATTTGTTTTTACTGTGCACACTCAGGGGTCACACTCACTCAGTGAAATTTTCACTAGCGCTACATTCACATTTCCATTATCTTTAGAATTTTAGTCACATTCTAGTGTAGCAGCTTTTCCATGCAATTTTCTTTTTTTCTTTTTTTGATCAGCGCAATTTTTTCCCCTTTTTTCTATTTCACCTTTTGACTATTTTATATTGCTGCTATCTCTATCCTGGTCACCATGGATGTGTTTGATTACAGAACATCTAGATCATTTAATATAGATGGTGTGTTTACCACTACCGGACCTGACACGGAAATTAGTGGCATGTTCATTAGACTGAAAAATCTGACCACAGAAATACATCTCCAATGGGATACGGCCTTCTTGGTACAATACATCAAAGAACATATGGTTCCAAGGGGCCTCCGTTGGGATGCATCTCCACAGCAGGGAGATCCAGACATTGAATCTTGGTTTCAATACTTTAATGAAGTGGGCATTAAGCTCCTTGTCTTTTTAGTTGATAAAAAAACGGGTCAAACTATCACTTATTGATAAGGAGATTAAAGGCTTGAAAGAGAAACTGACCCCCCATAGAGCATCCCTTGAGTACACCTCTCTTTCAACAGGTTTGAAAAATCACCTGGAGAAAGAAGAGAAAGATCAAAGACTCAAAAAAACTAAAGTACAATAGGGATGTTACTGATTATAAATCCAACCTCGTATTCAATTGGCAGAAGGAAATCAACCAGTCTCTGCCCTCTGGAAACTAGGTATCTGGGATGGAGGTTTCACAATCCGACACCCAGAATCCAGATAGGATACTTACCTTTGAACCTAATATTAAAGAGGGCCCTGCACGGCCATCTAATGTTTCACAACCCGCTAAAGGGGGACCATCGAGGAACTTAGACCCCCGAAATAAACCTCAAGCTTCCAATTTCCATCCGGCCTATCCCCCTCCAAATAGGGGTAGAGGCCCTAGGAACAGAGGAAGAGGTTCCCAGTGGGGACATTCGAAGGACCCTCATTATGAGAGCCCGAGAAGACCCCTTGCCTATTGGCATGACCATCATGCCGATTATCGCCAGGATGGCCATGAGAATCAATACAGAACCCCTACTTGGGTCCAGAATAGGTTTCTCCCTCTACGAGAGAACTACACGAGGGATGAATATCAAAATTCGTATGGCTACCATGACAGAGATGATGATCTACTCTCTCGGTCTTCATACTATTATTATCAGAGTCATCCAGGGTCCTCCTACAATTCGGGTTTTCACAAGACAATGCAGGATTATCCAGGAAGCCCAGGAGGAAAAGAGGTACCCGAGGGGGGTGGAGGGTCCAAAGCAAAAAGAATCAAAGTGGTTCAGGTGTCTTTAATCTGAGTTCGGTGAGTCTGACGAGGAGAAACTTGTACTCGACAAGGTTTTGAAATATGTCCCTCCTAGGACACTTAACAAGTTCTCCACGTTCATTGACGTTCAAAAATACATCCGTAAGCTCAGTATTCAAAGACACTTTTTGACTCCACCCCTCAATATTGTTCCAACTAATCCCAACCCATCTGATGGCCACACACATACTGGGCTGGCTAATCCATCTTTGTTCAACCCCCCTGGAACCATGGCTCCGTTGGTTAAATGTTTTTCGCAGTTTTGGTTCTACAAGATTTGGATAAGCTGCCCAACAAAAAGATACACATGAACCCTCAAATTAAGGCAGGTTTGAAACAACTCTGTGAACAAAAAGACCTAATCATTCGTCCAGCCGACAAAGGCGGAGCCATTGTCGTGTTGAACAAAGGTGATTATGTGAAAGAAATGGATAGACTTGCGGGAGATTCGGAAACTTACACCCTCATCCATACAGATCCCACTGCTCAATACAAGAAGGCTCTTGTTGAGTTAGTTGATGAAGGTTTCTCTTTGGGGATTTTAGATAAAAAGGAGAGGAGTTTCCTTGTGCCTATTGCACCAAGAATCCCATATATTAGATTCCAAAGGTGCACAAAGACCCAGTCAATCCTTCATTGTCAGTGGGATTGACTCCGTTACAGTGAGGATACGTAAATATGTGGACTTCCACCTTCAACCTTTAGTGAGACTCATGCCCTCCTATTTGAAGGATACTGGGGATACCATTCGATTTCTCGAATCTGTACATTTCGAGGAAGGTATGATACTGGCAACGGCAGATGTTGCTGCACTCTACACGTGTATCCCCCATGAGTTAGTTTTTTTTGCAGTTGAATACTATTTACTTCAAAATAGTACCCTGTCCATTATCCAGCTCCAATTTTATTATGCAGCTCCTTAGGTTTGCAACCAAACACCATTATTTTTGGTTCCAGAGTAGTTTTTATTTACAGACTAAGGGGTGGCTATGGGGGCTAAATTTGCCCCCAGCCTGGCCAATCTTTGTATGGCCAAATGGGAGGAGGATGTCGTCTATGCCCTCAAGTTCTTTGGGCTAGGTATATAGACGACATCCTCCTCCTATGGAATGGCAGCCATGAATCACTCGATGAGTTTATGTCCTTACTCTACTCTAATGACAGAGGTATATGTCTGAGCTATGAGGCTAGTTCTACCTCTGTACAGTTTTTAGACCTTGAGATTAAAGTGGTCGATCACCATTTGGAGTTCAGCACTTACTTTAAGCCCACAGATTGCAACAGGTATATCCCGGTTAACAGTTGTCACCACCCACAGTGGCTCAAGTCCGTACCCCGGAGTCAGTTTCTCAGGTTAAGGAGAAACTGTACTAGGGTTGAGGACTTCACCACCCAATCGGTCACTTTGAGGGACAGATTTGTGTAAAAGGGCTACGTAGCTAACGACCTTGATACTGAAATTGATCGAATCTCACGGATTGATCGGAGTTCATTTATTACAGGTACGCCCCAAAAAGGCTAAAGATGAGAAGTTTAGATGGTCCTTTTACCACATATTCGGTTCAGTCTAGGCAAATTAAAGAAATCCTCAAACATTGGGGTGTCCTTCAAAATGACAGACTATTGTGACCGGTATTACCGGAACGGGCTGTTGTCATTTTCAGGGCCGCTAGATCCATTCAAGGTCAAATTGCACCCAATGTTATTGACCCCCCTCAAAGGGTCACGTTTTTTCAGGATTGTAAGGGTTATTTTCCTTGCCGCAGGTGTAATGTGTGTTTGCATAACAACAGCCGCAGGCGTAAAAGTGAGACTTTTCAGTCAACAGTTACCTTACAGGTGTACCAGATGAAGCGCTTCACTACATGCTCCACACACTACATTGTGTACCTTTTGACATGCCCCTGCAAAAAACAATATGTAGGGCGCACTATTAGGACCTTTACCACCCGGGTCAATGAACACATAGCCAAGATTAAGAAAGGCAAGATAAACCATAGTGTTCCCCGTCATTATCTAACCATACCATAATCGTGATCCCATGGGGACACAGTTTTTGGTGATTGACCAATTTCTTTCGCATTAGAGGGGAGAGTCCCTGTAACGGGAAGGCCCGGGGAACTCAGAATCGCTTAGGAAGTATGAAATACCCTTGCGCCAGCTTCCCCAATGGCTCTTGTGTGTCAATCACCCTGTGTCTCTATTAGGGGCACAGGGTGAATGAAAACCCCAATATGGTCTATGATGGCCATATTCAATGCTGTACATACATTTTATCTAGATTGGGTCTGTAATATTCATCCACCATATTCCCCAGGATACCTGCAAAGAACTCTCTACTGTTTGATTATGACCTCAACAGGTTAATTGGAAAGTGACGCCTTCATGATGTTTAGACACATACTCTTAGATGCTAATATCATCACCGACAGCCCTGACTTTGTGTAATCATGGCTGTGAGGAATTAAGGTAATTTGCATTCTATTGTTCAGTATGACTTGGGAAGGTCTGGTGTGAATAGAAGTAATTAACCCTATACTTGTGTGTATTGTAAAGGCAGACTGGGATTTACAATACAAAGGGATTTAAGATGTAAAGGGTTTAGAACCTGTTGTCGCCAGACAGACTGGCTGCCAACCCTTTGTGGGAACATGTGTATTGGAGATCGTATATTCTATTGTGTTGGGATCTTTTGAAGCCTAGCAGACGTCAGGATGAGGTGTTGAGTTTTGGGATGTGTGGGTGGAGCTGGGCCCTTGTTCATGTTAAATCATGTGCCTTGAATAGTGTATAAAGTGACAATGTTTCTCAATAATAAATTCATTCCTACTACAGAAGAGACAGAGTGTGTCTCGTCTTCTTCCAGAGGGGTCGGCTCCTATAGGAAAGGGTCGTTTAGCTGTGGATATCGGTAGCGAGTGGATGTGTGTCTAGGAGAGGGAACATCGTAAACGGCGTTAATACCCCTTGAGATTGGGGTGCCGTTACATTGGTTGGCAGCAGCGGGATTTTCCCTCCAGTTCCTGGGACACCCCAAACCACCACAGTGACTGGCCAGCGATGCAGCCGAAGGAGGGTGATGCAGGACCCCGGTCAGTTGAAGATTTGTTTCAGCAACGAGTGCGACAGCGGTTGGCATTGTATGGTGCTAACCCATCAGAGACCGCCATACGGGAAGCCATTAGAGACATCGAGCGGCAGGATGAGTGGCAACATGAGCAGAGAATGGCGCAAATACGGCAATCGGGGACAACGCCTAAAGAACCAGCCGCCATGGAAGAGGAATTCGGAAGGAGGTTGCGAGAGATGCAGGGAGTAGTGATGAGCCGAACACCCCCGGGTTCGGTTCGCACCAGAACCCGCGAACGGACCGAAAGTTCGTACGAACATTAGAACCCTATTAAATACAATGGATGCGAACGTTCGAATTCTAAAGTGCTAATTATAACAACTACTATGCATGTTATTGTCCTAAAAAGGGTTTGGGAACCCGGGTTGTGCACCAGGGGACATGTATCAATGCAAAAAGAAGTTTTAAAAACGGTCGTTTTTCGGGAGCAGTCATTTTAATGATGCATAAAGTGAAAAAAAAAAGTCAAATATTCCTTTAAATATCGTACCTGGGGGGTGTCTAAAGTATGCCTGTGAAGTGCCACGTGTTTCCCGTGTTTAGAACTGTCCCTGCACAAAATGACACTTCTAAAGGAAAAAAAAGCCATTTAAAACTGCTTGCGGCTTTAATGTAATGTCTGGTCCCGGTAATATGGATGAAAATCTTTAAGAAAAATGGCATAGCTACCCCATGACCCCCCCCCTACCCCAGCCCATTACCAGCCCCTTTGGGTCTTGTATGGATATTAAGGGGAACCCCGCACATAAAATAAAAAAGGCCCTATATACTCTGAACAGCCGTATACAGGCGGTGCATACAAGACAGGGACTGTAGGTTTGTTCTTATGTAGAATCTGTTTGTAATTTTGAACAGGTACATTGTTTAAGTGTAGCTCCAGCCCAAAAATCTATTTTTAAACTTTTTGGAAAACATAGGTAAGGGTTATCACCCCTGTAACATTTGTTTTGCTGTCTGTGCCCCTGTTCAGAACATTTCACCTCACTTTCCGTCCCAATGACAACTGTTTTTGAAATGTGGTGTTTTTCTTGAAACAAGGATTGCTGATAAAGCATCAGTACAGAGGAGACACCTTTCTCCCATATTAATTCTTACAGGAGAGAATTTTCCTTCCAAGGGGTAGATTTCCTCTCACTTCCTGTTGTCTTCTTGCGTTTGCAAGTAGGAGTCGTTTGTAAGTTGGATGTTTGAAAGTAGGGACCTGCCGTATATACTCTGCAGAAATAGGCCCCTTAGTTGTTGGTGTTGGCACAACACTGTAAGCACTCACAGTTACTCTTGGTTGGTGCTGGAACGCCCTGCTGTCAACTATTATATCAGGAATTGTAATTACATATAATTGTTGAACAGTGGTAGTAAAAATTGGGCCTTTGATGGTGGTGCTGGTGCCACAACACTGTAAGCCCTGACAGTTACTCTTGGTGGGTGCAGCAATGGGCCCTGCTGTGAATTATTAGATCAAGAATTGTAATTGCATGCCCCTGTTGAACAGGGGCTGAAAAATTGGGCCTTTCGTGGTAGTGGTGGTGGTGGCGTTGCCACAACACTGTAAGCCCTCAGAGTTACTCTTGGTGGGTGCAGGAATGGGCCCTGCTGTGAATTATTAGATCAAGAATTGTAATTACATGCCCCTTTTGAACAGGGGCTGAAAAATTGGGCCTTTCGTGGTGGTGGTGGCGTTGCCACAACACTGTAAGCCCTCAGAGTTACTCTTGGTGGGTGCAGCAATGGGCCCTGCTGTGAATTATTAGATCAAGAATTGTAATTACATTCCCCTGTTGAACAGGGGCTGAAAAATTGGGCCTTAGGCACTGGTGGCACAACACTACAACCCCTCACAGATACTGTACTTGGAGCACAGCAATGAGCCCTGTTGCAAAGTATTGCTTCAAAAATTGTAATGACACGCCCCTGTTAAACAGGGGCTGAAAAATTGGGCCTTAGGCACTGGTGCCACAACACTCCAACCCCTCGCAGATACTGTACTTGGAGCACAGCAATGAGCCCTATGGCAAATTATTGCTAAAAAAATTGTAATTACACGCCCCTGTAAAACAGGGGCTGAAAAATTGGGCCTTAGCCACTGGTGGCGGCACCCATAAACAAAAATGATCTTCCAAGCTATCATCATCAATCGTATCATTGAGGACTCGGAGGAGGAGGATAGCCAGTCAACATAACAGCACAGGCACTCAGCATCAGCATCAGTCTTGAAGGGATGTGTCATGTTAAAATCAATTAGTCTGTTATATCAGCATCAGGTGTGTGGTAGCTGGTGGTGATCCAAGACTGGTTCATCTTGATGAAAGTCAGTCGATCAACCGAGTCGGTGGACAGGCGCACCCTGTGATCCGTGACAAATCCTCCAGCAGCACTGAATGTGCGTTCCGAAAGAACGCTGGATGCAGGACAGGCCAGTAGCTCAATTGCATACTGTGCAAGCTCTGCCCAGTGATCCATCCTCAAGACCCAGTAAGCCAGAGGATTTTCGGTGGGGAAGGTGTCCAAGTCTGACCTTGCCCCTAGATATTCCTGCACCATGTTTATCAGACGCTGGCGATGGTTGCTGGAACCGATCATACTTTGGGGCTGCGGACTAAAGAATTGTCTGAACGCATCGGTCAGACGGCCACCTTCCCCACCGCTACTTCTTTGACTGGCCGAAGCCTCAGCAACTCGTTGTCCAGGACCAGGAGTTTGTAACCTCCCAGTCTCTGGGAACGCGTTGCACAGACCTTTCTGCAAGGCCTCCCGGAGTTGTCTCATCCTCTGCTCCCTCTGCGACGGTAACATAAGGTCCGCAACCTTACCCTTGTACCGTGGATCAAGGAGAGTGGCCAGCCAGTAATGGTCCCTCTCCTTGATCCGAAGAATACGAGGATCCTTCCGCAGACTTTGCAGGATCAGGGAGGCCATGCAGCGTAGGTTTGCTGAGGCATTCGCTCCGGAGTCCTCTGGGTCACTAAGGACGACATGATCCGCAGCCACCTCCTCCCAGCCACGTACAAGTCCACTGGTTTCTTGGGACTGTAAATCATCCCTAAAAGACTGCTGCTGATGATGCTGAGTGCCAGCCTCCACCTCCATGCTGACACAATCCTCCTCCTCCTCCTCCTCCTCCTCCTCTTCCTGTGCGATGGGTGGGACAGAAGGAACACTGTCTGGGTAAAGGGGGCCTTGAGAGGCAAGGAAGTCCTCCTCTTCCTGCCTCTGTTCTGCCTCAAGTGCCCTGTCCATTATTCCACGCAGCGTGTGCTCCAACAGGTGGACAAGGGGTACAGTGTCACTGATGCATGCACTGTCACTGCTCACCATCCTCGTGGCCTCCTCAAATGTTGCCAGGACAGTGCATGCATCCCTGATCATGCCCCACTGGCGTGGAGAAAAAAAACCAAGCTCCCCTGACCCTGTCCTGGTGCCGTAGTCGCACAGGTACTCATTGATGGCCCTCTGCTGCGTGTGCAGCCGCTGCAGCATGGCCAACGTTGAGTTCCACCTGGTGGGCATGTCACATATAAGGCGGTTCTTGGGCAGGTTCAACTCCTTTTGCAGCTCAGCCAGGCGAGCACTGGCATT
Organism: Rana muscosa; assembly: GCA_029206835.1. Classification (NCBI taxonomy): domain Eukaryota; kingdom Metazoa; phylum Chordata; class Amphibia; order Anura; family Ranidae; genus Rana; species Rana muscosa. The sequence goes on from CM055117.1 coordinate 734,353,489, forward strand.
ATAAGATCTGCGGAAATGCACACAGACTTTCCTGGCCTGCCTCAGGACATCCTGTAAGCCCGGGTACCTGCCCAAGAACCGCTGCACCACCAGGTTAAGGACGTGAGCCACACAGGGCACATGGGTCAGTTGTCCCTGTCGGAGGGCGGAGAGGAGGTTGGTGCCATTGTCGCAAACCACCATTCCTGGCTTAAGCTGGCGTGGCGTCAACCACCTCTCGGCCTGGCCCTGCAGAGCAGACAGGACCTCTGCCCCAGTGTGGCTTCTGTCCCCCAAACACACCAGCGCAAGCACGGCATGGCATCTTTTTGCCTGCGTACTTGCGTAGCCCCTTGAACGGCTACGGAGCACCGCTGGTTCAGAGGACAAACCACAGGAAGAGGCCATGGAGGAAGAAGAAGAGGAGGGGGTGGAGGAGAGAGGTGTGTCACAACCAGTAGTAGCATTTTGGAGGCGTGGCGGTGGAACAACCTCCAACACTACTGCACCTTGTCCTGCATCCTTCCCAGCTGCCAAAAGAGTGACCCAATGGGCCGTGAAAGAAAGGTAACGTCCCTGTCCATGCCTGCTGGACCATGAGTCAGCGGTAATATGCACCTTACCGCTGACCGCCCTGTCCAGCGAGGCCAAGACATTGCCTTCCACATGCCGGTAGAGAGCCGGAATAGCCTTCCGTGAGAAAAAGTGGCGTTTGGGAACCTGCCACTGAGGAACCGCACATTGCACAAACTCACGGAAGGGGGCCGAGTCTACCAACTGAAAAGGCAGCAGTTGAAGCGCTAGCAATTTAGCCAAGCTAGCATTCAACCGCTGGGCATGTGGATGGCTGGGAGTGAACTTCTTTCGACGGTCCAGCAGCTGGGGCAGGGAAATTTGCCTGCTAGAATCGGACGTCGGTGTACTGCTAGCAGAGTGGCCGCAAGTACTTGGCTGTGACACACCTAATTCTACACCTTCATTCCTCTCAGTGCATGTTTCAGAGAGGACTGAAGTTATAGTGGGGTTGGAGATCCCAGCTGATGCGGTGCAAGGAGAGGTCCACTTTGTTCTTTGGAGTGGGTCTTTGAGGTAGGCTTGCCAACGAGCTGCATGGCAGGTCAACATATGTCTGGTCAGGCATGTGGTACCCAAGCGGCTGATGTTTTGGCCACGCGATATACGCTTGAGACATATGTTGCAAACAGCAGCTGTGTGATCTGATGCACTAGCCTCAAAAAAGGCCCACACCAAAGAACTTTTTGAATGACGGGCAGAGGCAGCGCCCTGCACAGGCGGAGCTCTGCGGTGTGATTCCGTCGGTGTACTGCCCTTACGCTGGCCACCAAAGGGCATCCTGCCTCGTTGGAGATGTGCCTCCTCCTCCTCCTCCTCTCTCCTATTAGGCACCCACGTGGAGTCAGTGACCTCATCATCCCCTCCCTCCTCATCACTGGAGCCAATCTGGCAGTATGCTGCAGCTGCTGGAACATGACTGCCAGATTGGTGTCCTTCTTGAGCATCCCCTCTGTCTGCTCTCACGCTACTGCCTTCCTGTAGCTGGGTTTCATCATCAGACCCTTCGAAACGCTGGGCATCCCTCCTGGAGCATGTACCCAACACTGTGCTCAAACAGTTCGGGGGACTCCTCAGGAGGAGGACATGGTGGGTCTAGGGAAGGAGTGACTGATGATGAGTCTGACATTGATACCAGGGAAGAGGACGCTTTGGCAGCTGCTTTGCCAGTACCCTGAGCCTGGGTGAGAGAGGATGAGGAGGAGGAGGAGGGCTTGGTCATCCACTCTACCAAGTCTTCGGCATGATGTGGCTCAACATGTCCAGCTGCCAAAAAGAAGGACAAGCGTGTCCCATGGCCATGTGCTGATGACAATGCACCGCGTCCACGACCAGCACTGTTGTCCCCAGACACAGAGCCTGCTTGCCCTCTTTTATTGCCTCCTGACTGTCTGCCTCTCCTTGTTTGCCTTCCAGACATTCTAATAGATGGCATGCAGGGAGATGGGAAAAAAGCAATAAGGGCTACCTTCAGGTGTCCTTCTCTGTCCCTTTACTTAAGGATTTCTAAATATGGTTGAGGATGATTGCTTTTGCACAGAATAGCACGACGACAATTTCCCTGACTGTCCAAAAAACAAGGATTTCAAAGATGGTTGATGAGGAATGCTTTAGCACACTATAGCACAAGGAGAATTTCCCTCACTGTCCTTCCCTGTCCCTAGAAACAAGGATTATCACAGTGAAAGAAACTGACACTCTTCCTACCTATAGTTTTCTGTCCCTAGAAAAAATGTTTTTTTAAAGCACACTATAGCACAAGGAGAATTTCCCTCACTGTCCTTCCCTGTCCCTAGAAACAAGGATTATCACAGTGAAAGAAACTGACACTCTTCCTACCTATAGTTTTCTGTCCCTAGAAAAAATGTTTTTTTAAAGCACACTATAGCACAAGGAGAATTTCCCTCACTGTCCTTCCCTGTCCCTAGAAACGAGGATTATCATAACCCTTGTACTAGTGGCCAAAGAACCCCACGTACGTACAAGACCTATATACCTCATCTATACCCCCTCTGCCCCTCTGGGAGCAGAATACTGTACCCTTGATCTCTTCTCCCCCCTCTTTTCTCTTAGACTCCTTTCCCTACCCCCTACCCCCCCTTCTCTTTCCCTATCCCTCATCACACCCCCCCTCTTCTACCCCTATATTGGTGGGGGTCACTCCTCGCTCCCTCCCCTAAGGGGGGCCTTTCGGTGCTCCGCCGGATTCCCAACAATTTTCTGAAACCCCCACGAATACCTCTTACACTTGCCCACGCCTCTTGACCCCCACTTACGTGTAAGATGCAGGAAGAATCAACGACCAGGCAACAGGTTTCTTTAAAATGCCTTTCTCTTAATGTTAAGGGACTGAACCTGCCAGAGAAAAGAGCCCAGGTGCTTTCGGCACTAACCAAACACAAGGCCCACTTCCTTTTGCTGCAAGAGACCCATTTTCGATCTGACGCTATCCCGAGAATGGGGAACCATGTATACAAAAAGGCAGTACACTCCACAAACCCAGAATCCAAAGCTAAGGGTGTGTCTATACTTATCTCTAAGCACGCAGACTTTACCATGACCGATTCACTGATCGACCCCAAAGGCAGATACGTATTCATTAAGGGCACATATGCGGGCAAGCCGATTACGCTGGCAAATATGTACTGCCCCAATGAACGCCAAGTATCCTTTTTTAGATCTACCTGTATGGAATTGGCATCCTTTCAGGAAGGAATTGTAATCCTGGGAGGAGACTTTAACGTCCCGTTGAACCCGCCTCTTGACTCCTCCACAGGTGCATCGAATCTCCCGTATCGTGCCCTGCGCCAGATCAAAAAAGAACTACAAAATCTAACACTCCATGACACGTGGCGGACTATGTTCCCTACGGTTAGGGATTACACCTTCTTCTCTCCCCCCCATAATAAATACTCCAGACTAGATTACTTATTTCTTTCGCAACCTGATCTAGCCCTCCTTACTCATGCTACCATCGAACCAATGTTTCTCTCTGACCATCACCCCATAACAATTACCCTCACGTTCCCCGATTCAAACAAAAGGACAAAATCATGGAGACTGAACCCCTCCCTACTGAAGGACCCAGAAAACCTCAGGCAGATTAGAGAACAAATTAAGTTATACTTTCAAGAAAACTCCACCCCAGACGTGACACCTGTCACAATTTGGGAAGCGCACAAATGTGTGCTACGTGGGAAGCTGATTTCTTTGGCAACGTTGGCCAAGAAGAGACAGCAAGAACTCATCAAATACCTTATTGTAACAATTAATAAGTTGGAACTAGCTCATAAACGCTCGGCCTTGCAAGCCACCTTACAGGACCTTTTACAAGCTCGTTCTGCCCTAAGGGAGGAACTGGGAAAACATGTTAGGAGACGATACGTACTTGGTCAGAAAGTGTTCTACGAACACGGGAACAAGAGTGGGAGACTACTGGCATGGACGATACAAGCAGCTAAGACCACATCAGTGATACACCATATTAGAGACGGACAGGGTGTACTTCACACTAAAAATGAAGACATAGCCAAACAATTTGAAAACTTCTACAGGAGGCTCTATAACCTATCGCCTGAAACGGTGAGACCGTTGACCCCGGTCAACCGTTCTTCCCAATTAGCAGAATTTTTAACAGAATATTGCCCCAAACCTCTTACCACTCAGCAGGCCGAAGCTTTGGAGAGCCCGCTCTCCATGGACGAACTCAGCGCAGCAATTAAACAAATGCCTGTGGGTAAGAGCCCGGGACCCGATGGCCTCCCGCTGGTGTATTACAAATGCTTTCGGGAGGAACTGACACCTCAGATGCTTCAAACCTTTAACTCACTTGCAAGCCCTCGCGCGTCCCCTGGCAGGCTCTTAGAGGCACATATAACTGTTATCCCTAAGACAGATAAGGACCCCTCATTGGTATCCAGTTACAGGCCGATATCCCTCCTCAATGTAGACATCAAGCTCTATGCAAAAATGTTGGCTAATAGACTAGTACCTCTGATACCCGAACTTATATCATACGACCAAGTGGGCTTTATCTCGGGGAGGGAGGCAAGGGATAATACCATACGCACACTGAACATACATCATTGGCTATCCTCTTCAAATACCCAGGGCTTTCTCCTCTCCCTTGACGCTGAGAAGGCGTTCGACAGGGTGGCTTGGGACTATATGCAGGGGGTTCTGAAGGGCATAGGCCTATTACCCCGGATGTTAACGCTCATAAACGCCCTTTATGCCAACCCAGAGGCAAGGGTGAAAGCCAATGGTCTCCTGTCGGACACCTTCTCCATAAGCAATGGGACGCGCCAGGGCTGCCCACTCTCTCCACTGATTTTCGTCTTGTCTCTTGAACCGTTATTAAATAGATTGCGTGCCAATCCCAACATTAAAGGGATTCCCATACAACATAGGGAGTACAAAGTCGCGGCGTTCGCGGACGATATTTTGTTGACCCTACAGTCCCCTCGAGTATCCTTACCTAACCTTTTGAACGACATTAAATGTTTCGGTGAGCTGTCGTACCTTAAAATTAACTTCTCCAAGTCCCACGCCTTGAACATATCTCTAACTCCGCAGGAAGTTTCCCACTGCCAAGACACCTTTCCATTCCTATGGAAAAAAGACGCTATCACATATCTAGGTATTCAGATTCCCAAGAAACTTTCAGATCTGTATAGCCTTAATTTCCTTCGCGCACTCTTCAGAATACAAGCAGATTTGAAGGAGTGGGCTAGCCTGAATGTGTCCTGGTTTGGCCGAGCGGCACTTATTAAGATGGTTGTCCTCCCGCGCCTACTGTATCTAATGCAAACGATCCCTACACACCTTCCTCCCTCCTTCTTCTCGTCATATAAGAAAGCATGCACAATCTTTCTCTGGAAAGGCTTGGCCCCACGTATTAAATATTCAAGCCTGACCTGCTCCAAGAAGGCTGGAGGTATTGGTCTACCGGACCTCCAAAAGTATCACCTGGCCTGTCACTTGACTAGAGTGGTGGACTGGAATGTTCACAAAGCGGGGAAAGCCTGGGTCACATTGGAAAACGCGCTTACAACAACACCGACTTGCACACTTCCATGGCTAGCTCCACGATCTTACCCCCAGGATATTAAACTACATCCTCTGATCATGCCCTCGCTGTTGGCCTTCGGGAAGGCGGTAGCCCTCTTTCACATCTCCTCTTGACCAGGCCCCCTGACCTCATTGCGGGGTAACCCTGAGTTTCCCCCGGGAGAATCCGAAACCTTCTTACGCAGGGAATGGCCACGAGAGGAGATCCAGGCACGTCACTTCTTCCGCGGAGGCCGACGGCGACTGTATGAGGAGTTGGTGGAGGATTCTCGCACCAATTCCTTCCCTTTTTGGTCGTATAGACAGCTGTCACATTTTCTTATCTCTAACGGCCCCACAGATATTTGGAGTAGGCAACTTACTCCCTTTGAAGCCCTATGCTCACGCAACTCCCCGCAAAGACTCCTTATCGCCGCTATATATGCTATGTTACTGGAGCGCCCCGGTATTTCAGCGACACAGGCGGTCCGATCGTCTTGGGAGAGAGACTTGCAAATCTCTTTTACAGACAAGGAGTGGGAGTCTGTCTACGTTATGGCGCACACGGGCTCGTTGAATGTGGCGATCCAAGAAAACGGATATAAAATCATTACAAAATGGTATAGAACCCCAGCCCGCTTACACAGATTTGCACCCCAGATTCCGAACATTTGCTGGCGATGTAACATAGGCGACGGATCCATGATCCACATCTGGTGGGAGTGTGCCTTGCTCCGTTCCTTTTGGAGCACGGTTCACTCCACTATAGAGCAGGTTACCACACTTACCTTGGACTTGGGACCGGGACAATTTCTCCTGCATCATTCTACCTTAGCGAAGCGCACCTACCATAGGTCGCTAGCCATGCATATGGTGAATGCTGCCAGACTGTGCATCCCTGCCCACTGGCGCTCGACGAATATTCCCTCCATTAGGGAATGGTTACTTAGGATAGTTAGAATAGAGGAGATGGAGGAATTGATCTCGGTCGCACAAGACCGCATTCAGAAATTTACACTAACCTGGGCATGTTGGATTCATTTTAAAACTACTGACCAGTTCAAATCCCATTTTTCTTCTCAACACTGAGATTCTAAACCCACCCAATGCCCAAAACAGGTGCCCCGGTGGGGGACCGGGGGCCCTGAGGGGTGGAGTGGCCCCCCCTCCCTGTTCCCTCCTCCCCCCCCTCTAACACCCAGACCCCTTATCCCATCCTTCTTCCTTCTACCCTGACTGCCTTTCCCCCCTCCCCTCTTACATTTCTCGTCTATCTCATAGGTTCTTCACCACACGGCCGCAACTCACCTATTACTTGCCGGGGTCCCGGCTGGGACCCCATGCACCACATCTACCCTCCGAGCCACCAGGTATATTATAACCTTATTGGCCGCGATTAGACCGGAAGATAGGGGTCTACGGGGCCTATGCTTTCATGAACAGGGTGCCCGTGGGGCATCCAGATACCTGACCCTGCTAGAAGGAGATGCGGTCGGTCTTCAATAATACATAGGCTTAGTCGTGAATAAACTTGTAATATTCTCTGTTGTCTTACTTTTTGCTACCTAATGCTGTATTACCGCATAAAATGTTCGTTGTATGTTGAAGTGCGATGGTTCCATTTGCATATGGAATATTTTACTTAACGTTTGTACAACCACATTCTGTTTTCTTGCTAATAAAATTAATTGTGGAAGAAAAAAAAAAAGAAACAAGGATTATCACAGTCAAAGAAACTGACACTCTCCCTACCTATAGTTTTCTGTCCCTAGAAAAAATGTTTTTTTAAAGCACACTATAGCACAAGGAGAATTTCCCTCACTGTCCTTCCCTGTCCCTAGAAACAAGGATTATCACAGTGAAAGAAACTGACACTCTTCCTACCTATAGTTTTCTGTTCCTAGAAAAAGTTTTTTTAAAGCACACTATAGCACAAGGAGAATTTCCCTCACTGTCCTTCCCTGTCCCTAGAAACAAGGATTCGCACAGTAAAACACACTGACACTCTCCCTACCTATAGTTTTCTGTCCCTAGAAAAAATGTTTTTTTAAAGCACACTATAGCACAAGGAGAATTTCCCTCACTGTCCTTCCCTGTCCCTAGAAACAAGGATTCGCACAGTAAAACACACTGACACTCTCCCTACCTATCCTTCTCTTTCCCTAAACTAAAGGAATCCAGGTTAAGCAAGAAAAAATAAATGTCACTGTCCCTGCCTATGCTTCTCTTTCCCTGCTCCGGAACACACTACACTAGGCCGCCGTGCTGGCGGCCTTTTATAGTGTGGGGCGTGTACTAAACACCCTCAGCAATAATTGGCCACAGGCATCCTGCCTGTGGCCAATCATTGCTCTCCTCGCTGCCGGCGCTGTGATTGGCCAAGCATGCGGGGTCACAGTGCATGCTTGGCCAATCACAGCGCCTGGATGACACTGCGATGGCGTAGTGCATTGTGGGCCATTCGCGTCACTCGAATTAGGCGCGAACGGCCCAAATCGTTCGATCTTCATCGAACAGCCGATGTTCGACTCGAACACCGAGCTCATCCCTAGCAGGGAGGAGAAGCAGGCCATCTCCCCCCCCCCCAACAGTTAACCAGAGCAGATGGTGTGGAGTCCCCAGCAGAAGTGCTGGCAACAGGGCAGAGTGATACCCACCTCTGCCCAGCACCGGAAACCACTGTGGAGTTTCAGGGAGCCGGGGCAGTTGGCCCCTCTCCCCAGCAACAAGCTGAGGCAGTAAAGCTTTTACTCCCAGCTGAATCACTGGCAGCAGGGCAGAATGCTACTGGCCGCTGCACACAACTGCCACTTGAGCGGATATCGGTGGATGGGACTGCGGTCTCCACTCACAGCAACCCAGCAGAAGAGCTGGCAACAGAGCCGAGCGCCACGGGCCTCGGCTCCCAACTAACAGAAGAGGGAGTTCCTGTGGTATTGGATGGGACTTCAGTCCTCACTGACACAACCCCAGAAAATGGTGTGACATTGAGACAGGAGGATGTCAGCCTTGCTTTGCAAGCACTGGGAGATTTTCACCTACCACAAGTGGATGGGACTTCAGTCTCCACTTGTATACCACAGGGATGCCGGGCAGTCGACCCAGATCCCCAACAGCATGACAGACTGAGCCCAGTCACCCTGTCTTCTCTCCAGCGGCAGAAAGGACTCCAGGGAGAAGGGCCAGTCCAGGCCTCTCCCCAGCGGCGGGTGTGTTCTCTGAGAGAGGCAGAGGTTGGCTGGGTAAGCGATTCTCTGTTTGGAGAAATTTATTTGGGGTACTGTGTGGATACCGGCATTAGAAGAAGGGACCTATGGACTAACTTCAGAGTCAACCCGTCTGGGGTTCCCCCCTCTGTTAGTCTCCTGCCGAAAGGGGAGAGATGTAACGGGAAGGCCCGGGGAACTCAGAATCGCTTAGGAAGTATGAAATACCCTTGCGCCAGCTTCCCCAATGGCTCTTATGTGTCAATCACCCTGTGTCTCTATTAGGGGCACAGGGTGAATGAAAACCCCAATATGGTCTATGATGGCCATATTCAATGCTGTACATACATTTTATCTAGATTGGGTCTGTAATATTCATCCACCATATTCCCCAGGATACCTGCAAAGAACTCTCTACTGTTTGATTATGACCTCAACAGGTTAATTGGAAAGTGACGCCTTCATGATGTTTAGACACATACTCTTAGATGCTAATATCATCACCGACAGCCCTGACTTTGTGTAATCATGGCTGTGAGGAATTAAGGTAATTTGCATTCTATTGTTCAGTATGACTTGGGAAGGTCTGGTGTGAATAGAAGTAATTAACCCTATACTTGTGTGTATTGTAAAGGCAGACTGGGATTTACAATACAAAGGGATTTAAGATGTAAAGGGTTTAGAACCTGTTGTCGCCAGACAGACTGGCTGCCAACCCTTTGTGGGAACATGTGTATTGGAGATCGTATATTCTATTGTGTTGGGATCTTTTGAAGCCTAGCAGACGTCAGGATGAGGTGTTGAGTTTTGGGATGTGTGGGTGGAGCTGGGCCCTTGTTCATGTTAAATCATGTGCCTTGAATAGTGTATAAAGTGACAATGTTTCTCAATAATAAATTCATTCCTACTACAGAAGAGACAGAGTGCGTCTCGTCTTCTTCCAGAGGGGTCGGCTCCTATAGGAAAGGGTCGTTTAGCTGTGGATATCAGTAGCGAGTGGATGTGTGTCTAGGAGAGGGAACATCGTAAACGGCGTTAATACCCCTTGAGATTGGGGTGCCGTTACAGTCCCGTATACATGGAGTTTCCCGCCTTGAAACAAATTGGATTTATGAGCTTCGCACCTACTCGCCATTCGGTATAAATGTTGAGTGGGACATTAATTCTTTTATAAATTTGGCCTAACCACCTTTCATGTTATACATTTAAGTCTGGTTAAGGAAAGGAAGGTGCGCCAAACTAAGTGCATTATAAAAGTTTCAATGGCAAATTAGTAAAAGACTCACAAGATGTTGGAAAATATAAGGCATGTATAAGGTAATTGGTGGTCCGGTGTCATCTATTGCGGTCCTCGGGGGAGATGTAGGTCCCAGATGAGAAGGTAGCTGAAGGCAGGTCTGCGGTGTCAGCAGAGAACGTCTGAGCATCGAGGCGCTGAAGGCCGTGCGTGATGTTACCCTTCCTGTGATGCAGGAGAGACCAGGAAGATGCGCTACAGCGTGCGCTTCAGCGTGGAGTGCAGCGTGCTGTCAGACCGGAAGTGACGTAATGCAAGGAACAGACCAATGGGATGACGCGTTTCACAGCATTGTCAGGAGTATTGGAGTGTGGGCGTGATGGTTGTTGGACAGCGTCATTGCAGGCCGGACCCCTTTTGGGGATGGCTGCTTTATGCTGTGGAGACGTGGGACACTCCCCCACTCCATTTTTTATTTATTTTGGTTTCTGTGAGGGGTTTACACTGAGCAGGTGTGTCCGCCCAGCTAATGCGGTAGGAGGGGCGTCCACGTGGGTGTCTACCACCGCGTGTCTAATCCCCCCCCCCCGCATTTTCGCTGGCTTTTTTAAATACTGTGTCATCTGGGATCTTTATCACTTCCGGGTTCAGACACGAGGTATGGCTGACCCAGGAAGGACTTCCCAATGATTCAGTTTTATTGGCTTTTAGATTGGAGACTGCGAGCCCAGTAGACCATGTGGTCGGCTCTCCTCCAATCATAGCCTTGTATTTTGAAATTTGCCTGATTGGTCAGTTTCCAAACAATTTTGGAGTGTTAATTATAAATATATGTGCAATATGGGGAGCAGGTAGATGCCCCAGTAGAAGTCCCAGTCGGACGAAACGCGTAGGGCTTGGTACACCACTCCCCATATTGCTTTTTATCTTGAAATTTGTGATCGCTTTTATGTATCTGCCAGTTTTATTACAATAAAACCCTTTTTATACTGTTGAGTTGAGAGTTATCTTAATATAGCGAGCAAGAGAATAAGGGTCTGGTATGGATTTTGGGGGGACCCCCCACGTCGTTTTTTTCGATGTAGGGGTTTTCTCTTAAAACCCATACTAGACCTAAGGGCCTGGAATACTCCTGGAGGGGAACCCATGCCGGTTTTTTATTTAAAATTTGGCACGGAGTTCCTCCTCATGATTCATACGTACTGTGTTCAGAATGCAACACATCTGCGAATCAGATGCGTGCCCATAGAACATAATGGGCAGACAATTCGCACTGCAATGCCTAGAAAACGCACACGTTTTTTGGGCAATGCGCAGTGCGAATGCATCGCACATATGTGAACCAGCCTCATTGAAATCAATGTATTTTAAAATGTTATGCGAATTGGATGCGGTGTAATCCGCAACCAATTCGCATAGGTGTGAGCCCGGCCTAAAACAGGGTGGATACCCTGGGAGCTCTGAGCATTTTTCTACAAAGTCCTGGACACCATTCAATGAGCCGTGGATTGTTCGGTCCAGTGGCACCTGCTATACAGAGTCTTCAAACAAGTTGAGCCTATCCATCGTTGGGATTTCCTATGCCTGAATGATCTTCTGTCGCTGACAGTCAGATCTACTGGTTCTGGTAAGCGTATTCCATCTAATCTTACCATTGTGAAAGAAAGTTCCATTTGATGATCCTTATGGTTACACGTTCACCTTCATCGTCACTTCACATGCTATGTTGATGGACATTTCTTTTTAATTTTTTTCCCATGTGGACTTATTTCATTTATATTCACATTATTATATTTGTTTTTACTGTGAACACTCAGGGGTCACACTCACTCAGTGAAATTTTCACTAGCGCTACATTCACATTTCCATTATCTTTTGAATTTCAGTCTCATTCTAGTGTAGCAGCTTTTCCATGCAATTTTGTTTTTTCTTTTTTTGATCAGCGCAATATTTTTCCCCTTTTTCTATGCCACCACAGCCTGCCCTATGCCACCCTAATCTGCCACTATACCACCCTAATCTGCCACTATACCACCCTAGCCTGCCCTATACCACCCTAACCTGCCCTATACCAGCCCAGCCTGCCCTATACCACCCTATACTCTGATTTACAGGGGTCGTTTAGGGGTGTGCCCCGTGACCATGTGCTGCCTGCAGGGCGCTGGGCAGGATAGGGGGGGGGGGTGACACTGTTTTACCGCACCAGGTGACACCAACCCTAGTGACACCACTGACCAGAAAGGAGTCCTTCAAAGTGATAATGATCTGAGCACACCAGCAAACCCACCAGGGACTTGCTCAGAAAAAAAGAAATCGAGTTATGGACAAGTAAAAGCTCGGATTTATTTCCCATTAACATATTTTTTATGGGATTTTGAAACGGGCAATTCATGCAAGGAAAAGCAAAAACATCTTGCATCTGAAGGAAATTTGCATGGACAAGTGGTCATAAGTCCGTGTCTGAGACCTTTGGGCAGTTATACAAAATGCCCACAAAAAAAGTAATTTCTGCTACAGAGGGCAATACCAGCTTTTGATGCCAAGAGTTTGATTATGTTTTCCACAGAGCACCATTGCATCTGTTGATATTTGTGAGCTAAAAATTCTTTGTTTCTGTTATAAGATTTTGCAAATAAAACATTGTTCTTCATAAATGTAGGCCAAAACTTATTCTGCTACATTTCTTTGGTAAAAATAACCCAAATGAGTGTATGATTATTTAGTCTGTAGGAAAGTTATAGAGTCCACAAACTATGGTATATAGTATATCTAAAAATTGATCAATCATGATGTGCTGACAGATTGAGACCCATGAGACCCAAAAATGGCAGGACAGTACAAATACCCCCCAAATTACCCCTTTTTGGAAAGAAGGTATTTAGTAAGAGGCATGGCGAGTTTTTTGAAGATGTCATTTTTTGTCATAATTTTTGGGAAAATGCAGAAATGAAAAAAAATTTAAATAAAAATTCACAATAATTTTTTTTAAATGCTGTCACCAGTGCACTACAAAGTCATCATATAACTGGTGTGGTGGTGGTCAGGGACACTGAGTGGATGACAGTACAAATTTTTTTTTTTACGATTTTTTTTTTTTTTTGAACACACTGTGACCAAAGCAATGTAATGTTACCATAGTAATATTGTACTATGGGGAAGTGATCAGGATTTTTTTTTTTTTTTTTACACATTATGATTGCTTATAGCAGTAAATTACATTGCTATAAGCAAGCATTTTACTAAGGAAACTGATTTGTTTTGTAATTAACTGTAATTGGTCAGAGCTAATCACATGGTACAGATGGGCTATGATTGGCCCGGTCTGTACCATGTGATCATATTGACCAGTCACAGCTAGCAACACAATTGTAAGAAGCCATCCATTGTTTACAACTGTTGTGACCTGCTTTGATTGGCCACAGTGGTCACATGAGACTGTCAGCGAGCCAGTAAACTGATCAGTCATCGGCTGTGTCCGGTGGACACGGCCGTTGACAGATTGTGCTGCCCCGCTAATGGCACTTTCTGAGAGGACATCATATGACGTCCAGTCAGGATCCTAAAGCCACCGCTCGGCCATCATACTGCTATAGGCAGGGCGGGAAGGTATTCCTGCTTCTGCTTATTACTCATAGGATATTATATGTTATCACTACTTTATTGTCCTCTGGGATGTACCTTTACTGTATCAATATGTATTGTTTCTTATTGTTTACTTTAAGAAAATAAAATATTTTGAAAGTAAAAATAGAGAGCGAATATCGCTATGTTCTCCATTATACTTGTTATACTGCATGGCCTACATCTGGCCCATTCATAAAATGTTAAACACGGTGCTCACATAAATGGGCTCTCCTCTTGTTTTTTTTTTTGTGTAGCGGGGTGTTCCCCTTTAATGCAGAGAGACAAGAAGTTCCAGGTGAGAGGCGAGTCGGGAGGAAGTAAAGAGACATTATGGAAGTGAAAGCAGAGGAGAGAGAGACTACATCTCCCAGTACATCTTGCAGCACCCAGGGTGCATTGCTCCAGAACAGAGACTGCTGGGGCAGACTTTATAAAGGGGAGGCGGAGTTTTGGTCGGCCTCTTTGGACCCCCCCTCTCCTAGCAAGAGGATGTCTGTGCTGAACTGCTGTGTGCACAAGGCCTGAAGCCTGGGCCGTGTGCTCCTTTCCAAAGAGCCCTCTGCCAGCCTAGCAGAGCCTTAGAGACATCTAATCCTCCTTGCTGCAGTACACCAGAAGGATTGAAGACTTGGATGTCGGTGGATTCCTGTTCCTAGACGAATCGATGGAGGAAAGGGACTTGGACTTGTCCAGGTGGTGAGAGCTGTTTAAAGACAGATACTTTATCTTTACTATTCGTTGGGATTACAAAGTTGTTCTTCAACTGCACCACCGAGAGATTGCTAGCAAATATTGTTTCACTGAACTTCCATTTAGATCAGTCAGGCCTGACTGCATAGGTAGACATTGCTGGGTGTTAGTCTACCCATGAGGGGAAGTAGCTGTAAAAGGGCAGCGCTAGAGTTGCATAGCAATACTTAATTATTCTGATTACTCTGTTTATCTTTATTACTGTTTATTGCAGGGATCTGCAACTTGTTATACTGTTGTTTATTACTTGCCCATTAGCCTCAGTAAAATATCTGGGTAAAGTACATTTGGTGTCAGTTCCGCTTACTTTAATAGGAGTTTTAAAGTATATTCTGTGTATGTTTGTTATAGGACTGCGTCACCAACAGTTGCGGTCACGCGGTCCTATCCCTCTATCACCAGCTGTGCCACGGGAGGTTAGAGCCGATTGCCAGGGGTTGACAGCAGTGCACTACAGGGCCCAAATCAATATCAGCGGCTCTCTTAACTGGGGGTAGCGCTACACGTGGGGGCTCGAGTCCGGGATCCTTGTACGTTGCACGCTGCAATCAAGCCGGTCAGAAGTACCAGCATGGACCCGCTGGCAATGTCACAGTGGTGCGCAGCGATTGGCGCCAATCCAACCGCGGCGGTAGTCATTGTACTCCCGGGGGAAAGATGGAAGGAAGAGGAGATAAAACATCTCGTATTGTTACTGTCTCCGAGCCACAAAGCATGGGTGATGGATTTTAGGCCAGATCCAGTGATCTCGTTTACATACGCACTGGTAGAATGGAAAAACGAAATCCCAGAGCATTTTAAAAGTCAGAGTATACAAGCCATAGATAATCAGATCTATCACTTGATACATACGCTGCCAGTGAAGGAAGAATGGTTTCAGACACCAAAGCCATCACTCCCACAATTATCTCCACCACTATCCCCTAAAGCAGAAAAGCTTAAGGAACTATTAAGCCCGGGATCACCGCTGGCCGCTATAGGGCCTGAATTGTTGAATGCTCTAGGAGACCTTGTAATTAAGTGCCTGAAAAGCAGTACGGTGCATGTGGAGGCCGGTTACCAGAAGCTTGGCACCTTCTCAGGGAAGCTCCCCGTCCCTGCGGGGAGGAAGATTTTGACACTTGGGTGGAACAGGCATTGCAGGCAGTAGAAGCATGGGAGGTGCCTGAGGCACAGAAGAGACAGCGAGTCTTAGAAAGTCTGAAAGGTGCCGCGGCAGAATCGGTGAAGAGCTTCCGGTTTGGAAATGAAAACTGTACAGCTCAAGATTGCCTGGCCATGCTGCAGGAAGAGTTTGGTCAGCTGGAGAAGGTGTCAGATGATTTATCAAATTGAACACACTCTCCAGCAGCCGAATGAGAAACTGTCAGAATATGTTAGAAGGCTGAACAGGCAGTTATGCAAGATTGTACTGAAGAAGGGAATGCTGCCCAAAGATGCAGATGAAGCACGCATGAAGCAGATCATGAGGGGAGTGCGGCGCTCAGACCCGGTCTGGCTGCACCTGAAAACCTCAGGAGGAGGAATGTCACTAACCTACTCTGATCTAATAAAAATTATTAGGGACGAAGAGGCGCTGGAGGAAGATCAGCAGGTGGCCAAGGCGAATGTCACACCTGTACCAGTGTTGGTACATTCGGTCAAGAGCCCAGAAAGAGAAGCGGAGGTTGACACTCTGAAATCGCAAATGGCCCAAGTGTTGGAGATGCTGAACTCTTTGATGGAGAAAGATCAGAGAAGACGAGAGAAACCAAGCCCAAGAAAGGAGTTGTTCCCGAACACCTCAGCACCGGCCTCCCTACAGGACCGAGAAGAGGTGATTTGCTATAACTGCGGAGGGAGTGGCCACTTTGCTAACGTATGCTCCAGCCCAAAGAAGAAGAGAACAGATAATTGCAAGCCGGCGGGAAACTCCAAAGGGCCCCGGTGAAGGAGTCAACCGGGTGCCCATCATCTTCAGTGCGCTCCAAACTAAAAAAAAAGGCCAAGAATGGAGGAGACAAAACTCCTAGGAGGAGGTATAGTACACCCCCACCAAGATGTACCCCAGAGGGAGGGGGCAAGACCCCTCAGTGGAAGTACAGCACCCCAAAGAAGGAACATCCACCTAAAAGGAACAATAACATCCCTCAGCGGGTTTGTGCCCCCATTGAGAGGGAGAAAGTCAATGCATGCCAGGCTCAGGAAAAATTAAAGTCCAAAAGGAGCAGGGCAAGGGTCGAAAGCAAAAAAAAAAGAGGTGACCCCAGTCCGGCCATACCCAAAGGAACTGGTGGGCCCGTCTCCTACTGTGCCCATTCAAGTGGAAGGAGTCTATACTAAAGCTCTTTTGGACACTGGAGCACAGGTGACTTTACTATACCGGGACTTCTATGATAGGCACTTGAGTCATCTGCCTATCCAGAAGATAGAAGAGCTGGAGATATGGGGACTTGGAACCCAGAGTTTCCCTTATGATGGGTACCTGCCCATAAAGATGACTTTCGACCCATCCGTGGCTGGGAAGGCTGAAGTGTTTGACACCCTGGCAGTTGTGTGTCCCCGGCCGCCTGGAGCCAGCAAGATTTCCCTGATCATTGGGACAAACACGGATCTAGTCAGGAGACTCCTGACCCCTCTAGTGAAAGAGAGAAACCATTCAGCCACCAAAATCCATCCCATGCTAAAGACGGCCTACCAACGACTGGTCTTAGAGCAGAAGACCCCGGGAGAGGGGATAGGGAAGGTGTGGAGACTTGGCAGAGAAGGAGTAGTGCTACAGCCCGGAGAAGTAACCTGTCTTAGGGCCACTGTGAAGCTTTCGTGGGAACAACCTGGCCCCTTTGTCATGCTGGAATCAGACCCAAGGGAAGAGTCCTCAGGCCTGGAAGTGATACCAGAAGTGATTCCGTTCAAGGCCCTGAAGAAGGCCCATGGCAGAGTTCCGGTGAGTGTTAGGAACACTACGGGAGGACCCATGGAGATCCCTGCCAGAGTGTTGCTTGGTCAGGTGAGCCCTGCTGCCCCGGTCACTTGGTCCGAAGTCAAGGGGACGGGTGACGGAGGAGATGTTTGGGAGAAACTGTCCGTGGAAAACCCAAACCTACCCAGGGCTTGGAAAGAAAGAGCCAAGGCCCAGCTGTCCAGGTGGGAGAAGATCTTTTCCGAAGATGAATTAGATGTGGGGTGTGCAAGAAGTGCCACCCATCGGATCCGCCTCCAAGAAGATAAGCCCTTCCGAGAGAGGGTCAGGCGGGTCCCCCTGGCAGATCTGGAGGATCTGAGGGAACAACTTGTAGAACTAAAGAAGACTGGTGTGATCCGGGAGTCTAGAAGTCCCTATGCCTCCCCAATCGTGGTGGTCAGAAAGAAGAATGGGTCATTGAGGCTTTGTATCGATTACAGGACTCTCAACAGGAGAACCATCCCTGACCAATACACCACGCCAAGGATAGAAGATGCCCTACAAAGTTTGTCTGGAGCCAAATGGTTCAGTGTGATGGACCTCAAGAGTGGGTACTATCAAATCCCTATGCACCCAGAAGACAGGGAGAAGACAGCCTTCATAACCCCGGTGGGATTCTTCGAATTCAATAGGATGCCTCAGGGTCTGTCTGGAGCTCCTGCTACCTTTCAACGCCTTATGGAGAAGACTGTTGGAGACATGAATCTTATAGAAGTCCTTGTGTACTTGGACGATGTCATTGTCTTTGGAAGAACCTTGGAAGAACATGAAGCCAGGTTGGAGAAAGTATTGAGAAGACTCAGCGAAGAGGGACTTAAGCTTTCCCCCGAGAAGTGTCGGTTCTACCAGTCTTCTGTGAACTATCTGGGGCACATAGTGTCTGAAGAAGGGGTGGCCACAGATCCTGAGAAGTTGGAAGCAGTCACTTCCTGGCCACGACCCACCACAGTAACAGAGCTCAGATCCTTCCTGGGGTTCTGCTCCTATTATAGGAGGTTTGTGGAGGGGTTTGCTCGGATTGCCCGCCCGTTGAATGAATTGCTAAAGGCAGAAGGGGAAGAGGATGACTCAGGGCCCAGGAGGCCTGGTGAGTCAGTTCAAGATCAGTGGAACCCAAGGTGTGAAGAGGCCTTTCATGCTCTGAAGAGGAGCTTAACCACTGCCCCAGTCCTGGCCTACGCCGACCCTACCAGACCTTATGAATTACATGTGGATGCCAGCCATGAGGGTCTAGGTGGTGTACTCTACCAAGAACATGAAGGACAACTGCGACCAGTGGCCTATGTGAGCAGGAGCCTGACCCCCTCAGAAAAGAATTACCCCACTCATAAGCTGGAATTCCTGGCCCTCAAATGGGCGGTAGTAGACAAGCTAAAAGACTACTTGTATGGGGCAGAGTTTACTGTGAAGACAGACAACAACCCCCTGACCTACCTCTTCACCACCGCGAAACTAGATGCCACCGGACACAGGTGGTTGGCCGCATTGTCTGGATTCAACTTCAGTCTGAAGTACAGACCAGGAGCCGGAAATAGGGATGCAGATGCCCTGTCCCGGAGGTCTCATGCCACGACAAATGACTGGGAAGATTGGACCCAAGTGGCACCGGACGGGGTGCGGGCCCTTTGTCAAGGGGCTGAATTCCAAGCCAGAGGAGGCTCCAGAGCAGAAGAAATAGGGGTTACCATGGTAGGAGTCCCCAAACACTATTGTGGGGTAACTCAACTGGAGGAAGACAACCTACCGAGACTGTCCAAGAAGGAGTTGAGGTGTGACCAATTGGAAGACCCCATGGGGAGATTGGTCCTCGAAGCCCTGGAGAATCAGGATCCCAACAAATTCCTACATCACCCCTCAAAGGAGGCTCGCCTGTTGAGGAAGGAATTGGACAGGCTACAGGTACATCAGGGAGTGGTCTACCGAAGGGGCCCCTCTGATGACTCAGAAGATAAGTGGCAGTTATTTCTTCCAGAGAAGCACCGAGAGACTGTACTAATTGCCCTGCATGACCATCATGGTCACCTAGGGGCAGAAAGGACCTTCCAGCTTGTCAGAAATCGGTTCTATTGGCCCTGCATGAGGGCAGAAGTAGAGGAGTATTGCCATTCCTGTGCACGATGCATTCAGAGAAAGACCCTACCCCATCAAGCTGCCCCAATGGGCCATTTACAGAGTCAAGGCCCAATGGATCTGGTATGCATTGACTTTCTCTGCCTCGAACCCGACCTGAGTGGATTGGGGAATGTTCTGGTAATAACCGACCATTTCACCCGCTATGCTC
The DNA here is from genome assembly GCA_029206835.1 of Rana muscosa. Taxonomy (NCBI): domain Eukaryota; kingdom Metazoa; phylum Chordata; class Amphibia; order Anura; family Ranidae; genus Rana; species Rana muscosa. Next base: position 734,373,132 of record CM055117.1, read on the forward strand.
AAGCTTTCCCAACCAAAGACCAGAAGGCATCCACCGTGGCCAAGATACTTATGGAGAAGTATTTTGTCCATTACGGACTACCACAGAGACTCCACTCAGATCAAGGAAGGGACTTTGAGAGTCGGTTGATCCGAAGACTTTTGGATTCATTAGGAATAAAGAAGACCAGAACCACGCCTTACCACCCACAAGGAGATGCTCAGCCGGAGAGATTTAACCGGACCCTGCTCAACATGTTGGGAACCTTAGAAACAGAGAAGAAGCAACACTGGAGTCAGCACATATCAGCCCTAGTACATGCCTATAACTGTACCACAAGTGACGCCACTGGCTACTCCCCTTATCGACTTATGTTTGGGAGAGAAGCAAGGTTACCTGTGGACCTGGCCTTTGGCACTTCTATAGACAATACCTCAGCTACATCCCACAAGGGATACGTGGACAAACTTAGACGTAGCTTGCAGGTGGCCTATGAACAAGCCCAGGCGGCTTCGGATCAAAGGGGGGCCCGCAACAAGAGAAATTTTGATCTGAAGGTTCGAGTGCAAGATCTGCAGCCCGGGGACCGAGTACTGCTACGCAATCTGGGGGTCCCTGGAAAACACAAGCTTGCCGACAGGTGGAGATCTGAGCCCTATGTTGTCTGTAGGAAGTTGCCCGGTTTGCCTGTCTACAAACTAAAGCCAGAAGGAAAGGTGGGTCCACTGAAGACGTGGCATCGGAACCACCTGCTCCCACTTGCTGAGGCAGTCAGAATACCTCCCGTGAGAGACTCCCCTGAACCGGCCTCTATCCTGGATATTCCTAGGCCGAACACTCGGTCCCAGACCTCTCGAGCCAAAGATGGGGAGGCCTCCCAATTGAGTACAGAAGAAGGTGGAGAACTGGACTGGCTGTGGCCTCCCTCGACTCTGGGAACGTCCGCCATAGATCTCCCAAATGGAGGGGATACCCCAGTTGCAACGCTGAATCCGGAGGCTACTGAATTCATACCCTTCAGTCCCTCAGCTGATTACTGGGAAGATGTTCCTGACACTTGCGCAGAGGAGGACTCTAGAGATTCCATACGTCAGTTGACTTCTGAATCAGAGGTTCCAGAACCAACAATGTTACCTGAACTTACTCCTGAAGAAGAGCCTGTGGTGCCAGAGTCAGAAGCACCAAGAGAGCAGAGGGCTCGCAGAGTCATCAGGCCTCCCAAGAAACTAACTTACCCCCAAATGGGGACGAGCTCAGAGGACTCTGTTGTAACGGCTAGGAGAAGTGTTGAACAACCTGATCCTTCCACCGTCCATTTGGTGGAGGGCAACCCCAGCTCACTCTCTGGCACAGTTAGGCAGGCCACTCATGGTAGTGTGACCTGTGGGCAAGAGAGTTCCATCCCAAAGTTTTGGTGGGAATTCCCTATGCCAACATCATGCTCGACATTGTCCAAAATGGTAAACAGTATTTGTTGAAGTTTATCTTTGGGGACCAAAGAGTTCAAGTGGGGGGAGTGTGTAGCGGGGTGTTCCCCTTTAATGCAGAGAGACAAGAAGTTCCAGGTGAGAGGTGAGTCGGGAGGAAGTAAAGAGACATTATGGAAGTGAAAGCAGAGGAGAGAGAGACTACATCTCCCAGTACATCTTGCAGCACCCAGGGTGCATTGCTCCAGAACAGAGACTGCTGGGGCAGACTTTATAAAGGGGAGGCGGAGTTTTGGTCGGCCTCTTTGGACCCCCCCTCTCCTAGCAAGAGGATGTCTGTGCTGAACTGCTGTGTGCACAAGGCCTGAAGCCTGGGCCGTGTGCTCCTTTCCAAAGAGCCCTCTGCCAGCCTAGCAGAGCCTTAGAGACATCTAATCCTCCTTGCTGCAGTACACCAGAAGGATTGAAGACTTGGATGTCGGTGGATTCCTGTTCCTAGACGAATCGATGGAGGAAAGGGACTTGGACTTGTCCAGGTGGTGAGAGCTGTTTAAAGACAGATACTTTATCTTTACTATTCGTTGGGATTACAAAGTTGTTCTTCAAGTGCACCACCGAGAGATTGCTAGCAAATATTGTTTCACTGAACTTCCATTTAGATCAGTCAGGCCTGACTGCATAGGTAGACATTGCTGGCTGTTAGTCTACCCATGAGGGGAAGTAGCTGTAAAAGGGCAGCGCTAGAGTTGCATAGCAATACTTAATTATTCTGATTACTGTGTTTATCTTTATTACTGTTTATTGCAGGGATCTGCAACTTGTTATACTGTTGTTTATTACTTGCCCATTAGCCTCAGTAAAATATCTGGGTAAAGTACATTTGGTGTCAGTTCCGCTTACTTTAATAGGAGTTTTAAAGTATATTCTGTGTATCTTTGTTATAGGACTGCGTCACCAACAGTTGCGGTCACGCGGTCCTATCCCTCTATCACCAGCTGTGCCACGGGAGGTTAGAGCCGATTGCCAGGGGTTGACAGCAGTGCACTACAGGGCCCAAATCAATATCAGCGGCTCTCTTAACTGGGGGTAGCGCTACATTTGTTTTTTTAAACAACTTGTAAGCAAACACTGATTTCCATTGTGCCCTTGGGGATTGTTTACATCTCATGCTGCAAGTTTTCCTCTCGTGGCCATGCTTGTCCAAGTTCACTTGATGGCCTCATAAATGTCTATGGGAGTGTATTGTACTGGGGTGGCCAACAGAGTCTTGCAGTGTGGGGTGTAAACAATGCCCAAAGGTTGACTTGCAAGCAAGTTTTGGAGCCTGAATGTATCTATGGTATTCAGTATATTGTTCTCGGTGTCCAAATAAAGCCCCTTGAAATCTAGGATCAAGCTGTACAAATGGCTTTGACTTTTTTGTAAGTATAGATTAAGCCCCACCCCTTTTGGTACTTAGCCCAGCACCTGACATACAGCAGGAAAACACTGAGCCTTTACTGCTTATTAAATCTATGGCATGTGAATGAAAGGGGTGTATGGCTTTTCAGCGAGAATTCAGGGGTGCAAGCTTGATTCGGAGAGAAGGTTATGCTGTGTACAACTTGGGCTTAAGGCCCGTACACATGATTCAATTTTATGGCCATAATTGTCTGGACGTGTTGTGTTGGATAATCCGATTGTGTGTTTGCTCCATCAGACAATTGTTGGCAGAATTAACGACAACAAATGTTGGCTGAATTCATGACAACAAATGTTGGCTGTTCATGCTCACCAACTGTCTGGCAATAAATCTGTTACGTCGGATTATCCGATCGTGTGTATGCTAGTCCGTCCAACTAAAATCCAAAGTACAAGCACGCATGCTCGGAACCAATCCTAAGCATCAGACAACAATATCAGAAGTTGCCCAAAGGGTGGCGGTAAAGAGCTGAAAAACCACGTGGTTTGGTGAATGTTAGCTGAAAATGTTGTGCCGTGTGTATGCAGAACAAGTTCACTGCCAATGCCCTTCGGACCAAAATCCACTGAAAAGTCAGATGGAATTCCGATCGTGTGTACGAGGCTTTAGAATCCAAATGATATAGGAACCACTTTCTACACAAAGACAAAGGGGTCAGTTTAGCCATTCTTATAAGTATCTCTGGAAATGATTTAGCCGCAATGCTACATATATCTTTTTGTACAATAGAGAATTTAAGCTCTAATTTTATTTTTATATATTGTGACAGCAGGAAGGTAAAGTCACCTGGTTGCATCCAGGGGGGTAGATATATTTCTCCCAGATTCAGGCTTTATGCCGACTTATACAACTAGGGAGTTGATGAAGCCCAGCTGAGGCTAGTGGGCTCATGAATGACTCATACCTCTAGGGAGAGTGCTGGGCGTCGTGAGGCAGGGAGTTGATGAGACCAGCTGAAGCTTGTCAGCTCATTTAGGCCTCTATAAGAACTCCCAGATTCATTAGGTGTTAGCTCATGCCTGGAACCAGACCTGTGTGGACTGTCTAGGGAGAGTGAACCCCTGTGCGGTGAGGCAAAGCCTGTGTGGCTATTTGTTTGGACTTTTACTAAACCAGGGACTTAGGGACTAGGACAGCACCAGGCTGATCCCAGTTGTTAGTTTAGGAAACCTGCATGTTTAGTCAGAGGTCAAACTGACCAGGATTTATTTTGTTTATGTTTCTTTTTGGCTTTGCTGTGTTTTTGTCACTGTACATAGAGAAATAAACCGCACCTTTTGATTTTGAAAACCACAACCTCCGTCTGCTGGCCCTGTTTTTGTGTGGGGAGCCCAACCAGGGGGTCACACACACCCGCTACCGAGTTAACCCCCTCACAGTTGGTGGAGAATGCGGGCAGAAGAAACCGTTGAGCAGCTTGTGGTGCCCAAACCTTACAGGAAGTTGGTGTTGGAGTTGGCCCATGGGCACATTCTTGGAGGTCATCTGGGGACAGAGAAAACCCGAGAGAGGGTATTACAGAGATTCTATTGGCCTGGGGTGATGAAGGACATAGAAAATTATTGTTCCTCCTGCCCTGTGTGTCAGAGGTCGGCCCCGATGCCACATTTCCGTAGCCCGCTGGTCCCTCTACCCATCATTGAGGTCCCGTTTGAGAGAATCGCAATGGATTTGGTAGGTCCTATAATCAAGTCCGCTAGGGGGCACCAGTACATATTGGTTATAATGGACTATGCCACCCGTTATCCAGAAGCGATCCCTCTCAGAAATACCTCGGCCAAAACCATAGCCAAAGAGCTATCTCTTGTTTTTAGCCGGGTGGGTATTTGTAAAGAACTGCTTACGGACCAAGGTACACCCTTTATGTCCCGGGTTATGAAAGAGCTGTGTAAATTGCTCAAAGTGACGCAATTGCGTACATCTGTGTATCACCCCCAAACCGATGGGCTGGTTGAAAGATTCAACAAAACCCTAAAACAAATGTTGAAGAAAGTGGTGGATAGAGATGGAAAGGATTGGGACTGTCTACTTCCTTATTTGATGTTTGCTATTAGGGAGGTGCCCCAATCCTCTACGGGATTCTCCCCCTTTGAGTTACTGTATGGGAGACACCCAAGAGGGCTGTTGGATATTGCCAAGGAAACTTGGGAAAGTGAGAGTTCTCCCCACAGGAGTGTGATTGAGCATGTCGCCCTGATGCAAGATCGAATTGCACAGGTAATGCCCATCGTGAAGGAACATTTGGCCCAAGCGCAGTTGGCACAGCAGAGAGTGTACAACCGTGGAGCAAAGACCCGTACCTTTTCCCCGGGGGATAGGATATTGGTACTTGTCCCTACGGTTGAAAGTAAATTCCTTGCCAAATGGCAAGGCCCCTACGAGATAATGGAAAAAGTGAGCGAAGTGAATTACAAGGTCAGACAACCAGGAAGGCGAAAGCCCGAACAGATATATCACGTTAATCTGTTGAAAGCCTGGAGGGATAGAGAGTCCCTAGTCGCAGAAACTTGGTCACCAGCTCAAACTGGTTGCGTGATTCCGGAGGTTGGAATAGCAGCCACCTTGTCACAACCCCAACAACAGGAGGTTAAGGAGTTTGTGCTTCGCAACAAGGAGGTGTTCTCTGAGCTGCCGGGACAAACATCTGGGGTAGAGCATGATATTATTACCCCGCCCGGTGAAAGGGTGAAGTTAAAACCCTATCGGATCCCAGAGGCCCGACGGGAGGCAATACGGGAGGAAGTACAGAAAATGCTGAACTTAGGGGTGATAGAGGAGTCCCAAAGTGATTGGTCTAGTCCCATTGTGTTGGTGCCTAAACCGGATGGGAGCTGGCGATTTTGTAACGATTTTTGTCAGTTGAACAAAGTTACAAAATTTGACACCTACCCCATGCCACGTATAGATGAGTTGATCGACCGGCTGGGAACAGCCCGATACATGACGACTCTTGACCTCACAAAAGGGTATTGGCAAATTCCCCTGGCCAAGTCGGCCAAAGAGAAAACCGCATTTGTAACCCCAGACGGGGCGTTCCAATATAAGAGAATGCCGTTCGGGTTACAGAATGCGCTGGCCACATTCCAGCGGAAAATGGACCAGATACTGAGGCCCCATCGGAAGTATGCTGCGGCTTACCTGGATGACGTAATTGTCCATAGCACAGATTGGGCCTCACATCTGCCAAAAGTGCAAGCAGTCCTAGACTCTATCCGGGAAGCGGGGTTTACGGCTAACCCCAAGAAGTGTACCATTGGGCAGGAGGAGGCCAAATATCTTGGGTACACCATTGGCAGGGGAGTAATAAAACCCCAACTCAACAAAGTCGAGGCCATCCAGAGTTGGCCACGTCCCAACAGCAAGAAGCAGGTACGAGCCTTTCTGGGAATCGCGGGTTATTATCGGCGCTTCATTCCCCACTTTGCTTCTAAGGCTGTGCCCCTAACCAACCTGACGAAAGGGAAAGGGTCGGTCATGATTAAATGGACCCCCGAGGCGGAGGCAGCATTCCAATTCTTGAAACAAGCCTTATGTAGCCAGCCAGTGTTGTACTCACCCGACTTCTCTAAAGACTTTGTCGTACAAAGTGATGCGTCAGATGTGGGGTTAGGAGCAGTATTGTCCCAGGTCTGGAACGGGGAAGAGCACCCAGTCATTTACCTCAGCAGGAAGTTGAAGTCCCATGAGGTAAATTACGCCACGGTTGAAAAGGAGTGTTTAGCGGTGAAGTGGGCTCTAGATTCCCTTCGGTACTATCTGCTAGGTAGGCACTTTGACATGGTTACGGATCACGCTCCGTTAAAGTGGATGGCTCAAAACAAGGAGACAAATAGAAGAGTGAATAGGTGGTTCCTGGCCCTACAGGAATTCAACTTCACAGTAAAGCATCGCCCTGGCGTTCAAATGGGGAATGTGGATGCTTTGTCTCGAGTACATGAATGCCTGATTGCTGGTGTTCCAACCCCAAGGTTAAAACAAGAGGGGGGGTATGTGACAGCAGGAAGGTAAAGTCACCTGGTTGCATCCAGGGGGGTAGATATATTTCTCCCAGATTCAGGCTTTATGCCGACTTATACAACTAGGGAGTTGATGAAGCCCAGCTGAGGCTAGTGGGCTCATGAATGACTCATACCTCTAGGGAGAGTGCTGGGCGTCGTGAGGCAGGGAGTTGATGAGACCAGCTGAAGCTTGTCAGCTCATTTAGGCCTCTATAAGAACTCCCAGATTCATTAGGTGTTAGCTCATGCCTGGAACCAGACCTGTGTGGACTGTCTAGGGAGAGTGAACCCCTGTGCGGTGAGGCAAAGCCTGTGTGGCTATTTGTTTGGACTTTTACTAAACCAGGGACTTAGGGACTAGGACAGCACCAGGCTGATCCCAGTTGTTAGTTTAGGAAACCTGCATGTTTAGTCAGAGGTCAAACTGACCAGGATTTATTTTGTTTATGTTTCTTTTTGGCTTTGCTGTGTTTTTGTCACTGTACATAGAGAAATAAACCGCACCTTTTGATTTTGAAAACCACAACCTCCGTCTGCTGGCCCTGTTTTTGTGTGGGGAGCCCAACCAGGGGGTCACACACACCCGCTACCGAGTTAACCCCCTCACAATATATATATATATATATATATATATATATATATATATATCTACCTACTTTATCTACATTTTCTAAACTTTGATGAAATTTCTTCTGCTACTAGGTCTGTTTTTTAAACTGCCAAAACACCTTTATTTGATTTTTACATGTTAAAATTTGAGTACAATTTTAGCCACTCATTTAGGAAGTTTAATTAACTGGAATCTTTGATGTCCTGCTGGGGGAATTACTTTGGATTAAGAAAGGCAACATAAAAGATTTCTTGTTCCGATTTAATTAAGGTTTATTAAAAGCTGGAAAAAGTGCTCAGAAAAAACGGTTAATTATGGATTGATTTCTCTTCTTGCTTACATAAAAACAAACAGGGGCCATTTTATCTTGCTTACCTTGATTACTCATTTGCATATCTATGCACCTCCACAGTAATGTTTTCAAGATGGATTACAATGGCTAATTGCTGGACAAATAAAATACAGTTTTATATTTATGATTATGACACTTACAGCAGTTTGCTTTTATTGTAGTAAATAACAAAAGCTGCCATAGCTCAATATGTATCTCTCTACAAATAGGAGGCTAGGATATATCTTCCTGTACTTAAATGCCTATACCAAGCACAGCGATTGTCATTCACAGTCCCTCCTGCCCATATTGGGATTTGTGCATTTGACCACGGTATGTGCTTGTTTTCATGCTGTAGAAGGTGAAACACAGCCTGATCATCACATGTGATGTGTCATCAGGTACCTAAAGGCATACCTCCCAGCCATCCCAAGATTTCATTTAAACCCCTGCACCCTGCCGATTCAGGCTAAATCCCGGATCCCCCTGCAGCATAGCTGCCTGTCCTCCTCTCCCTCCCATGGGCTGCACTACATGGGGATTGGTTCCAATATCTGCACCCAGCAACCCCTTTCCTCATCGCTCTAATTGGTGCCACCCCCCATTGCTCCAATTCCCCTTCCCCACCATAGTGCTGCTGGCTTCTCCTCCTTTCCTTCCCACCAGCTACAGCTAGAGCTGCTGCAGAGAGAGCCACACAGGGGGATCAGCTGCAGTTGTGCCACCCCCCCACACCCTACTTCATCCCCTCCCACCCTACCTCACCCCCCCCCCCCCTGCAGCTCTGATCTCCCTGTGTGCCTCCCTTGCAGCGCTGCTATCTCTACTCCTCTCTCTCTCTCTCTCTCGTCAGTTACTGGGGAACACAGGAGAATCGGGTTCAGGATAGACAGCGGGGGGGGGGGGCAGGTAAATATGTCATATTCAGTTTGTTTTCTGAATGAACACGTCAAGCAATCGCTACCGAACACGCCTGTGTTCATTCATAAGTGAAGCATAGTAAACTGTACACCTCAGGTGCTGCCTCTGCAGCTAAAGGAAGTAGCGGTCTAGGCACCCAGAGGGTGCCATATTTTCCCCTCCTAGCTTTCATAATTCAACCAAACCCACTTTTAGACCAAAATCTAAAACAAAAAATTTGCGCTAGGTGTGTGTGTACTAAAATTAGAAAGCAAAATATATATAAAACCGTGAAGGATATCCTGCAGCTAAGCGCTATAATCCTGACAAAATGTATGGATATGGAAAAGAGTGCAGCACTGGATAATAGACTATGTAATATTGAAAAACATAAAATACAGTGCTACGTGCACAACAAATGTACATAAACTCAAAGAAAGTCCATGAAAATTTACTGCATGTGCAGTGAACATGCATATGAACACACAAAAAAAACAACTTAAATATTTTCTTCTCTTTGGAATGCTGAGTTTTTTACCGGGTGTCTGCACCCCACCTGTGAAAGGGAGCGTCTACAGCTTTACTTGGACCGTGTCTGGAAAGTGCAACCTGGAGGGGACACTTACAAATGCCAGTCAGTAACCTGAGAAGGGAGTCTTCACTATTCTGATGGCGTTCCTGCCACTCTACTAAGCCTGTTTTGACCCCCCTGAGTAAGGACGGTCGCTGGCTTTTTGGTAAGCCTTCATTTTATTACAAGGTGACGGGCAGCACTTGTGGTGAAAGTTACCTCTATGGTTTCAAATTGGATATTACTCACTGAATACCCACTGGATGTCTACACTCATGAACATTTAAGTTGTTTTTTTGTGTGTTCATATGCATATTCACTGCACATGCAATACATTTTTTATGGACTTCAATTGCACATATTTTTTTTTTTTAAAGGTGTTTATTTTTAAAATTTTCAAAAGAAACAGTACAGTCTGACATTTGAGCTTGTAGGTGCAATCGTCCACAAAGTTTAAATGAGTGCATAGGCAGACTGCAATAACAGAAGTATCCCAAAAAACAGAAGAGCCAGTCACACACACATACACACAAAAACATTCAACCTTACAGCACCGATGACCCCATAACAGCAATATTGCACTAAAGGTCCATAGACCATATAACCACCGTGACACATACAGCGAGTGCCGCCCAGATCTAGGGATAGTAACCCATAATAGACCCCCAAGCGAAAAAAAAAAACTGAGCTGTGAGAAGAGGACCTCCCCCCAGAAGTCCTTTGAAACATCCAGCCATGGCTGCCAGACCTTATTAAACTTCTTAGAGCATGCCCTACTCTTGTAGATCAGTTTGAATCTGAAGAGGAGACCATGAACAACTCAAAAGAATGCGTGGGCCAAAAGGGGGCCCGCGTCCTTCCAATGTAGTAGAATGGTTTTACGTGTATAGAATAACAGTAGACGTAGCAAGGTCCTGGCATGAGTACGAGGCACATGGTCATTCAGCACCCCCAACAACTCAACTTCCGGCGTGTGGGATATCTGCGCGGTGCAATTTGTCAGCAAAAAAATTCCTTCTAGAAGGCGGAGAGTCCCGGGCAAGTCCAAAACATATGAAAGAAATAGCAGCAACCATGTTACATCTAACACATGCAATATCATGACCCAGCCCCATCTTAACAAGCCTAGCTGGCATATAGTGTAAATGATGAATGAACTTAAACTGTATTAACAGATCAGCAGTGCTAATAATATCCTGAAAGCATATCTGTTACCTCTTCCCAATCCTCTTCAGAAAGCTCAGGCATATACAACAGCCATTTGCGGTGAGAATTCTGAAAGGGATCCGCTCCCACCCCCTGGAGGCGGCCATAAAAGGACGTCACCAACTTGGCTATTTCTGGAAACAGGAGGTCCTCAATGGAAGATTCTGTGAGCTCTTTATGGTCAAAGATCCAAATTTGAAGAAAAATTTGTTGTCAAGACCTTAGTTAAGCCTGAGTGTCTCAAATGACATCTGATTATTCCCCTCAACTATGTGAGAGAGAGGTTACCCCAAAACGGGCCCACCATACCGAATCTGGGTGGCCAAAGAGCTCAGGAAGGTTCGGGTTCCGCCACAGAGGAGTGTGCGGTGAAACCCCAGGTGAGGATTGAGACAGCGTTTTCCCCCCTCCCTCCAGGCCATAAAACCCACCTCCACAGGGGAGAGTCTAGAGCCCCCAACCTTCTTAGATCTATGTAGTTCATCCCACAACAAAGTAGGAGATTCGAATAAGGAGAGCAGGAAAGCAGTGGCGGAAGTCTGGGGGTCAGAGTGTATCCTGTCATGGACAAAGGTGAGCTGGGAGGCAAGAAAATGGTGCCGCAGGTTCGGGCAAGCCAGGCCACCCACAGCCTTGGCTGCCGGGAGGGAGGACCTGGCTATATGGGGCTGGCAACCGTTCCAAATAAAACCAAAGAGGGCGGAGTCAAGTTTTGCAAAAAAAAAAAATTTGGAGAGAAAAACCGGGGAAGCTCAGAAACAAAGGAATTTTGATAAAAAAATAATTTTAAAGATATTTATACGACCAATTAAATTAAGGGGCAATGATGACCAGGTACAGAATTTGACCGTCATTTTGTTGAACTATTGGGGTGACATTGAGTTCCTTATGCCTAGAGAGGTCAGCATGTATCAGTATACCCAGATATTTAAAAGAAGACGTTAGTTCGACATGTGACCTCTGTAAATATTCAGCTGGAAACGGGGGGCCGATAACAAAGGCCTGGGATTTCTCCCAGCCCACCCGAAGTCCCGAGACTGCACCAAACTCCTCGACCACCTTTAAGAACTTATCAAAGGAACTCTCCTTGCCATCCAAATATACCAGGGCATAGAGAGAAATCTTCTCTAGCAACAAGCCTGACCGGATGCCCCCAATCTCGGACGTCTGCCGCACTGCCAGAGCCAGTGGCTTAATGGCCAGCATGAACAGAAGTGGAGAGAGAGGGCTCCCCTGTCTGGTGTCCTTCCCCAGACAGAATGGATGTAAGATATCCTTACTTGTGCGGACCCTAGCCCTCGGGTCTGCATATAGCAAACGGGCCCACTTGAGAAAACATGGTCCAATCCCCATCCTAGCCATAGCTTCCCAAAGGAAGGGCCAACTAACGGTGTCAAAAGCTTTTAGTATGTCTAAGGAGAGGACCAAGCCACTACATTTTGCGTGTGCTGCCTTGTGAATGTGCAGGAACAGTCTATGAATGTTGTCAAATGTACTCCTGCCAGGCATGAATCCGTATTGATCCGGGGGTTTGAGGGATAGAATGACTGTCTGAAGTCTGAGGGCGAGTATCTTCGCTAGAATTTTGGCGTCACTGTTCAACTGAGAGATAGGCCTATAGGATTAGTATTACCACGATAAGGGCTTTATTCATAGAATCAGGGAGTTTTCCAAGTTTAATGGAGTCATGAAATGTCTTGAGGAGCCTGGGAGCCAACACCTCTACGTGGGCCTGATACCACTCCGAGGGGAGGCCATCCAAGCCCGGAGTCTTATTGGAAGGCAATTGGCCAATGGCCGCAGTGACCTCTTCTAGGGTAATGGGCTTATCTAAGAGAGATTGCTGGGAGCTACTGAGTGCTGGGAGGTCAAGGGATTCAAAAAAGCCTAGAAAGTCAGGTTCTGAAGGGGTGTCTGTACCCCTGTACAACGTGCAACGTGCACTAGAAGTCTGCAAAAGTCTGGTTGATAACTAGAGCATCAGAGGTGGTCGAGCCGTCTGGGAATTGGATGGAGGCAATCAAGGTATCTTTGAAGTCCGTGTGGGCAAGATAAGCGAGGAGCCTAGCATTCTTCCCCCCCCCATACTCATAAATACGAGCAGAGAGGTATAGCTGCTGCTTCTTGGTCAGATCTATCATGTGAAGTTGTAGCACCCTATGGCCATCTGTCAGCATACCCCGAGTCTCAGAGTAGGGAGCACCCGTGTGGCGAACGCGAGCCTCAAGAGCCTTTTGGAGGGCTTCCTGCATCGCCTGCCCCTTGGATCTATAACTCTTAATCCGGGAGATATAGGAGCCCCTAACAAACCGCCTTAAAGGCATCCCAGACAGGGCCTCCGGTAGCAGAGTCTACATTGAGAGACCAGTAGACAGCCATGTCAGTCAGAATGGCCTCAGATCTCTGGCGTAGAAATCCAGAGAGGACTGAGACGCCAGGTCCGAAACGAGGGCCGGTGACCCAAACTCAAACCCACCTGTACCATAGAGTGGTCAGACTCCATTCGGGACAGGTATGCCATGGACCGGACACAGGGCAGAAAGTCCCCCATGACCAGAGCATAGTCAAGTCTGGAAAGGGCAGCATAGGATCTAGACTGGCAGGAGTAAACTCTAGCAGTGGGATATTTCCAACGCCACATATCCATAAGTAGTGCACCACTCACGAAACAACTTGGACTCAGGCTGAAGCCTTTACAGTCTATCTAAATCAGTTTTTAACACTGAATTAATATCCCCAAGGATAAGCATAGGGCAAGTAGGCAGGGAGGAACAGTGGACACTGAGTTCAGAAAATACTGCAGCCGTGACCAGAGGAGGGAGATGCACCGCGACCAGAATCAGGGCGGTCTCATGGATGGACACATGTAGGATGAAATACTGTCCCTTAGGGTCAAGGATAACTTGGTGACATATGAAAGGTAACCCCTTACGGATAAGGACTGCCACCCCCCGGGCATAGTTAGAGTAAGTGGATTGATAGTGATGTGCCACCCAGTGTTTCCTGAGGGCCATCACCTTGGACTCCCATGAGGTGAGTTTCTTGGAGGAACAGGACATGTGGTTTAATATGCCTCAGTGCCCCAAAAACAGACGCTCTTTTAAATTTGGAGTCCAGTCCGCGGACATTCCACGAACAAACGGTTACCTCAGCCATGGGATTGGCAGTAAAATCACTGGGTTAAGGAGGGAAGGGAGAGAGAAGGGGTAGCCGGGAAGCACCCCACCACCAGTCAGAGTCACATGAACAAAGAAGGGTTGCAGTGCTGAACACACAAACATCCATACACTCACCATACATTCAAAATAAACAACAGGAAAAAAGGCGCACAAAAAGGTCAACAGTACCCCTGCCCCAAAAAAGAGGAGAGGGCCTATACCCCAATCTTGAACCATGCGAGGGGCGCATGGCCTGTAACAGAGCAAGGAAAATGTCAAAGAAAAAACAAAATAGTCAGTGTTCAATGACAATGTTCCAAAAGAAGGGGGGGGGGGTAAAAAAAAAAACCAAGGCAGCTAGACCAAGGCCAGGTACTCTCCTGCAGGAGATTGGTCTGATCACCAACAGTCAGCAGCAACTGATCAACAAAATAAAGAACCAAAGGTGAAAATCTGTGGGAAAATGACCAGGAAAACAGGGGTGGCAAGGAAACATCATTTCCAGCAGGGTCAGCATCAGGCAGGAGGCTTAGGAGGATGAGGCAGCGATTCCCACAAGGACAGGGCATCATGTGGGGACTGGAAAAAATAGGCTTTACCCTAGTAGGTGACCCGGAGCATAGCTGGGAACAGCATGGAGTATTGAATATCTTGCTCCCGGAGCTTCTGCTTGACACGCTGATAGCTGGCTCTACGGATGTGGACCGTCGCAGAGTAGTCTGGGAAGAGGGACACCACTGTGTTGTTAATCCGGAGACTGCCCTTCCTCTGGCGGCCCCCAAAATGGAGTCCCGGTCTCTGTAATTAAGAAGACGGATCACCATCGTACGGGGGGCCGCCCCTCAGGAAGGGGGCGTCCAGGCACCCGGTGGGCCCTTTCAATCACAAAGCAGGGGGAAAGCTGTTCACAGCCAAATTCTTGTTCAAGCCAGCTCTCCAGGAAGGCAACAGGGTCAGAGCCCTCCACACGCTCCGGCAACCCCACCAGGCGCAGGTTATTTCTGCGTAAACGGTTCTCGAGGTCATCGACCTTATCTTCCAGGGTGGCAATCTTCCCCCCATATGTGTTAAGTTTGGGCAGGATAGGAGCAACCGTGTCCTCCAAGTCACTAATGCGTTGCTCAGTTTCAGTGACCCGACCCCGCAAGTTGTGCATGTCCTGCCGCATAATAGCAAAGTCTATTTTCAGCCCATCCACCTTCCCCACAAGGTCCGCATGGTTTACTTTAATAATGGCCAGAACCTTCGCTAGAGTGGGCTCCTTACCGCCGTTTGCGGCCCCCGAGCCCAGGGTCGCTTGCAATGGGGACGGCTGCGGGGTCCGAATTCTCTGGTGAGGGTGACGGGGACACCTCCTGGCTGTCCCCAAAGAGGTCCGGAGTGGAGGCTGGTGATGCACTAGGCCCGAGGATAGTGCTGTGGCGGCCATCTTGGCCAGAGCGGGTGGTGATGTTCATCCTCGGCAGGGCTTGTTTCTTCACACGCTGCTTTACCATCCACCAATATGCCCTCCAGGGATGCAGGAGACACACTCGGAGGGATTAGGCATTAAAAGAATCGTGTGCCGGCAATTTGCGATCAGAATGGAGCAGGATTGTATAGGGAGAGACCGGAGCTGCTCAGGAACACGTCTGTTCACATCCCGCTGTGGCCACACCCCCAATTGCACATATTTGGCACATCTTTGAGTTTATGTACATTTGTTGTGCACTTATCACTGTATTTTATATGTTTTTCAATATTACATAGTCTATTATCCAGCGCTGCACTCTTTTCCATATCCACACTTTTAGACCATACACACTTTTTTCACTGCTGCCCCCCTGAAATGTCCCTAATTCTCTAATTCAAAAGTTGGGAGGTATGCCTAAAGGTACTTGTAAATAAGAGTTGACCCTATCCTGATTTCATGTCTGTAGGCAGCTTTAGATAGTCCTGGCCAACAACTATCAAGTAGTATAAATACATCTTCAAAAAAGCATCTGTTTTTTTTTAAAGCTATACTAGTATATTTACATTTTATCTTTTTCATCTGGGCTTGGCTAATATTACATCATATTGAGCATCACTTGCAATTATTGGACAGTTTCTACACTGTAAAAGGGTGAAAATGAGTTCCAGTCACTTTTCATGAAGAAAAGTGAAGAATCAGAAGAAATGCGCATGCACCACTGGCAGAGCTGGACACTGACACATGCAAATAGTGTATCCATACCCACAGAATAGCATATAAATGAACCTATCTATTATGTGCAAGTACAAAAACTGCCAAGCATAATTTGAGTTTCCATCTCTTCCAGATTGTACCTCTTGGCTGCTGCTAGGCTTAGAGCATCAACCTGTTAGGAGGCTACTTAGACATTTGATACTTTTTGAACAGAAGGGACAGATGTCTGAGAGGTTAGATTCCTCCACTTGTGTTTGGCTTTTATATTGCTAGCTACCATGCCTGCTATGCTAAGAAATATGGAGACTGTTGATATGGTAGTTTAAGCTCCCCTCACCCTAGTCTAATGCCGCGTACACATGACCGTTTTTAATGTCATGGAAAAAAACTAAGTTTTTCTCAACGTGATTCTTCTCAAGCCTGCCTTGCATACACACCATCGTGAAAAAAAAAATGCTTGAGCAAAGCGCGGTGACATACAACACGTACAACGGCACTATAAAGGGGAAGTTGCATTCGGATGGCGCCACCCTTTGGGCTGCTTTTGTTGATTTAGTGTTACCGCGTGTTAGTAAAAGTTTGGTGAGAGACGATTCGCGCTTTTCAGTCTCTGTGCTTTTCAGACCGTTACAGCATGACGAATGTGCTATCTCCGTTACGAACGCTTGTTTTACCAGAACAAGCGCTCCCGTCTCATAACTTGCTTCTGAGCAAGCGCGTTTTTTCCCATCGTTAAAGCGTACACACAAGCGTTTTTCACAATGAGAAAAACTACGACGTGAAAAACTACGAGAAAAAATAGAGCAGGTTCTAAATTTTTAATGCCCATTTTTTCTCGTAGAAAAATGCTCTGGAGCCTACACACGACCGTTTTTCACGACCAATTTTAAAAATAGCATGTTTCTCGTCATGAAAAATGGCCGTGTGTACGTGGCATAAGTGTGCTGATATAAGGACTTGCACTGCTCAAAAGTGGAGTCATCAGACAGATGCCCTGCTGCTGCTAGTAATTCTTTTTTGTGGGAAACTGTGTTAAATAATCAATTGTAAAAATCCAACTTCATCCCATTATCTCATGTCAGAGAAAGGATTTTGTTAGGAATTCTTCCAAATTCATGTTAACACTTTTCCCTTACATGACTTTGTTAGAACTTTTGATTACAACAGGTGCCAAAGAAAATCGTGGGGAGTCTTTTTTGGGAAGCTAATAGTCCAGGTAAGTCTGTCTCAAGGTCTTTTCGGCTTAATTTCCTATAACCAAGAGTTCCTGGCAGTATGGAGTATCTTTCATATTTTCCAAAATTAAGGGCGACTGACATTTTAAAAAGCTGTTGATGTCTTTAATGAGGATAGTGGTGTCTCTGTGAAGAGATATTCAGGAAGATCACTAAGATGTTCTGCTCTTTAGAGGTAGACCTTTTTTCACACAGAAAAGCCATCTACTTCCCAATGATCTCCAATTTTAGTATTCTTTCCAATGGGAATTATTCCAAAAATACGAAGAAAAACTGTTTTTGACAGAGTTGGAGTGATAGTGATTGTTGCAGAGTGTGGGAAGAGGACATCGTATTCTTTTAAATGTTCATTTCTCGTGGATCAGGCAGATCATCATCCAGTGGAAACTCTTACATTTAAGTTGATATAAAAGCACTTTGCAAAGAATGTGGCAACAATGGAGTCTTCCCGACGCGTTTCTTCTCCTAGGACATCATCTGGGGTGTGCCTCCACTGTTGCCCCCCTTGTGTATATATAGGAAAAGTGACCCCAATCAAGAGAGTTCATCCCCGGCCGCATTGTCAGTGGAAATGGCATTACTTCCTGGTTTTCCTAAGATGGCCGCCGGGCTTGTGTTCCAAGCCTCCATCTGGGGGCCTCTGACAAGGCCAAGCCTCGTTTTGGTCTCTGATATCACGCGACTCCCTGACTGAATGCCAGGAAGCTCTCACTGTGTGGATGATGTATCCAAGCCTCGTCCTGGCTGCAGAGACATGTGACATGATAATGAGTTTCAAGCCTCGCTCCGGGAAAGCCTGATGCAGTATATTAATCCGAAAGACAGAGAACTTAAAGGGGAAGTACCTTAATTGGGTCAAATATGACATATATCGCCACTCTTAAAATGGTCAACATAAATGATAAAAAATTGTATAATAAAGAAAAAAAAACTATATAATGGGAAAAAGGTTATGTAAAAACATTAGCCAATCCTGTTAAAGGTGCTATTAGATATTAAGTAAAAACCGTATATAAAATATATGCATAAATATATATATTAAAAAAATGACACTGTCGGCAAAATACTATAATCGCATCCCTAGGTGAAAACCTCACGGTTACTGGTATAATCACATGAGAATACCCGTGAAATGAACTCTCCTGTATGGGTCATAAACATTTATGATAGACCTATCTGGCAAGAACATGGTGATCATGGTGTAATTTGTAGTGTCTGTAGTGTCCGGGTGGGAGAACATATTGCCCTTATCAAAAGTGGGGACACTAAGCATACCGTGCCCAGACACTACAAATTACACCATGATTGTAACCCAAAGGGCACCCAGTTTCTGGTTATTGACCAGTTTATTCCACCCTGGAGGGGCGGAGCTATGACTAGGGGGGTCTCCCAATTAGAGACTTTTTGGATATACGAACTACAGTCCCATACACCATCAAGTCTAAACGTTGAGTGGGATATCAATTCATTTATCGATAAATCTTAATGAACATCGGGCATTGCTAAATGGAGGTACTCTAACTTTTTCCCATTCTTTTATTTTTTTATTTCATTCTTTATTCCCTCTTTATATATGTATTTTCATATGTAATTTTATATCATACATTTTATGTATAAGAGATTTTTATACATGTAATATGCTCTATAACTGAGTCACTGTCTATGCCAGATAAGTCTATCATAATGTTTATGACCCATACAGGAGAGTTCATTTCACGGGTATTCTCATGTGATTATACCAGTAACCGTGAGGTTTTCACCTAGGGATGCGATTATAGTATTTTGCTGACAGTGTCATTTTTTTAATATATATATTTATGCATATATTTTATATACGGTTTTTACTTAATATCTAATAGCACCTTTAACAGGATTGGCTAATGGTTTTTACATGACCTTCTTCCTATTATATAGGATTTTTTTCTTTATTATACAATTTTTTACAATTTTTTATCATTTATGTTGACCATTTTAAGAGTGGCGATATATATGTCATATTTGACCCAATTTAAGGTACTTCCCCTTCAAGTTCTCTGTCTTTCAGATTAATATACTGCATAAGGCTTTCCTGGAGCGAGGCTTGGAACTCATTACCATGTCACATGTCTCTGCAGCCAGGACGAGGCTTGGATACATCATCCACACAGTGAGAGCTTCCTGGCATTCAGTCAGGGAGTCGCGTGATATCAGAGACCAAAACGAGGCTTGGCCTTGTCAGAGGCACCCAGATGGAGGCTTGGAACACAAGCCCGGCGGCCATCTTAGGAAAACCAGGAAGTAATGTCATTTCCACTGACAATGCGGCCGGGGATGAACTCTCTTGATTGGGGTCACTTTTCCTATATATACAAGGGAGGCAACAGTGGAGGGACACCCCAGATGATGTCCTAGGAGATGAAACGCGTCAGGGGGACTCCATTGTTGCCACATTCTTTGCAAAGCGCTTTTATATCAACTTAAATGTAAGTGTTTCCACTACTTTAAATTTTGATTTATATACAAAGTTACCCTATGTGGCTGTTTCTTTTCTCTATTACATGATACTTACCTGCTCATATTGATTGGGATTTTCCCGGACCACTACTGCATATGAGGTTATCTGCTAAGAGGTCATCTTTCTTCTGCGGTTTCTCTTTCCATGTTGATGTTTGGCCATTTCCAGCACAGCAATTTGCAGCATACAGATTGTCCAGGTTCCATCGTGGTTCCACCACACCAAGCCCGTTTGACCCACTGAACATATGTTCCTCTGGGTTCAAACTATCTGGTAAGCTCCTTACCTATTGGTGGTGGTTCTCTTCATCTTCTCACCGTCACCTTTCCCTTCAAAGTCTTCACCCACTTTTGAATTTCACCATTGCCTTCATTTTTGAATTACTTTAGGACACTCAGTTGCACAAGTTTTCACTTGTATTTCGCATATAGACATTTTGTATATATGAGGACTTCTTACTGTTTTTACTTAATATTTGAGTGTCTTTTTTTATATTGCACCATTTTTATATACTCATTTGAGTGCGTCATGCATTCTTGTTAATTTTTTTGATTAGCGCTACACTTTTTGTTTCCACGCTTTTTACTATTTGTCTACTTGTTGTGTTCGCGCTGCCCTCTGGATAAGCTGCTGAATTATTTTGTATGCTAGATCATCATCCAGGCCTATGCCCTTAAGGGGCGGGCGCCTCCTTTTCCTGTCACGGCGCATTCAACCAGGGCTATTGGTGCCTCTTGGGCTTTCCGACACCAAGCGTCTCTCTCACAAGTGTGTAAGTCGGCGACATGGTCGTCCGTTCACACCTTTTCAAAGTTTTACAAGGTTGATGTGATTGCAACTTCGGATGCTAGCTTCGGCCGCAAAATTTTGCAGGCGGCTGTTTGAGGTTGCAACTCCTCCGTTGAGGAGCTCTGCTTGTTTGGGGTGAAATTTAGTTTTTTGATTGCTGTTCCCACCCCTAGTTTTTTGACACTGCTTTGGGACGTCCCAACTGTCAAGAATTAATGAGCTGTGTCCGTCCATGGATGAAAAGAGAAAATAGGATTTTTTGTACTCACCGTAAAATCCTTTTCTCTGTCGTCCATGGACGGACACAGCACCCACCCCTCCTTTTTTGGTCTGTACTGCTTTTTACGAACTGAGCTGCTGACTGCAGGGTGGAGGGTTATGTCCGGAGGGACCTCCCCCTGGGCGGAGCTGTTCAACTCTGTTAAAGTAACATGTATTTAAATATCTAACATGTTCTGCCTAGTCCTCTCCTATAGAACAGGAACATAACCCAACTGTCAAGAATTAAGGAGCTGTGTCCGTCCATGGATGACAGAGAAAAGGATTTTACGGTGAGTACAATAAATCCTATTTACTCTTTCGTCCATGGACCAACACAGCTTCTCTATTGACAAAGTGGGTATTATCCGTTAATTAGGAGTGACTAGGCAGAAAACTTGTAAAAAGTGTTGCATCACACCTTCTACAGTACCGCCCAGGGGGCGGACCCTCTGGGTATATCCCGTCAGTCTGCATCTCGCAGATCAGTTTTTTTCTGTCTAGCAAGGAGTAGGACATGGCTACCTTCGGGCTCATTGGTCTGGGGGAAAAAGATTTTTTTTTTGCTACATTTTTTTGGGTTTCCTGCGATCTTCGATCAATTGCCGACTGGGTGACAGGCGGGATCCTCGATCCTTGTAGTCTCCCCAGTTTCGGCCATCGAGCGTGTGCCGACCCTAGCTACGCGCTGGGTTTTCCACGACATGCCCGTCGCTCCACGAGTGGCCGGTGAGCCTACGCTCCAGGGCCTGCATTGGACTGCTCAGCTTCGGCTGACCTTACGGCCGAGTCGCAGCAGCCTGGCTGGTGAGCGTCACACTCCAGGGCATACATATGATCGTCCCCTTGGGTCCAATCACAGCATGCCTGGCCAACAGTCACCTTCCGTGCGCGGACGATGATCTGTTTGGAATGACTTCCAGCATAATACATGCATGATAGGTAAGTAAATTCCCCTGCCTCGGCTGGGTGATTTGGCTGGACATTCCTGGAGAGACCAAGTAAGTGGTTGTGGCCCCTTTCTTACCCCTCTCCCTGCCTTTCCCTCCTCCCTGGGCTTCTAGCTAAAGGTTGCTGGGTGCTGGGGGTCACCTAAGGGGTTCCACTGGCGCGGGGCTGGCTGTAACTAACATTTAAAAGAAATGTAATTTCTGCTTATCTGAATGTGCTTCCTCCTCCATGCTGTCGGCGGCTATTTTGTGGTGGTCCATGCCGGGTTCGGCCTATAGTGACTGCCCGGCGGCCATCTTCCTGTGGTTTCGGCACCATTTTCTTGTAGTTCCACACCCACTGGCCTCTATCGACTGATCGCTGGCCATGTTTGTAATGATCCACGCTGTATGTATATATTGCCGTTCGGTGGCCATCTTTTTGTCGTCTAAGGCTGCTTTGGCCTCTATCTTCAGCTCGGCGGCCATTTTCTTAGAGCCCACATTATCTTCCATAGAGACGTTTTGGCGGCCATTTTGCGAGAGTCTCCGGCCTCTAGGGTGCATTACACTGGCGCGAAAAATTCACACAGGAAGCGCTGATAAAAGAAGCAGACTGACACAGCAGCAGTGGGACAGCATCACCGGTGCAGCACACGGCAGCATAGCAGTAACGGTCCAGGGTGGTGAGTCCTCTAGGTGACCCAGCATCTCTGCAGCGCAGGAGGGTGGCCTATTGATATTTTGCCTGGAGCCCTGTGGATGACAGCGTGTGGTCAGCATGGCATCTGAGCCAGGTGTCTTCTCCCCTGAAACACCAGATTTAGCAGCTGGTGCCCCTGAGGTGTCTATGGACGCTATGTCAGCAATCCTAGAGGCTTTTGCTGCCAGGGTGGAAGCAGCACACGGGAATACAGGGGGTAGTAAACGCCCCCCTCCCCTGCAATCTTCTGGGGATATTTCTGAGACAGAACCAGGTCCAGCTATGGCTCATGGCCCATATTCTGACGCATTAGAGACTGCAGACCGTGACCGATCGGACAGTAAGGATGACTCCAAGTCCAGGTCAGTACGCAAGATGGCTTTGGTATCTCACCTTATTACTGCAGTGCGGGATACGCTAAAGTTGGAAAATACTGCAGAAGCAGCAGAGACTCCAGTCCCCTTTGGGTTTCGTAAACCTGCCTGCACTGCTAAGGTGTTCCCTTGTGTGTCTTATTTTGATAAACTCTTATACAAGGAATGGGAGAACACACTGAGGGTCTTTACAGCCCCAAAGAGGTTTGCGGTACGGTACCCCTTTGAGGAGAGTTTTCTGAAGAAATGGACCTCTCCCCCCTATAGTGGACCCTCCGGTGTCCAGACTTAATATAGCTACCACTATTCCAGTAGAAGGGGCTCCTGTTTTCAAGGACCCTGTGGATAAGAAGGCTGAAGCACTCGCTCGCTACCTATACTCAGTGGTAGGCTCGGCAGTACGCCCGGCATTGGCGGGGGCCCTAGTGTCTCAGACACTTACTGAATGGGCAAAATTGCTACTCCAGGGGTTAAAGGAGCGAGATGCTCCTCCTGATGAGATAACTTTGGCCGACCAGTTGGTCCAGGGCTTTAAGTTTGTCTGCGAGTCAGACATGGATACTATTCCCCTGCTGTCAAAAGCTTTGCTTTATGCAGTAGCTATATGCCGCCTGATCTGGCTAAAGGGCTAGTCTGCAGACCAGACTTCCAAGAAAGCTCTGTTGGATCTGCCTTTTAAGGGCAACAGAATTTTTGGGGCTTCTCTGGATGACATCAGGAGGTAAAAGCACTTTGCTTCCCCAAACTAGCAAGGGTAAGGGGCCACGCCAAGGGCAAGGGCCCTTCTTTACTGCACGCAAGCGTTTTTTTTGTCCCCCTAGGGCGACAGGGAAAAGACCCCAGGCTGACAAGGCGCCTGCCCAAGGACAAAAGCGTCCTTGGTCCCGCAGACCCAACAAGCCTGCGGACAAATCTGCGTCCGCATGAAGGTCCGCCCCCACCCAGCTCTCGGATGGGGGGACGTCTTGGCAAATTTGCGACTCAGTGGACAGCTCTAGTCTCCGACAGGTGGGTTTGCGAAGTAATCTCCTCAGGCTACAAGATAGAATTTCTATCTTGTCCACCGGACAGATTTGTCACCTCCAATCTCCAGCTACTACCGACCCGTCGGGAGGCCCTGTATGGGGCGGTCCAGGGTCTACTGGAACGCGGGGTAATTATTCCAGTTCCAGAACAGGAACGGGGTCAGGGTTTTTACTCAAATCTGTTCATTGTGCCGAAGAAGGAGGGGGTTCGTCCAATCTTGGATCTCAGAGCCCTCAATTGCTTTGTGAAGGTACAAAGATTTTGGATGGAGTTGGTTCGATCTGTAGTCACGGCTCTCCATCCGGGGGACTTTCTAGCCTCCTTGGACATCAAGGACGCATACCTGCATGTCCCCATATACTCCAGACACCAGAGGTTTCTGCGATTTGCTATCGGGAAGAACCACTACCAGTTTGTGGCCCTCCCGTTTGGCCTTGCCTCAGCACCCAGGACGTTCACCAAGGTGCTCGCTCCGATTCTGGCACTTCTAAGACAGCGGGGTATCGCTATCATGAGCTACTTGGACGACCTTCTACTGAAGGCCCCTTCAAGCTCAGAATTAGAGGTAAGCGTGTCCATGATTCTGGATTCCTCAGAGGCAAAGGTATTCCTCCCTGTGGAGAAGTTGCAGACCCTCCGGGCTGCAGTATGGCAGCTGACTTCCAGAAATTGGTCGTCACTCCGTTTTTGCATGCGAGTGTTAGGCCTCATGGTAGCCTCCTTCGAGGCGGTCCCATATGCTCAATACCACACAAGTGTTACAGAAGGAAGTTCTGTCCAGATGGAACAGATGTCCATCATCTCTGGATTATCAAATCCGAGTGAGCCACCTAGTCAGGAGATCCCTGGTATGGTGGCTGACAGCACCGGCTCTAATGGCCGGGCAGTCATTTCTTCCGGTTTACTGGATAGTGATCAGGAGTCTGGGGTGTTCAGTCGGCGCAAGGTCGCTGGACCCCAGAGGAATCCCGCCTGCCGATCAATGTCCTGGAAATCCGGGCGATCATGCTGTGCCTCTTCAAATGGTCTCAGAGGCTGCAAGGGCGTCCGGTCAGGATCCAGTCAGACAACGCCACAGCAGTGGCATATGTCCATCATCAAGGAGGAACAAGAAGCTCAGCTGCAGCATCGGAGGTCGCTCGCATCCTGAAGTGGGCAGAGAGGAGCGTACCGGCACTGTCGGCCGTGTACATTCCGGGTGTGGAAAACTGGCAGGCGGACTACATGAGCCGCCAGATGCTGGACCAGGGAGAATGGTCCTTACACCCGGAGGTGTTCCAACTCCTCTGCCAAAGATGGGGCACACCAGACTTAGATCTTCTGGCTTCCCGACTCAATCGTAAGGTATTGAGGTTTGTGGCCCGGTCAAGAGACCCATGGGCAGACGCAACGGACGCGTTGGTGGCATCGTGGGGTCAGTATCCGCTAATCTATGCCTTCCCTCCCTTAAGGCTTCTTCCTCTTCTGCTCAGCAGAGTGGAGGCAGAGGGAATTCCAATGATCCTAATCGCTCCAGATTGGCCTCAGCGTCCTTTGTACGCCGATCTAGTACGTCTGGTAGCAGACGTCCCCTGGCGCCTACCACTACGGAAGGACCTGCTATCGCAAGGTCCCATACTTTATCCTGCTTTACGGTCACTGGCTTTAACGGCATGGCTGTTGAGAACCAGGTACTGAGAGACCGGGGCCTGTCAGATTCAGTAATCTCTACTATGAGAAGTGCTCGGAAACTGTCCTCTAGGAAGGTTGATCACCGCACTTGGAAGGCCTACATCTCCATGTGTGAGGAAATGAAATGGCATCCACGTTCTTATTTGGTTTCCAGAATCCTGCTGTTTTTACAGCATGGGGTGGACCAAAGGCTTGCCCTAAGTACGATTTAAGGGGCAGATATCTGTCCTGGCTGTCTTTTTTCAGCGACCCCTGGCGGCTCACTCTCTCGTGAGTACTTTTGTGCAGGGGGTTCGACATGTGGCCCCTCCGGTCCGCCCCCCGCTACCTCCGTGGGACTTGAACCTGGTCCTCTTGGTGCTTCAGAAGGCACCGTTTGAGAATATTAGAGATATTCCCCTGTTGACACTTTCTCAGAAAGTGGTCTTTTTGGTGGCTGTTACATCAGTTAGACGAGTCTCTGAGCTGGTAGCCTTGTCCTGCAAGGTTCCCTATTTGGTTCTCCACAAGGATAAGGTGGTGCTGCGGCCGCAGCCTTCCTTTCTTCCGACGGTCGTTTCGGCTTTTCATCTCAATGAAGACATTGTACTTCCATCCTTGTGTCCTCATCCGTCGAATCCTAAGGAGTCGGCGTTGCATTCCTTGGACGTTGTCCGAGCTTTGAGAGTGTACTTATCTGCAACTTCCCTGTTCTGGAAGTCAGACTCACTGTTTGTTTCGGTGGCTGGTCCCAAGAAGGGCCAAGCAGTCTCGTCGGCCACCATCTCTAGGTGGATCCGACAGATAGTAATCCAGGCTTACGCCTTATAGGGTGAAGCGCCCACCTTTCCTGTCACGGCGCATTCCACCAGGGCAATAGGTGCCTCTTGGGCTTTCCGACATCAAGCGTCTGTTTCCCAATTATGTAAAGCGGCGACTTGGTCGTCCGCTCACACTTTCACAAAATTCTACAAAGTTGATGTAGGTGCATCTTCGGATGCCTCTTTCGGCCGCAAGGTTTTGCAAGCGGCTGTTTAGAGTTGCAGCTCCTCCGTTGGAGTAGTGCTGTTTTGTGTTTGGGGTGAAGTTTATTTTTATGCTGTTACCACCCCTCGTTTTTTCTCTGACACTGCTTTGGGACGTCCCACTTTGTCAATAGAGAAGCTGTGTCGGTCCATGGACGAAAGAGTAAATAGGATTTTTTTACTCGCCGTAAAATCCTTTTCTCTGAGTCCATGGATCGACACAGCACCCACCCCTCCTTCTAAGTTTGTACTGCTGTTTGACGAACTGATCTGCGAGATGCAGACTGAGGGGATATACCCAGAGGGTTCGCCCCCTGGGCGGTACTGTAGAAGGTGTGATGCAACACACGGTCCATGGACTCAGAGAAAAGGATTTTACGGTGAGTAAAAAATCCTATTTTTCCCACAAATAGAGCTTTCTTTTGGTGGTATTTGATTACCCCTGCGATTTTTATTTTTTGCGCTATAAACAAAAATAGAGCCACAATTTTTAAAAGAATGCAATATTTTTTACTTTTTGCTATAATAAATATCCCCAAAAAATATATAAAACATTTTTTTTTTCCTCAGCTTAGGCCGATAAGTATTCTTCTACATATTTTTGGTAAAAAAAATAGCAATAAGCGTTTATTGATTGGTTTGCGCTAAAGTTATAGCGTCTACAAAATAGGGGGTAGTTTTATGGCATTTTTATTATTATTTTTTTTTATACTAGAAATGTCGGCGATCAGCGTTTTTTTTATTTTTTTTATCGAGACTGCGACATTATGGCGTACACATTGGGCACTTTTGACACATTGTCATTTTTACAGCGATCAGTGCTATAAAAATGCACTGATTACTGTAAAAATTACACTGGCAGTGAAGGGGTTAACTACTAGGGGGCGCTGAAGGGGTTAAGTGTGACCTAGGGAGTGATTCTTACTGTTAGGGGGCGTGGCTTGCCGTGACACGTCACTGATCGTTATTCCCGATGAGAGGGAACACGATCAGTGACAGTGTCACCTAGGCAGAACGGGGAGATGTTGTGTTTACATTAACATCTCCCCGTTCTTCAGCGCTGTGACCCGATCGTGGGACACTGGCGGGGATCGGGTCCGCGGGTCCCGTGGGCGCTGTTGCAGAGCTCGCAACAGGGTCACGAGCGCGCCGCCGGCGAGGGCGCGCGCGACCACACAACCGGCAATTCAAAGGGGACATATATATACGCCCTTTTGCCTGTCCGTGCCATTCTGTCGACATACATCTGCGTGCGGCGGTCGGTAAGCAGTTAAAATTAAAACCACACGCTTCATGGTTCGTATACACCAGTTTGCCTCCAGGCCTATAGAACAGTTGTGTTACGCTGCCACACAGTCAAAAAAAACAAGTGATGACTGTATGTGATGGCATGCCAAGATTTGTCCTAAAATTTGATTTATCTTCATGTTGTGGTCTGGCTTTTATAGCGGAAGAGGTGAATGTTAAGGGTTCCTTCTACCTGCAATGCAAAGAAACAGGCCCGTTGGCTCACCTAGTTAGTAAAGCAGGTTAACTGTAAAGTACTTATTTTAAAGCGGAGCTCCACCCAAAAGCGGATGCTCTGCTTATCTGCCTTCCCCCTCCGGTGCCACATTTGGCACCTTTCGGGTGGGAGGGGGGAGCGGGTACCTGGTTTTGACAGGTGCCCATCCCCACTTCCGGGAGACCTCACCACAGCGAGAAGTTCTCCCCCCTCTGCCTTTCCCTTACCATCGGGCCATTCATAAAGCGCAGACCCCTTCACACATGCGCAGTAGGGAACCGGCTGTGAAGCCGCAAGGCTTCACTGCCGGTCTCTCTTACAGGCAGGGCCACCATCATTGGGTACAGGCAGTACACCTGTAAGGGGCCCGGAGGTCCCTAGGGTCCCGGATGGCAACCCCCCTTTTTTTTTGTAAAGGGCCCAGAGGTCCCCAGGGCCCCGGATGGCAACCCCCCTTTTTTTTTTGTTCTTCTTTTTTGTTCGTCAGCACCCAAAGCCCCCCCCCCCCGACCTCAACAATTTGCGGCGGCAGCACCCCTCTGCTTCTCAATTTGCGGAGGCAGCACCCCCCCCGGTTCTCCTCTGCTCCAGGGGGCCCATGCCCGAAGCTGTGTAAGGGGCCCCAAAATTCCTGGTGGCGGCCCTGCTTACAGGCAATGGCGGCGGCAGCACCAGAGAGCCAATAGAATCATCAGCTGGGGTGCTGACTTCCCTGGATTCCAGGACAGTTAAGTGTCCTAATATTAAAAGTCAACAGCTACAGTATTTGTAGCTACTGACTTTTATTTTTTGTGGGGGGGCCTGGATTTCGTCTTTAAAGTGAATTTACATTTTCAGATGTTTCTGAGAAAAAGACCTCTTGGCAGATTGCAAACATTTCTGAACATTCTTGCAGTGTCTCTGTCCCCACACAGACTGGGGACATACTGAAGTATCCCTCATTAACATACCACAATGCAGGAGTCTAGATTCTATATCTGTAACCCTTTGTTAATATGATGTTCAAATCTAGTTTCCAATTGATAAAGAGATCTGTCAGCACAATATAGACAGGGTTAATTATGGTAAACTTAAACTTCCCAACCCGCTTGCTGTCCACAAGAATTTATTTTAAGTAGTAAAAAGTAAAATAAATTGTAAGTAAAAAGCTGATTTTTAAATGATCTTTAAAGTTATGCAGTTAGAATAAAATGATAAATGCAGTATAAAGTTGATGTCATCCCAATTTAACTATAAAAGTGGAAACACACTTTAAGGGAATGAGATGAGGCTTTTAATTTCTGTGCTAATCTCTGTAATTCCAAATGTTTTTTACCTAGTGTGTCATTTTGTAGAAGTGCTTCTGGTAACTGTAGGAAGGAAGAGAGGAAGATTGGTAACTAGTTTTAATTTGTGGGGCGTTCAACGGGACACGCTGCATTGTGCATTCTAGGTCCCCTAATCAGATGAAGGTGGTCAGGTGCAAGGCGTTGCCCAATCAGGGCACAGAGCACAGTCCGAGCCATGATTGGACAAGATCACGATGTCCAATCATGGCTCGGTGCTCATAGTCCCACCCCACACTATAAAAGGTTCCTTCCCACAGAAACCTTTTGCAATCTATTGTTGAAGTGGAGATACTAGAAGCAACCTGAGCCCTGCTCTAGCTGAGTTAGTGTATTATTGTGACTCTGAATGTAGAGTGTTCGTGTAGCATTAGTATAGTTATAGTGTAGTGTCACTGTAGTGTGTTAGTTTAGTGCAGTGTTTAACACAGCATTACATAACATCTATTGCTGTATACAGTACTGTATATCCCATTTATTTATTTATTTTGGTTGCTGCGTTGTTTTTTTTCCCCCCTGGCCACAGTCTTTCTGGCTACGACACTGTTGTTCCCCCTTTTTATCTTCTTTTATTTTTTTTTATAGTTTTTACATTTCTGTCAGCGGCAGTCCTCAAATTAAAGTGCACCAAGCAATTCTCATTGAATAAAGTTCATAATTTCAAGCACGTATTAAATTTGGGTAATAAACCCGCCGTCATGTTTGGGAGGCCAACAAGGAGAGGCAGACATTCCCATGTCACTATGAGGGGGCCAGCAGTGTCTGTGTCCACAGGCAAAGGTGGACATGGTCTGTCCTCAGGCAGGGCACGTTATTCTCTGTTTAGTAATGTTGCCTGTGCTATCCAGCCACAGCATGCAGAGGAGGTAGTGAACTGGCTTACTAAACTATCCTCATCATTCTTATCCTCTATCACCCATGCTGAGACTAGTGCACAGTCCACCGCTGCTGCCAGAGCGCCTTTATTCTACCTCCTTGTCCAGAGCTAGTCCTACCATAGCCCCAGCATCATGAGTGGAGGAGTCAGCTGAATTTTTTGAACACAGCATCATCACCCACTTGCTTCTTGACTATGCATAGGCGTTACTTGATTCTGATGTTGGTTCTGAGGTTGAGGAAGGTAGTAACATGAGCCTACAGAGAGGGGAGAACACTGATAAACAACAAATTGGCAGTCATGTTCCCCCAGCCGCAGCATAATGCCAAGTTGGCTCCAGTGACAATGAGAATGGAGGGGGAGGATGATGACGAGGTCACTGACTTTACTCTTTCGTTCATGGACCGACACAGCTTCCAATGGACAAATGGGTATTATCCGTTATTTAGGAGTGACTAGGCAGAAAAAAATTGTAAAAAGTGTTGCATCACACCTTCTACAGTACCGCCCAGGGGGCGGACCCCCTGGGTATATCCCCTCACTCTGCATCCCGCAGATCAGATTTTTTCTGTCTAGCAAGGAGTAGGACATGGCTCCCTTCGGGCCCATTGTGCCAGGGAATTTTTTAATTTTTTTCTACAATTAGCTTTTTTTGGTCCTGCGATCTTCGATCAACTGCCGACTGGGTGACAGGCTGGGTCCTCGATCCTTGTAGTCCCCCCAGTTTCTGCCATCGAGCGTGTGCCGACCCTAGATACACGCTGGGTTTTCCACGACATACCCGTCCCTCTATGGGTGGCTGGTGAGGCTACGCTCTAGGGCCTGCATCGACCGCTCAGCTTCGGCTGACCTTAAGGCCGAGTCGCAGAAGCCTGTCCAGTGAGCCAACGCTCCAGGGCATGCATATGATCGTCCCCTAGGGTCCAATCACAGCCTGGCCGACAGTCACCTCCGTGCGCGGATGATGATCTGTCCGGAATGTCTTCCAGAATGAGACACGCAGAAAGGGTAAGTAGCTCCCCCCGCTTCGGCAGGGTGACATTGGCTGGACATTCCCGGAGAGATCAAGTAGGTGGTTATGACCTCTTTCCTTCCTCTCTCCCTGCCTTCCCTCCTCCCTGGGCTCTGAGCTAAAGTCGCTGGGTGCTGGTCACCATGGGGGGGGCTCCATCTGGAGCGGGGCTGCGCTGTGTTTGTCATTTAAAGAGTGTCATTTTGCTTACCTGTGTGTGTGTGTGTGTGTGTGTGTGTGTGCTTCTCCCTCCATGCTGTTGGTGGCTATTTTGCGATGGTCCATGCCTGTTGGCCTCTACCGACTGTTCGGTGGCCATGTTTCTTAGAATTCTCACTTGTATGTATATACTGCCGATCGGCGGCCATTTTGTTGTGGTCCACAGCCATTTTTGCCTCTATATTCAGGCTCGGCGGCCATTTTTTTAGAGCCCACATTGATATATACAGCCGCTTGGCGGCCATTTTGCGGTAGTCTCCGGCCTCTAGGGTGCATTCTCTGGCGCGAATTTTCACAGAAGACGCTGATAAGAATCAGACTGACACAGACAGCGGTGGGATAGAATCACAGGCGCAGCACACGGCAGCATAGCAAGTACCGTTTCAAGGGTGGCGAGTCCTCCGGGAGACCCTGCATCTCTGTATCAGCTAGGAGAGTGGCCTATTGATACCTTCCCTGGAGCCCTGTGGGTGTCAGCGCATGGGTCAGCATGGCGTCTGAAGCACACGTTTTTTCCCCTAAAACACCTGATTTGGTGGCTAGTGCCCCTGATGTTCCTATGGACGCTATGTCGGCAATCCTAGAGGCTTTTGCTGCCAGGGTGGAAGCAGCACACGGGAACATGGGGGGTAGTAAATGCAATCTTCCGGGGATTATTCTGATGCAGAACCAGGCCCAGCTATGGCTCAGGACCCAGATTCTGATGCATAAGTGACTGCAGACCGGGACCAAGCAGACAGTGAGAATGACTCCAAGTCCAGGTCAGTACGCCAAAGGGCTTTGGTATCTGACCTTATTACTGCAGTGTGGGATACACTAAAATTGGAGAATGCAGCAGAAGCAGCAGAGACTCTGATCGCCTTTGGGTTCCGTAAACCTACCCGCACTACTAAGGTGTTTCCTTGTGTGTCTTATTTTGATAAGCTCTTATACAAGGAGTGGGAGAACCCATCAAGGGTTTTTACGCCCCCAAGGAATCTTGCGGTACGGTACCCCTTTGAGGAGAGTTTTCTGAAGAAATGGACCTCTCCCCCAATAGTGGACCCTTCGGTGTCCAGACTTAATAAAGCTACCACAATTCCAGTTGAAGGGGCTCCTGTTTTCAAGGACCCTGTGGATAAAAAATCTGAAGCACTCACTCGCTACCTATACACAGTGGTAAGCTCAGCGGTGCGCCCGGCATTGGCGGGGGCCTTAGTGTCTCAGACACTTACTGAGTGGGCAAAATTGCTGCTCCAGGGGTTAAAGGAGCGAGATGCTCCTCCTAATGAGATCACTTTGGCCGACCAGTTGGTACAAGGCCTTAAGTTTGTCTGAGAGTCAGACATGGACACTATCCCCTTGCTGTCCAAAGCTTCGGTTTATGCGGTAGCTATACGCCGCCTGATCTGGCTAAAGGGCTGGTCTGCAGACCAGGCTTCCAAGAAGGCTCTGTTGGATCTGCCTTTTAAGAGTGACAGACTTTTTGGAGCCTCTCTAGATGACATCATCAAGGATGCCACAGGAGGTAAAAGCACGTTGCTTCCTCAAACCATAAAGGGCAAGGGACCACGCCAAGGGCAAGGGCCCTCCTTTACTGCACGCGAGCGTTTTTTTCGTCCGCCTAGGGTGACAGAAAAAAGACCCCTGGCCGACGGAAACCCCTGCGCAAGGACAAAGACGTTCTTGGTCCCGCAAGCCCAACAAGTCCACATAAAGGTCCGCCCCCACCCAGTTCTCGGGTGGGGGGACGTCTTCACAAAGTTGCGACTCAGTGGGCATCTCTGATCTCCGACCAGTGGGTTTGCAAAGTGATCTCGGGTTAAAAGCCAGTTCCAGAGCTCAACCCATGTCTGCCCCTTCTAAGACAGAGGGGAATCGCTATCATGGGCTACTAGGACGACCTTCCTCTGAAGGCCCCTTCAAGCTCAGAATTAGAGGTAAGCATGTCCATAACCTATCAGACTCTCCGAGACTGTGGTTGGGTATAAAACACGCAAAGGTCAGTATTGGTGCCGACTCAACACCTAGTGTATCTGGGGTTGATTCTGGATTCCTTAGAGGTAGCCTCCTTCGAGACGGTCCCATATGCTCAAGATCACACTCGAGTGTTACAGATTCAGGTTCTGTCCAGATGGAACAGATGCCCATCATCTCTGGATTATCTAATCTGGGTAAGCCACCTAGTCAGGAGATCCCTGAGAGGGTGGCTGACATCACCGGCTCTCTTGGCCGGGAGGTCATTACTTTCTGTTCATTGGATTATGATCACGACGGACGCCAGCCTTACAGGAGCCCGCCTGACGATCAAGATCCTGGAACACCGGACGATCAGGCGGTGCCTCTTCAGATGATTTCAGAGGCTGCAAGGACGTCCAGTCAGGATCCAGTCAGACAATGCCACAGCTGTGGCAGATGTCAATCATCAGGGAGGAACAAGAAGCTCAGCTGCGGCATCGGAGGTTGCTCGCAGCCTGAGGCGAGCATAAAGGAGTGTACCGGCACTGTCGGCCGTGTACATTCCGGGTGTGAAGAATTGGCAGGCGAGTCGCCAAATGCTGGACCAGGGAGAAGGGTCCTTACACCCGGGTTGGGTTCCAGCTCCTCTGCTAAAGAAGGGGCACGCCACACATAAATATTTTGGCGTCCCGACTCAATCGGGAGGTATTGAGGTTTGTGGCCCGGTCAAAGGACCCAGGGGCAGACGCAATGGAAGCGTTGGTAACATCGTGGGGTCAGTATCAGCTAATCTAGGCCTTCCCTCCCATGAGGCTCCTTCCCCAGCTGCTTCACAGAACAGAGGCAGCGAGAATTCCAAGGATTCTGATCACTCCAGATTGGCCTCCGCATCCTTGGTACGCCAACCTAGTACGTCTGGTAGCAGGTCCCATACTCAGTCCTGCTTTACAGTCTCTGGCTTTAATGGCAGGGCTATTGAGAACCAGGTACTGAGGGACAGGGGCCTGTCAGATTCAGTAATCTCTACTATGATAAGTGCTCGGAAGCCATCCTCTAGGAAGGTTTATCATCGCACTTGGCCTACATTTCCATGTGTGAGGAAATGAAGTGGCATCCGCGTACTTATTTGGTTTCCAGAATCCTGCTGTTTTTACAGCATGGGGTGGACCAAAGGCTTGCCTTAAGTACTATTAAGTGGCAGATATCTGCCCTGGCTATCTTTTTTCAGAGACCCCTGGCGGCTCACTCTCTCGTGAGTACATTTGTGCAGGGAGTTCGAAATGTGGCTCCTCCGGTCCGTCTCCCCCTACCTCCTTGGGACTTGAACCTGGTCCTCCCGGTGCTTCAGAAGTCACCGTTTGAGAATATTAGGGAGATTCCCTTATTGACACTTTCTCAGAAAGTGGTCTTTTTGGTGGCTGTTAGATCAGTTAGATGAGTTTCTGAGCTGGCAGCCTTGTCCTGCAAGGCTCCCTATCTGATCTTCCACAAGGATAAGGTGGTGATACGGCCGCAGCCTTCCTTTCTTCCAAAAGTCGTTTCAGCTTTTCATCTCAACGAGGACATCGTACTTCCATCCTGGTGTCCTCATCCGTCGAATCCTAAGGAGTCGCCGTTGCATTCCTTGGGCATTGTCCGAGCTTTGAGAGTATACCTACCTGCTACTTCCCTGTTCCAGAAGTCAGGCTCACTGTTTGTTTCGGTGGCTGGTCCCAAGAAGGGCCTAGCAGTCTCATCGGCCACCATCTCTAGATGGGTCCGACAGATGGTAATCCAGGCCTACGCCTTAAAGGGTCAAGAGCCCCCCTTTCCTGTCATGGCGCATTCGACCAGGGCAATAGATGCCTCTTGGGCTTTCTGACATCAAGCGTCTGTTTCCCAATTATGTAAAGCAGCGACTTGGTCGTCCGCTCACACTTTCACAAAATTCTACAAGGTTGATGTAGGTGCATCATCTGATGCCTCTTTCGGCCGCAAAGTTTTGCAGGCGGCTGTTTAGAGTTGCAACTCCTCCGTTGGAAGAGTGCTGTTTTCTGTTTGGGTTGAAGTTTACTTTATGCTGTTACCACCCCTCATTTTGACACTACTTTGGGACGTCCCACTTGTCAATTGGAAGCTGTGTTGGTCCATGAACGAAAGAGTAAATATGATTTTTTGTACTCACCGTAAAATCCTTTTCTCTGAGTTCATGGACCGACACATCACCCACCCCTCCTTTTTAAGTTTGTACTGCTTTTTGACAATCTGATCTGCAGGATGCAGAGTGAGGGGACATACCCGGGGAGTCCACCCCCTGGGCGGTACTGTAGAAGGTGTTATGCCACACTTTTTAAACGTTTTTTCTGCCTAGTCACTCCTAAATAACGGATAATACCCACTTGTCAATTGGAAGCTGTGTCGGTCCATGAACTCAGAGAAAAGGATTTTACGGTAAGTACAAAAAATCCTATTTTTTTTTTTAATTGTCAATCTTGGCCTGAGTGTACTATAATTTGGCTTTGAAAACAAGAACAAACCCCTTAGATCGGACTTTATAGGCAAATTGAACCACAAGAAATTATAAAAGTTCTATATTTTATTATACATAGAAAACACAAAAAGTATTTTTTCCACATGAATAGACGCAATTAAAAACATGTATTCACATCTGTACAAAGTTTGGCCCACCATGGCCAATTATTTGCAAATTTGTTGTTTTGTAGAAACGGATAAGTGAGCCCCTGTGTGTCAATGCCTTTCGCTGATTCGCTTCCTCAGGACACACAAAAGGGTGACACAGAATAAGACAGGCCTCATTATATAGATAGAAAAATACAGCATATTTCAGAATGTCTGTCTGTCTATATATATATATACAGGTCCTTCTCAAAAAATTAGCATATTGTGATAAAGTTCATTATTTTCTGTAATGTACTGATAAACATTAGACTTTCATATATTTTAGATTCATTACACACAACTGAAGTAGTTCAAGCCTTTTCTTGTTTTAATATTGATGATTTTGGCATACAGCTCATGAAAACCCAAAAATCCTATCTCAAAAAATTAGCATATTTCATCCGACCAATAAAAGAAAAGTGTTTTTAATACAAAAAAAGTCAACCTTCAAATAATTATGTTCAGTTATGCACTCAATACTTGGTCGGGAATCCTTTTTCAGAAATGACTGCTTCAATGCGGCGTGGCATGGAGGCAGCCAGCCTGTGGCACTGCTGAGGTGTTATGGAGGCCCAGGATGCTTCGATAGCGGCCTTAAGCTCATCCAGAGTGTTGGGTCTTGCGTCTCTCAACTTTCTCTTCCCAATATCCCACAGATTCTCTATGGGGTTCAGGTCAGGAGAGTTGACAGGCCAATTGAGCACAGTAATACCATGGTCAGTAAACCATTTACCAGTGGTTTTGGCACTGTGAGCAGGTGCCAGGTCGTGCTGAAAAATGAAATCTTCATCTCCATAAAGCTTTTCAGCAGATGGAAGCATGAAGTGCTCCAAAATCTCCTGATAGCTAGCTGCATTGACCCTGCCCTTGATAAAACACAGTGGACCAACACCAGCAGCTGACATGGCACCCCAGACCATCACTGACTGTGGGTACTTGACACTGGACTTCAGGCATTTTGGCATTTCCCTCTCCCCAGTCTTCCTCCAGACTCTGGCACCTTGATTTCCGAATGACATGCAAAATTTGCTTTCATCCGAAAAAAGTACTTTGGACCACTGAGCAACAGTCCAGTGCTGCTTCTCTGTAGCCCAGGTCAGGCGCTTCTGCCGCTGTTTCTGGTTCAAAAGTGGCTTGACCTGGGGAATGCGGCACCTGTAGCCCATTTCCTGCACACGCCTGTTCACAGTGGCTCTGGATGTTTCTACTCCAGACTCAGTCCACTGCTTCTGCAGGTCCTCCAAGGTCTGGAATCAGTCCTTCTCCACAATCTTCTTCAGGGTCCGGTCACCTCTTCTCGTTGTGCAGCATTTTCTGCCACACTTTTTCCTTCCCACAGACTTCCCACTGAGGTGCCTTGATACAGCACTCTGGGAACAGCCTATTTGTTCAGAAATTTCTTTCTGTGTCTTACCCTCTTGCTTGAGGGTGTCAATGATGGCCTTCTGGACAGCAGTCAGGTCGGCAGTCTTACCCATGATTGCGGTTTTGAGTAATGAACCAGGCTGGGAGTTTTTAAAAGCCTCAGGAATCTTTTGCAGGTGTTTAGAGTTAATTAGTTGATTCAGATGATTAGGTTAATAGCTCATTTAGAGAACCTTTTCATGATATGCTAATTTTTTGAGATAGGAATTTTGGGTTGTCATGAGCTGTATGCCAAAATCATCAATATTAAAACAAGAAAAGGCTTGAACTACTTCAGTTGTGTGTAATGAATCTAAAATATATGAAAGTCTAATGTTTATCAGTACATTACAGAAAATAATGAACTTTATCACAATATGCTAATTTTTTGAGAAGGACCTGTGTATATATATATATATATATATATATATATATATATATATATATATATATATATATTGCCGCACATTGAACATGCATCATAAACAATGGAATCAATTACGTTTTCATATTCACCTTGTCTGGATGTGAGCATGCATACATACAGTGTGTCTCAACTGGGTGGGCAACAGGACAGATCAAACACCCTGACCCCCACGTGGTCTAGTATACAAAAAAAAGCTAAAATAATATAGAAAATTGAAAATTACCATAACTAGTTAATAATAATAATTATGGTAATTTTCTGTTTTCTATATTTCAGCTTTTTGAGTATACTAGACCATGTGGGGGTCAGACTATTTGATTTTTCCTGTTACCCCGGTGTCTGCCCAGGGGAGACTCTGTATGTATGTATGCATGCTTACATCTAGTCAAGGTGAGTATGGAAATGTAATTGATTGCATTGTTTATGATGCATGTACAATGTATGGCATTATATATTTGTAATAAACAGACATTCTGAAATCTGCTGTATTTTTTTATCTATATAGTGAGGCCTGTCTTATCCTGTGTCACCCTTTTGTGTGTCCTGAGGAAGCGAATCGGCAAAATGCATTGACGCACAGGGGCTCACTTATCTGTTGCTATGTAACAACAAATTTGCAAATAATTGGCCATGATGAGCCGAACATGTGTCTATTCATGTGGAAAAAATCTTCTTTTATGTTTTTCTATGTATAATAAAATATAGAATTTTTATAATTTGTTGTGGTCCAATTTGCCTATAAAGTCTGATCCAAGGGGTTCGTTCTTGTTTTCAAATTAGAGTGTACAGTTGTGGCAATGGAGTGATTTCAGTAATTATATATATATATATATATATATATATATATATATATATATATATATATTAGGGCTGTTACTGATCAAAATTTTTGTGTTCGATTAATCGTTTTTTTTTTAATCGATTAATCGACTAATTTCGATTAATTATAACGCAGATACAGATCCAACTACTTTTAGCCGATTTCCAGTGCAGCTACCAACCACTGGAAAAATCGATAGGATACAAAAAACACACAAAGGCAGCGCTCGATGGGAATAGCATTAAAACTTTTATAGTCTTCAAGTAGGTAACAAAATAAATATTGCACTGGAGATGAAATCGATGTAGCTACATAAACTGTGAAAATGGTGCGAGTAATACCAAACGGTAGCAAAAGCAGTCATAAAAACATGTAGCTAAGTATGATACTGGTCTAAAAATGTGTACAACGATACCACTGCTGAATCCAGATGAGAAGGGGCTAACATCAGTCCGTCGGCATGTAGATGTCCCGTGAAGGGAACTATCACAACTAACAGTGGATGGCTGTAGAATCCCAGGTTGATAGAGGGAAGTGTAACAGCCCTTGCGTGTGGCAGATAGTAAGGTCCCGCCGGCATGCAGATATGAAGGCACAGCAAAGGAGCCCTTCAGATGGACACGGCAAGCCCAAAGAATTTTGATCGATCAAAACAATTAATCGATTAATCGAGGAATTAATAGTTAATTTCCACAGCCCTAATATATATATATATATATATATATATATATATATATATATATATATATATATATATATATATATATATATATATATATATATAAAATTTGGCTTCTTCATGTAAGGCTTGCTCACTGTGGTGCAATTTTTTTTATTTCCATACAAAGTCTGCCAAAGAGACCAGAATGTATCAAAAAAATCTCGAATATTGTTCCGAGTACACTAAATTGTGGCCTCATCATACATGTCCCACCCCAAGCTTTTGCTTACAAAATAAAGAAAGCTTGCAAGAAAAATCAATTTAAATGTCCTTTTTCCTTAATATATACATATATACAGTGGGTACGGAAAGTATTCAGACCCCCTTAAATTTTTCACTCTGTTATATTGCAGCCATTTGCTAAAATCATTTAAGTTAATTTTTTTCCTCATTAATGTACACACATCACCCCATATTGACAGAAAAACACAGAATTGTTGACATTATTGCAGATTTATTAAAAAAGAAAAACTGAAATATCACATGGTCCTATGTATTCAGACCCTTTGCTCAGCATTTAGTAGAAGCACCCTTTTGATCTAATACAGCCATGTGTCTTTTTGGGAAAGATGCAACAAGTTTTTCACACCTGGATTTGGGGATCCTCTGCCATTCCTCCTTGCAGATCCTCTCCAGTTCTGTCAGGTTGGATGGTAAATGTTGGTGGACAGACATTTTTAGGTCTCTCCAGAGATGCTCAATTGCGTTTAAGTCAGGGCTCTGGCTGGGTCATTCAAGAACAGTCACGGAGTTGTTGTGAAGCCACTCCTTCGTTATTTATAGCTGTGTGCTTAGGGTCATTGTCTTGTTGGAAGGTAAAGCTTTGGCCCAGTCTGAGGTCCTGAGCACTCCGGAGAAGGTTTTCGTCCAGGATATCCGTGTACTTGGCCGCATTCATCTTTCCCTCAATTGCAACCAGTCGTCCTGTGCCTGCAGCTGAAAAGCACCCCCACAGCATGATGCTGCCACCACCATGCTTCACTGTTGGGACTTTATTGGACAGGTGATGAGCAGTGCCTGGTTTTCTCCACACATACCGCTTAGAATTAAGGCCAAAAAGTTCTATCTTGTTCTCATCAGACCAGAAAATCTTATTTCTCACCATCTTGGAGTCCTTCAAGTGTTTTTTTTAGCAAACTCCATGCGGGCTTTCATGTGTCTTGCACTGAGGAGAGGCTTCCGTTGGGCCACTCTGCCATAAAGCCCCGACTGGTGGAGGGCTGCAGTGATGGTTGACTTTCCACAACTCTCTCCCATCTCCCAACTGCATCTCTGGAGCTCAGTCACAGTGATCTTTGGGTTCTTCTTTACCTCTCTCACCATGGCTCTTCTCCCCTGATAGCTCAGTTTGGCCGGACGGCCAGCTCTAGGAAGGGTTCTGGTCATCCCAAACATCTTCCATTTAAGTATTATGGAGGCCACTGTGCTCTTAGGAACCTTAAGTGCAGCAGAATTTTTTGTAACCTTGGCCAGATCTGTGCCTTGCCACAATTCTGTCTCTGAGCTCTTCAGGCAGTTCCTTTGACCTCATGATTCTCATTTGCTCTGACATGCACTGTGAGCTGTAAGGCCTTATATAGACAGGTGTGTGGCTTTCCTAATCAAGTCCAATCAGTATAATCAAACACAGCTGGACTCGAAGGTGTAGAGCCAGAGTGTCACAGCAAAGAGTCTGAATACTTAGGACCATGAGATATTTCAGTTTTTCTTTTTTTATAAATCTGCAAAAATGTCAACAATTCTGTGTTTTTCTGTCAATATGGGGTGCAAAAATGGAGTGAAAAATTTAAGGGGGTCTGAATACTTTCCGTACCCACTGTGTGTGTGTATATGTATGTGTGTGTATGTGTATATGTATATGTATGTGTGTGTATATGTGTGTGTGTGTGTATATATATATATATATATATATATAATATATTTGTGTGTGTGTGTATGTATGTATGTATGTATGTATGTAAGTATGTATGTATGTATGTATGTATATATATATATATATATGTGTGTGTGTATATATGTATATATATATATATATATATATATATATATATTTTAAAGGAGTAGAGATTTTAATGCGTAAAGTGAAATAATAAAAATGAAAATTCCCTTTAAATATAGTGCCTGGGGGGTCCCCTTAGTCTGCTTGTAAAGTGGGGCATCTGTACCATGTAGAAAAACTGATATTTAAAAAAAAAAAATTGCATTGATACATGTCCTCCAGGGCAGTTCCCAGGCCCCCATACCCTTTTTGTGGGCAATAACTTGCATATAAGTCTTTAAAATAGGCCATTTGGATTTTTCAAGTTCGGGTTCCATAGATTTTAATGGGGTTCGGAGTTTGGGTCCGACCCCCATAACGCTCAAACTTTTGCGATGTTCGAGAGTTCTGGCACAAACCTAATGGGAGGTGTTCGGCCCAACTCTATTGGCATTGAAAATATTTAGAGCCAAGCCCTCCAGCTAAAAGTCTTGTGGCTGTTTGCAGTCTGAGCTCGGGGCCACTGGTTTTAACAATTCCCTATGGATATTTATGGCTAAATATTTTGTTTGACATAAATAAGCACGTGCCTTGCTACCTCTCACATTCTGGAAACACATCCCCCAACTCCTCGTTACTAGGGATGAGCTTGGGCTTGGTCTGAATCTGGAAGGAAGCTGTCTGTGCCAGTGCCAGCATTCTGCCCTTTTCTGTATGTGCAACTGCAGGGTTTGGAATGCCCCGGCTGAGGCTGACTGGGCTGGCACTGACAGATTTCTTCTGGGTTTGGACCTGCCTACCTAAAAAAGGCAGGAATCAAAATCCATGCCCCTGCCCAGCCGAGACTGTATTGTCATGGATATGCAGTAGTGTTTGTCTGTCAGCTTACCTTCCTTCCCATGTGTTCATCTTAGAGGCCTGAGCCCTTTCACCTGGCTTCCTTTATAATCTCCTCCCAGCCAGACTCCACCCCAGGCCCTATCACAGAACACTATATTAACCTGTGCACTGCAAGCCTGCTTTGCTGATCAACGTGTTTGTTAGGCATTGTGTGTTTGGGTTCCTGCCTGCCGTGTGCTACGTCTGTCTCTCTGTTACATATTTGGCTTGTCCCCGACTATCCCTGTCTGCTCGTGACCCTTGACCTTCGGCTCGTTCTTTCGTTATCCTTGTCTGCTTGTGGCCCCTGACCTTCAGCTTGTTATTCGGTTCTCTCATATCTTGTGCTGCTGCTTCCCCTCTTTTCCCCTTATCCTACGGGGCGTGAGCTAGGAAACTCCGGGGGCCGCGACCTGGTCCC
Source organism: Rana muscosa (assembly GCA_029206835.1). Classification (NCBI taxonomy): domain Eukaryota; kingdom Metazoa; phylum Chordata; class Amphibia; order Anura; family Ranidae; genus Rana; species Rana muscosa. Next base: position 734,415,607 of record CM055117.1, read on the forward strand.
AGCCTGCAGCATAACATCCTCACCACTAGAGGCCCTGGAGAAGACCTGCTGGGTCTTAGACTCCGCGCCCTGGGGAATCTTGGCTCTAGCTTCCGTTAGGATCCCGGTTGTGCTCCTCTGGTCCCACTTTCCTCAACCACCCAGTTTCCTATCCGCAGCAGTCAGCCATAGGGTTCACTACCTTGCGGTGCACTCCTGTCCCCCTACGGTGTGCATCTGTCACCTGGCCACAGGTGACCTTGACATGTATAATCCTTTATACATAAGTTCTGTGGCTATCTAAGTAACGTCTCTTTTTTTTTTTTTTTTAATTGACGACAGTTCTACAAAATTGCTAAATCTGCAAAGAGGCAAGATCTGTAGATAGGCACAAATGTTAGGCGCTCATAACGCATAGGAAGCCTAGGCACACTATACACCTGCAGAACTTGAATTTTAAAAACATTTTGAACAGAATTTGAAAAAATCCACAATCATATGGAAACAAAGTTAGCCCATTTGCCTTTGGAACTACTAAAATGTAAACAACATTAACAGCAGACTGATATATCTTAGCCTGTTCCACTATGGGTGTGAGTATTCAAACTCTTCTTTAGCTTTTTATAACTTGAGTTACAACTGAGAATAAAGAAAGATGTTGAAGCTAGCAAGCTCACCATGTTTTTATGGTAGAAAAAGCTGCCAGTGCTATTGATTGCATTAGTGGAATCTCAGGTTTTGCTGCACTGCGGCAATCCTAGAAGAAGTTGGTACCATCTCTCTTAACACCCATCTGTGCTGCTGGCTGGAGACCTTCTGAAGAACTAAAATTAATGTACCATTAGGGAAAAAAGCCTGTCTACTCTGCTTGGATTATTTTTCTCTTTATTTCTTTTCATAGTTTAAAGCATTATAAACCTTGGCATTCTATCTGGTGTGAAATATCCAATATGTTGTGCTACTTAACCTAAGTAAACATTGTGATACTGCACTCACTATTTTTGTACTTAGTTCACCATTGTTTCGAAGAAACTAATATTTTTTTAAAATTGAAATGTATAACACTTGTGTTAAAAAAAAATAGCTTCAAGATTTGACCATTTTAGCATAATTTCCAGAACTTATTTTTGTTCCTTTTTTGCTTTGTAAAACCATTTTCCTCAAATTGGTTTAATATAGGACTTTTGCTTGAGATATTCAGAATAACCAAACTGTTTACTTTAAATGTATATGAATAAATACCAGTACTTATTATTTTGTATTTCTGAAACAAAAAAAAAAAAACAAATAGTTTTGCTGTTTAGGACTGTGCATATATATCTGTAGATATTTTCTTTATTTTAATGTCTCTTCCCCATTCTAATGAACTTTACAACCAGACTATTTGATCATGAGTAAGCTTATGAACAATGCAAATGGAATTGCCCCCTGATGGTAAGGAATGGGGACCAGATGGCCCTTAAAAGGTGATAATTAGGAAATATAGCATATTTGAGTAGCAAGAAAGAGAGAAACTTGTTAAAGACAGTCAATCTGTTGGAGGCAATGTTTCTTAATTATATCCGTTTCCATTTTGAGCTGCTGTAAAGAAATGTTTCTACGATTATTGGACGTGTATCTAAAATGTACAAATAATTTAATTTCTAGTCCGTGTAATATAATACTTGTAGATGCAGGTGTGAGGAGAATGAAATAATTGTAAATGCATGTAGAGTTTGTTATATTAGTTAATAAAGTTTGGTGGTTTAGTACTCTCTAGTAATTATCTTTAATTCCTCTTTTAAACAATTCCTAAACATAATGCAGAATGCTGCCACACTTTGATGTTATACATGTCGGATATTGCTGAAGAGCAACTATTGCCCTTATTCAAACAAAAATTCGGACATATTTTCTATCACTGAAGACTACGTTTTGAATTTTGTAAATGTAACACTGCATTTATTATTTATAATTATAACATCTATTCCTAGCATAAGTGACAATATCAATATTCACCTTTAACATTTTTTAAATACATTTTGTGGAATGTGTAGTGGTTTGTGTGTATGTACTGTGTGTGTGTGTGTGTGTGTGTGTATGTGTATGTGTGTGTGTGTGTGTGTGTGTGTGTATATATATATATATATATATATATATATATATATATAATATTTTTATTATGGTTATTACTTTTTTTTGGTGAGGTAAATGTGAAATATTGCACATTAATATTTTTAATTTTTTTTAACCAGCAGGGGAAGCTTAAGACTATCAGTCTATTGTGAAACGGCTGTAGTTTATGGGCTCTATAGACAATAATATTAGAATTAAAATAGAATAAATTATGCCTTGCCTATACCTCAAAACAAAACAACCTTCATCAAAGGTGAACATAATGATAACTAATAACAAATAAAATCATCAATTAAATGTGTATGTATACACAACAGTGTACTCCCTCCAGATTGACTTTTGTGCAAGTGCACCCTGGTTAAGAGCTTGTTTGAACATGCAATATGTAAGTGCAATATATGTTGTTTTAATAAATCGGTTGAAATTTAAAGCACTATGGAGCTTCTCTGTTTCTTTTGAGCTTTACCTTCCAAAAAAAGATCCAGGAGTTTTTGCCAATAGCTGTTCCCAGCTTAAAGGAAAAATGCTGTTTCAAACCTTTTTATAATTAAGAGGTACATCTTTCAAGGTGAGACGGTGCCTACAGGGGAAGGCGGAGATCAAGTTTTGGATGGTTTTCTGATTGCCTTATGATGCACAATTTGCAGGTTTTGAAGATTGTTTTCATTTATTTTAAACTGTTTGTTCAAATATATATACAATGCCTTGAAAAAGTATTCACACCCATTCGAATTTTCCAAATTTTTTCATGCTACAACCAAAAAACGTAAATGTGTTTTATTGGGATTTTATGTGATAGACCAACAGAAAGTGGCAAATAATTGTGAAGTAGAAGGAAAATGATAAATGGTTTTCCATTTTTTTTTTTTACAAATAAATATGTGAAAAGCTTGGCGTGCATTTGTTTTCAGCCCCCCCCCTCGAGTCAATACTTTGTAGAACCACCTTTCACTGCAATTACAGCTGCAAGTCTTTTTGGTATACCTCTACCAGCTTTGCACATCTAGTGAGTGACATTTTTGCCCATTCTGCTTTGTAAAATAGCTCAAGCTCTGTCAGATTGGATGAAGAGCGTCTGTGAACAGCAATTTTCGAATCTTCCTACAGATTCTCAATTGGATTTAGGTCTGGACTTTGACTGGGCCATTCTAACACATGAATATGCTTTGATCCAAACCATTCCATTGTAGCTCTGGCTGTATGTTTAGGGTCGTTGTCTTGCTGGAAGGTGAACCTCCATCCCAGTCAAGTCTTTTGCAGACTCTAACACGTTTTCTTCTACAATTGTCCTGTATTTTTTTCCATTCACCTTCCCATCAACTCTGACCAGCTGAAGAAAAGCATCCCCACCATGTTTCACAATGGGGATTGTGAGTTCAGGGTAATGTGGCAAAAAGTAAAATTTTAGTCTCATCTGAACAGAACACTTTCTTCCACATGTTTGCCATATCCTCCATGTAGCTTCTCGCAAACTGCAAACGGGACTTTTTATTGCTTTCTTTTAACAATGGCTTTCTTCTTGCCACTCTTCCATAAAGGCCTGATTCGTGGAGTGCACGACTAATACTTGTCCTGTGGACAGATTCTCCCACCTGAGCTGTGGATCTATGCAGGTCCTCCAGAGTTACCATGGGCCTCTTGGCTGCTTCTCTGATTAATGCTCTCCATTCCTGGCCTGTCAGTTAAGGTGGACTGCCATGTCTTGATAGGTTTACAGTTGTGCCATACTCTTTCCATTTTTGGATGATGGATTGAACAGTGCTCCATGAGATGTTCAAAGCTCATAATTTTTTTTTATAACCTAACCCTGCTTTAAACTTCACAACTTTATCCCTGACCTGTCTGGTGTTTTTCTTGGCCTTCACAATGCCGTTTGTTCACTACGGTTCTCTAACAAACCTCTGAGGGCTTCACAGAAGAGCTGTATTTATACAGAGTTTATATTACGCACAGGTGGACTCTATTTAGTGATTAGGTTACTTCTGAAGCCGATTGGTTCCACTAAATTTTAGTAAGGGGTATCAGAGTAAAGGGGGCTGAAAACAAATGCACGCCACACTTTTCACATAATTATTTGTAAACAAATTTGAAAACCATTTATAATTTTCCTTCTACTTCACAATTATGTGACACTTTGTGTTGGTACATAAAATCCCAATAAAATACATTTACGTTTTTGGTTGTAACATGACAAAATATTTTTCAAGGGGTATGAATACTTTTTCAAGGCACTATGTGTGTGTGTGTGTGTGTGTGTATGTATGTATGTATATGTATATATGTATGTATATGTATGTGTGTGTATATATATATATATATATATATATATAATGTATGCATACACACACGCACACAGTTGCAAAAAAAAGTATGTGAACCCTTTTTGAATGATATGGATTTCTGCACAAATTGGTCATGAAATGTGATCTGATCTTCATCACAAGTCACAATAGACAATCACAGTCTGCTTAAACTAATAACACACAGAATTAAATGTTACCATGTTTTTATTGAACACACAATGTAAACATTCCCAGTGCAGGTGGAAAAAGTGTATGAACCCCTAGACTAATGAGATCTCCAAGAGCTAATTGGAGTGAGGTGTCAGCAAACTGGAGTCCAATCAATGAGACTTGATTGGAGGTGTTGGTTACAGCTGCCCTGCCCTATAAAAATACACACCAGTTCTGGGTTTGCTTTTCACAAGAAGCATTGCCTGATGTGAATGATGCCTTGCACAAAAGAGCTCTCAGAAGACCTACGATTAAGAATTGTTGACTTGCATAAAGCTGGAAAGGGTTATAAAAGTATCTCCAAAAGCCTTGCTGTTCATCAGTCCATGGTAAGACAAATTGTCTATAAATGGAGAAAGTTCAGCACTGCTGCCACTCTCCCTAGGAGTGGGCGTCCTGGAAAGATGACTGCAAGAGCACAGCGCAGACTGCTCAATGAGGTGAAGAAGAATCCTAGAGTGTCAGCTAAAGACTTACAAAAGTCTCTGGCATATGCTAACATCCCTGTTAGCGAATCTACGATACGTAAAAGACTGAACAAGAATAGATCTCATGGGAGGATACCACAGAGGAAGCCACTGCTGTCCAAAAAAAACATTGCTGCACGTTTACAGTTTGCACAAGAGCACCTGGATGTTCCACAGCAGTACTGGCAAAATATTCTGTGGACAGATGAAACCAAAGTTGAGTTGTTTGGAAGAAACACACAACACTATGTGTGGAGAAAAAGAGGCACAGCACACCAACATCAAAACCTCATCCTAACTGTGAAGTATGGTGGTGGGGGCATCATGGTTTGGGGCTGCTTTGCTGCGTCAGGGCCTGGACGGATTGCTATAATCGAAGAAAAAATTGATTCCCAAGTTTATCAAGACATTTTGCAGGAGAACTTAAGGCCATCTGTCCACCAGCTGAAGCTCAACAGAAGATGGGTGCTGCAACAGGACAACGATCCAAAGCATAGAAGTAAATCAACAACAGAATGGCTTAAACAGAAGAAAATAGGCCTTCTGGAGTTGCCCAGTCAGAGTCCTGACCTCAACCCGATTGAGATGCTGTGGCATGACCTCAAGAAAGCGATTCACACCAGACATCCCAAGAATATTACTGAACTGAAACAGTTCTGTAAAGAGGAATGGTCAAGAATTACTCCTGACTGTTTTGCACATCTGATCTGCAACTACAGGAAATGTTTGGTTGAAGTTATTGCTGCCAAAGGAGGTTCAACCAGTTATTAAATCCAAGGGTTCACATACTTTTTCCACCTGCACTGTGAATGTTTACATATTGTGTTCAATAAAAACATGGTAACATTTAATTCTTTGTGTGTTATTAGTTTAAGCAGACTGTGATTGTCTATTGTTGTGACTTAGATGAAGATCAGATCACATTTTATGACCAATTTTGTGCAGAAATCATCCATATCATTTCAAAAGGGTTCACGTACTTTTTTTTGCAACTGTGTGTGTGTGTGTGTGTGTGTGTATATATGTGTGTGTATATATATGTGTGTGTGTGTATATGTGTGTGTGTGTGTGTATGTATGTATGTGTGTATATATATATATATATATATATATTGTCAAAAGTATTGTGACACCTGCCTTTACACACACGTGAACCTTAATGGCACCCCAGTCTTCGTCCGTAGGGTTCAATATTGAGTTGGCCCGCCCCTTTGCAGTTTTAACAGCTTCAACTCTTCTGGGAAGGCTGTCCAAAAGGTTTAGGAGTGTGTCTATGGGAATGTTTGATCATTCTTCCAGAAGCATATTTGTGAGGTCAGGCACTGATTTTGGATGAGAAGGCCTGGCTTGCAGTTTCCGCTCTAGTTCATCCCAATGGTGTTTTATCGGGTTGAGGTCAGGACTCTGTGCAGGCCAGTCAAGTTCCTCCACCCCAAACTCACTCATCCATGACTTTATGGACCTTGCTTTGCGCACTGGTCCAAATCATTTAGTGGAGAGTGGGATTATGGTGTGGGGTCGTTTTTCAAGGGTTGGGCTTGGCCCCTTAGTGCCAATGAAGGAAACTCTTAAGGCTGGGTTCACACTGGAACATGCATCAGCTGACAGCAGGAGTCCGGAGGGTCTCCATTCACCATTTCAGGTTTGATTTCAGCCCAAATTTTGGCCTGAATTTGGACCTGAAACTAACCAAAAGATGCACAGGGCTCCTGTGCAATTTGCACTGGGGCAGTTGCGGAGCTGTGTGAACTGGCTCCATAGAGAGCCGGTCACAATCTCTTGCTATGCAAATTGGATGCAGGGAAACCCGCATTCCAATTTGCATAAGTGTGCACCCAGTCGAAGGCATCAGCATACCAAGACATTTTGGACAGTTTCATGCTCCCAACTGTGTGGGAACAGTTTGGGGATGGCCCCTTCCTGTTTCAACATGACTGCTCACCAGTGCACAAAGCAAGGTCCATAAAGACATGGATGAACGAGTTTGGGGTGGAGGAACTTGACTGGCCTGCTCAGAGTCCTGAGATCAACCTGAAAACACCTTTGGGAGGAATTAGAGCGGAAACTGTGATCCAGGCCTTCTTGTCCTACATCAGTGCCTGACCTCACAAATGTTCTTCTGCAAGAATGGGCAAACATTCCAATAGACACATTCCTAGACCTTGTGGATAGCCTTACCAGAAAAGTTGAAGCTGTTATAGCTGCAAAGGGTGGGACAACTCAATATTGAACCCTACGGACGAAGACTGGGATGCCATTAAAGTTCATGTGTGTGTAAAGGCAGGCGTACCAATACTTTTGACAATACAGTGTATGTTATTATTAATCATACAGTATGTATTCAACTCTGATGAAGGGAGTTAATTTTTATTTATTTTTACACAGAGGGTATAAGCATGGCACAATTATAATGTGTATATGATTTTACTTATAGTAATTATGTCATTATAGGTAGCAGGTTCTAACAGCTGGGTTAGAAAAGCCTTTTTTATTTCACAATATAAAAGGACTGATTTATGGTCACAGTACCGCATCCCCAATTATATCATAATGCAAACATACCATTGAAAACATGGGATTTTGAAGATACCAATAATCTAGAAAATATTCTTTAAAAATCTATATACTTTAGTTCCTGCTCATGTTAAAACATTTTTTTTTTAAATCACATTTCGCAAGATTGGATGTCATTATAGTGTTCTGTTTCTTTATATGTTCTTGTATCTCTTAAGACAGTAACTTTCAACTGTCTCAAAACCTCGTGCTGAGCTTATATAAATGATATACAATTAAATTACAATTTTGTTTTTACACTTGGCCAGCCAGGCACACAATCCAACAATGCTGAAGGGGATATGAGAATCTTCATGGCCAATGTTGGTACCCAAAATAAACAATACTGTAATACATATATTTTATAATAACTGGCTCCAAATGAACCTCAAACTTGCACATACCAATAATATAAAAATTAATGAGCAGAAGATTTTCTTTGAGGGCTGCAATATCAATAAACATCCATATTGTTAAGTTATAATTTAACTAGTTATAATGCTGCCCAGATGAGTTAAAGATGGCTCAAAACTTAAGTCATTATTGAAGTAATGGTGTAAACATACTACTGTTGGTAAATACGTTTCTGAATAGAGAATAATTTCAGCATTTACCAAATTTCCCCCCCAATAAATGAAAAACCCAACTTTCCGTCCACACTATAATGCTCTTACCTACACACTGTCCTAAATGGAATTCACAAAGCCTCCTTCAGAAGACAAATTGGGACAGGAAGTCCCTCTCAATCAACAGAGAGAACCTGGGCTCCTTTTTATATCCCATGTCGTATGTGCACCACGCCTACCAAACAGACATCGTAAGTTACTTTGCAGCAGGGCAGACATGGCTCCCTTATGTGTACGCCAGGCTCGAGCACATCCGGAAACAGATGCATCAGCCAAGACCATCGATTGATACTTCACCCCATACAATGTCTCAGCCCAGCAGGATGTTACCAGTGTTAGCCGAAACCTATAACAAGGCAAATGGCCTAGCAGTAAGCCAAATGGCTCAGAACACACTAAAGACCCACTGACGGGCAGACCAGGAGTGGCAAAACTGGCACATCCCTGGGAAAGCCACTTCCAAAAACAAGAAGTAACTTGCATCCAGCAGAACCAGCCTGTACGGCTAACCAAAAATACCCATAAACAGGCAACAAAACTGTTACAATACAAAAGCAAATAAAACACAGCATATATTTTAACATAGTAGAATAAAACCACCTATAAATATGATGATCAATAATATATAAATCACAAAATGTACAAAATATAGATACTTTGCCACTACACTGATACTGAAATGATCACCCCCTATCATGTCCAAATTCACTCCTATCGTATCCCTCATATCTACACTTGAGATACTATTAAAAGAAGGATTTTTAACTAAATACTTCATTGCCTTGTTTCGGTTTGGCTTTTAGTGTTAGTTTCCATCCAATATCTCTTTTCATGATCAATTTATCGAGAGTGTTCATGAATTGGTGAGGGGCAGGCATAGCCATTTCTAAAAGGGGGGAAGTTTGGGACTTTGAATGAGATGCGTGTAGGCAAAAACCAATGGATTAAACGAACAAAGGAGGTTTATTCATAAATACATAGGACATGATACATAGCAAGTATGACGAGCTGATAGGCATATAGTAGACATATAACAATTCTATTATTGCACATACTAAATAAAATCAATGGAAAAGTATAATATACAGACATGATTGAAATAAACTGCATGGTAGGCTTGACGCGTTTCGTGGACTCAATTCCACTTCATCAGAAGCAATTTGCAGAATTCATGTCTGTGAGAATATATATCCAAAATTACTCCAATGAATTAAATAAGGATGCAGGGGAAGGAAAAAACCAAAACATCCCAAATTTACTTCACAGCTTTAAAAATAGTCATAAATTGCTAAAGCCTGATGGCTGAGGAAGGCCAAGAACTACTCCCGCCGGGAGCTGGGGGGGCGCGGAATCGCAGACGGCACAGCCGGAAACAACCACAGCCAAGGGGGGGGGCGATGAAAAGTGTCCAGGGTGAGCTGCAGGGGAATACCTGTGGACAGCTCCAATCTATGTGAGATGTAAAATGTTGTGGTCAGTGAGGATGTGACTGGAAGAGGGCAAAGAGCCCAAGGAAATGAGAGTGAGGAGGAAGGTGTGTAGAGTCCACCGAAAAAACCTGGCAGCAGGGCAAACAGAGAAGACATGGTAGGGCCTCCTGAAATCACAACAGACCAATACTGTCCAGGGACTCAGGACTGCCCGGGGTGTGAAGGATGAAAAACAAAAAATAAGAGTGTAGTGAGAAAAAACTAAATTCTAAATAGGGGGGAAGCCACAGACACATATGATGAAATGTCCTGGAATCACAACAGACCAATCCTGTCCAGAGATTCAAGGACTGTGTATGGTAGCGACAGAACCCCCAAGAAGGGGGGAAAAAAGAGGGGAAAAAAGGGGAAAGAAAAATGAAAGTGAGTGTACCTGGTGATTCCAGTGTGGTGACATAACTTCCATGTGTGGTCCCGGAAGTATCCAGCATGAAAGGAGAAGAGAAACTGTGCCTGCCCCAAGACCGTGCCACGTACCCGCCAGGGCCGCCGAGACTGACACCCCCGGTGTCACGCTGAGTGCGTCCAAATGAGGCATTCCCGCCAGAACAGCTGACACGGTACAGCCAGCGTCTAGGGAGATGCTCCACACGCACTGCGATGGCGAGCGCTGCCGCCGCTGAGTCACCCGAGAGTGACGTCATGCGCTGCGGTGCGGGGCGTGACACCGATGCACAGTGGCAACACCCACCCACCCCCCCAGTATCAAATAGGGAGGGGAAGGGAGGCAACAGTGTGCATCGCAGCTCCCGGACCGAAAACAATCCAGCCAACCACAGCCAACAGACTACATGCCTAGAACAAAATGACCAACCCCCTATTGAAACAATGTAGAATGAGTGGAAAATTGCCTCACGTAAATATTCATTATATAAAACAAACAAGCGCGGACCAAAACCAATCGGGTCCGCGATCAACCATAAGAATCCATGGTTGACCGTTAATAATAAACACGTGTGGGCAACTGTGTTTCCACTCAAATCACACATCTCCATCCCTTGATTGTGGTAAAAAGGGGAGAAATTGGGACTTTGAATGAAGCGTGTGGTCTTAATGAGCACATACTTCCATCCCTGTTGTACATTAGAAAAAGGGGGGAAGTTTGGGACTTTGAATGAGATGCGTGTAGGCAAAAACCAATGGATTAAACGAACAAAGGAGGTTTATTCATAAATACATAGGACATGATACATAGCAAGTATGACGAGGGAATGCCTCATTTGGACGCACTCAGCGTGACACCGGGGGTGTCAGTCTCGGCGGCCCTGGCGGGTACGTGGCACGGTCTTGGGGCAGGCACAGTTTCTCTTCTCCTTTCATGCTGGATACTTCCGGGACCACACATGGAAGTTATGTCACCACACTGGAATCACCAGGTACACTCACTTTCATTTTTCTTTCCCCTTTTTTCCCCCTCTTTTTTCCCCCCTTCTTGGGGGTTCTGTCGCTACCATACACAGTCCTTGAATCTCTGGACAGGATTGGTCTGTTGTGATTCCAGGACATTTCATCATATGTGTCTGTGGCTTCCCCCCTATTTAGAATTTGTTTTTTTCTCACTACACTCTTATTTTTTGTTTTTCATCCTTCACACCCCGGGCAGTCCTGAGTTCCTGGACAGTATTGGTCTGTTGTGATTTCAGGAGGCCCTACCATGTCTTCTCTGTTTGCCCTGCTGCCAGGTTTTTTCGGTGGACTCTACACACCTTCCTCCTCACTCTCATTTCCTTGGGCTCTTTGCCCTCTTCCAGTCACATCCTCACTGACCACAACATTTTACATCTCACATAGATTGGAGCTGTCCACAGGTATTCCCCTGCAGCTCACCCTGGACACTTTTCATCGCCCCCCCTTGGCTGTGGTTGTTTCCGGCTGTGCTGTCTGCGATTCCGCGCCCCCCCAGCTCCCAGTGGGAGTAGTTCTTGGCCTTCCTCAGCCATCAGGCTTTAGCAATTTATGACTATTTTTAAAGCTGTGAAGTAAGTAATTTGGGATGTTTTGGTTTTTTCCTTCCCCTGCATCCTTATTTAATTCATTGGAGTAATTTTGGATATATATTCTCACAGACATGAATTCTGCAAATTGCTTCTGATGAAGTGGAATTGAGTCCACGAAACGCGTCAAGCCTACCATGCAGTTTATTTCAATAATGTCTGTATATTATACTTTTCCATTGATTTTATTTCGTATGTGCAATAATAGAATTTTTATATGTCTACTATATGCCTATCAGCTCGTCATACTTGCTATGTATCATGTCCTATGTATTTATGAATAAACCTCCTTTGTTCGTTTAATCCATTGGTTTTTGCCTACACGCATCTCATTCAAAGTCCCAAACTTCCCCCCTTTTTCTAATGTACAACAGGGATGGAAGTATGTGCTCATTAAGACCACACACTTCATTCAAAGTCCCAATTTCTCCCCTTTTTACGGCATAGCCATTTCTATCTAAAGTCCCATTTTCTGCTTTGTGTGGAACATTTAACACCATAAAGCCTCATCCTCCTCTTATTGTCATGTCTTATTACTCTGCTCCTTCAGGTAACCATTGAACTCATCATCTTTCAAACTCTAATCTACTGTGCATGACTGAAAGTGAAATCCCCCTTGCTGTTGCTCTGGTAACCACTGACTTCAGTCATCTTTCAAATGCTAACGTACGCTGAATAACAATTTTTACGTGTTTGGCACTTTTCAAATTGCACTTTCACTAAGGCAAGGAGGCAAATACAAACAGTGCTCCATTTCAAACCGTCTGCAAACATACTTGTGTAACTCTTATTCCTTCCTGCCCTCTCACTATTATTGCAATCATCACTTCCTGTGCTTTCTTAAAACACACAATGTCAACCTCCAAGACACTGGGACATGTGCCCTAATACAAATCTAGCTTCCATTTTACAGCCCCGCCCTCCTGCTTTTCCTCATTTCTGGGGATATCGCCCTAACCCTGGCCCTCCACCATTTAGCTATCGCCCCCTGAACTTGCATCCTTTTTCTGCCAGTAACCACAACCCTCACACTCTTATTTCTATTCCTCTGCTTCCATGAACCAGCCCCCCTTATGTGCCTTCTGGAATGACTGCTAGGTCTGTAACAACCTCAGCTTTATCAATTACCTTTTCAATCAATTACTTCTTTTCCCTACTTGCTGTTACTAAAACCTGAATTAAGGAATCTGACTGACTCTCCAGCTGTCTTCTCCCATTGTGGTCTCTGCTGCATTTGTGCCCAGACCCAGCAAATGAAAAGGAAGTCAAGTTGGACCTTTCAAGTTCTTCCTACACCTCCCTCTATGTCCTCCTTTTTGAAACTCGCTGTGCTAGTGCTTTTTCTCCACTTTCAGGTTTGCAGTGATATCAGCCTCCTGGTCCAGTGTTATGCTTCCTTGGCAATATCTCTGCCTGGCTATCCTACTTTTTCTGCTCTGAAATACTGACCATGATCCTCAGTGACTTTAACATTCCAGTCAATGTTAACACCTCAGCTACCTCTGAACTTCTCAACCTAACCTCTTCTTTTAACTTAATGCATTGGACACACACTACTACTCACTCTGATGGAAACCTACTCGGCCTCGTATTCTTCTGCCTCTGCACTCCTTGCAACCTTTTTAACATTTCTTTTTCTCTCTCTGATCACAATTTTTTTTCATTTTTCACTCTACCTGTGTCCAACGTCCTATCCCTCCCCAAACAGAAAAGTTAACCATGTGAAACTTCACCACTTCCCTTCTTTATTCTGCTGCTGACTTCCTTTACAATAAAATCTCCCCTCTGTCCTGACCTGGCCATTGCTATCTGCAACTGCTCATGCTCTTCCTCCCTTAATGCACTACACTCCCCTCTCTGATACAACCCTGGTAAACAGATGGCACAGCCGTACTCTTTAGCAACTGTGGCATAAAACTAAATTCCTGCATGACTTTGCCATATACAAATCTGCTCTCCTAAAACATAACTCGAGCCTCCATGTTGCTAAACAAAACCTACTACCTCACTCTCATTAACACCCATTCATCCAGTCCTCTGAAAATCTTTTTTACCATCTAACTCTCTACTTTGTTGCCCACTGATTCCACCCACAAGTTTACTGCCCAGGAGATTGCCAACAATTAAAAAAAAAATGATCAATACAATTTGTGATATGATCACCACTGTACAACATACCAGGTCTACTACCACACTCAATACTTAAAGTGGTTGTAAACCCTTTTATCTTTTTTTTTTTTTTTTTTTTTTTACTAACCTGCAAGACAAAGCTATAATGAGCTAGTATGACTAGCATACTAGCTCATTATGTACCACTTACCTTCGATCGGGGCCCCCGAAGTCGTCCGTGTCCCTCCTCTAGCCGCATCCATCGCTGCGGCGATAGCCGGAATGTTACTTCCGGGTATCGCCGCTGCAGCCAATCACAGCGCCGCTCCGGCGCTGTGATTGGCCGGAGCGGCGAAGACGTGACTCCGCGCATGCGCGCGTGAGCTGTCGAATTCGGCTACGTCGTCGAATGTTGCGACCTAGCCGAATTTGTGAATGGGGTGACGTCAGCGTCGCCGCATTTACATACAAATATCTCCTTAACCGTGTAGGTTAAGGAGATATTTCATGCACCTACAGGTAAGCCTTAATCTAGGCTTACCTGTAGGTCTTTGTTTAAAAAGTGGGTTTACAACCACTTTAACTCTTTTGACCCTGTCACCTTTGAGGAATTTGGTAAACTTATTTTTGAGGCCCACTTGACCACCTGTCCTCTGGACCCACCCTATTCTCTCACAACTACTATAGTAACCCTAATGCACTATTCTACACTCTCTAACTCACATCTGCAATCTATTCCTCCCTATTGGCATCTGCCCCACCCCTCTGAAACATGCACTGGTAAAACCATACTTTCAACCCTTGCTGAACCCCACAAATCAAGACCCATCTTCCTCCCACTTGTTTGCCGTCAAACATCTTGAACACCTTGTCTACAACAGTCTGAGCTACAGCCTCACTGACAACAACCTCTCTGACCCTCTACAGTTTGGACTTTGCCCACAACATTCTACTAAAACTGCTCAAATAAAACCAATTAATGACAAAATCGGACCAATAGACTAAAAATTTACTTTATAGGCACCACAACACACAGTCATCTAAAAGTATATCTTTTTATTATTTATACAAAAGAGTAGAGATTAAAAGGGCAAACAAAGTGAAGTTAAAAATTCCTAGCATCGAGGGCTAGTACAACTACCACATAGACATCACCATAACCATTCATAGGCTAAACTGTGACTTGACAAGAAGTTTGTACAGATGTGGTCATCCATTTTGCGATAGGCCTGGTATAAAGGTTGATAGGAAGGGTATAATAACTTGAAGCTCTACCTGTTTTGCGCTGGTGCGCTTCTTCAGGAGCTTGAAGTAAATACGGTAGTCAATAGTAATCAACTGCCAAGAGTTATCCGGGTATTTAAAAAAAAAACGTAGTGTACACTGTGTATCAGTAGGAGTTTAATGGTGGGGAAATATACAAACATGAGCAAAACACTAGTAAAACAGCAAAAAGATAATCAATCAGAAAATTTGTAGGGCGGAGTAGCTAGGTGAGCCTCTTAAAGGATGAACTGGGGCCCCCAGATACAAATGCATAATAACCTCCGCCCTCATAGATTACATTTGGGCTGCTACATAATAAGGCCCATAGTCGGACACCAGGTCAGCAATAAAAGTGGCAAGCTCTCCAGCGTCTGTGCATTGGTACAGCAGTAAAACCAATTAATGACTGGTAAAACCAATGGCCACTACTCCATATTCATACTTTTAGACCTTTCTGCTGCCTTTTGATACAGTCCATCTCTCGCTCTTTCCGCAAAAAACTCCTCTCCCTTGACCTCTGTAGCTTTGCTCTTTCCTGTTTCCCCTCCTACCTATCTCTTCTATCCTCTTCCTCTTTTAGTTGGGGTCCTAAGGCTCTGTCCTTGGGCCCTTTTTATTCTGTCTCTCCATCTCTTCCCTGGGCCATTTGATAACCTTTCACTGCTTCCTGTACCATCTTTATGCTGGTGATACCCAAATCTATCTTTACTTAGCCCACCTTTTCAGTCCCCTCACTCATCACTAATTTCCTGACTGAAATATCAGTATGGATGTCATGCCACTTCCTCTGATTTAATCTATCAAAGACTGAGCTTATAATATTTTCTCCCTCCAGATCCCCATCCCCTGATTTTACTATTGAGATCAATAGCACAACTATCAGTCCTTCCACACATGTCAGGGTGCTAGTTGTGATCCTTTCCAAAATTCAACACTACTTAACATGATTTGGCATTGCTGGAAGATTGGTCAAACCAGTGGAAACTGCAGTTCAATGTTTCTAAATGTAAAATAGTGCACCTAGGGAAAAATAATCTCTTACTAGAGTACAATATTGAGAGTGAAAATATTTGGGGGTTCTTATTTCCTACGATTGCAAAATAAGCAAACCGTGTGGCCATGTAGTGGGAAAAGTGAATAGAATTCTAGGATGCTTCACCAGTAGAAGAAATGAGGTCTTGATTCCCTTGTATAGATCTTTAGTTATGCCTCATTTAGAATTCAGTGTCCAGGTCTGAAGACCTCATTTACAAAAAGATATTGATCTGATTGACCAAGTCCAAAGATGGGCAACAAAAATGGTCTGAGGCAACACTCTTATCCATCTTATATAATTTGTGACTGTTCTGTATCCCTGTGTAGCGTAAAGTGCTACTATATTTGTATGTCCTTTTTTTAGTGTGTACCATTGTAATGGCTATGAATAAGCCTATCCCCAATGGAACTGGACCTTCTGAACACCATTTCAGGAGTGTCTTTCCCCACCATGACCATCACTCCCATCTGTTTACCTTTGTCCTTAAAATGTTTATATTTTGAGCAGTGCCTCCTAATCCTAAAATATAGAATAGTATGAATTAGCAGTAATCGACACACACTTTTTTGCATGTAACATGGTTTATTTTTTTTATAAAGGGTTGTAGTTGGGTAGGAATCCTCTGGTACTAAAATGTCAATGTCAAGAAAGGGGCTTCTTCACTCATGGCAACTCATAGTAAATTTAGGCTTGAAATTAATAATAATTAAGCTATGCAATTTCTGATAATTCATTTCTGGCACCTGTCCCAATTAGGGAAATTGTATCTTTTTATCTGTGTCATGCTAAATTATGCCACAGATATGTAGACAGGGCCTACAGGAAACTATTTTCTTTCCCACCCTCATTTTGTTTAATCTCTTAAAATTATCCTAAAGTTTTTTTTTTTATATCAAACATGTTATGGTTATATGTTTTATACTAGCCTGCTCTGTGCAGTGTAATTACAGAGTGTGAAGAGTGGGAAATACTGTGCTAACCAAAAATGGTAACAAAGAACTGCTTACATAAAAATGTGACAAAAATTAGTGACCAGGTGAATAAAAATATGTAGCGCCAAGGTGCAAACTAGATATGCACTATTGAGTATAACAACTATTGCTAGACACATAAATCTTCAAATTGTATGGAAATGGTATAACAATAATACAACATGCATGTGTATAGAAAATAATAAATTAACAAATCCATGTACTGAACAGATCCTGGCTTTCTTTTCTCGATTTGACTCAATGTTAATGGCATTTGAGTCCACCTTTTCTGGTAACAGTATACACCCTACGTTTATGGTAGAAGATGCATTACCTTGATGTTTCCACATGTTCACCTTATCACTGGGTTTCACTTCTGAACAACAATTCTTCTTCATTGGACTTTGTGTTCAGTACACATATTTGTTCCTTTATTGGACATTTAATATTTTCTATACACATGCATGCTGTATTTTTGTTCTACATTTCCACACAATTTGGAGATTTATGCATGTAGAAGTGGCTGTTATACTCAATAGTGCATATCTAGTTTGCACCTTAGCGCTACATTTTTTATTCCCCTGTATTAGAGTGCCTCCAACATCATCTTCTCAGGTCCCCCGCCAGCGCTCCTGGCTCCTCCTCTTCTCCAAGTGCCCCCATAGCCGTTTTCCTGATTCTGAACTACGCTGCCTACTTTCATAAACACAGACAGCGTGGCTTGTCCCCGCCCCATTCTCCCTCATCCCAGGATTTGACTGACAGCAAAGCCCATGAGAGCAGGGATAGAGCTTTAGGGCCACTTTCATTCCTTTTTTTTATTATCTTTTTTTGCAATTGCATCCTTCATAAATCTTTACAGATGTTCCCTAAGTTCTTTCTCTTTATTACCAAACAAATGGAGGGGTTGGCAAAGTTGAATTCTGTGAATATACTGTAGCTTTTGTATTTTTTGATCAGTATTTAATATCTCCTTTAATATATCCTTCCTTTAATACCCAATAAGTAATTCCTTCACATTCTGCTTGTTTTTTTGTAGATTTGTTTCCCAAAGCTGTCTAAATCTTGAGTCAATATTTCTGATGATCAGAAAGATGCTTATCAGTGTATTTACCAAAGTATTTATTGTGTTATTTTCTTTTTAATTTATTAGGTTTAAGCATGAAGGTATTTGGGTCAAACGAAATTGTAAGTGGGATTATGTATACTATATATTAACCACGTTTCTACTGGGCACTTAAACCCCCTTCCTGCCCAAGCCATTTTTCAGCTTTCAGCGCTGTCACACTTTGAATGACAATTGCGCAGTCGTGCGACGCTGTACCCAAACAAAATTTGCGTCCTTTTTTTTCCCACAAAGAGAGCTTTCTTTTGGTGGTACTTTATCACCTCTGCGGTTTTTAATTTTTGCGCTTTAAACAAAAGAAGAGCGACAAGTTTGAAAAAATACACTATTTTTTACTTTTTCTAGAATAAATATAAATTAAAAAAAAAAAATTAAAATTTTCCTCAGTTTAGGCCGATACGTATTCTTCTACATATTTTTGGTAAAAAAAAAATCGCAATAAGCGTATATCGATTGGTTTGTGCAAAAGTTATAGTGTCTACAAAATAGGGGATAGATTTTTATAGCATTTTTATTATTTTAATTTTTTTTACTAGTAATGGTCGCGATCAGCGATTTTTATTGTGACTGCAATATTGCGGCGGACACATCGGACACTTTTGACACATTTTTGGGACCATTCACATTTATACAGCGATCTGTGCTATAAAAATGCATTGATTACTGTATAAACATGACTGTCAGGGAAGGGGTTAACACTAGGGGCGAGGAAGGGGTTAAATGTGTTCCCTATTAGTGATTCTTACTGTGGGGGGAGGGGACTGACTGGGGGGGGAGGCGACCGATGGTTGTCCCTATGTACAAGGGACACACCATCGGTCTCCTCTCCCTGACCGGATGTGGATCTGTGTGTTTACACACACAGATCCACGGTCCTGCTCGGTTACTGGGCAATCACGGGTGCCCGGTGCCCAATGACGCGGCGCGCGCCCCCTAGTGGATTTTAAAGGTGCGACGTCATATGACGTCCACCCAGGATAACAGTGTCTTCCTGCCGCCGTCAATTGACGGCGGCCGATTGACAACTGGTTAAAGGCATTAGTGTGAAAATCTTTGCCATACACATATTGCTATATTGATTTCATTTTGTGGATCTACTACCTTCTGTCTTCTGAAGAAGCAGATTTAACATCTGGGAAATTTGTTGAGAAGTGGTCTAGTCCCTCCAAAAGAATTGATTGGCAAATCGAATTATAACTGAATATCTGATATTTACAAGCAGATGTGTAAGGTTTTTAATACTGTTGTGAATAAATGTTTATTAAATACTGTAACTGCTGATCCTGCCAATTTCTGCTTTCTTTGAGGCCTTGCCTTTTAACCCCTTGCTTACTGGGCACTTAAACCCCCCTCCTGCCCAGACCAATTTTCAGCTTTCAGCGCTGATGCACTTTGAATATCAATTGCGCGGTCATACAACGCTGTACCCAAATTACATTTATATCATTTTTCCCCACAAATAGAGCTTTCTTTTGGTGGTATTTAATGACCTCTGCGGTTTTTATTTTTTGTTAAAAATAAATAAAAAGACTGATTTAAATATATATATTGTGACAGCAGGAAGGTAAAGTCACCTGGTTGCATCCAGGGGGGTAGATATATTTCGCCCAGATTCAGGCTTTACGCCGACTTATACAACTAGGTGGAGAGTTGTATAAGCCCAGCTGAGGCTAGTAGGCTCATGGATGACTCATACCTCTAGGGAGAGTGCTGGGCGTCGTGCAGACAGGGAGTTGATCAGACCAGCTGAAGCTTGTCAGCTCATTTAGGCCTCTATAAGAACTCCCAGCTTCATTAGATGTTAGCTCATGCCTGGACCCAGACCTGTGTGGACTGTCTAGGAAGAGTGAACCCCTGTGCGGTGAGACAAAGCCTGTGTGGCTATTTGCTTGGACATTTAAAACCAGGGACTTAGGGACTAGGACAGCACTAGGCTGATCCCAGTTGTTAGTTAGGAAACCTGTATGTTTAGTCAGAGGTCAAGTTGACCAGGATTTATTTTGTTTATGTTTCTTTTGCTTTGCTGTGTTTTGTCACTGTAAATAGAAAATAAACCGCACCTTTTTGATTTTGAAAACCACAACCTCCGTTTTCTGGGCCTGTTTTGTGTGGGGAGCCCACCTCGGGGGTCACACACACCCGCTGCCGAGCTAACCCCCTCACAGTTGGTGGAGAACCAGTGGCAGTTTTTTTTTAAGCCAGCATGGAGGAGATACTGAAGCAGCTGGCTCTAGCAAATGCCAATCAACAGCAGACAAATGCAGGTTTGCAAAAGAGCCTTGCAGCTCAACAACAGAACTTCGCAGCCCAGCAGCAAGCTCATCAACAGAGCCTTGCAGCCCAGCAGCAGACAAACGCAACTTTGCAACAGAGTCTGGAGGGTCAGCAACAAGCCCAGCAGCAATCTGAGGCCCGCTTCATAGACCTGTTGCAGAAGCAAGAGCAGAGACTACAACAACAGATGGAAGCAGCAATGCAGCAACGTCCGCAGACCAGTGAGGAAAGCCGTCCCACTAATACCGCGTCCTTTGGGGTGAGTCGTTTATTGACAAAAATGACTGGAGAGGATGATCCAGAGGTATTTTTGACCACATTTGAAAGGACCGCTGAAAGAGAAAAGTGGCCTGAGGAGCAGTGGGCTGGACTGGTGGCTCCTCTGTTAACTGGTGAATCGCAGAAAGCTTACTATGACCTAGAGCCTAACCAAGCAAAAGACTATGTGATGCTAAAAGCTGAAATATTGGCAAGGCTGGGTGTCACCCAGGCTGTCCGGGCTCAGCGTGTGCATAACTGGACTTTCCAGCTTGGAAAACCCCCCAGGTCTCAAATGTATGATCTCATTCACCTGAGCAGAAAGTGGCTACAGCCAGAGACTTTGTCCGCACCAAAGATTGTGGAACGTGTTGTAATGGATCGGTTTTTGAGAGCTCTTCCTACTGCCATCCAAAAGTGGGTAAGCCATGGAGACCCAGAGACGGCCGATGGTCTTGTGGATCGTGTGGAGAAATACTTGGCTACAGAGAACCTGACGGCCTCTTCCAGAGACACTCGGACTTTCCACCCTAAGACCAGACCATCCCCAGGGGCGGATAAGAGGATTCCAAGGGGTGAGGGTGGAGAGAGTGAGAGGGTGGGAGCTCTACCCCAAGTTTGGCGAGAACAGCCTGGGAAATCAGCGGCTCAAGAGGCCGCAAGAAGGATCGTTTGCTACCGCTGCCGGCAAGCGGGACATATTGCAGCCAATTGCCCGGTTGTGGAGGAACCCATGCAGTGTGACTTTCTGACGGGCAGACGTCAGTCGCTGTGTGCGACAGTCGCATGCACTGCCATTCGAGGAACTGAGAAACATTTATGCAAAATGTGTGTTAATGGTAGAAATGTTGTGGTATTGCTGGATTCAGGTAGCCTTGTGACCCTGATAAAGGCTGAGTTAGTTAAAACAGAGGTCTCTGGGAATAGCAAGGTAGCTGTTATTTGTGTGCATGGGGACACCCGAGAGTATCCAGTGACTACAGTGTGTTTCGAGACCCCCAAAGGTACCCTCTCTCATCCAGTGGGCTTAGTATCTCAGTTACCGCATGACGCCATTGTGGGAAGGGATTTTCCGAAGTTCTGGGAACTGTGGGATGATCCTGAGCCCCCCACTGGTGCCCCTATGTACCAGAAATGTGATAGCCAGAACTCCCCTGAGAGTGGCGAGGACTCTCCGGAATTTCCCTTATCAGTATTGGCAGGGGAGACTCAAGAAACTGGAGAGGAGCCCACCTCCTCAGACGAAAACCTACCGTCTGTGGAGTTTTCTGATCTGGAGGTTCACAGGGAAAATTTTGCCACAGAACAGTTAAAAGACCCCGCCCTAATAAAGGCACGGGAAAACGTAGTGGAAATAGATGGCGAGTTAGTGAACCCAGATAATACCTGCACTTACCCATACTTCAGCGTAGAGAAGGACCTACTGTATCGGGTGGCAAAAAGGGCAGAAGAAACCGTTGAGCAGCTTGTGGTGCCCAAACCTTACAGGAAGTTGGTGTTGGAGTTGGCCCATGGGCACATTCTTGGAGGTCATCTGGGGACAGAGAAAACCCGAGAGAGGGTATTACAGAGATTCTATTGGCCGGGGGTGATGAAGGACATAGAAAATTATTGTTCCTCCTGCCCTGTGTGTCAGAGGTCGGCCCCGATGCCACATTTCCGTAGCCCGCTGGTCCCTCTACCCATCATTGAGGTCCCGTTTGAGAGGATCGCCATGGATTTGGTAGGTCCTATAATCAAGTCCGCTAGGGGGCACCAGTACATATTAGTTATAATGGACTATGCCACCCGTTATCCAGAAGCGATCCCTCTCCGAAATACCCCGGCCAAAACCATAGCCAAAGAGCTATCTCTTGTGTTTAGCCGGGTGGGTATTTGTAAAGAACTGCTTACGGACCAAGGTACACCCTTTATGTCCCGGGTTATGAAGGAGCTGTGTAAATTGTTCAAAGTGACGCAATTACGTACATCTGTGTATCACCCCCAAACCGATGGGCTGGTTGAAAGGTTCAACAAAACCCTAAAACAAATGTTGAAGAAAGTGGTGGATAGAGATGGAAAGGATTGGGACTGTCTACTTCCTTATCTGATGTTTGCTATTAGGGAGGTGCCCCAATCCTCTACGGGATTCTCCCCCTTTAAATTACTGTATGGGAGACACCCAAGAGGGCTGTTGGATATTGCCAAGGAAACTTGGGAAAGTGAGAGTTCTCCCCACAGGAGTGTGATTGAGCATGTCGCCCTGATGCAAGACCGAATTGCACAGGTAATGCCCATCGTGAAGGAACATTTGGCCCAAGCGCAGTTAGCACAGCAGAGAGTGTACAACCGTGGAGCCAAGACCCGTACCTTTTCCCCGGGGGATAGGATACTGGTACTTGTCCCTACGGTTGAAAGTAAATTCCTTGCCAAATGGCAAGGCCCCTACGAGATAATGGAAAAAGTGAGCGAAGTGAATTACAAGGTCAGACAACCAGGAAGGCGAAAGCCCGAACAGATCTATCACGTTAATCTGTTGAAAGCCTGGAGGGATAGAGAGTCCCTAGTCGCAGACACTTGGTCACCAGCTCAAACTGGTTGCGTGATTCCTGAGGTTGGAATAGCAGCCACCTTGTCACAACCCCAACAACAGGAGGTTAAGGAGTTTGTGCTTCGCAACAAGGAGGTATTCTCTGAGCTGCCGGGACAAACATCTGGGGTAGAGCATGACATCATTACCCCGCCCGGTGAAAGGGTGAAGTTAAAACCCTATCGGATCCCAGAGGCCCGACGGGAGGCAATACGGGAGGAAGTACAGAAAATGCTGAACTTAGGGGTGACAGAGGAGTCCCAAAGTGATTGGTCTAGTCCCATTGTGTTGGTGCCTAAACCGGATGGGAGCTGGCGATTTTGTAACGATTTTCGTCAGTTGAACAAAGTTACAAAATTTGACACCTACCCCATGCCACGTATAGATGAGTTGATCGACCGGCTGGGAACAGCCCGATACATGACGACTCTTGACCTCACAAAAGGGTATTGGCAAATCCCCCTGGCCAAGTCGGCCAAAGAGAAAACCGCATTTGTAACCCCAGACGGGGCGTTCCAATACAAAAGAATGCCGTTCGGGTTACAGAATGCGCCGGCCACATTCCAGCGGAAAATGGACCAGATGCTGAGGCCCCATCGGAAGTATGCTGCGGCTTACCTGGATGACGTAATTGTCCATAGCACAGATTGGGCCTCACATCTGCCAAAAGTGCAAGCAGTCCTGGACTCTGTTCGGGAAGCGGGGTTTACGGCTAACCCCAAGAAGTGTACCATTGGGCAGGAGGAGGCCAAATATCTTGGGTACACCATTGGGAGGGGAGTAATAAAACCCCAACTCAACAAAGTCGAGGCCATCCAGAGTTGGCCACGTCCCAACAGCAAGAAGCAGGTACGAGCCTTTCTGGGAATCGTTGGGTATTATCGGCGATTCATTCCCCACTTTGCTTCTAAGGCTGTGCCCCTAACCAACCTGACGAAGGGGAAAGGGTCAGTCATGATTAAATGGACCCCCGAGGCTGAGGCAGCATTCCAATTCTTGAAACAAGCCTTATGTAGCCAGCCAGTGTTGTACTCACCCGACTTCTCTAAAGACTTTGTCGTACAAAGTGATGCGTCAGATGTGGGGTTAGGAGCAGTATTGTCCCAGGTCTGGAACGGGGAAGAGCACCCAGTCATTTACCTCAGCAGGAAGTTGAAGTCCCATGAGGTAAATTACGCCACCGTTGAAAAGGAGTGTTTAGCGGTGAAGTGGGCTCTAGATTCCCTTCGGTACTACCTGCTAGGTAGGCACTTTGACATGGTTACGGATCACGCTCCGTTAAAGTGGATGGCTCAAAACAAGGAAACAAATAGAAGAGTGAATAGGTGGTTCCTGGCCCTCCAGGAATTCAACTTCACAGTAAAGCATCGCCCTGGCGTTCAAATGGGGAATGTGGATGCTTTGTCTCGAGTACATGAATGCCTGATTGCTGGTGTTCCAACCCCGAGGTTAAAACAAGAGGGGGGGGGTATGTGACAGCAGGAAGGTAAAGTCACCTGGTTGCATCCAGGGGGGTAGATATATTTCGCCCAGATTCAGGCTTTACGCCGACTTATACAACTAGGTGGAGAGTTGTATAAGCCCAGCTGAGGCTAGTAGGCTCATGGATGACTCATACCTCTAGGGAGAGTGCTGGGCGTCGTGCAGACAGGGAGTTGATGAGACCAGCTGAAGCTTGTCAGCTCATTTAGGCCTCTATAAGAACTCCCAGCTTCATTAGATGTTAGCTCATGCCTGGACCCAGACCTGTGTGGACTGTCTAGGGAGAGTGAACCCCTGTGCGGTGAGACAAAGCCTGTGTGGCTATTTGCTTGGACATTTAAAACCAGGGACTTAGGGACTAGGACAGCACTAGGCTGATCCCAGTTGTTAGTTAGGAAACCTGTATGTTTAGTCAGAGGTCAAGTTGACCAGGATTTATTTTGTTTATGTTTCTTTTGCTTTGCTGTGTTTTGTCACTGTAAATAGAAAATAAACCGCACCTTTTTGATTTTGAAAACCACAACCTCCGTTTGCTGGGCCTGTTTTGTGTGGGGAGCCCACCTCGGGGGTCACACACACCCGCTGCCGAGCTAACCCCCTCACAATATATATATATATATATATATATATATTTTATATTTTGTTATAAAATTTTGTAAACGGGTAATTTTTCTCCTTTATTGATGTATGCTGATGAGGCTGCACCGGTGGGCACAGATAAGGTGGCACTGGTGGGCACCGATAAGGTGGCACTGGTGGTCACTGATGGGCGGCACTGGGTGGCACTGAAGGGCATTGATAGGTGGCACTGGTGGGCACTGAGAAGTGCCACTAATAGGTGGCAGTGATGGGCACTGATGGGTGCCAGTGATGGGCACTAATGGGTGCCAGTGATGGACACTGGTAGGTTACACTGATAGGCAGCATTGCTAGGTGGCACTGATGAGGCACTGATTGGCGGCACTTGTGGGCATTGATAGGTGGCACTGTGGGCATTGATAGGGGGCACTGGCTGGTAGCATTATACTGGCATTATACTGATGAGGCACATCTGCCTCCTTCCTCTCCGGGACCGATGTCCCTTGTGAAAGAGCCGATGATCTGCTTTCTTTCCTCCTCACGCTGTCAGCGTGAGGAGAAAAAAAAAACAATTACAGATTCTTTGTTTACATCACGTGATTAGCTGTCATTGGCTGACAGCTGATCACGTGGTAAGGGGTCGGGATCGGCCCCTTACTCGGATCGGTGATCACCCGAATCTCAGTGACTCGGGGGATCACAGCGTGCGCCCTGCAGGGGCGCGCGGGGAGCGCGCAAAGGGGAGGCCGTCTATTGACGGCCTCCCGGATTTTCTGGTCCGTGCTGAAGCCGTCATTTTGGCTATAGCGCGGGCCTCAAGTAGTTAAAGCGGACCTTGCAGGAAAAAATCAAAATGTGTTTATTTAGTTAGGCCCCTCTACAGCATCTCAAAACTCTGTAAAAAAAAAAAAAAAAAAAAAAGTTAAGCCAAAATCCATTGGGGAAAAAACAAAGTTCTCCCGCAGCACCTAAGTGAAGGTGGTGTCCGTATCTTTTGGCAGATATGCCTAGAAATGCAGAGTAGCACACAGCTCAGAAAAATATAATACTGTGCTGTGCTCTAGTGTCATCTTGAGAGATTTGAAAAACTCAAATTCCTAGAGATATTGCCCAAAGGATGCCAGGGCCAGGCAACTATACGATCCCATGAGCGCCAGTGCTGTGGTAGTGCTGTCATCCTTCTGTGTAATCTACAGGCAGTCATGCTTTTATCCAGTCTTCAGTCAATGCCCTCTGCTGATTAACATCTTCACTGACCATTTAGCATCTGAAATTGGCTTCAAGCCGCTTCTTATCTCCCACAGCCCTGGCCTTTCAGGGTGGAAACACTAAAATATCAGTCACATGACTGCTAACAAAAAGCAAATGCAAAATTTACTTTTGTCATTACAAAGCCTAAAGAGTTATTAATATGGTATGCCTGAGCTATATTATTGTGAAATGCAGGGTTCATACTGTACAGTGGTTATTTGGCAGATTGCATTGATTGCTATATGAAGTGATTTGCATTTGGATGATATAGTGTCAGGTGAAAAGGGTAGACTTCTGAGGGCTGTATTGTTTTCCTGATATATGAAAGCATGCTTATAACTGTCACATAGAAGGATAAGTCCGGTATTGCATTTTTCCAAGATATTTGATCATATGTTCGTTCATAGCTGTTGGAAGCAAATCCATCATACAACTGTTCCCTTAAGTTATTCATTAGATCATTTTATTTCTTCGCAGATTTTATCTACTAGATAGTCATCATTGCCTTATTGCTGTCCTATTTCACTAATTAAAACCTTGCTAATAATTTCTCATTCACCACAAAGCATTTTAACAGATGCTGTTCTCTGTCACTTGGTCTACAACATGCTGCCAACTTTTTTATCTTGGTGAAGTAGCAGAGGTCAGGACTGTCCAGCTGGTGGCACATAGGATGAAGTTGGCACAAAATAGCTTTTTGTCTGGTTGTTGACCCGGAAACTAGAACACACCCTGTCTTTCTATTACATTTCTATCAGGTCCTGTATATAGAGTCAGTTTACTTTATTTAAGCACTTACAGTTCATTTATTTTGATTATAAATATGCTGGATCATATGGGGTTGATTGAATGTATCAAGAATAAAGGATGCATTTTGTTGTTTTCTTAAAGTATTATCTTGGTGTAGCGGCCTCCTCTCTCCCCTCTTTTTCTCTCAGCTCGTCTGTCTCTTGTCTAGGGGTACCTTAGAGGAGAGAGAGCAGGGTCACCACGCCAGGCCTTCACCACAGTTAGTTGTGTGGTGTAAGCAAAAGTTCTTTCTTTACCTTCGGGTCAGTGTTCTGCACCTGGAGTCTCCGAAGAGAATTACCTTGAACAATGTCTGCCAGAAAATGAGCCCCACACCATATAAAGTTCAACACTCCTCCTTTATTCTTCTCAAGTGAACACAATCAGTTGAACTCCCTTAGAGAACAGAACAGACAAGGAGGTGTGGATGCGAGTAGGCCCAGACACAATGAACTCTCCACTTTCCTTCCTGAAAGTGGGCTGAGGTCTCAGAGCGAGGGGGGAATTTCCTTCCAGGCGGTCTCCGATGGGAGGCTCTCCTGTCACTGGCAATATGCCGCACCGGGTCTTCAAGCAAGTATCTCCCACCGGTCCATTACGCCTTCTGGATTTGGGTACCCAATCCCTGGGTTCCCTAGGACCTCCTTCCCTCGCGGAACTCAGTGGTGGGCACTGAGCTCCAGACCTCCATCCGAGTACCTCACCCCAGGCTAAAGGTGCCTGGGATGGAACACGACCTCCGAATGTGCCCTGGGCCTAGGCCGCCTAGGGGACCGACACGAACCACCGCCCTCAGGCTGAAGGTGCCCGGGACTCGACTCCCCTCACCAAAAATGGCTGCCCCCTTTATACCCCCTCCCATCAAGCACGGCGGGTTCCCCGCCCCACCATACAACCGTTGAGAGAGGCCAAAAGAGGTACGACACCGCAATGATGGCTCAACCCCGGGCCCAAAGTGACAACGCCACCTAGTGGGCCCCAGGGAACCACCCATCACAGTTTCCTCACCAGATTCAAAAAATATATATAAAGCATATACCCGCTACACTCTCCCCCTGGTGATTTGACACTGGTCCCCAGTGTCTGGAGCAAACTATGCCCTCAACGGCTGACATAGTCCAGTCCAGAAACCAACTACAAATGGTACAAAATAGAACTTTTGAAAAAACTTGGTCATTGAAGCAATTGTGTCTGAGCCTTACATGAATGGGAAGGGAAACAACAACATTTTAACCATAACTTTAGAATCACATATTCACATTATACTTTTTCCCCACCCATTCTGACTAAGACCCACCCCATACTCAGTGGTCTTGATGGGATGCTCTCCTGCAGAGGGAAAAAGAAAATTAACACACATAAACCCTGACACACATATTCGTGTGAGAGGAAAGAAACTTCTTCGTAAAGAAATCCCTTTTCTCCATAGAGTGAGTGTGTGAAAAGTGTTAACGATGCGCAACACTGCCACCTGGTGACAGCATCGCGGTAACTGCACTCATGGAACTTTCCTTCTTCTCCTGAGCCCTATCTACCCCAGAGTCCATGATCTCTTGCTGAAAAAGTGAAGAACAAACCAGGAACAGTCCTTCATTCCTCTGGATAACAGGGACAACAGGCTCCAGAAAGTTCAGCAGCATAAAGAACAAGAACGGAGTCTTTTCTCTCCTACAGATAGAAGCGGGATGCAGCAGAACAAGTGGTTTCAAGTGCTGATCCATGGTCTCCAGATGGTACTCAACATCCTCCCCTTCCTTGCGCCAGATCAACACCTTGTCCGCATGGATGTGCCGTCCCAACATCCACTCTGCCTTGCAGTCTTTAAAACGCTGAGAGGCCTTGGGGGAACATGCCAGGTACCTGCGGGCATGTGGAACCTGAAGGTGGGTCCACACAGTCATTGTACCAGCGCTCCCGGCACACTTCCACCTCATACAGCAACTCCTTAGACAAGTATGGATACTCCCATCCGTACTCGGCAGCAACCTTCTGGCCAAATAGGCGTTGTAGTCTTGCCAGAGGAGGCATGGTGGCTTTGTCCCCTTCGCCAGGCAAAACTATCGAGTCTGGGTGGCGAGGGACCTTAATCACATATGATCTGGGCATAGGTGCCCGCAACAACAGTCTCTTTTCCCCGGTCTTGGGTGTAGGTGATACCAGGGATGTAAGGGCAGGTTGGGAATGGGACCCCTCCTCAGGCGCTGGTGCCTCCACCCGGGGTGTACTATCCCCCGTAGACATGGGTGGGTCCCTGGTTCTGCGGGACGAAGCGAGAGGTACTTTGTCTCAGCCCTTTTCTGCAAACAGTCCATCAATAGCGACATCGTCTCCCAGATCGGAGAGCGACTCTAGGTCAGAGGTGTCACACTCCTCCACGGGCAAGTAGCCTGTAGTGGAGACTGAATTGCCACCTCTTCCCACACACCAAATCTCTTTGCCTGGCTTACCTCGGCCTTTACTTGAAGCGGGACGTCCGGAAATCTTACTGGCGGATCCATCCGGGCCGGGCGTAATCGGGCGAGATGGTCCACTACAACCGCTGGTCGGGGCTACCATACCGGTCTTTCTCTTCGGTGGTGGACGCTGCGAGACAGTGGTGACCGAGTCCGCATCCTCGGATTTCTCCCGTTAAGTATTCACGACCTCCTCCGCGGTCGCTGCAGTGTGCGCAGGGATGGCTGTCAAAGCAGTGATTCCTCCTTTCTGAGTGGTGTTGCCTGCAGCACGGCCGGGGTAAATGGTTCTCGGCTTCTCAACCCCTGGATCCACTTCAAAAAGGAACTCCCCACAGGCCTCGCATCGCCCGAACGGCTTCAGTTGGCACACCAGTCCCGGACAACCGGGACAAATCACACCCAGGGCCTCAACGTCCATGCACGAATACAGGGCGAATCGGCCCCTTGGCTTTAGCCGGATCCCCGTATCCGTAACCGGAGCAGCAGCAGTCAGTGTCGTGGTAGAAGGGTGAACCGGAATCCACGATGTATGTC
This sequence comes from Rana muscosa, assembly GCA_029206835.1. Classification (NCBI taxonomy): domain Eukaryota; kingdom Metazoa; phylum Chordata; class Amphibia; order Anura; family Ranidae; genus Rana; species Rana muscosa. Next base: position 734,446,043 of record CM055117.1, read on the forward strand.
CGAACATGGTGACCTGTTGCTGATCCATCGCACACTGCAAGGTTTTTGCGCCAACGTCCCACGTGTAGTTCCTCACACGTATTGGACTCCTCCCCTTTGCTCCAGTTCGCGGGCTTTTCTTCTTTTCTGAGTCACGCCCACGAACTAAGCGGTGGGGGTGTGCCTGGTGGCGCAGTGCAATAGAAGCCCGCACGTGTACTACTTCACACGACTGAGCTCCCCCCTTTCCTCGCTCTTCTGCGCGGGCCTTTCCCTTCACTGGGTCATGTCCACGACTTCGAGCAGGGATGCACTTCGGCCACTAATGGCCCGCCTACTCGTAACTCTTCCAGGCAGACACGTTCAATTCCGTAGTAACACAAACACTATACCGGACCCGAGCCCCCACGTGTAGCGGCCTCCTCTCTCCCCTCTTTTTCTCTCAGCTCGTCTGTCTCTTGTCTAGGGGTACCTTAGAGGAGAGAGAGCGGGGTCACCACGCCAGGCCTTCACCACAGTTAGTTGTGTGGTGTAAGCAAAAGTTCTTTCTTTACCTTCGGGTCAGTGTTCTGCACCTGGAGTCTCCGAAGAGAATTACCTTGAACAATGTCCGCCAGAAAATGCGCCCCACACCATATAAAGTTCAACACTCCTTTATTCTTCTCAAGTGAACACAATCAGTTGAACTCCCTTAGAGAACAGAACAGACAAGAATGTGTGGATGCGAGTAGGCCCAGACACAATGAACTCTCCACTTTCCTTCCTGAAAGTGGGCTGAGGTCTCAGAGCGAGGGGGGAATTTCCTTCCAGGCGGTCTCCGATGGGAGGCTCACCTGTCACTGGCAATATGCTGCACCGGGTCTTCAAGCAAGTATCTCCCACCGGTCCATTACGCCTTCTGGATTCGGGTACCCAATCCCTGGGTTCTCTAGGACCGCCTTCCCTTACGGAACTCAGTGGTGGGCACTGAGCTCCAGACCTCCATCCGAGTACTTCACCCCAGGCTAAAGGTGCCTGGGATGGAACACGACCTCCGAATGTCCCCTGGGCCTTGGTTGCCTAGGGGACCGACATGAACCACCGCCCTCAGGCTGAAGGTGCCCGGGACTCGACTCCCCTCACCAAAAATGGCTGCCCCCTTTATACCCCCTCCCATCAAGCACGGCGGGTTCCCCGCCCCACCATACAACCGTTGAGAGAGGCCAAAAGAGGTACGACACCGCAATGATGGCTCAACCCCGGGCCCAAAGTGACAACGCCACCTAGTGGGCCCCAGGGAACCACCCATCAGTTTCCCCACCAGATTCAAAAAATATATATAAAGCATATACACGCTACATTGGTTTTTGGACACCTATCCTGTGCAGAGATGAAACTATACAATGCACTTATGAAGAACTGACTGAGATTTACTTTTCCATCTTCTTCAATCTTATGATGAAGGCTGGCTGTCTGGTTTCCCATCAAGTCTCTCTCAACTACATTTCTTAAAATTGTTGCCCTCATTTCACAGTTTGCATTGTAAGAAATACATTTTTTGTTTATGAACATTTTAAATTTTGAATAAAGTAAGCCTGTCCGCTCATAAACACTGTCCGAGTTAACAAAATTGCTGAAATGCAGGCATCTGCACGTGGTGACTGAATGCACCTATGATAATCCTCAAGACAATTCCTTTATCTTCCTGGCACACTTGATTTCTAAGCCCATTATGTATACCGGGTCTCGATTTATTTTTCAAAATAAGCACTAAACCCCAATTTCATTGCCAAGTTCCACCCCTAACATTCAGTAGTCCAGTTCCAGATCCCCAGTAGCCAGTAAAGGTTCTGTGATGGGACTGGTAAATGACAGGTGATGTATACTGCGACTTATTCATTGTGTGTTTTTTATTTGATGGTTGGTTTCCATGCTTGTGGAGCTACGTTACTCTATAGAGTTTCTACAATATCCATGAAAACAGGACAACTGAATGGAGCAGTTGGAGAATACTGCAAGCCTCTATAGTAAGTGGTTTTGTGACTTTTTTGTTAATTCAGTGCGTGTATAGAATCTGTGTAATATTTATTTTTGTCAATCTGTAGCCTGGAGAACAGTGAAGGGCAATTAGGTTTTTCATATGTTTATTGACTTTTTTGGGAATAGGAAGAGTACAATAATAAGAGTCACAAAGTTCGTACAAGGGCACATGAGTCGAAAAGAATACATTTTGAAATGCAGAATTGTAAAATACATTATAAGACAGTAATATCAGAAAAAATCTGCTTAAGATCGATAGATTTTAGACCTTGTGATTAAAGGTAAAAACTTATTAGGAAGACTGAAAATTCAATAATTATTTAAGGCATGTGCAACCATACGACCAGTCACAAACAGAAGATGTTTCAGGGAGCCTTAGAAAAACAAAAACTGCTGTGTTAATGGCAGTGGCATACTAATGGGTGTGTTCCCTATGGTGGTGCTGGGGCTGATTGAAATTTCTGCAGTGCCATGCACCACAAATAAAAAAAATGTCAGTCAGCCCAGCAAGCCTGCAGTTGAAGCTTCAGTGACAGCGGAGCTTGGAGTGAAAGGAGGTCTTATAGTGAGTGAAAAGGGAGAGCTGTACTGAGGATTCTGTGCTTGGTGGGTGGGGTAGATGGGAAAGGGGTACTTATTTGTTTTGGAAGATTAAGAAAAAGGAAAATGTTATTTTCTTTTCAATTTTCAAAACTTTGTGACAAAAAGCGAGATCTGCAAAATACTCAACATGCCTCTCCAAAAATAATTTTGGGTGTCTACTTTCCAAAAAGGGGTCATTTGGGGGGGGGGGCGGGTTTGTGCTATTTGGCATTTCATTGCCTCCGAAACTGTGATAGGTAGTGAGGAGTGAAATCAACAATTTACGCCCTTAGAAAGTCGGCAGTGATATGTTGATGTGGTATCCCTGCACTCAGGAGAAGCAGCAGAATATATTTCTCTTATCGTCCATGGACGGACACAGCTCCTTAACCACTTCGCTACTGTGCACGAAAACCCCCTTCCTGCCCAAGCCATTTTTCAGCTTTCAGCACTGTCACACTTTGAATGACAATTGCGCGGTCGTGCACTGTGGCTCCCAAACGAAATTTGCGTCCTTTTTTTCCCACAAATAGAGCTTTCTTTTGGTGGTATTTTATCACCTCTGCGGTTTTTATTTTTTGCGCTATAAACAAAAGAAGAGCATCCAGTTTGGAAAAAAAAACACTATTTTTTACTTTTTGCTATAATAAATACCCATTTTTTTTTTTCAAATAAAATTTTCCTCAGTTTAGGCCGATACGTATTCTTCTACATATTTTTGGTAAAAATAAAAAAAATCGCAATAAGCGCGTATTGATTGGTTTGCGCAAAAGTTATAGCGTCTACAAAATAGGGGATAGATTTATAGCATTTTTATTTATTTGTATTTTTTATTAGTAATGGCGGCGATTTGCGATTTTTATTGTGACTGTGATATTGCGGCGGACACATCGGACACTTTTGACACATTTTTGGGACCATGCACATTTATACAGCGATCCCTGCTATAAAAATGCATTGATTACTGTATAAATGTGATTGGCAGGGAAGGGGTTAACCACTAGGGGGCGGGAAGGGGTTAAATATCCCTCAATGTGTTCTAACTGTGGGGGGAGGTGACTGACTGGGGGAGGTGACCGATGGTTGTCCCTATGTACAAGGGACACACCATCGGTCCCCTCTCCCTCACAGGACATGGATTTCTGTGTTTACACACAGAGATCCACTTTCCTGCTCGTTTCCTGGGCAATCGAGGGTGCCCGGCGGCAATCGCGGCCGCCGGGCACGCGCATCGGGGCCTTGGGAACGCACGCCCCCTAGCTCGTTTTAAAGGGAGGACGTCATATGACGTCCTCCCAGAACGAGAGTGTCCTCCGCCCGCCGTCAATTGACAGTGGGCGGGGGACAAGTGGTTAAATCTTGACAAAGTGGGTTATGTTGCTGTTCATAGGAGAGGACTAGGCAGAACATGTTGGTTATCTTAAAACATGTAACTTTAACAAAGTTGAACAGCCCGCCCAGGGTGCGGTCCCTCCGTACATAACCCTCCTACCTGCAACCAGCAGCCTCAGTTTTTTTTCTGCCTAGCAGAGAAGGACGTGGCTCCCTTTGGGCCCAGAGTCCTGAAGAAATTTTTCATTTTTATTTTATTTTTATGTTTTTGTGATATCTTCTATCAACTGCCGGCTGGGCGACAGGCTGGGTATTATAGATCCTTGTAGTCTTCTGAGTTCCGGCCAGCGAGCGTGCCAGTCCCTAGCTTTGCGCTTGGTTCTGACCACGACATACCCCATGGCTCCAGGGGTGGCCGGTGAGCACATGCTCCAGGGTCCACATATGACTGGGCTGCTTGTTGCCTCACTCACAGTGGACCGGGCCGACAGCTACTCCGTTCCATTGGTTGTGGGTCTGTCAGGGACGTGCCAGCTTGTCCTCGCAAGGACGGGTAATTACGGTTCCTCCTGTCTCGGCAGGATGGAACAGCTTTGCATTCCCGGGGTTTAGGAGTTCTCCTGTCCTCCCTTTCCCTGCTCTGTCGCCCTTTCCCCTCCTGCCCTAGGGCCCGCTGCTACCGGGGTGTACCTGTGGGGGCTCTGAGTCAATGTGGGGGACCGTGGGACGCCAGGGTCTGCTTTCTGTGAGGGGGGTCTGTCTCCTGGAAAGTCTCTGAAGGCCTTCACGTCCACATCCCTGGCCTCGGGCGCCATTTTTTTGCGGCGCTGACGCCATTTTAGTGTGTTTGTTTTTTTTTTCTGTATTTAAACTTCCATTGACGGCCATTTTCTTGTAGCCGCGCTGTGGCGCAGGTCGGTATTGCGGGCGGCCATTTTCTTGTGGTCCATGCCCTTTTATATCTGAGGCGTCTGGCAGCCATTTTGGGGTGGGTTTGGCCTCCTAGCACTGGCTTCTGAACAGCGCAGTTTCTTCTCCTCACAGCTTTTTCATCACACACACGCTGTGTATACAAGGCGGGCAGTGGTGCTGAGCGGTCTCCTTCTGGGTGGTGAGTCCCCTGGGTTACCCCCCTGGTCAGTGCAGCATGGGGGGTGGACTTTTATGTGTGTTTCACTTGGTCCCTGAGGGCTGTCAGTGGGCGTTTATGGAGTCAGTATGTGACCTTTCTTCCCCATACATTGCCAGAGGCAGTAAATGGTGCCCCTGCACCTGCGGTTTCCATGGATACGTTATATATAGTCCTGGAACCTTTTGTTGCCAAGGTAGAAACGGATTGCGGGTGTAAGGGGAGTAAGAAAGAGCCCCCTCCCCCGCCATCTTCTGGGAAATGTTTGTCAGGGCACTTCTGAGTGCACTTCTGATGCTGTGAGGGACACTCTCCAGCTGGGAATGCAACTGGGACTTCCGCAGTGAAGTCTGTCTCCCTTAAGTCACACAAATCTGCCCGCTTTGTGATGTTTTTTCCTTCTGTTACTTTCTTTGATAGTACATACATAAGGAATGGGAATGGCCATAGAGGTCCTTGTGGTCCCCCAGCGCATGGCGGTCCGTTATCATACGGGACCCTTCTGAATGCTGGGGTCAGTGTTGCGACCTATATAGTGTAGTGGTTAACTCCCTCACCTGGCAGCAAGAGGGTCACTGGTTCGAACCCGGACCCCGACACCATCTGCCTGGAGTTTGCATGTTCTCCCTGTGTCTGCGTGGGTTTCCTCCGGGTACGCTGGTTTCCTCCCACACCCCAAAGACATGCGCGCTTTCGGTGCCACAGTAAAAACATATGCACTTATACATACACAGTGTGTGTATTTACAATGGCCCCATCGCAGTTTGCTTGGGGTTTGCATGTTTTCCCTGTGTCTGCGTGGGTTTCCTCTGGGTGATCCGGTTTCCTCAAACACTCCAAAGACACGCGTGCCTTCGGCGCCACGGTAAAACCGTTTACACTGATACATACTCGGTGTGCATATGTAAATGATTTCCAGAACCTCTGTATCTGCGGTGGTGCTGTGCCGCCTGATTGGCTGGACTGCTGGTCCGCTGGCTAAGCTCCCAAGTGAGCTCTGGCAGATTGCCTTTCTGAGGTTTTTTGGTTCCTCGCTGGACGACATTAAGACATCACTGGAGGTAAGAGCACTCTTCTCTCACAGTCCTCTGAGGGGAAGGAGCCACGCCGTTGGCCGGGGCCCTCCGGTTCCGCGCAGTACCGGTATTTTCATCAGTAGATCCTCCCGGGCTGACAAGGCTCTAGCTGGGGGACAGAAGCGTCCCTGGGTGCATGCACAAATGTGTCGGCTAATATACCCTGCTACGCATGTTTTTTTGTCCCTGCCCAACTCAAGGGTGGGGGGGGGGGTGATTTTGCAAGTTTGCAGCTCGGTGGACCTCTCCGCTCTCTGACCAGTGGGTCTGCGAGGTGGTCAATTTGGGGTACAAGACAGAGTTTCTTCTTGTCCACCAAACACATCTTTCCCTCAAGTTTTTCCTCTCATTCCGGCTCGTCGGTCTGCCTTGATGGGTGCAGTACAAGACTTGCTCTGGTGCAGAATAATTTTACTTGTGCCCCTGGTGGAAGGTTTTCAGGGATTCTATTCAAATCTGTTGGTAGACCAACGGAAGGACCGTGTCCGTCCATTCTTGGACCTCAGGGCCCTCAATACCTTGTAGGGCAGCACAGTGGTGTAGTGATTAACTCCCTCACCTGGCAGCAAGAGGGTCACTGGTTCAAACCCGAACCCCGACACCGTCTGCCTGGAATTTGCATGTTTCCTCCGGGTACTCCGGTTTCCTCCAAAGACATGCGCGTCTTCGGCGCCACAGTATGAACATACACATTAACACATACAGTGTGTGTATGTATTGTTTTTGGGGAATTCTGGCGTCTCTGGACACCAGGGTCACATACTTGCCTGTCCCCATCTGCAACAGCCAACTGAGTTTTCTGCGCTTTGCGATTTGACTTGGCGTCGGCACCAAGAGTTGTTCACAAGGTGCTTGCTCTGATCTGGGCTTTGCTGAGACAGCGAGACATTGATATCGTGGGCTACTTGTACGTTCTTCTTCTGAGAGCTGCTTCTGGCTCAGAATTAGAGGAGGACATGTCTATAGCCAGTCCGACCCTCCGGGTCTTTGGTTGGGTACTGAACATACAGAAGTCGGTGTTGGTACCGACTCAGTGTCTGGAGTCCCTAGACTTGATCCTGAATTCTTTGGAGTCGAAGGTCTTCCTTCCTTTGGGGCAGTTGCAGACGCTCCAGTCGGCGGTGAAATTGTTGGCATCCCGCATATGGTCGTCTCTCCCCTTTTTTTAAACGAGTTCTGGGCCTCATGATGGCCTCCTTCGAGGCAGTTCCGTCTGCCCTATTCCACACGAGTATTGCAGGAAGAGATCCTGTCCACTTGGAACAGATCTCCATTGTCTCTGGATTCAGGTAAGTCACCTGGTCAAGGCTTTCATGAGCGGGCAGCTCTTCAGTCCGGGAGGTCGTCCCTTCCTTTCCATAGGACTGTGATCATGACGGACGCCAGCCTCACGGTCTGGAAGAATCTCGCCCGCCGATCGATGTCCTCGAAATTCGAGCGATCAGACTGTGCATCTCCAAGTGGTCGCAGAGACTTCAGGGGTGTCTGATCAGGTTTTCAGTTGGACGGCCGCACCGTCGGTAGTCGCTCGCATCCTAAGTTGGGCCGAAAGGAGCGTGCCGGCTCTATCGGCTGCTTACATCCGGGCGTAGAGACCTGGCAGGTGAACTGTCTGAGTCACCAGATGCTGAACCAAGGGGTATGGTCTTTTCACCCGGAGGTGTTTTTCAATTACTTTGTCGGAATTGGGGCACACCGGTTGTGGTTCTCCTGGTTTTCTCGACTCAATCGCAGGTGTCGAGGTTTGTGCCCAGGTCCAGGGCTCCCTGGGCAGACGTATTGGACGCGTTGGTGGCTCCATGGGGAATTTATGCCTTTCCCTTACTGGAATTGCTTTCTCGACTGCACTGCCGAGTGGAGGCCGTGGGGATTCTGGTGATTCGAATCCCCCCAGATTGGTCCCAGCGCCCCTGGTGCGCCGACCTCGGGTGACTGAAAGGGTCCGTGGTCTGGCAGATTCAATGATCCCCTTCATGTTGAGGGGCCGGGAACCTTCTTCTCGGACGATCTACCATTGCACTTGGTAGGCCTACATCTCTACGTATGCTGAGATGGCCGGGCGCCCACAGACAAAGCCGGTCTCTCGGATCCTGCTGTTCTTACAGTGCGGAGTGGATTTGAATCTTGCCTTGAGCACTATTAAGGGGGAAGATTTCAGCTTTGGCTGTCTTCTTCCAATGGCCTCGGTTGGTTCACTCACTGGTAAGTACGTGTGTGCAGGGGGTCCGACAGTGGTTCCCCCGATGGACCACCGATTCCTCCGTGGACTTGACTCTAGTGCTCTCAGTACTTCAGGAACCTCCCTTTGGGAACATCAGGGAGATTCCACTCTTTCTCACAAAAGTTGCCTTTCTAGTTGTCACTACTTTGGTCTGAAGGGTTTCTGAATTGGCGGCCTTGTCTTGCAAGTCGCCTTACTTGGTCCTCCATATGGATAAGCGGTGCTTCGCCCGCAACCTTCATTCCTTCCTAAGGTAGTTTTGGCTTTTCACCTAAACAAGGACATTGTGCTTCCATTCTTGTGTCCTCGGCTGTTGCATCCCAGGATGCTGCGCTACATACCTTGGACGTGGTACCTGCCCTACGCGTGTACCTGTCTGCTACTGCTCAGTTTAGGAGTTCTGAATCACTGTTCGTGCCGGTATCTGGTCCACAGAAGGGCCTGACGGTCTCATCGGCCACCTTTTCTAGGTGGATCAGGCTGATCGCCATCCAGGCCTATGCCCTTTAGGGGCGGGCGCCTCCCTTTCCTGTCATGGCGCATTCAACCAGGGCATTTGGTGCTCCTGGGTTTTCCGAGATCTAGCATCTGTCTTCAAGGTGTGTAAGACGGCGACCTGGTCCTCTGTTCACACTTTCCCAACGTTTTACGAGGTTGATGTGTGTGCATCTTCGGATGCTTCCTTGGCCGCAAGTTTTTGCAGGTGGCTGTTTGAGGTTGCAACTCCTCCGTGAGGAGCTCTCTCTGTTTGGGGTGAAGTTAAGTCTTCTTTTGATTGCTGTTCCCACCCCTCGGTTTTTCTGACACTGCTTGGGGACGTCCCACTTTGTCAAGATTTAAGGAGCTGTGTCCGTCCATGGACGATAAGAGAAAATAGGATTTTTTATATTTACCGTAAAATCCTTTTCTCTGTCATCCATGGACGGACACAGCACCCACCCCTACTCTTTTAGTTTGTACTGCTTTACTACGAACTGAGGCTGCTGGCTACAGGTAGGAGGGTTATGTACAGAGGGACCGCCCCCTGGGCAGGGCTGTTCAACTCTGTTAAAGTTACGTTTTAAGATAACTAACATGTTCTGCCTAGTCCTCTCCTATGAACAAGAACATAACCCACTTTGCCAAGATTTAAGGAGCCGTGTCCATCTATTGAAGGAACGAGAAAAGGTTTTAACGGTGAGTACAAAAAATCCTATTTTTTGGGTGTAATTCCACATATACATACGCCATGTTTGAGCAATATATCATTTAGTGACTACTTTTTGTAATATTGCCAAAACTTGTGGCAAAATTTAAAATATTCCATGGACTCAACATGCCTCTCAGCAAATAGCTTGGGGTGTCTACTTTTTTAAATGGGGTCATTTGGGGGGGGGGGGGGGGTTATGCTATCTTGGCATTTCATCGCCTCCGAAACTGTGATAGATAGTAAGGAGTGAAATCTAAACTGTTCTCCCTTAGTAATCCTGAAGCCGGTGATTGGTTTTCGGTCCTGTATGTGACCAGGCTCCAAAAAATAGGATTTTTATAACAGCTTACCTGTAAAATCCTTTTCTTGGAGTACATCACGGGACACAGAGCGACATAGTCATTACTAATGGGTTATATAGTTACCGTCAGGTGCTGGCACTGGCAACTTCCAAAACCGGAAGTACCCTCCCCTATATAAGCCCCTCCCATCCGGGAGCACCTCAGTTTTGTAGCAAAGCAATAAGTGTCCCCAAAGAGGGGCGGGAGCTCTGTGTCCCGTGATGTACTCCAAGAAAAGGATTTTACAGGTAAGCTGTTATAAAAATCCTATTTTCTTTCTCGTACATCACGGGACACAGAGCGACATAGTCATTACTAATGGGATGTCCTAAAGCAATGCCAAATGAGGGGGGGGATACACCATATATAAGCTGAGCGCTATCAGACATGAGGATCTTTTGCGGCCTGCAACACACTGCGCCCAAAGGCGACATCCTCCTGACTTCTAACGTCCACCTGGTAGAACCTAGTAAACGTGTGTACCGAAGACCATGTTGCGGCCTTACAGATTTGAGCCAGGGAGGCCTGGTGATGCACTGCCCATGAAGTTCCAACTGCTCTCGTGGAGTGCGCCCTAACTTTGAACGGAGGCGGTCTACTTCTCAAGCTATAGGCTTGTATTATGACCTGTCGAATCCACTTGGCTAAAGTAGATTTTGACGCTGCCTGACCCTTTCTGGGGCCTTCCGGCAGAATAAACAAAGTATCCGTTCTGCGAATCTGAGCAGTGGCTTTTAGATAAGCTTTAACTGCTCTTACTACATCCAAAGAATGCAATAACTTTTCCTCTACCGAAGTAGGCTTGGGGAAAAAAGAAGGAAGAACCACATCTTGGTTCAAATGAAAACTCGATACCACCTTAGGAAGAAAGGCTGGATGAGGACGTAACACTACTCTGTCCTTATGGATAACCAGATATGGCTCCTTACAGGACATAGCTGCTAATTCCGATACTCTTTTAGCCGAACAAATGGCTACTAGAAAAATCAATTTCCTGGTGAGAAGCACTAAGGAAATATGCTGTAATGGTTCAAATGGTTGTTTCTGTAGAACCGACAGAACCAAGTTTAGATCCCATGGACATATGGGAATATTAACCGGAGGACTAATACGCATCACTCCTTGTATAAAGGCTTTGACTAGTGAATGCGAAGCCAAGGGCCTTTGAAAAAATATTGACAAGGCCGAAATCTGACCCTTGATAGTACTCAAGGCAAGCTTCCTATCTACAGCCCATTGTAGGAAGTCCAGAATCCTACCTATTACGTATTTACGTGGATGCCATTTCTTGGCTTCACACCAGGCGATGTACGCCTTCCAGATTCTATAGTAGATCTGCCTGGATACCGGCTTCCTGGCATTGATCATGGTAGATACCACAGCATTAGAGAGCCCTCTCTTTTTTAGAATGTGGGCTTCAATAGCCAGGCCGTCAAACCTAGGGCTGGTAAGGAAGGGTGGTATATCGGTCCTTGCAAAAGCAGGTCCGGACGATGTGGGAGGGTCCAAGGACTCCCCACAGACATTTTTACAATCTCCGCGTACCATGCTCTTCGGGGCCACGCTGGAGCCACCAGAATCACTGGTTTCTTTTCTACCCTGATTCTGCGGAGTAATCGAGGTAACAATTGTGGCGGTGGGAATGCATATATCAGCTTGAACTGATCCCAAGGGAACACTAGGGCATCCGAGCCGCACGCTAGGGGATCCCTTGCCCAAGAGACAAACCTGTCCACTTTTGTGTTGAATCTGGATGCTAGCAGATCTACATCCGGTGTTCCCCACCGCTGACATATTGTCCGGAAAACCTCGGGATGAAGGGACCATTCCCCTGGGCATAATTGTTGGCGACTTAGAAAGTCCGCCTTCCAATTCTCCACCCCTGGAATGAATACCGCAGATATGGCTGGGACATATCTTTCTGCCCATCTCAGGATGTAATTTACTTCCCTTTGGGCTGCACGACTCCTGGTGCCCCCCTGACGATTGATATATGCCACTGCTGTGGCATTGTCTGACTGAACTCTGACAGGGGACCCTTGGAGTTTGGATGTCCATGCTACTAGGGCATACCGGGCTGCTCGTATCTCTAAGAGATTGATGGGCAGGGCCTTTTCCGCATCCGACCATCTGCCCTGGAGAGACCATTGCTCCAGTACTGCTCCCCAGCCTATAAGGCTGGCATCTGTAGTGACCACCTTCCAGGAAATCGGACTGAAGGATTTCCCTCTTTCCAGATTCTGGGGAACCAACCACCAGCGGAGGCTCCTGCGAACGGAAGGGGACAAGGACATTGGTAAGTCCGGAGCCTGAACTTTTTTGTTCCAGGCTGACAGTATGGCCCTTTGCAACTTCCTTGAATGGAATTGACCGTAGGGTACTGCTTCGAATGATGCCACCATTTTTCCCAGCAGCCTCATGCACAGGCGTATGGATGGCTGTCTTTTTGAACCCACTAAGTGGATCAAATCTCTCAAAGACGACCCCTTTTCTTGAGGCAAGAAAATCTTTCTCTGGTCTGAATCCAGCCTTAGCCCCAAGTATTCCAGACTTTTGACTGGTTTTAGGGCTGACTTGTCTCGGTTGATAATCCAACCGTGATATTCCAGATACTTGATTGTCTCGTGAACAACCACTTCTAGTTTTTCCACTGAGTGGTCTATCAGCAACAAGTCGTCTAGATATGCCATTATCGTTACACCTCGTGTTCTTAGATTGGCCAATAATGGGGCCAGAATTTTTGTGAACACTCTTGGTGCTGTGGCCAGACCGAAGGGTAAGGCTCTGAACTGAAAATGGCGCCCTTCTACCGCAAAGCGTAGAAATTTTTGGTGGGCTGGAAAGATGGGGATGTGCAAATAAGCATCTTTGATGTCGATCGAGGCTAACCATTCCTCCCCTTGTAGGGCAGTGGCTACCGATCGGATCGACTCCATCCGGAAAGTCCTGATATGTAGGAATTTGTTTAGCCCTTTTAGATTTAATATGGGCCTCACGTCCCCGTTTGGCTTCGGAACTGTAAAGAGGTTTGAGTAAAACCCGAACCCCCATTCTTCCAGGGGAACCTCTATAATTACTGCTTGAAGCAATAATTGTTCCAGTGCCAACAGGAGGGATCCTCTCTTCTGGGGATCCCTTGGCACGTTTGACCTTATAAAGCGGGAAGGAGGGGAGTTTTTTAACTCCAATTTGTATCCCAGATTTACTGCGGAGAGCACCCATCTGTCTCGGATCGTGTCCCGCCAGGTTTCTGTGAACAACTGAAGTCTTCCCCCCACCCGATTGGGTGGGGGCAACCCTTCATGCATTTGACTTTGGGGGAGGTTTTGTACCTCTCCTGCTCCAGGGCTTCTTGTTACCCTGCAACTGTCCCTGATTTTTACCTCCGGGATTTGACCGGGGAGGCCGTCGGAACTGTTTCACAGCCGATGTCCTAGGGACTGGAGAAGCCGGCCTCTTAAAGGAGGGACCTCTAACTCTATTTTTAACCGGCAAAAGTGTACTTTTACCGCTGGAAATTTTCTGGATATACTTGTCCAGGTCTTCCCCGAATAAGCGTTCACCATGAAATGGGAAGCTGACCAGCAATTTTTTACAGGGAGCTTCAGCAGACCAGTTTTTGAGCCATAGAAGCCTGCGCATATGTACTACAGACAGCGTAAGGCGGGAGGCCTGATGGATTGAATCCTTTATAGCGTCCACCGCAAAGCATAAGGCTCTAGGTAGATCAGCTAGGGCAAGAGCCTGCTGATCCGGCAAGTCTCTTAAGACCTGTTTCAACTGATCCTTCACTGCTTGGCAGACCCCTATAGCTGCCACTGCTGGTTGTGTCACCAATCCTGCTGTAGAAAAAGCAGACTTCAATAATGACTCCAATTTTTTATCTATTGGGTCCTTGAACATTTGGACATTTTCCACCGGACATGTCAGTGATTTATTCACACAAGAGATGGCTGCGTCCACTGTAGGGACCTTCCATTTTCTGATGAACCTATCCTCCATGGGATAGACCACCGGAAATCTCTTGGGGGGAGTAAATATTTTGTCAGGATGCTCCCAATCCTGGTAAATGAGCCCCTCCAGTAAAGGATGGATCGGAAAGGAACAAACAGTCTGGGGAGCTTTTAGCGACCCCAACGAGGAGACAGAAGTGGAGGATGGCTCCGCAAGTGGCATTTTAAATGCTGATCGGACCATATTAGTCAGGGACTGAACCCATAACCTCTCAGCATGTGATGCTGAGAACGGCTCTTCCACTGTTGATTCCTCTACAACCGAATCAACCTCATCCTGATCCCCCTCAGGTAGGTCGACCTCTGTGTGGGACTGTTGCTCTGTTAACAGGCACTCTGAGGGAGGAGACGGAGATCGAGCGCTTTTCTCCTGTGACAGGGAAGCAGCGATTAATGCTGACAATCTCTCTTCCAGTCCTCCCAGAGCTGAGGAAAAAACCTCCTCTGTTACATACACAGGAGCAGGTGAACTGAGGACAGCCACAGTACCAGGTACTCCTGGGGGTGCCCTACGGTCACTAACCTCTGATTCTTCAGGGGAGACTGGTGCAGCCAAAGCATGCCCAAGATCCTCAGAGCCCGATGGAGACCCCCTATTCCTCCTGGAATTTCTAGTCCCGGAGTTTTTAGACGGCATATTCCTAAGCCACAAAGCTGAGGTATTCCAGCCGAAATACACCAGTTACTGATAATAGTCTAGCATAAATGCTGCTATAATAAACAGTTGGTGTCTACTAATGTGCCTTTCTAGGGGATGCCTGTATCAACCGCTTGCTGTATGCCTTTAAATGTTGCCAGCTCTGTCTCTGTACTTCATAGCCAGCTTACTACAATATTGTGGCTTTTTAAAACCTGCTGGGACGCCCGCACATGCGCAGAAGCGCTGCGGCGCGCACAGAGCGTCATCCCCCAGGCTCCGCCCCCTTTCCCGGCTCACCTCTATATATAGAGGCGCGTGCACGCGCACGCGCGCGGCCACGTGCGCCCTCGGCGCTAATTTCAAACATGGAAACCAGGGACAGGAGCCAGGGCCCCTCTTTGCCGCAGGCCGGGGGATGGACGAGCACTGCAACATGGCAGAGGAAGCAGTTTCCTATAGGAGAACTCACCAACTGCCTGGACTTTGCTCTCTGAGAAGAGACTAGTCCACATGACAAGAAAACATTCCACAGCGGCCTCTAGTGGACAAACACAGGTACCGCAGTCTAATATACTAAATATATATAAAAAAACATTTTATTTATTTTTTTTCTTGACCACCATTAAAAATTATTACATTTTTTTAGTAGTTACAGGCATGCACAGAATCTTGCGGGAATACCATTAGGTAACAGACAGAAAGACAAATTAGGCCTGGGGGTCCCCCAATAGAACCAAGTTCCTGGGGGCCCCCACTTACCTGTTCCTCGCCGCAGGACTTTGTTTGGTCCACAAAAGCCCAAACTTCACCTATCACGGCAGGCATTGTAATCAAACCTTCAGGGACCGGGTTCCCAAGGATTCCACTCCCCTGGACCTGTATAGCACCCTGCACAGAAAACATCTTGGTCGTGGGTATGACCAGAGCTCTGGATCCCAGGGTCCAGCTCTCCTAAGAGAAGCATTACAGGCAAAACCTTGCTCTTCTCTGCAAGGCCCGGGTACCGACCGTTTAGCTATGAAGCTTTTTTGGTCGGATCCGGAATAGCTTACTGAGGCCCAAAAGAACCTGTACGCAAGCTCAGTGAAAAACACATGTTTCTTCTTGGCCAACACCTTAGACACTGGCAAAAAACTGAGGTGCTCCCGGATGGGAGGGGCTTATATAGGGGAGGGTACTTCCGGTTTTGGAAGTTGCCAGTGCCAGCACCTGACGGTAACTATATAACCCATTAGTAATGACTATGTCGCTCTGTGTCCCGTGATGTACGAGAAAGAAAAGTCCCACACGTGTGGTATCCCCATAGGAGAAGCAGTCGCTTGTGACAAAAAATTTAATATTCAATGGGCTCAACCTGCCTCTAAGCAAATTCCTTGGGTTGTCTACAAAAAAGGGGTAATTGGAGGGGGGGGGGTGGTACTGCCCTGCCATTTTAGCACCTCAAAAAATGTGATAGGAAGTCATAAACTAAAAGCTGCATTAATTCCAGTAAATGTACCATAGCTTGTGGATGCTACATGTGGCTGAATACATTTTGGCCTAAATGTATGACTTAAAATTTTGATTTTTTTTATAACAAAAAGTAGAAAATATAAAAAAAAATTCAACATTTTCAGTCTTTTTTCATTTATATCTCAAAAAAAAATCCCAGAGGTGATCAAATACCACCAAAATAATTTTGGATACAATAGTTTTTTTCATGATTATACGGACACACAAAAATTGGGTAATATGTTTTGGTTATTTGCAGTACAATTCATTTTTATATTTTCTTTTCTGAAAATATACATTTGATAAAAAGATGTGCAAATATTTTGTGGCAAACAAAACTGAAACTGCCAGTAATTTATACTCCAGGATCTCTGCTTTCAATACGTAATATGTAAAAAAATTAATTGCAATGGTCGAAAAGTGCCTAAAGTGAATGTAACACTAAGGCATACACACGATCTGACTTTTTGACTACAAACCTCCGACGGACCTGTTTTTGTGGAAAATCCAACCTTGTGTATGCTCTATCGGACAAACTTTTTCGGTTTTCATCAGACAAATGTTCGCTGTGCAAACAAAAGTCCTATGTTGGCTAATCCGATCGTGTGTACACAAGTCCAAAATACAAACACGCATGCTGAGAACCAATGAAAAAGATCAGACAACAATACAGAAGTTGACCAAAGGGTGGTGGTGGTAAAGAGCTGAAAAACCACGTGATTTGGTGAAAGTTGGCTGAAAAAGTCCTGCCGTGTGTATGCATACCAAGTTTACGGCCAACGCCCTTTGGACAAAAATCCACGGAAAAGTTGGTCGGAAGTCCGATCGTGTGTATGAGGCTTTACAATTTACTCTGTTTTTGCCAAAAAAACAGCATACCATGGAAATGTTTTGTTATGCAGTATCTGATGTTCAAAGTAGTTTGAAGTTCAAAAATGCCCGTTAATCCAGCCAGAAATTCAGTTACCGTATATACTCGAGTATAAGCCGACTCGAGTATAAGCCGAGGTACCTAATGTTGCCCAAAAAACTGGGAAACCTTACTGACTCGAGTATAAGCCGATGCCCCACTGTTCCCTAGCTCGCTGTTCCCTGTAAATATAAATTTTTACATTGTAAATATTACCTGTAAAGAAGTTGCGGCTGCGGCGTCCATCGTTCGAATTCCGCGGCGTCCATCGTTCAAAATTCCGCGGTCTCTTCCTGTTCCTTCCTTGATAGGCGAGTCTCGGCAGACACTCTCCGCCTATCACGATCATTCTCTCATCCTTAGTTTTCCCAGCAGACACTGTGTTGGGTGTTCCGCCAATCACAGACGTCTGCTGGAAAACTGAGGATGAGAGAACGTTTGTGATAGGCGGAGAGTGTCTGCTGAGACTCGCCTATCAAGGAAGGAACAGGAAGAGACCGCGGAATTTGAATGATGGACGCCGCGGAATTTGAACGATGGACGCCGCAGCCGCAACTTCTTTACAGGTAATATTTACAATGTAAAAATTTCTATGACTCGAGTATAAGCCGAGGGGGGGACTTTCAGCCCCAAAAAAAGGGCTGAAAATCTCGGCTTATACTCGAGTATATACGGTATATAAACAAAAAAGAGAACAAAAAAAGGGCATATAAGTGTGACAAGTAAACATGTGTTTTGCTCACTAACATTGTGTGCCCCATGTGGGCAGTGTCACTCTAGTCAAAGAATACTGTATATAAACAAAAAATGTTGTCCCTTACCAAGCCAGTGAGAGACCAGAGGACCAAATAAGTGACACAAAATACAATGGTTGAGAAATGAAAAAAGTAATAATTTATTGATAAATAAAGATGGTATATCTTAAACTCCTCAATGGGAGATACTTGAAATTTGACACTAAACAATTAGAGACATAACCATCAAAAGTTTTCTCCACATGTAGCCACTAACACAATACAAGGCACAAAACAAAACAAACAACACTAAAAAACAAACGATCGTCCGGACGCCAAAAATCTCTATATGGATGAGCATGTCACGACAAAAGAGTTGTGTGTGTGTATATATATATCTATCAATCACGTAGTAAGACATGGGCATCCATATAAAGGTCCCTGGAAGGCTCGAGCCCAAAAATAATTGGGAAATGGGAAAGGGGTGAAAGGAACAAACTAATGGGCCTCAAGAGAAACACTAGTGTGTGGAAGGGATCCCCAACAATATCACCAGTCCTAATGGAGGAGAAGATATGATGAGCCGCATAAATGTTGCACCACCGAGAGTTCAATAGTTGAAATATGGAAAAAGTAATAATCCGTAGTATTGCTTAATGTGGCGGAAGTTCCATAGTTGAAAACAACAAAATGAGATCAAAGGATGAATAATAATACATCTGGTAGTAATGGAAATAGCAGGTAATGGTCTTCTGAGGTAATATCACACTCTATAAAGATCTAGATGTATATCTTGTGTGTATAGGTATATGGTGACACACAGGGATATGGAATACAGTTTTTGGAGGGTACCCACGGTATAATCAGTAGCTGACAGTCAAGCATACGATAACCATATTTGGGGGAGCCTGGATACTAAGGCATCTGCCAGTCATCATCCATCCAATATCTGTATGTCCATCTGATCATCCGGATCTCTTGTTTGTTGTATGTAACGCAATTAGCTAACAGTATTATTATGGTGCAGAGGCTGACCCTCCAGTAGGTTGCGGACAAGCTGCGGTGTTAGGCTGAGGTCAGGTCCCTTCAATTTCTCGTTTCAGCCGTGGGCTTGCTTCCGGGACACGGTGGAGAGAGGGCGTCACAAGAAGCTGGTGACGTCAACGCGTTTCGCAAAGTGGATTCACGTAGCTTCGTCTGGACATATGGGATATCTTGATGGTTTGCTTAAAGACATGGTCCATGAATTGAGATCATATGTCCAGGATACAAGAGATGTCCTGGTAAAAACGAAGGATCTATGTATCCCAGAAAATGCGTGGTTGGTAGGGGTGGATGTGGAATCGCTTTACACCTCAATACCACACCCTTATGGTCTGAGAGCAGTGGAGTCTTTTCTGCACTACTTCTACCCAGGATGTTCCCACCAAATGAATTTATTTTGGAACTCTTAAATTTTGCTTTGGAAAATAACTGCTTTCCAATTTCTGTCTAAATTCTATAGACAGATCAAGGGAACCTCTATGGGGGCATCATGGGCTCCCGCCTATGCCTGTTTACATCTTGGGCTATGGGAGGAGGAAGAGCTTTATACGTCTCAGCTGTATCTTGACCATGTGTACTCATGGTTAAGATACATCGATGACGTCCTCTTGGTGTGGACCAGTACCCTCCCCGATCTACACAAGTTCATGTCACATCTGAATGTTAATTAATTTAACATTCATTTGACATACACATTTGACCAGACCAGAATCTCAATCCTGGACTTGTGGATTTCAATTTCCGACCATACTATTTCCACTTGCACCTTCAGAAAAGACACCGCTGCCAACACCCTACAGTCCAAAGACTGTATTCCATATCCCTGTGTGTCACCATATACCTATACACACAAGATATACATCTAGATCTTTATAGAGTGTGGTATTACCTCAGAAGACCATTACCTGCTATTTCCATTACTACCAGATGTATTTTTATTCATCCTTTGATCTCATTTTGTTGTTTTCAACTATGGAACTTCCGCCACATTAAGCAATACTACGGATTATTACTTTTTCCATATTTCAACTATTGAACTCTCGGTGGTGCAACATTTATGCGGCTCATCATATCTTCTCCTCCATTAGGACTGGTGATAGTGTTGGGGATCCCTTCCACACACTAGTGTTTCTCTTAAGGCCCATTAGTTTGTTCCTTTCCTTTCCCTTTTCCCTTCCCTTCACCCCTTTTCCATTTCCCATTTATTTTTGGGCTTGAGCCTTCCAGGGACCTTAATATGGATGCCCATGTCTTACTACGTGATTGATAGATATATATATACGACTCTTTTGTCGTGACATGCTCATCCATATAGAGATTTTTAGCATCCGGACGATCGTTTGTTTTTTAATGTTGTTTGTTTTGTCTTGTGCCTTGTATTGTTAGTGGCTACACGTGGAGACAATTTTTGATGCTTATGTCCCCATTTTTTTTAGTGTCAAATTTCAAGCATCTCACATTCTCTCCCATTTGAGTTTTTTAAGATATACCATATTTATTTATCAATAAATTATTACTTTTTTCAATTTCGCACCCATTGTATTTTGTGTCCCTTATTTGGTCCTCTGGTCCCTCACTGGCTTGGTAAGGGACAACATTTTTTGTTTATATGCAGAAATTCAGTTAGCTTGTAACTTCCTGTGCACTCTCACGCAGTCTTATCAGCCCTGCCCAGAAATACAGAACACCTTATGCCGCGTACACACGGCCGTTTTTAATGTCATTGAAAAAAACTGCGTTTTTCTCAACGTGATTCTTCTCAAGCCTGCCTTGCCTACACACTATCGTGAAAAAAATGCTTGAGCAAAACGCGGTGACGTACGACAACACGCGTTACGGCACTATAAAGGGGAAGTTCCATTCGGATTGCGCCACCCTTTGGGCTGCTTTTGCTGATTTTGTGTTACCGCGTGTTAGTAAAAGTTTGAGAGATGATTCGTGCTTTTCAGTCTCTGTGCTTTTCAGTCCGTTACAGCATGACGAATGTGCTATCTCCATTACGAACGCTAGTTTTACCAGAACGAGTGCTCCCGTCTCATAATTTTGCTTCTGATCATGCGCGTTTTTTCCCCGTCTTTAAAGCGTACACATGGCCGTTTTTCACAACAAGAAAAACAACGACGTGAAAACGACAAGAAAAAATAGAGCATGTTCTAAATTTTTAATTGCCATTTTTCTCGTCGAGAAAAATGCTCTGGAGCCTACACACGATCGTTTTTAATGACCAATTTAAAAAATTGCATTTTTCTCATCATGAAAAACGGTCGTGTGTACGTGGCATTACTCTTATTTTATTGAGATGACTTGAGGAGAGGGTGTTCCGTAGTCAAAATAGGGAGAAAGCACTCTAAGGTGACAGTGCTGCGCCTCCAGAGAAACTGAACACTGAGCAAACATCATAAGGACAAGTGTTTAACAGGCTGAAACACCAGGTGAAAAAAGCTAGAAAAATAAAACAACACCAGCCACCACATATTAGCACTGGTAAGATGCAATATAATTAATACATTTTTTGTTCTTGGGTTTAGATACATGTTATATAGTCCTCAGCATAAAATAATGGAATCTTTTTTGGAAGATATTTAAAAGCTAATTCTATGAAAAACAAATTCCATCTTACTAACTTCTTCTGCACCCGACCTTGTAACGGAAGTAACTATTCACACAATTTACTGCGTTATCAGCCCAAATGCTATTCCTGCTGGCAGTAGAAAAGACAACATTGGTAGTGACCATGATGGAACAATGTAGTTGAATTTTTGCTTTTGTTAAATTTTTGGGTTTTGAATGATTGTGATTTCTTTTTTTTTTTTTTTCTTTCAACATTGGTATTGTTCTATCAATTACTAATAATTAAATCGAAGAATTGATGGCATATTTATATTTTAAAAGTTTGTGCATTAAATTGTGTGACCTCTAGGCTCCAGCAACTTTGCACTTGACGTAGGTCAAACAATATTATGCTATTAGCGACCGAAAAAGGGTTAAAAGCGCCGCTGCCGAATCGCTTTGCAGGCTCTGCCTATTTGATTTTAGTGGGCAGGGATAGTGGAGGAGCGGTGTCTACACCGCTCCTCCACCGCCCCAAAGATGCTGCTTGGAGGACTTTTTCTAACATCCTGCATGCGCACCGCTCCAGTGGAAAAACGCCTCAGTGTGAAAGGGGTCTAAAGGTTAAAGTAAAAAATACTGTATATTTATCGCTAGAAAGTCGGTGGCAAAAAAATGTCTCTCTCCAACACCACCCACAGTTTATTTGTGGATAACTGCTGCCATAATAAATTAGAAAAATTATGGTTAGGAGGGTTAGACACCCGAAGTGGATCCGTCACATTTTTACCAGACTGCTAGGATAGTACCCAATTCTTTATGTTGTTCATGGTGGAATGCACATTACCTTGTTGGGTGTCACCCTGTTATGCATCTGTGACTAGTATCTAATGGTCTTATTACTGGATAGCGAAAAAGAGATGTTTAATGACCTACTCCGTAGAAATGACTAACAAGGCAGAATGCTGATATGTTTTACGTACTATATTTCAACATCAGAAAGTAATATTGGGCATAATAGGAGGTCATGGTATCATGCTATGATGGTGAACCTTGGCACCCCAGATGGAAACTACATTTCCCATGATGCTCAACTACACTGCAGAGTAAATGAGCATCATGGGAAATGTTCCAAAACATCTGGGGTGCCAAGGTTCCCCATCACTGCTATAGGGTAGATATTTTGATTATTATTAGCGCTGTAATTCATATTATTTCTTTGTGTCATGTAATTCCTACTTGCTTGGAATTGTACCCAAAATTTTTAGTGATGCTTATACAGTACAGCAAAAGTTTTTTCCTTTCTTATCCTATATGCGTTCAAAAAATTATGGATTATGTGCTCTTATTGTGCTGCTAATGGTAGGAGTGACTGTTTTTAATAAAAACATATCTAATATATATATATATATATTTTTAAATTACACATTACACACATATTGAAATTCAGCGATTTCAGCAGAAACAGGTTGAATTTCAGTCAGTGTTTACTGCTAACTGCTCAACAGAAGCCATTCTAATGATCAGCTTCTGTCCAACGGTCATGCTGGAAAACT
This sequence comes from Rana muscosa, assembly GCA_029206835.1. Classification (NCBI taxonomy): domain Eukaryota; kingdom Metazoa; phylum Chordata; class Amphibia; order Anura; family Ranidae; genus Rana; species Rana muscosa. The sequence continues at coordinate 734,468,849 of CM055117.1, forward strand.
AGAATTTGATCAGAGCTTGCAGACAATGGCTGCAAGGGCTGATCTTTGTATTCTGGCAGGGGGGAGTTCCTCCTGTCAGAATACCATAGCGCAGCAGGAGAGATCCTTTTCTAATATAGTTTGTGGTTGAACAAAAAAAAAATGTACTTGTATACTCTGCTTTAGATTACCACTGAAAGTGTTTTGTTATATCTGTTTGCTAAGCTCACAAACATGCAGTACCTGTTGATCTTGATTAGAAATCTTGTAAGCTGGTAACTTTATGTGCTAACTGTTTCCAGTTACATTGATCTCTGAGGATAACAGAACCATGGCCCCTGTGATATAAACAGTAGAGGGCCAGGTTTCAAGATTCCTGTCATCCTAGAACTGAAAGTGTGTCACTGGCAGAATGACCAGGTAAAATAAACTGAAAAAATGCATGAAAACTTTTGCAGCTACCACATCTATGGACTGGTAAGCTGCAATATATGAAATTATTGTTTTTATGCTTAGGTGCCTTTGTAAAGCATATTTTCCTTAAGCTCCCCCCACTGCTCATGAGAAAAAAGAAAGACCTGTGTAAACTCCTCTCTACCCACCACCAAGAGACAGGCTAGTTACAAGGTGAAGAATGGGGAGTAAGTCACATACACATCATACCCAGAATTACCAGGTACTTTTTCTCCCAGTGGATGATCTGAGCCCATGGGAGAAAGGGGGAGGTAATGTTCAACAGTGGAGCACAGCAGTTAAGTGCATCTGTTAATTGGCCTGACTGGAACCAAGCAAGACATCTGTGAACCATAGTGCTCAAACTCCAATAAAGTCTATTGGAGGCAAATCCTGCAATATTTTTCGTGCTTTTTAGAGGGTCAATTAGCAATTTTATGTTAAAAAGCAGAGGTAGCTAGGCACTGCTATTGGGAACAGGAGCCAATTAAAAACAACAAAAAACAAAACGCAGTTTAGCGGAAAGCAGGTCTTTTAATACGGATTAAAAATTAACATTATTAATACAGAATTATGCTTAGAGGAGCCTTAAACATGCAGGTGAAGTTTCAGATCTGTATGATGTAATCCTACAAAAGTGACATTTAGAAAAAACTACTGGGGGTACCCCACACTGTTTTTTTTTTTTCCAACGAGCCAGTAAACTTTGTCTACAGCAACTTTTACTGTCCTTTTTAAGAAAAATACAATGGCATAGGTTCCTTTCCAAAATTCATACAGACCCTTGTCCATGTGTGCAGCTGGCTGGTCAGGAAGGCGTGGCGGTCATCGAGCATACCCCTACCCTGAACAATACCAGGTGGAAAGCCTTCCCGTAAGGCACCTTGTCCCCATCTTTGATATTCACAATAGACTGGCCTTCTTACCAGGTTCCTGGTCAAGTGCTTGTGAGAGTCTGCTGAGGGGAGAGACTTTTTGGAAACCCCCTTAAAATATGGAGGCCTTTCATATATTCAACCCTACCACCTATGTGAATAAGTAAAGGAGGTGCACCGTATGAAAATTTTGGTGGTGAAACCGAAAATGCAGGATGCACCGAAAATATGCATATTTTATAAAAACTGATTTTTATATGTAGCGCCCTGTTCCTGAAGAAATAGGGGCTATGTGGTAAATTTAGTGTTGTCTGAATTGTAAATGGTTCAGATTGATTGTATAAAGTTTAATTGGCTCCTGTTATGATTTTGACTATGTTGTGCTCATTTCTCACTGTTGCCAGTAGGTGTCACTGTCACCACAGGCCAGTGTGAGAAATACAGCAAACTGAAGTGCGTGGACTATTCTTTCCCCAGAAACAGCCCAGTGGAAGTGTTCTTGCTGCTGTGCATTCTGGGAAAGGCGAATTTAAGAGACAGGTGCCATGATAGTTGTCTCTGACCTTGTCGCCCTCCTGGCCTAAGGCTGTGTCACTCTTCTACCTCAAGGCTCTCTGCCTCATGGCCCACCAGGCCTGAGGCTATGTTACTACAAGTAAGCCCAGAGGTCTGTCTGGGCCTACTTACCTGAAGGTGGTCCTGTTCTGTCATGCCTGCACGGAAGAAGCCACTCAAACCGAGAAGATTCCAGGGGGGACCCTTGCTGGAGAGAACCGGGCTGAAGGCTGGATTCTCAGGAAGGGCGTGGTGACTCGTTTGGAGGATGCACTCAAGTTAACCTACCTCACAGTACTGCCGGATGGCTTAAAGGGTCTGGTACTGTGCAGATGTTCATTAACTAACTGACTACTGGCTAGACAATCCTGTGGCAGGGAATTATCCAGGAGTTCCACTTATCGCTAAGTCTGTGGCAGAGACTTGTCCGTGCTTCATACTGGCTGCTAGGTCGGTGTGAGAGGCCTATCCGGTTCCCGCAAGATCCAGAGATAGAAAGCTGTTTGTCCTCTGGATCCAAGAACCTCATCAGTAGGGATGAGCTCGGTGTTCGAGTCGAGCGCATGTTCGACTCGAAAATCGGTTGTTCGCCTGTTCGTCGAAACCAGAACTTTGTGGGCCGTTCGCGCCAAATTTGTGTGACGCGAATGGCCCACAATATACTGCGCCATCGCAGTGCATTGCCGGCTCTGTGATTGGCCAAGCATGCACTATGACCCCGCATGCTTGGCCAATCACAGCGCCGGCAGCGAGGAGAGCCATAAATGGCCACAGGCAGGATGCCTGTGGCCAATTATAGCTCAGGGGGGTTTAGTACACGCCCCACACTATAAAAGGCCGCCAGTGCGGCGGCCTTGTGTAGTGTGTTGGCGTGCAGGGAGAAAGAAGGATAGGCAGGGACAGTGTCAGTAATATTATTTGCTAAACCTTGTGCATTTACAGTGTGTTGGCGTGCAGGGAGAGAGAAGGATAGGCAGGGACAGTGTCAGTGATATTCTTTGCTTAACCTTGTGCATTTACAGTGTGTTGGCGTGCAGGGAGAGAGAAGGATAGGCAGGGACAGTGTCAGTGATATTCTTTGCTAAACCTTGTGCATTTACAGTGTGTTGGCGTGCAGGGAGAGAGAAGGATAGGCAGGGACAGTGTCAGTGATATTCTTTGCTTAACCTTGTGCATTTACAGTGTGTTGGCTTGCAGGGAGAGAGAAGGATAGGCAGGGACAATGTCAGTGATATTCTTTGCTAAACCTTGTGCATTTACAGTGTGTTGGCGTGCAGGGAGAGAGAAGGATAGGCAGGGACAGTGTCAGTGATATTCTTTGCTAAACCTTGTGCATTTACAGTGTGTTGGCGTGCAGGGAGAGAGAAGGCTAGGCAGGGACAGTGTCAGTGTTATTCTTTGCTAAACCTCCTGCACAGTATACACCTGAAGCTACCCCTTATTGCTAGTGGTGTTGTTCTGTTGTGTAACACAGACAGGCATCTGCAAGCAGTTACAGTGGGTGGAGGTGCCTCCTGCACAGTATACGCTACCCCTTATTGCTCGTGGTGTTGTTCTGTTGTGTAACACAGACAGGCATCTGCAAGCAGTTACAGTGGGTGTAGGTGCCTCCTGCACAGTATACACCTGAAGCTACCCCGTATTGCTGGTGTATTTCTTTTGTGTAACACAGACAGGCATCTGCAAGCAGTTACAGTGGGTGTAGGTGCCTTCTGCACAGTATACGCTACCCCTTATTGCTCGTGGTGTTGTTCTGTTGTGTAACACAGACAGGCATCTGCAAGCAGTTACAGTGGGTGTAGGTGCCTCCTGCACAGTATACACCTGAAGCTACCCCGTATTGCTGGTGTATTTCTTTTGTGTAACACAGACAGGCATCTGCAAGCAGTTACAGTGGGTGTAGGTGCCTCCTGCACAGTATACACCTGAAGCTACCCCATATTGCTGGTGTATTTCTTTTGTGTAACACAGACAGGCATCTGCAAGCAGTTACAGTGGGTGTAGGTGCCTTCTGCACAGTATACACTACCCCTTATTGCTCGTGGTGTTGTTCTGTTGTGTAACACAGACAGGCATCTGCAAGCAGTTACAGTGGGTGTAGGTGCCTCCTGCACAGTATACACCTGAAGCTACCCCGTATTGCTGGTGTATTTCTTTTGTGTAACACAGACAGGCATCTGCAAGCAGTTACAGTGGGTGTAGGTGCCTCCTGCACAGTATACACCTGAAGCTACCCCGTATTGCTGGTGTATTTCTTTTGTGTAACACAGACAGGCATCTGCAAGCAGTTACAGTGGGTGTAGGTGCCTTCTGCACAGTATACACTACCCCTTATTGCTCGTGGTGTTGTTCTGTTGTGTAACACAGACAGGCATCTGCAAGCAGTTACAGTGGGTGTAGGTGCCTCCTGCACAGTATACACCTGAAGCTACCCCGTATTGCTGGTGTATTTCTTTTGTGTAACACTAACAGGCATCTGCAAGCAGTTACAGTGGGTGTAGGTGCCTCCTGCACAGTATACACCTGAAGCTCCCCGTATTGCTGGTTTTCCCATCTCCCTGCAGGCCATTAGAATGTCTCGACAAGGAGAGGCAGATAGTCACGAACCAATAAAAGAGGGCAAGCAGGCTCTGTGTCTGGGGGCAACAGTGCTGGTCGTGGACGCGGTGCATTGTCATCAGCACGTGGCCATGGGACACGCTTGTCCTTATTTTCGGCAGCTGGACATGTTGAGCCGCATCATGCAGAGACCAAGCTCTCCTCATCCTCTCTCACCCAGGCTCAGGGTACTGGCAAAGCAGCTGCCAATGCTTCCTCTTCCCTCGTATCAATGTCATCATCAGTCACTCCTTCCCTAGACCCACCATGTCCTCCTGAGGAGTCCCCCGAACTGTTTAAGCACAGTGTTGGGTACATGCTCCAGGAGGATGCCCGGCGTTTTGAAGGGTCTGATGATGATACCCAGCTAGAGGAAGGCAGTAGCGTGAACGCAGAGAGAGGGGATGCTCAAGAAAGACAGCAATCTGTCAGTCATGTACCAGCAGCTGCAGCATACTGCCAGGTTTGCTCCAGTGATCAAGAGGGAGAGGATGATAAGGTCACTGACTCCGAGTGGGTGCCTGATGGGAGAGAGGAGGAGGAGGAGGCACATCTCCAACAAGGCAGGATGCCCTCCGGGGGCCAGCGTAAGGGCAGCACACCGACTGATGCACACCGCAGAGCTCCGCCTGTGCAGGGCGCTGCCTCTGCGCGTTATTCCAAAAGTTCTTTGGTGTGGGCCTTTTTTGAGTCGAGTGCATCAGATCGCACCGCTGCTATTTGCAACATATGTCTCGAGCGTATCTCGCGTGGCCAAAACATCAGTCGCTTGGGCACCACATGCTTGACCAGACATATGTTGACCTGCCATGCAGCTCGTTGGCAAGCGTACCTTAAAGACCCACACCAAAGAACAAAGCGGACCTCTCCTTGCTCCTCATCAGCTGGGATCTCCAACCCCACTATACCTTCAGTCCTCTCTGAAACCTACACTGAGAGGAATGAAGGTGTAGAAATAGGGGTGTCACAGACAAGTACTTGTGGGCAATCTGCTAGCAGTACACCGATGTCCGATTTGTAGCAGGCAAATTTCCCTGCCCCAGCTGCTGGACCGTCGAAAGAAGTTCACTCCCAGCCATCCACATGCCCAGCTGTTGAATGCTAGCTTGGCTAAATTGCTAGCACTTCAACTGCTGCCTTTTCAATTGGTAGACTCTGCCCCCTTCCGTGAGTTTGTGCAATGTGCGGTTCCTCAGTGGCAGGTTCCCAAATGCCACTTTTTCTCACGGAAGGCGATTCCGGCTCTCTACCGGCATGTGGAAGGCAGTGTTCATGCCTCGCTGGACAGGGCAGTCAGCGGTAAGGTGCATATTACTGCTGACTCATGGTCCAGCAGGCATGGACAGGGACGTTACCTTTCTTTCACGGCCCATTGGGTCACTCTTTTGGCAGCTGGGAAGGATGTAGGAGAAGGTGCAGTAGTGTTGGAGATTGTTCCACAGCCACGCCTCCAAAATGCTACTACTGGTTGTGACACACCTCTCTCCTCCACCCCCTCCTCTTCTTCTTCCTCCATGGCCTCTTCCTGTGCTTTGTCCTCGGAACCAGCGGTGCTCCGTAGGCGTTCACGGGGCTACGCAAGTACGCAGGCAAAAAGATGCCATGCCGTGCTTGCGCTGGTGTGTTTGGGGGACAGGAGCCACACTGGGGCAGAGGTTCTGTCAGCTCTGCAGGGGCAGGCCGAGAGGTGGTTGACGACGCCACGCCAGCTTAAGCCAGGAATGGTGGTTTGCGACAATGGCACCAACCTCCTCTCCGCCCTCCGACAGGGACAACTGACCCATGTGCCCTGTGTCGCTCAGGTCCTTAACCTGGTGGTGCAGCGGTTCTTGGGCAGGTACCCGGGCTTACAGGATGTCCTGAGGCAGGCCAGGAAAGTCTGTGTGCATTTCTGCAGATCATATAATGCCAGTGCTCGGCTGGCTGAGCTGCAAAAGGAGTTGAACGTGCCCAAGAGCCGCCTTATATGTGACATGCCCACCAGGTGGAACTCAACGTTGGCCATGCTGCAGTGGCTGCACACGCAGCAGAGGGCGATCAATGAGTACCTGTGCGACTATGGCACCAGGACAGGGTCAGGGGAGCTCGGTTTTTTTTCCACCACGCCAGTGGGGCATGATCAGGGATGCATGCACTGTCCTGGCACCATTTGAGGAGGCCACGAGGATGGTGAGCAGTGACAGTGCATGCATCAGTGACACTGTACCTCTTGTCCACCTGTTGGAGCATACGCTGCGTGGAATAATGGACAGAGCACTTGAGGAAGAACAGAGTCAGGAAGAGGAGGACTTCCTTGCCTCTCTAGGCCCCCTTTACCCAGACAGTGTTCCTTCTGTCCCACCCATCACACAGGAAGAGGAGGAGGAGGAGGAGGATTGTGTCAGCATGGAGGTGGAGCCTGGCACTCAGCATCAACAGCAGCAGTCTTTTAGGGATGATTTACAGTCCCAAGAAACCCGTGGACTTGTACGTGGCTGGGAGGAGGTGGCTGCGGATCATGTCGTCCTTAGTGACCCAGAGGACTCCGGACTGAATGCCTCAGCTAACCTACGCTGCATGGCCTCCCTGATCCTGCAAAGTCTGCGGAAGGATCCTCGTATTCTTCGGATCAAGGAGAGGGACCATTACTGGCTGGCCACTCTCCTTGATCCACGGTACAAGGGTAAGGTTGCGGACCTTATCTTGCCGTCGCAGAGGATGAGACATCTCCGGGAGGCCTTGCAGAAAGGTCTGTGCAACACGTTCTCAGAGACTGGGAGGTTACAAACTCCTGGTCCTGGACAACGAGTTGCTGAGGCTTCGGTCAGTAGCAGAAGGAGCGGTGGAGAAGGTGGCCGTCTGACCAATGCGTTCAGACAATTTTTTTGTCCGCAGCCCCAAGGTATGATCAGTTCCAGCAACCAACGCCAGCGTTTGATATACATGGTGCAGGAATACCTAGGGGCAAGGTCAGACTTGGACACCTTTCCCACCGAAAATCTTCTGGGTTACTGGGTCTTGAGGATGGATCACTGGCCAGAGCTTGCACGGTATGCAATTGAGCTACTGGCCTGTCCTGCATCCAGCGTTCTTTCGGAACGCACATTCAGTGCTGCTGGAGGCTTTGTCACCGATCACAGGGTGCGCCTGTCCACCAACTCGGTTGATCGAATAACTTTCATAAAGATGAATCAGTCTTGGATCACCTCCAGCTACCAGGCACCTGAAGCTGATGTAACAGAATAATTTATTTTGAAATGTCACATCCCTTCAAGACTGCCTATGCTGATGCTGAGTGACTGTCTGTCAAGGTCACCTGCGGCCAGGTGACAGATGCACACCGTAGGGGGACAGGAGTGCACCGCAAGGTAGTGAACCCTATGGCTGACTGCTGCGGATAGGAAACTGGGTGGTTGTGGAAAGCGGGACCAGAGGAGCACAACCGGGATCCTAACGGAAGCTAGAGCCAAGATTCCCCAGGGCGCGGAGTCTAAGACCCAGCTGGTCTTCTCCAGGGCCTCTAGTGGTGAGGATGTTATGCTGCAGTCTGGGACCAGGTCGCGGCCCCTGAAGTTTCCTAGCTCACGCCCCGTAGGATAAGGGGAAAAGAGGGGAAGCAGCAGCACAAGATATGAGAGAACCGAATAACAAGCTGAAGGTCAGGGGCCACAAGCAGACAAGGATAACGAAAGAACGAGCCGAAGGTCAAGGGTCACGAGCAGACAGGGATAGTCGGGGACAAGCCAATAACGTAACAGAGAGACAGACGTAGCACACGGCAGGCAGGAACCCAAACACACAATGCCTAACAAACACGTTGATCAGCAAAGCAGGCTTGCAGTGCACAGGTTAATATAGTGTTCTGTGATAGGGCCTGGGGTGGAGTCTGGCTGGGAGGAGATTATAAAGGAAGCCAGGTGAAAGGGCTCAGGCCTCTAAGATGAACACATGGGAAGGAAGGTAAGCTGACAGACAAACACTACTGCATATCCATGACACTGTCCTGTTATGTTGACTGACTATCCTCTTCCTCCTCAATGATCCTGATGATAGCTTGGAAGAACATTTTTTTTTTTGGGTGCCGCCACCAGTGGCTAAGGCCCAATTTTCAGCCCCTGTTTAACAGGGGCATGTAATTAAAAAATGTTATGCAATGCTTTGCGGCAGGGCTTATTCCTGCACTCCAACTAGAGTATCTGGGAGAGGTTGCAGTGTCATGGCACCAGCACCAGTGCCTAAGGCCCAATTTTTCAGCCCCCGTTTAACAGGGGCGTGTAATTAAAAATTTTGATGCAATACTTTGAAACAGGGCTCATTGCTGTGCTCCAAGTACAGTATCTGTGAGGGGTTGCAGTGTTGTGGCACCAGTGCCTAAGTGCCTAAGGCCCAAGTTTTCAGCCCCTGTTTAACAGGGGCGTGTAATTACAATTCTTGATCTTATAATTCACAGCAGGGCCCATTCCTGCACCCACCAAGAGTAACTGTGAGGGCTTACAGTGGTGTGGCACCACTACCACTACCACCAAAGGCCCATTTTTTCTGCCCCTGTTTAACAGGGGCATGCAATTACAATTCTTGATCTAATAATTCACAGCAGGGCACATTCCTGCGCTCACCAAGAGTAACTGTGAGGGCTTAGTGTTGTGGCAACACCACCACCACCAAAGGCCCAATTTTTCTGCCCCTGTTCAACAGGGGCATGCAATTACAATTCTTGATCTAATAATTCACAGCAGGGCCCATTCATGTGCCCACCAAGAGTAACTGTGAGGTCTTACAGTGTTGTAGCACCAGCACCACCACCAAAAGCCCAATTTTTCCTACCACTGTTCAACAATGGCATGTAATTACAATTCCTGATATAATAGTTCACAGCAGGGCGTTCCAGCGCCCACCAAGAGTAACTGTGAGGGCTCACAGTGTTGTGGCAACACCAACATCTAAGGGGCAAATTTCTGCAGAGTATATATGGCAGGCCCCTACTTTCAAACATCCAACTTACAAATGACTCCTACTTGCAAACGGAAGGAGACCACAGGAAGTGAGAGGAAATCTACCCCTAGGAAGGGAAATTCTCTCCTGTAAGAGTTAATATGGTGTCTCCTCTCTACTGATGCTTTATCACCAATCCTTGTTTCAATAAAAGCCCCACTTTTCCAAAAACATTTGTCATTGGGACGGAAAGTGAGGTGAAATGTTCTGAACAGGTGCACAGACAGCAAAACAAATGTTACAGGGGTGATAACCCTTCCCTATGTTCTCCAAAAAGCTTAAAAATTTATTTTTTGGCTGCAGCTACACTTAAAAATTTACCTGTTCCAAATTACAAACAGATTCTACTTGAGAACAAACCTACAGTTCCTGTCTTGTTTGCACCGCCTGTATATCGCAAAGATTTTCATCCATATTGCCAGGACAAGACATGACATTAAAGCCGCAAGCCGTTTTAAATGGCTTTTTTTCCTTTTACAAATGTCATTTTGTGCAAGGACAGTTTTAAACACACGGGAAACACTTCCTACTTCACAGGCATACTTTAGACACCCCCGAGGTACGATATTTAAAGGAATATTTCACTTTTTTTTTTCACTTTATGCATCATTAAAATGACTGCTCCTTAAAAAACATCAGTTTTTAAAACTTATTTTTCCATTGATACATGTCCCCTGGGGCAGAACCCGGGTCCCCAAACCCTTTTTAGGACAATAACGTGCATATTAGCCGTTATAATTAGCACTTTAGATTTCGAACGTTCGCGTCCATTGTATTTAATAGGGTTCTAACGTTCGCGCAAACTTTCGGCCCGTTTGCAGGTTCTTGTGCGAACCGAACCGGGGGGTGTTCGGCTCATCCCTACTCCATCAGTGATCTGCAAACAAGGTATCTGAACTTCCACTAACCCTCTATCCTTCTGCTACTGAAAGTTTAATAAAGCATTGGAAAAAGACTGAAATGACTGGCACTCACATCTATCTAAAACTTCCTAACCTAGACTCTTAGTTCTGGGACGGTGAAAGGTGGGGTAACGGCAGGACCCAAATTTAATCCAGCAGCCCTCTAGGGGGTATTGCTACATATATATAATTGATGAGGTGTAGTTTTTGTGGCTGGGGCTTCAAAGCTATAAAGCAAACCGTAAATTAATTGTGTGTGTATTCTATAGACCCCCTAACCTCAAGGATGAAGAGGAGACCCATCTCCTTTCAAAGTTAGAAATGGCAGGGTAATGTTTTGATCATAGGGGACTTCAACTATCCTGATATTAATTGGGAAGATGGAACTACACACTCAATTAAGGCTTGTCATTTCTTGAACGCAATACAGGACAATTTCACTAATCAAATGTTGGAAGCCTGAACTAAAAATAATGTTTTGCTGGACCTACTAATTTCAAACTACACAGCGCTGATTGAAGATGTGGAAGTGAGGGATTATTTATGTATTGGCCACCACAGAGTAATTGCCATTGCCATAAATGAGAGGAAAAGGAGACACAAGGGTAGAACAAGAACATTACATTTCAAAAGAGCCAACTTTATTAGGATGTGCTCCATACTGCATGCTACTAATTAGGAATATTTTATTGTTCCAAAGAACACTGAAGAAACGTGGGAGTGTATAAAGGACATATTAAACAGCATTCATCAGTGCATTTCACTAGGCAGCAAATACAAAAGTACAAAAAATAATGTATAAATGGATACTGGCGCCAATAGTGAAACTAAAAAGAGGAGGATTGCTGCACCTGAAATTACGGTAGTGAAAAACTAATGAGGAATGATGATGTGATAAAGGGCGCTCCCAATACAATCGCTGAAAGTGCAAAGAGTGATCGATGCAAATAATAATTATACGTTTGTAACCTTGTTTAAATGTTTATTAGCGAATTGCTTCACTTTATACATGTGCACAAATGTTTCAAAAAGGGGTATATATATATATATATATATATATATATATATATATATATATATAGTTTATAATTGCTCAAAACAAATATGTCATAAAAAGTTCAAGATATCTCCAGAAATCTTTTTGGATGATTCTGCTCCAAACACCATGTGAAAAATAAAATCCGTGTTCCAGATAAAATTTGTGACTTTTCACCCAAAGTGACAACAAAATGTGCTCACCAGATGGCTCTGGCCAGCAAGTGACCATAAGGCTGGGTGTACACTGGTCCGACAAACGCTCCGACATTGGGAACTCATATCGCATGACATGTGAAAATCAATGTTTCCCTTTGAGAGCTGTCTTAACTGGTCCGACATGTCGGAGCGTTTATCGGACCATTGTGAACCCAGCCTCAAGAATGAAGTAGCTCCTCAATCCTTGGAAACCATTCAACGATCTCCTCCCAAACAATCATTCACGTGTGGTGAACTAGGTCGAATGAGCCCGGGAACAGCCAGATCAAATCCTTAGTATCTATCCTCCGCTTCAATCACCCACGTCTGCAAAGCAAGCTCCGCCAAAAAGAGCCAGGGAAGGCAGATATAGTGTAGTATCGTATGACATTTTTTTGCTAGAAAATTACTTAGAACTGCCAAATATTATATATTTTTAGCAGAGGCCTTAGAGAATAAAATGTTGGGTGTTGCAATTTTTTTATGTGACACGGTATTTGCTCAGGGTTTTTTCTATGGCAAATTTTTGGGGAAGAATACAATTTAATGAATGTTATTGCATACAAACACTAGATAATACCCAATTTTTGGGGTAAAATATAAAACATGATGTTACGCCGACTAAATAGATACCTAACATGTCACTCTTTAAAATTCCATACGCCCATGGAAAGGAGCCAAATTAAGGTACCTAAATATCTCCATAGGCAACGCTTTAAACAGGTAGCAGTTTAGCGTTAAACGGGAGTTCTGGAGCTCCATGATCAACTTTATTGCTATCACATAGGAAGAACAATATCCCTTGTGATAGCATGGGTCATGACAGGTCCTCTTTATGGAGAGAACTGGGCTCTATTAGAGGTAGGTAAACAAAAAAACCTAACCGAAAGTGACAAAATCCTCGTCACTTCTGGTACAGAGGGAGGAACAATGTCCTTCGCTCTCTCACTCTGTTTAATGATGCTGGTGCTGGCAGTTGGAGCAGTCCTGGGCTCTCCTGTCTAACCAGGGAGACCGGGAAATGCAGAGGCAGGAGAGGGAACATCTTACTGCCACCTGCAAAAATGTTTGAGTGACTGTATACCCACTCTATTTACTTCTGCTGTAAATTTTAACCTCCCTGGCGGCTTTCCTGAGTGTGACTCGGGTGAATTTTCACTACCAAAAGCAGTAACACCGATCCATGTACAGCTTGCTTACCTTGTCCCCAGGATCCTGCAATGTCCCCCTGCTGTGTCCCTGCTGTGTCCTCTGTCAGATCATCTGCCTGATTCATCATTGTTCCAGGCTCCCTTCCCTGCGAGCGTCATTTCTGTGTCACACTGGTACTGTTGTGAGCCCACAGGCGAGCAGGTGATACGGGATCCCCCAGGGCGTGGAATCTAAGGGCCAGCCGGTATTCTGCCAGGTACCCCCTCGCGAGGGTTTGGGCTGAGCTGCGTGCTGACCCCAGGTCACGACCCCCAAGTTCACCCTGCTCGCGAGGAGAGTACCAGAAGACACGGATGGATGGATGAAGCAAAAGGAAAGCCGGATAGCGAGCCAAGGTCAGGGCGGGCAGCAGACAACGTAATCAGAACTAGCTGATTCGGTACACGAGATCAGTTCACGAGAAGTCGGGTAAGCAGGTTACAGGAGGGGTGCTCAAAAACAAGTGTTGCTCAAGCAACCAGAAACTGGTCTGAATGGAATTTAAATAGTGAGGCACATGGAAGGCTGGACAGGAAGTAGCAGGAAGGAAGGATATATTAAGCAACAGGTGAAGCCGGCGACACCCATAGCTGCTGAGTGCAGCCAGAGCTGAACACAAGCTTGTGGAACAACAGGTGCCAGCCGACCTACAGCCGTAAAGGTAAGACACAGATCAGCTCCGCAGCTGATCTGTGACAGTACTCACCCGCTTACCAGGTCCCCCTACACATCTGGGGGCTGGCTTGGAGGGAAATTTCCAATGGAATCTGGTCACCAAGCGTGGGGCTGAGACATCTGCAGCAGGAACCCAAGACCTCTCCTCCGAACTATAACCCTTCCAATCAATCAGAGTAGCTTCCCTCTGGAGTATTTGGAGTCCAATATATCTTTAATCTCATACTGATCTGTGGTATCAGCCACAGGAACGGGGCAAGAAGAAGGGCGAGAGAAGCGATTGAGGACCAGTGGCCTGAGCAGAGAGACATGAAAGGCATTGGGGATCCTGAGATGAGAGGGCAGACGGAGCTTGAAAGCAACTGGATTGATCTGAATGAGAATTGGAAAGGGACCAATGAAGCGAGGGGAAAATTTCATTGAGGGCACCCCAGAGTCGGATGTGCTTGGTAGAGAGCCAGACTCTATCGCCAGGTAGGAACTTAGGAGCCGTACGGCGATGACGATCTGCTGCCGTTTTATGCCTGGAAGCAGCCAGATGAAGATTCTTAGAGACTTCTGCCCAGATTGAGTTGAAGGTCCTTTGGGTTTCAGCTGCTGCTGGTACAAGGGGAGAGATGGGAACAGGGAAGGGAACATGGATGCTGCCTGTAAAGAGTGAAGAAGGGAGATTTTCCAGAACTGGCATTGGAGTGTTGGTTTAAGGCAAACTCTGCACAGGGCAAAAGGTCCACTCACTCATCTTGGTGGGCTAAGATGAAGACACGGAGAAAACGTTCTACATTTTGATTGACACGTTACGTTTGCCCATTGGACTGGGGATGAAAGGCAGAAGAAAAATCCAATTTAATCCCAAAGTATTTGGACAAGGCTCTCCAAAACCGAGCAGTAAATTAAACTCCTCTGTCAGAGACGATATGTGAAGGCATCCCATGAAGATGAAAGATCTCCTTAATGAAGGTTGTGGCAAGACTGGGAGCAGAAGGTAGGCCTGGGAGAGGGATCAAGTGACACATTTTGGAGAACCGATCCACCACTAACCAGATGACTGTAGAACCTGTTGAGGGGGGCAGATCCGAGATAAAAATCCATGGAAATACAGCGCCAAGGTATATCGGGAACTGGTAAGGGCAGAAGCAACCCAGCTGGGGCGGACGTGGAAGACTTGGATAGTACACAAACCGTACAAGCTTGAACATACTCTTTGACATCCTTACGAAGAGAGGGCAACCAGTAATGATGCTGAAGAAGGTCACAAGTAGGGATGGGCCCGGTGCTCGATTCGAACCCATGTTCGAATCGAGCACCGGGCGTTCGCTCGCTCGTCGAGCCCAGAACTATTTGGGCCGTTCGCATCACATTCGTGTGATGCGAGCGGCCCCGCAATGCATTGCGGCCGGCGCGGCCGGCGCAGTGCATTGCTGGCTGATGATTGGCCAAGCATGCACTGTGACCCCGCATGCTTGGCCAATCACAGCGCCCGAAACTCGGAGAGCAATAATTGGCTACAGGCAGGACGCCTGTAGCCAATTACAGCTCAGGGGCTTTAGTACATGCCCCACCATTTAAAAGGCCGCCACGCCATCGGCCCCGGTCACATGAGTTCCGGCTTTAGGAGAGATCAGTCTGCTGATTCTGTCTTTGCTTGATACTGAAAGATTTGCTCTTCTTTGCTAAACCATTGGCTATTTCTTTGCTAAACCATTGCTACCTAAGTCATTGATCGTTCATTGCTGCTGATTGCACAGTTAGCGTGTTATTAGCTGCTGCTGGGGATTAGTCTGGTGCGTGCTTACTGTTAGTACAGTATTGCAGTAGTACCAACCGCAGTGCTGTTAGCACAGCATTGCACCCCAACAGCACCCATAGGACTTCTAGTGTGTTAGTGGCAGCAAACAGAGCTCCTATATTTTCTTCTCAGCAGCACCCATAGGACTTCTAGTGTGTTAGTGGCAGCAAACAGAGCTCCTATATTTTCTTCTCAGCAGCACCCATAGGACTTCTAGTGTGTTAGTGGCATCACACAGAGCTCCTATATTTTCTTCTCAGCAGCACCCATAGGACTTCTAGTGTGTTAGTGGCAGCAAACAGAGCTCCTATATTTTCTTCTCAGCAGCACCCATAGGACTTCTAGTGTGTTAGTGGCAGCAAACAGAGCTCCTATATTTTCTTCTCAGCAGCACCCATAGGACTTCTAGTGTGTTAGTGGCATCACACAGAGCTCCTATATTTTCATCTCAGAAGCACCAATAGGACTTCTTGTGTGTTAGTGGCAGCAAACAGAGCTCCTATATTTTCTTGTCAGCAGCACACATAGTACCTATAGTGTGTTAGTGTCAGCACCCATAGGACCTACAGTGTGTTGTGAGCACACATAGGAGTTCTATTTTTTATACTATATACACTACCGACTACAATGGCTGGAAGACCGCCAAGGAGAGGCAGAGCGTGCCGAGGCAAGAACACAGGGCAGGCAGGCTCTGTTTCTAGAGACAACAGTGCTGGCCGTGGACATGGTCGTGCATCGTCATCAGCACGTGGCCATGGGACACGCTTGTCTTTGTTTTCGGCAGCTGGACATGTGGAGCCGCATCATGCCGAAGGCTTGGTAGAATGGATGACCAAGCCCTCCTCATCCTCCTCATCCTCTCTCACCCAGGCTCAGGGTACTGGCAGAGCAGCTGCCAACGCGTACTCAATGGCATCATCAGCCACCCCTTCCCTAGACCCACCATGTCCTCCTAAGGAGTCCCCCGAACTGTTTGAGCACAGTGTTGGGTACATGCTCCAGGAGGATGCCCAACGATTCGAAGGCTCGGATGATGATACCCAGCTTGAGGAAGTCAGTAGTGTGCGCGCAGAGAGAGGGGATGCTGAAGGACAGCAATCTGGCAGTAGTGTTCCACCAGCTGCAGCTTACTGCCAGGTTTGCTCTAGTGGTGAAGAGGGAGGGGATGATGAGGTCACTGACTCCACGTGGGTGCCTGAAGGGAGAGAGGAGGAGGAGGAGGAGGATGCAGCGTCACATGTCCAACGAGGCAGGATGCCCCCTGGAGGCCAGCTAGAGGCCAGCACAGCAACTGTACCACACCGCAGAGCTCCGCCTGTGCAGGGCGCTGCCTCTGCACGTTATCACAAAAGTTCTTTGGTGTGGGCCTTTTTTGAGACGAGTGCATCAGATCGCACCACTGCTATTTGCAATATTTGTCTCAAGCGTATCTCGCGTGGCCAAAACATCAGCCGCTTGGGCACCACAAGCATGAGCAGACATATGTCGACCTGCCATGCAGCTCGTTGGCAAGCACACATAAAAGACCCACACCAAAGAACAAAGCGGACCTCTCCTTGCTCCTCATCAGCTGGGATCTCCATCCCCACTATATCTTCAGTCCTCTCTGAAAGCTGCTCTGAGAGGACTGAAGGTGTAGAATTAGGTGTGTCACAACCAAGTACTTGCAGTACACCGACGTCCGATTGTAGCAGGCAAATTTCCCTGCCCCAGCTGCTGGACCGTCGAAAGAAGTATACTCCCAGCCATCCACATGCCCAGCGGTTGAATGCTAGCTTGGCTAAATTGCTAGCACTTCAACTGCTGCCTTTTCAGTTGATAGACTCGGCCCCCTTCCGTGAGTTTGTTCAATGTGCGGTTCCTCAGTGGCAGGTTCCCAAACGCCACTTTTTCTCACGGAAGGCGATTCCGTCTCTCTACTGGCATGTGGAAGGCAATGTCCATGCCTCGCTGGACAGGGCGGTCAGCGGTAAGGTGCATATTACCGCTGACTCATGGTCCAGCAGGCATGGACAGGGACGTTATCTTTCTTTCACGGCCCATTGGGTCACTCTATTGGCAGCTGGGAGGGATGCAGGACAAGGTGCAGTAGTGTTGGAGGTTGTTCCGCCACCACGCCTCCAAAATGCTACTACTGGTTGTGACACACCTCTCTCCTCCACCCCCTCCTCTTCTTCTTCCTCCATGTCCTCTTCGAGTGCTCTGTCCTCGGAACCAGCGGTGCTCTGTAGGCGTACAAGGGGCTACGCGAGTACGCAGGCAAAAAGATGCCATGCCGTGCTTGCGCTGGTGTGTTTGGGGGACAGGAGCCACACTGGGCCAGAGGTTCTGGCAGCTCTGCAGGGGCAGGCCGAGAGGTGGTTGACGCCACGCCAGCTTAAGCCAGGAATGGTCGTTTCTGATAATGGCACCAACCTCCTCTCCGCCCTGCGACAGGGGCAGCTCACCCATGTGCCCTGTATGGCTCACGTCCTCAACCTGGTGGTGCAGCGGTTCTTGGGCAGGTTCCCAGGCTTACAGGATGTCCTGAGGCAGGCCAGGAAATTCTGTGTGCATTTCCGCCGATCTTATAATGCCAGTGCTCGGCTGACTGAGCTGCAAAAGGAGCTGAACCTGCCCAAGAACCGCCTAATATGTGACATGCCCACCAGGTGGAACTCAACGTTGGCCATGCTGCAGCGACTGCACACGCAGCAGAGGGCCATCAATGAGTACCTTTGCGACTACGGCACCAGGACAGGGTCAGGGGAGCTTGGCTTTTTTTCCCCACGCCAGTGGAGCGTGATCAGGGATGCATGCACTGTCCTCTCACCATTTGAGGAGGCCACGAGGATGGTGAGCAGTGACAGTGCATGCATCAGTGACACTGTACCTCTTGTCCACCTGTTGGAGCATACGCTGCGTGGGATAATGGACAGGGCACTTGAGGCAGAACAGAGGCAGGAAGAGGAGGACTTCCTTGTCTCTCAAGGCCCCCTTTATCCAGACAATGTTCCTTCTGTCCCACCCATCACACAGGAAGAGGAGGAGGAGGAGGAGGATTGTGTGAGCATGGAGGTGGAGCCTGGCACTCAGCATCAGCAGCAGCAGTCTTTTAGGGATGATGTACAGTCCCAACAAACCAGTGGACTTGTACGTGGCTGGGAGGAGGTGGCTGGCGATCATGTCATCCTCAGTGACCCAGAAGACTCCGGACCGAATGCCTCAGCTAACCTACGCTGCATGGCCTCCCTGATCCTGCAAAGCCTGCGGAAGGATCCTCGTGTTCTTCGGATCAAGGAGAGTGACCATTACTGGCTGGCCACTCTCCTTGATCCACGGTACAAGGGTAAGGTTGCGGACCTTATCTTGCCGTCGCAGAGGGAGCAGAGGATGAGACATCTCAGGGAGGCCTTGCAGAAAGGTCTGTGCAACGCGTTCCCAGAAACTGGGAGGTTACAAACTCCTGGTCCTGGACGACGAGTTGCTGAGGCTTCGGTCAGTAGCAGAAGGAGCGGTGGGGAAGGTGGACGTCTGACCGATGCGTTCAGACAATTTTTTAGTCCGCAGCCCCAAGGTATGATCGGTTCCAGCAACCATCGCCAGCGTCTGATATACATGGTGCAGGAATACCTAGGGGCAAGGTCAGACTTGGACACCTTTCCCACCGAAAATCCTCTGGCTTACTGGGTCCTGAGGATGGATCACTGGCCAGAGCTTGCACAGTATGCAATTGAGCTACTGGCCTGTCCTGCATCCAGCGTTCTTTCCGAACGCACATTCAGTGCTGCTGGAGGATTTGTCACCGATCATAGGGTGCGCCTGTCCACCGACTCGGTTGATCGACTGACCTTTATAAAAATGAATCAGTCTTGGATCACCACCAGCTACCAGACACCTGAAGCGGATATAACGGAATAATTTATAATGTCACATCCCTTCAAGACTGCCTATGCTGATGCTGAGTGACTGTCCTGTTATGTTCACTGACTATCCTCTTCCTCCTCCTCAATGATCCATGCCACCACACCAGTGCCTAAGGCACAATTTTTCAGCCCCTGTATAACAGGGGCGTGTAATTACAATTTTTTAAAAAGATGCTTCGCAACAGGTGTGACTGCTGTGCTCAGAGTACAGTATCTGTGAGGGGTTGCAGTGTTGTGGCACCAGCACCAGTGCCTAAGGCACAATTTTTCAGCCCCTGTTGGGGCGTGTAATTACAATTTTTAGGCAATGCTTTGCAACAGGTCTCATTGCTGTGCTCAGAGTACAGTATCTGTGAGGGGTTGCAGTGTTGTGGCACCAGCACCAGTGCCTAAGGCACAATTTTTCAGCCCCTGTATAACAGGGGCGTGTAATTAAATTTTTTTAAAAAGATGCTTCGCAACAGGTGTGACTGCTGTGCTCCAAGTACAGTATCTGTGAGGGGTTGCAGTGTTGTGGCACCAGCACCAATGCCTAAGGCACAATTTTTCAGCCCCTGTTTAACAGGGGCGTGTAATTACAAATCTTGATCTAATAGTTCACAGCAGGGCCCATTCCTGCGCCCACCAAGAGTAACTATGAGGGCCTACAGTCTTGTGGCAACACCGTCCACCACCACCACCACCACCAAAGGCCCAATTTTTCTGCCCTGTTCAACAGGTGCATGCAATTACAAATCTTGATCTAATAACTCACAGCAGGGCCCATTCCTGCACCCACCAAGAGTAACTGTGAGGGCTTACAGTCTTGTGGCAACACCGTCCACCACCACCACCACCACCACCAAAGGCCCAATTTTTCTGCCCGGTTCAACAGGTGCATGCAAGTACAAATCTTGATCTATTAACTCACAGCAGGGCCCATTCCTGTGCCCACCAGTCTTGTGGCTACACCAACATCTAATAGGGCAAATTTCTGCAGAGTATATACGGCAGGCCCCTACTTTCAAACATCCAACTTACAAACGACTCCTACTTGCAAACGGCAAGAGAAAACAGGAAGTGAGAGGAAATCTACCCCTAGGAAGGAAAATTCTATCCTGTTAGATTTAATTTGGGAAAAAGGTATCTCCTCTCTACTGATGCTTTATCACCAATCCTTGTTTCAATTAAAACCCCACTTTTCCAAAAACATTTGTCATTGGGACGGAAAGTGAGGTGACATGTTCTGAACAGATGTGCAAAGACAGCAAATGTTACAGGGGTGATAACCCCTCCCTATGTTCTCCAAAAAGCTTAAAAATTGATTTTTTTGGGATGTAGCTACACTTCATAATGTACCTGTTCAGATTCTACTTAAGAACAAACCTACAGTCCATGTCTTGTTTGCACCACCTATATACTGCTGTTCAGAGTATATAGGGTTGTAGGTATAGGGTTTTATTTTGGGTGCGGGGTCCCCCTTAGTATCCATACAAGACCCAAAGGGGCTGGGGTGGGGGGGGGGTGATGGGGTAGCCATGCCATTTTTCTCAAGGATTTTCAGCCATATGGCGGCCAGGACAAGACATGACATTAAAGCCGCAAGTGGTTTTAAATGGCTTCTTTTTTTCCTTTACAAATGTCATTTTGTGCAAGGACAGTTCTAAACACGGGAAACACATGCCACTTCACAGGCATACTTTAGACACCCCCCAGGTACCATATTTAAAGGAAAATTTCACTTTTTTTTTTTCACTTTATGCATCATTAAAATGACTGCTCCCGAAAAAACTTTAGTTTTTAAAATTTCTTTTTGCATTGATATATGTCCCCTGGGGCAGGACCCGGGTCCCCAAACCTGTTTTATGACATTAACATGCATATTGGCCGTTGTAATTAGCAATTTTGATTTCGAACGTTCGCGTCCATTATAACGAATAGGGTTCGAAAATTCGCGCGAACTTTCGGTCCGTTCGAAGGTTCTGGTGCGAACCGAACCCGGGGGTGTTCGGCTCATCCCTAGTCACAAGTAGTGATGAGCCGAACACCCCCGGGTTCGGTTCGCACCAGAACCCGCGAACGGACCGAAAGTTCGCACGAACATTAGAACCCTATTAAATACAATGGATGTGAACGTTCAGATTCTAAAGTGCTAATTATAATGACTATTATCCATGTTATTGTCCGAAACAGAGTTTGGGAACCCGGCTTCTGCACCAGGGGACATGTATCAATGCAAAAAGAAGTTTTAAAAACTGACGTTTTCCAGGAGCAGTCATTTTAATGATGCATAAAGTGAAAAAAAAAAAAGTCAAATATTCCTTTAAATATTGTACCTGGGGGTGTCTAAAGTATGCCTGTGAAGTGCCACGTGTTTCCCGTGTTTAG
Organism: Rana muscosa; assembly: GCA_029206835.1. Taxonomy (NCBI): domain Eukaryota; kingdom Metazoa; phylum Chordata; class Amphibia; order Anura; family Ranidae; genus Rana; species Rana muscosa. Next base: position 734,490,342 of record CM055117.1, read on the forward strand.
AACTGTCCCTGCACAAAATAACATTTCTAAAGGTAAAAAAGCCATTTAAAACTGCTTGCGGCTTTAATGCAATGTCTGGTCCCGGTAATATGGTTGAAAATCTTTAGGAAAAATGGCATAGCTACCCCATCAACCCCCCCCCACCCCAGCCCATTACCAGCCCCTTTGGGTCTTGTATGGATATTAAGGGGAACCCCGCACACAAAATAAAAAAGGACCTATATACTCTGAACAGCCGTATACAGGCGGTGCATACAAGACAGGGACTGTAGGTTTGTTCTTATGTAGAATCTGTTTGTAATTTTGAACAGCTGCATTGTTTAAGTGGAGCTCCATGCCAAATTCCTTTTTTTTAGCTTTTTGTAAAACATGGGGAACGGTTATCACCCCTGTCACATTTTTTTTGCTGTCTGTGCCCCTGTTCAGAACATTTCACCTCACTTTGCGTCCCAATGACAACTGTTTTTGAAATGTGGTGTTTTTATTGAAACAAGGATTGGTGATAAAGCATCAGTAGAGAGGAGACACCTTTCTCCCATATTAATTCTTACAGGAGAGAATTTTCCTTCCAAGGGGTAGATTTCCTCTCACTTCCTGTTGTCTTCTTCCGTTTGCAAGTAGTAGTAGTTTGTAAGTTGGATGTTTGAAAGTAGGGACCTTCCGTATATACTCTGCAGAAATTGGCCCCTTAGGTGTTGGTGTTGGCACAACACTGAAAGCACTCACAGTTATTCTTGGTGGGTGCTGGAACGCCCTGCTGTCAACTATAATATCAGGAATTGTAATAACATATAATTGTTGATCAGTGGTAGTAAAAATTGGGCCTTTGATGGTGGTGCTGGTGCCACAACACTGTAAGGCCTGACAGTTACTCTTGGTGGGCGCAGCAATGGTCCCTGCTGTGAATTATTAGATCAATAATTATAATTGCATGCCCCTGTTGAACAGGGGCTGAAAAATTGGGCCTTTGGTGGTGGTGGTGGTGGTGATGGTGGTGCTGGTGCCACAACACTGTAAGGCCTGACAGTTACTCTTGGTGGGCGCAGCAATGGGCCCTGCTGTGAATTATTAGATCAATAATTATAATTGCATGCCCCTGTTGAACAGGGGCTTAAAAATTGGGCCTTTGGTGGTGGTGGTGGTGGTGATGGTGGTGCTGGTGCCACAACACTGTAAGGCCTGACAGTTACTCTTGGTGGGCGCAGCAATGCTCCCTGCTGTGAATTATTCGATCAATAATTATAATTGCATGCCCCTGTTGAACAGGGGCTTAAAAATTGGGCCTTTGGTGGTGGTGGTGGTGGTGATGGTGGTGCTGGTGCCACAACACTGTAAGGCCTGACAGTTACTCTTGGTGGGCGCAGCAATGGGCCCTGCTGTGAATTATTAGATCAATAATTATAATTGCATGCCCCTGTTGAACAGGGGCTTAAAAATTGGGCCTTTGGTGGTGGTGGTGATGGTGGAGCTGGTGCCACAACACTGTAAGGCCTGACAGTTACTCTTGGTGGGCGCAGCAATGCTCCCTGCTGTGAATTATTTGATCAATAATTATAATTGCATGCCCCTGTTGAACAGGGGCTGAAAAATTGGGCCTTAGGCACTGGTGGCACAACACTGCAACCCCTCACAGATACTGTACTTGGAGCACAGCAATGAGGCCTGTTGCAAAGTATTGCATCAAAAATTTTAATTACACGCCCCTGTTAAACAGGGGCTGAAAAATTGGGCCTTAGCCACTGGTGGCGTCACCCATAAACCAAAATGATCTTCCAAGCTATCATCGTTAATCGTATCATTGAAGAGGAGGAGGAGGATAGCCAGTCAACATAACAGCACAGGCACTCAGCATCAGCATCAGTCTTGAAGGGATGTGACATTTTAAAATCAATTAGTCTGTTATATCAGCATCTGGTGTGTGGTAGCTGGTGGTGATCCAAGACTGGTTCATCTTGATGAAAGTCAGTCGATCAACTGAGTCGGTGGACAGGCGCACCCTGTGATCCGTGACAAATCCTCCAGCAGCACTGAATGTGCGTTCTGAAAGAACGCTGGATGCAGGACAGGCCAGTAGCTCAATTGCATACTGTGCAAGCTCTGGCCAGTGATCCATCCTCAAGACCCAGTAAGCCAGAGGATTTTCGGTGGGGAAGGTGTCCAAGTCTGACCTTGCCCCTAGGTATTCCTGCACCATGTATATCAGACGCTGGCGATGGTTGCTGGAACCGATCATACTTTGGGGCTGCGGACTAAAGAATTGTCTGAACGCATCGGTCAGACGGCCACCTTCCCCACCGCTCCTTCTTTGACTGCCCGAAGCCTCAGCAACTCGTTGTCCAGGACCAGTAGTTTGTAACCTCCCAGTCTCTGGGAACGCGTTGCACAGACCTTTCTGCAAGGCCTCCCGGAGTTGTCTCATCCTCTGCTCCCTCTGCGAGGGTACGATAAGGTCCACAACCTTACCCTTGTACCGTGGATCAAGGAGAGTGGCCAGCCAGTAATGGTCCCTCTCCTTGATCCGAAGAATACGAGGATCCTTCCGCAGACTTTGCAGGATCAGGGAGGCCATGCAGCGTAGGTTAGCTGAGGCATTCAGTCCGGAGTCCTCTGGGTCACTAAGGACGACATGATCCGCAGCCACCTCCTCCCAGCCACGTACAAGTCCACTGGTTTCTTGGGACTGTAAATCATCCCTAAAAGACTGCTGCTGATGATGCTGAGTGCCAGCCTCCACCTCCATGCTGACACAATCCTCCCCCTCCTCCTCCTCTTCCTGTGCGATGGGTGGGACAGAAGGAACACTGTCTGGGTAAAGGGGGCCTTGAGAGGCAAGGAAGTCCTCCTCTTCCTGCCTCTGTTCTGCCTCAAGTGCCCTGTCCATTATTCCACGCAGCGTGTGCTCCAACAGGTGGACAAGAGGTACAGTGTCACTGATGCATGCACTGTCACTGCTCACCATCCTCGTGGCCTCCTCAAATGGTGCCAGGACAGTGCATGCATCCCTGATCATGCCCCACTGGCGTGGTGAAAAAAACCCGAGCTCCCCTGACCCTGTCCTGGTGCCGTAGTCACACAGGTACTCATTGATGGCCCTCTGCTGCGTGTGCAGCCGCTGCAGCATGGCCAACGTTGAGTTCCACCTGGTGGGCATGTCACATATAAGGCGGTTCTTGGGCAGGTTCAACTCCTTTTGAAGCTCAGCCAGGCGAGCACTGGCATTATAAGATCTGCGGAAATGCACACAGACTTTCCTGGCCTGCCTCAGGACATCCTGTAAGCCCGGGTACCTGCCCAAGAACCGCTGCACCACCAGGTTAAGGACGTGAGCCATACAGGGCACATGGGTCAGTTGTCCCTGTCGGAGGGCGGAGAGGAAGTTGGTGCCATTGTCGCAAACCACCATTCCTGGCTTAAGCTGGCGTGGCGTCAACCACCTCTCGGCCTGCCCCTGCAGAGCAGACAGGACCTCTGCCCCAGTGTAGCTCCTGTCCCCCAAACACACCAGCGCAAGCACGGCATGGCATCTTTTTGCCTGCGTACTTGCGTAGCCCCTTGAACGCCTACGGAGCACCGCTGGTTCCGAGGACAAAGCACAGGAAGAGGCCATGGAGGAAGAAGAAGAGGAGGGGGTGGAGGAGAGAGGTGTGTCACAACCAGTAGTAGCATTTTGGAGGCGTGGCGGTGGAACAACCTCCAACACTACTGCACCTTGTCCTGCATCCTTCCCAGCTGCCAAAAGAGTGACCCAATGGGCCGTGAAAGAAAGGTAACGTCCCTGTCCATGCCTGCTGGACCATGAGTCAGCGGTAATATGCACCTTACCGCTGACCGCCCTGTCCAGCGAGGCCAAGACATTGCCTTCCACATGCCTGTAGAGAGCCGGAATCGCCTTCCGTGCGAAAAAGTGGCGTTTGGGAACCTGCCACTGAGGAACCGCACATTGCACAAACTCACGGAAGGGGGCCGAGTCTACCAACTGAAAAGGCAGCAGTTGAAGCGCTAGCAATTTAGCCAAGCTAGCATTCAACCGCTGGGCATGTGGATGGCTGGGAGTGAACTTCTTTCGACGGTCCAGCAGCTGGGGCAGGGAAATTTGCCTGCTAGAATCGGACGTTGGTGTACTGCTAGCAGAGTGCCCGCAAGTACTTGCCTGTGACACACCTAATTCTACACCTTCATTCCTCTCAGAGCAGGTTTCAGAGAGGAGTGAAGGTATAGTGGGGTTGGAGATCCCAGCTGATGCGGTGCAAGAAGAGGTCAGCTTTGTTCTTTGGTGTGGGTCTTTAAGGTAGGCTTGCCAACGAGCTGCATGGCAGGTCAACATATGTCTGATCAAGCATGTGGTGCCCAAGCGGCTGATGTTTTGGCCACGCGATATACGCTTGAGACATATATGTTGCAAACAGCAGCTGTGCGATCTGATGCACTCGCCTCAAAAAAGGCCCACACCAAAGAACTTTTTGAATGACGGGCAGAGGCAGCGCCCTGCACAGGCGGAGCTCTGCGGTGTGATTCCGTCGGTGTGCTGCCCATACGCTGGCCACTGAAGGGCATCCTGCCTTGTTGGAGATGTGCCTCCTCCTCATCCTCCTCCTCCTCCTCTCTCCTATTAGGCACCCACGTGGAGTCAGTGACCTCATCATCCCCTCCCTCCTCATCACTGGAGCCAATCTGGCAGTATGCTGCAGCTGCTGGAGCATGACTGCCAGATTGGTGTCCTTCTTGAGCATCCCCTCTCTCTGCTCTCACGCTGCTGCCTTCCTCTAGCTGGGTATCATCATCAGATCCTTCCAAACGCTGGGCATCCTCCTGGAGCATGTACCCAACACTGTGCTCAAACAGTTCGGGGGACTCCTCAGGAGGAGGACATGGTGGGTCTAGGGAAGGATTGACTAATGAAGATAATGATACCAGAGAAGAGGACGCTTTGGCAGCTGCTTTGCCAGTACCCTGAGCCTGGGTGAGAGAGGATGAGGAGGATGAGGTGGGCTTGGTCATCCACTCTACCAAGTCTTCGGCATGATGTGGCTCAACATGTCCAGCTGCCGAAAACAAGGACAAGCGTGTCCCATGGCCATGTGCTGATGACAATGCACCGCGTCCACGACCAGCACTGTTGCCCCCAGACACAGAGCCTGCTTGCCCTCTTTTTTTGCCTCCTGACTGTCTGCCTCTCCTTGGTTGCCTTCCAGACATTTTAATGGATGGCCTGCAGGGAGATGGGAAAAAGAGCAATAAGGGCTACCTTCAGGTGTATACTGTGCAGGAGGCTTAGCAACAATGACACTGACACTGTCCCCTGCCTATCCTTCTCTGTCCCTAAACACAAGGATTGAAAATATGGTTCAGCAAAATAGTTTTAGAACAGAATAGCACACTGACACTTTCCCTCACTGTACCTCTCTGTCCCTAAACTCAAGGATTGAAAATATGGTTCAGCAAAATAGTTTTAGAACAGAATAGCACACTGACACTTTCCCTCACTGTACCTCTCTGTCCCTAAACTCAAGGATTGAAAATATGGTTCAGCAAGATTGGTTTAGAACAGAATAGCACACTGACACTTTCCCTCACTGTACCTCTCTGTCCCTACAAACAAGGATTAGCACAGAATAGCACACTGACACTTTCCCTCACTGTACCTCTCTGTCCCTACAAACAAGGATTAGCACAGAGATGGAACACACTGACACTTTCCCTCACTGTACCTCTCTGTCCCTACAAACAAGGATTAGCACAAAATAGCACACTGACACTTTCCCTCACTGTACCTCTCTGTCCCTACAAACAAGGATTAGCACAGAATAGCACACTGTCACTGACACTCTCCCTACCTATCCTTATTTGTCCCTAAACACAAGGAATCCAGGATTAGTAAAGGAAAAATAATGACACTGTCCCTGCCTATGCTTCTCTTTCCCTGCTCCGGAACACACTACACAAGGCCGCCGCGCTGGCGGCCTTTTATAGTGTGGGGCGTGTACTAAACCCCCTCAGCAATAATTGGCCACAGGCATCCTGCCTGTGGCCAATCATTGCTCTCCTCGCTGCCGGTGCTGTGATTGGCCAAGCATGCGGGGTCACAGTGCATGCTTGGCCAATCACAGCGCCTGGATGACACTGCGATGGCGTAGTGCATTGTGGGCCGTTCGCGTCACTCGAATTTGGCGCGAACGGCCCAAATCGTTCGATCTTCGTCGAACGATCGAACAGCCGATGTTCGAGTCGAACGTATGTTCGACTCGAACACGAAGCTCATCCCTAGTCACAAGTACGAGGTATACCAGGATGTCCAGAGAACTTGGAGTCATGAGCCCACAGAAGGAGTTTGGGTCGAAGTGCAGGAACTACAAAAGTTTTACCTGGGGGAGGCTGTGCTAGACCGGAGCTGAGTAGTGGCTAGAATTCGATGCGGAGGGATGATGGGTCCAGGATCTAGGTGATTCTCAGAATCATTGACATCGAAGGACCTGGACAAGGCATCGGCACAAAGGTTTTTGGCACCAGGACGAAAGGTAATGTTGAAGTTGAAGCGGGCGAAAAAGAGGGCCCAGCGAGCTTGGCGTGGGTTCAAGCGTTTTGCATATTGTAAATCAGCCGTTCTCAACCTTTTCAACACAGAGAAACCCTTGAAATAGTTCTCCGGTCTCGGGGAACCTCTGCTAAAAATTAGAAATCGATAACTCATGATACATTAGTGTAGTGTTTCTCAACTCCAGTCCTCAAGGCGCACCAACAGGTCAGGTTTTTAGGCTTTGCATTATTTTTGCACAGGTGATTTTATCAGTTTCACTGCCTTAGTAATCACCACAGCTGTTTAATCTGAGGGAAATCCTGAAAACATGACCTGTTGGTGCGCCTTGAGGACTGGAATGGAGAAACACTGCATTAGTGTGACGGTCAGTTGGAAGAATGGTCCTTACACTTGTGGTCATTGGTCCTTACAGATAGCTAAAAATATCAATGGTGTCAGTGGGAACTTATCTGAGAGGTAGAAATTGCCCAATGCTGAAGGAACCCCTAGCAAACTCTGGAGGAACCCTAGAGTTCCACGGAACCCTGGTTGAGAATCACTGTTGTAAATACTGCAGGTTTTAATGATCAGTATAGATGGTAATGCAATGGGGAGAACCCTCTAGATGTCGCCATTCTTGAAGAGCTAGTTTAATAGCCAGTAGCTCACGGTCCCCAATGGTATAATTATTTTCCGCATCAGAAAACTTATTGGAAAAGAATCCGCAAGGCTGAGACTTGCCCTTCTGAGCTTGGAGTAGGACGGCACCGATTCCTCCTGAGGAGGCAACAACTTCCAGAGAAAAGGGTTTTGTAATGTCTGGACGTAGGAGAATTGGGGTGGAGAGGAAGGCTTCCTTGAGTTTGTGGAAAGCATCAATGGCTTCAGGGGACCAGAGCCGGGCATTGACACCCTTGCGGGTGAGAGAAGTAGTAGGGGCCACCAAGGTGGAGTAGTTACGAATTAATTGGCGATAGTAATTGATGAAGCCCAAAAAGCGTTGGGTGGCTTTAAGACCAGAGGGTTTTGGCCACTCAGAGATGGCCCGAAGTTTGGCTGGATCCATGAGGAGGCCCTGTGACGAGATTATGTATCCCAGAAAAGGAACTTGTGTTTGTTCAAATAGGCACTTCTCCAATTTAGCATATAGACAATTGTCCCGTAGACGCTGTAGCACAGCTTTCGCATGGAGACGATGGGTGAGTAAGTCTGGTGAAAAAATAAGAATATAATCCAGATATACAATAACACAGACATACAGAAGGTCGCGGAAGATCTTATTAACCAAATTTTGGAAGACAGCTGGGGCATTGCATAAGCCAATGGGCATGACAAGATATTCATAATGTCCGTCCCTGTGTTAAAGGCGGTCTTCCACTCGTCTCCTTCCCGGATTCTTATTAAATTGTAGGCCCCTCTAAGATCCAATTTGGTAAAAACATGAGAACCTCGCAGTCTGTCAAAGAGTTCCGAAATTAAAGGAAGAGGGTATCGGTTCTTCATGGTGATGGCGTTAAGGCCCCTGTAGTCGATGCATGGATGGAGTAAACCATCTTTTTTCCCTACAAAGAAAAACCCGGCTCCGGCAGGTGAGTTGGATTTCCTGATGAAACCCTTTTGCAGGTTTTGCTGAATGTATTCAGACATGGCTTGTGTCTCTGGGATAGATAGAGGGTAGACTCGGCCTCGGGGAGGAGAGGTCCCTGGTAAGAGATCAATGGAGCAGTCATAGTCTCTGTGAGTAAGAAGGAGATCAGCTGACTTTTTGCAGAAAACATCTCGGAAGGACTGATATTGGGAAGGCAACATGGGAGTTGTGGAGGTTTCAGCAAGAGGAATGGAAGGAGGTGGTAGTACCTTGGAAACACATTGTTGCTGACACTGAGGACCCCCAGCTAATACTTGTCCAGAGTTCCAATCAAGATGTAGGGAGTGTTTCTCCAACCATGGAAGACCCAGAATGATGGGACTGGAGGATTTAGGCAGAATTAGGAAAGAGATTTCTTTTTCGTACATCACGGGACACAGAGCGACTTAGTCATTACTAATGGGTTATATAGATACCTTCAGGTGCTGGCACTGGCAACTTCCAAAACCGGAAGTACCCTCCCCTAATATAAGCCCCTCCCATCCGGGAGTACCTCAGTTTTTTGCCAGTGTCTAAGGTGTTGGCCAAAGAGTAACATGTGTTTTCACTGGGCTTGCGTACAGGTTCTTTTATGGGCCTCAGTAAGCTATTCCGGATCCGACCAAAAAAGCTTCATAGCTAAACGGTCGGTACCCGGGCCTTGCAACAGAAGAGCAAGGTTTTGCCTGTAATGCCTCTCTTAGGAGGGCTGGACCCTGGGATCCAGAGCTCTGGTCATACCCACGACCAAGATGTTGTCTGTGCAGGGTGCTACACAGGTCCAGGGGAGTGGAATCCTTGGGAACACCCGGTCCCTGAAGGTTTAAATACCCTGCCTGCCGTGAGAGGTGGAGTTTGGGCTTCTGTGGACCAAACAAAGTCCTGCGGCGGGGAAGAGGTAAGTGAGGGCCCCCAGGAACTTGGTTCTATTGGGGGACCCCCAAGCCTAATTTGTCTTTCTGTCTGTTACCTAACGGTATTCCCGCTAAATATCTGTGCATGCCTGTAACTACTGGAAAATGTAAAATTTTAATAGTAGTCAAGGAAAAAAAAAGAGAGACCGCGGTACCTGGGTTAAACCACTAGAGGCCGCTGTGGTCCATTTTTCTTGTCATGTGGATCTTTTTCTTTTCAAGTCAAAAGATCCAGGCAGTTGGTAAGTTCTCTGTGGGAATCCACTTCCTCTGCCCTGTTGCTGCGCTCATCCACCGCACAGGCCCTCCGGCAAAAAGGGCCTGGCTCCTAGTCCCTGCTTATTTTTCAAAAAAAGCGCCGAAGGCGCACGGGCACGCGCGCGTGCGCGTGCACGCGCCTCCTATGTAGAGATGAGCGGAAAAAAAGGGGCGGGGCTGGTGGATGACGCTCGATGTGCGCTGCGGCGCTTCTGCGCATGTGCAGGCGTCCCAGCATGGATAAAAAACACAGTACAAGTGTCAGCTGGATGCAAACAGAGCTAGCAACAAAACGGTGGCACACAGAGGCGGTTGATGCAGGCATCCCCATAGAAAGGCACTTTAGTGGACACCAGCTGGTATATAGCAGCAACTGTGCTAGACTATTACCAGTAAAAGTGGTGTATGACGACGGGAATACCTCAGCTCTGTGCTTAAAGGATATGTCGTCCAGACGCTCTGGAAATAAGTCTTCCAAGAAGCAAAAGGGGTCTCCATCGGGCTCTGAGGATTTTGGGCATGCTTGTACTGCACCAATCTCCCCTGAAATTTCAGAGGTTAGTAGCCGTAGGAACCCCGCAGGAGTACCTGGTGCTGCGGCTGTCCCCAGTCCACCTGCTCCTGTATATATAACAGAGGAGGTTTTTTCCTCAGCTCTGGGAGGATTGGAAGAGAGATTAACAGCATTGATCGCTGCTTCCCTGTCACAGGGAAAGCGCGTCCGATCTCCGTCTCCTCCTTCAGAGTACCTGTTAGTGGAGGAACAGCCCCACACAGAGATCGACCTTCCTGAAGGGGATCAGGATGAGGTTGATTCGGTTATAGAGGAATCAACAGTGGAAGAACCTTTCTCAGCATCTCAGGCTGAAAGATTATGGGTTCAGTCTCTGGCTAACATGGTCCGATCAGCATTTAAAATGCCTCTTGCGGAGCCATCAACCACTACTGTCTCCTCGCTGGGGTCGCTAAAAGCTCCCCAGACTGTCTGTTCCTTCCCAATCCACCCCTTATTGGAAGGGCTTATTTACCAGGATTGGGAGCATCCTGATAAAATATTTACTCCCCCCAAGAGATTTCCGGTGATCTATCCCATGGAGGATAAGTTCATACAAAAATGGAAGGTGCCCACAGTGGACACAGCTATCTCTTTTGTGAATAAATCACTGACATGTCCAGTAGATAATGTTCCAATGTTCAAAGACCCAATAGATAAAAAATTGGAGTCTTTACTAAAATCTGCTTTCTCTACAGCAAGCATGGTGACACAACCTGCAGTAGCAGCTATTGGGGTCTGCCAAGCAGTGAAGGATCAGTTGAAACAAGTCTTAAGGGACTTACCAGATCAGCAGGCTCTTGCCCTAGCTGACCTACCTAGAGCCTTGTGTTTTGCGGTGGACGCCATAAAGGATACAATCCAACAGGCCTCCCGCTTTACGCTGTCTGTAGTACATATGCGTAGGCTTCTATGGCTCAAAAACTGGTCTGCTGAGGCTCCCTGTAAGAAATTGCTGATTAGCTTCCCATTTCATGGAGAACGCTTATTTGGAGAAGATCTGGACAAGTATATCCAGAAAATTTCTGCCGGTAAAAGTACACTCTTGCCGGTTAAGAACAAAGTTAGAAGTCCTTCTTTTAAGAGGCCTACTTCTCCAGTCCCTGGCACATCGGCTGTGAAACAGTTCCGACGGCCTCCGTGGTCAAATCCTGGGGGCAGAAATCAGGGACAATCACAGGGTAACAAGAAACCCTGGGTCAAGAGAGGTACGAAACCTCCCCACAATTCATGAAGGGTTGCCCCCACTCAATCGGGTGGGGGGAAGACTTCAGTTGTTCACAGAGACCTGGCGGGACACCATCAGAGACAGATGGGTGATCTCCGCAGTAAGTCTGGGATACAAGCTGGAGTTAAAAGACACTCCTCCTGCCCATTTTATGAGGTCAAACGTGCCAAGCGATCCCCAGAAGAGAGGATCCCTCCTTCTGGCACTAGAACAACTATTGCTCCAAGGTGTAATCATGAAGGTTCCCTTGGAAGAATGCGGGTTCGGGTTTTACTCAAACCTCTTCACAGTCCCCAACCCAAATGGGGACGTGAGGCCCATATTAAATCTAAAAGGGCTAAACAAATTCCTACATATCAGGACTTTTCGGATGGAGTCGATCCGATCGGTGGTCACCGCCCTACAAGGGCAGGAATGGTTAGCCTCGATCGACATAAAGGATGCTTATCTGCATATTCACATCTTTCCGGCCCACCAGAAATTTCTACGCTTTGCAGTAGAAGGGCGCCATTTTCAGTTCAGAGCCTTACCTTTCGGTCTGGCCACAGCACCACGAGTGTTCACAAAAATTCTGGCCCCACTATTGGCCAATCTAAGAACACGGGGTGTAACGATAATGGCATATTTAGACGACCTGCTACTAATAGACCACTCAGTGGAAAAACTGGAAGTAGCTATTCACGAGACAATCAAGTATCTGGAATATCACGGTTGGATTATCAACCGAGACAAGTCAGCTCTAAGACCAGTCAAAAGTCTGGAATACTTGGGGCTAAGGCTGGATTCAAATCAGAGAAAGATTTTCTTACCTCCAGAGAAGGTGTCGTCTTTGAAAGATTTGACCCACTTAGTGGGTACAAAAAGAAAACCATCCATACGCCTGTGCATGAGGCTGCTGGGAAAAATGGTGGCTTCATTCGAAGCAGTACCCTACGGTCAATTCCATTCAAGGAACTTGCAGAGGGCCATACTTTCAGCCTGGAACAAAAAAGTTCAGGCTTTAGACTTACCATTGTCCCTGTCCCCTTCCGTTCGCAAGAGCCTCCATTGGTGGTTGGTGCCCCAGAATCTGGAAAAAGGGAAACCCTTCAGTCCGGTTTCTTGGAAGGTGGTCACTACAGATGCCAGCCTCATAGGCTGGGGGGCAGTACTGGAGCAATGGTCTCTCCAGGGTAAGTGGTCAGAAGCAGAGAAGGCCCTGCCCATCAATCTCTTAGAGATACGAGCAGCCCGGTATGCCCTAGTAGCATGGACATCCAAACTCCAAGGGTCCCCTGTCAGAATTCAATCAGACAATGCCACAGCAGTGGCATATATCAATCACCAGGGTGGCACCAGGAGTCGTGCAGCCCAGAGGGAAGCGAATTGCATCCTGAAATGGGCAGAAAGATATGTCCCAGCCATATCCGCGGTTTTCATCCCAGGAGTGAAAAATTGGAGAGCGGACTTTCTAAGTCGCCAGCAATTATGCCCGGGGGAATGGTCTCTTCACCCCGAGGTTTTCCAGGCAATATGCCAGCGGTGGGGAACACCGGATGTAGATCTGCTAGCATCCAGATTCAACGCAAAGGTGGACAGATTTGTGTCTCACACAAGGGATCCCCTAGCTTGCGGCTCGGATGCCCTAGTGTTCCCTTGGGATCAGTTCAAGCTGATATATGCATTCCCATCGCCACAATTGTTACCGCGATTAATCCGCAGAATCCGGGTAGAAAAGAAACCGGTGATTCTGGTGGCTCCAGCGTGGCCCCGAAGAGCATGGTACGCGGAGATCGTAAAGATGTCAGTGGGGAGTCCTTGGACCCTCCCACATCGTCCGAACCTGCTTTCGCAGGGACCGATATACCACCCTTCCTTACAAGCCCTAGGTTTGACGGCCTGGCTATTGAAGCCCACATTCTAAAAAAGAGAGGTCTCTCTAATCCGGTGGTATCTACCATGATCAATGCCAGGAAGCCGGTATCCAGGCAGATCTATTATAGGATCTGGAAGGCGTACATTGCGTGGTGTGAGGCCAAGAAATGGCATTCGCGTAAGTACGTAATAGGTAGGATTCTGGACTTCCTACAGTGGGCTGTGGATAGGAAGCTTGCCTTGAGTACTATCAAGGGTCAGGCCTCGTACACACGGCCGATTTTCTCGGCAAGAACCAGCAAGAAACTTGCTGGCAGAGATGTCTTGCCGAGTAAATCGGTCGTGTGTACGCGGCTATCGGGTTTCTCGTCGAGAAAACCGACAAGAAACCTCGACGAGAAAATAGAGAACCTGCTCTCTATTTTCTCATCGAGATTCTCCTCGGCATGTTTCTCGACGAGAAAAGTGAGTGTGTGTACACTTACCTGTCCTCCCGGAAGCCCGCGCATGTTCGAAATGAATTCGACGCATGCGCGGTAGCTTCCTAGGCATACGTAGGGTATACCAAGATGGCGGCGACGGCATCGAATGTGACGAGCGCATGCTCGTCGTAGTCGATGACGTCACCGCGTACGCTCCATTCAAAGAACCGCGGGTTCTTTGAAACGAGCGTGTGTACACTCGGCCGGGACAAGTTTCTTGTCCAAGAATCTCGTCGAAAAAAAACGACATGTTTTTTTCAACGAGAATCTCGGCCGTGTGTACGAGGGCTCAGATTTCGGCCTTATCAATATTGTTTCAAAGGCCCTTGGCTTTGCATTCATTAGTCAAAGCTTTCATACAAGGAGTGATGCGTATTAGCCCTCCGGTTAGTATTCCCATATGTCCATGGGACTTAAACCTGGTTCTGTCGGTTCTACAGAAACAACTATCTGAACCATTGCAGCACATTTCCTTGGTTCTTCTCACCAGGAAATAGATTTTCTTAGTAGCCATTTGTTTGGCTAAAAGGGTATCGGAATTAGCCGCCATGTCCTGTAAGGAGCCATATCTGGTTGTCCATAAGGACAGAGTAGTATTACGTCCTCACCCAGCCTTTCTTCCTAAGGTGGTATCGAGGTTTCATTTGAACCAAGATGTGGTTCTTCCTTCTTTTTTTCCCAAACCTACCTCGGTAGAGGAAAAGTTATTGCATTCTTTGGATGTAGTAAGAGCAGTTAAAGCTTATCTAAAAGCCACTGCTCAGATTCGTAGAACGGATACTTTGTTTGTTCTGCCGGAAGGCCCCAGAAAGGGTCAGGCAGCATCAAAATCTACTTTTGCCAAGTGGATTCGACAGGTCATAATACAAGCCTATGGCTTGAAAAGGAGACAAGCCTATGGCTTGAAAAGGGCGCACTCCACAAGAGCAGTTGGAACTTCATGGGCAGTGCATCACCAGGCCTCCCTGGCTCAGATCTGTAAGGCCGCAACATGGTCTTCAGTACACACGTTTACTAGGTTCTACCAGGTGGACGTTAGAAGTCAGGAGGATGTCGCCTTTGGGCGCAGTGTGTTGCAGGCCGCAAAAGATCCTCATGCCTGATGGTGCCCAGCTTATGTATAGTGTATCCCTCCCCTCATTTGGCATTGCTTTGGGACGTCCCATTAGTAATGACTAAGTCGCTCTGTGTCCCGTGATGTACGAAAAAGAAAAAGGGATTTTTATAACAGCTTACCTGTAAAATCCTTTTCTTGGAGTACATCACGGGACACAGAGCTCCCACCCCTCTTTTTTGGCGACACTTATTGCTTTGCTACAAAACTGAGGTACTCCCGGATGGGAGGGGCTTATATAGGGGAGGGTACTTCCGGTTTTGGAAGTTACCAGTGCCAGCACCTGAAGGTATCTATATAACCCATTAGTAATGACTAAGTCGCTCTGTGTCCCGTGATGTACTCCAAGAAAAGGATTTTACAGGTAAGCTGTTATAAAAATCCCTTTTTCCTCACCATGCAAAACCCCAATGCGTAACGCCATAGGAGGGGTTTTAAACCGGATGGGGCTCATTGGCAAGAAGGAGCCATCTACTGCAATCACGGAGAGGGGTATAGCCAGTGCAACAAAGGAAATGCCCAACTCGGAAGCCAAAGATTGTTCAATGAAATTCCCAGCTGCTCCAGAGTCCACGTATGCAGGGAGTTAATAGGCATTTTGAGCCCAGTGGATCGACACTGGTATGGTGAAACGAGTGAAGCTGACAGAATTAAAGGATCGGTCTAGATCACCTCTCTCTGAGTGACCTAGACCCTGGAGTTTCCCGGATGAACTGGACAGGAAGATGTCCTTTATCGCCGCAATAAAGGCACAAGCCCAAACCCATGCGCCGGGCACGTTCCTCTGGAGTGAGGCGAGTTCGCCCAAGCTGCATAGGTTCTTCCAACGTTTGAGCGGTTGAAGACGGAGAGGGTTCCTCAAGTCTTTGGAGTGCCTGTGCTTGACGGCCAGCAGGGGGATGACTGGATCTGGATCTCTCCAGGGCCCGCTCCTGGAAACTAATGTCTATTTGAATGCTTAATGCGATTAAATCATCCAATGTGGTAGGAATGGTGCGTCCAGCGAGTTCATCCTTTACACGCTCAGATAGTCCTTGCAAGAAGGTAGCCTCATTATTCCATTTGAGTTCAGCGGCCAGCATATGGAATTGAACTGCGTATTTGTTGCAAAGTACGATTGATAGGTGCAGAGGAGTCAGTTCAGATCAGACATTGTGTAGTAACAGGAACTGGCTTCTTTATTGGAACATAACCACACTAGCAAAGATGTCACTTCACATTGTAAGAAGAAACACAGACAGGAAAAAGGAACCAACAAGTACATCACAGTATACAGGCAATACAACACATCATAGAGAAATACATAGCATAGCATATCACTGAGCATTAGCGACATCTTGTGTCCTTTTTCTAAACTGCAGTCAAATACAGTAAGCTAAGCTGAAAGTTTGTTGTATCTCCAAAACCCCTTCTCAACAACTAAGGCTTAGTCTGTTAAACCCATCTTCTTTGTAAGCCTTGAATGTCTTTCAGCAGTCAGGGGCTTTGTAAGGATATCTGCTGTCATATCCTCGGTTGGGCAATAAAGTAACTCAAGAAGACCTTGCTCTTGAAGATCCCTAAGAAAGTGGAACTTCACATCAATGTGCTTGGTTCTTGAATTAACTCCTTCCGTGTGTGCAAGTACAATGCATCCTTGATTGTCCTCATAGATTTCAGTTGGTCCCAACTGTGGTTGACCTAAGTCTGTTAATAGCTGTCTCAGCCATATAACTTCTTGGCTTGCCTGCGCTGCAGCAACGTATTCTGCTTCAGTAGACGACACTGAAACAGTTGCTTTTTACTAGTCCAACTGATGGCACCTCCTGACAGAAAAAATAAGTAGCCACTGGTAGGTTTTCTGTCACTGGTGTCTCCTGCCCAGTCAGCATCCACATATCCTGTTAAGGTGCTTTCATCACTTGGTGGTAACTTTAGCTTGTAGTGCGAAGTCCCTTTAAGATAGCGAATGATTCGCTTTACAGCATTCCAGTCCTTTTGACTTGGCATCGAAACCTTTCTGCATAGGATTCCGACAGTTGCTGCAATGTCCGGCCTTGTAGCGGTGGTAAGGTACAGCAATTTCCCTATTGCTTTCCTGTATTGAGTATTAGTAGGTAATGGGTTATCTTGACAATTCATCTCCTTTAGGTAGTTGGTTTCCATGGGAGATTTTATTGGTTTGGCGTCTTCCATTCCAAATGTTTCAATTATTTCTTGTATTTTGTGTCTTTGGTTCAGAAGAAAGCTGCCATCTTCCTTTCTCACGATCTGGATGCCGAGGTAATTCTTTATGTTGCCAAGATCTTTGGTGTCAGAGTGCTGATTTCGTTTTTCCAGTATTTCTGCTTCATCCCCTTCTTGCTCAAAGCAGATCAGGATATCATCCACATAGATAAGCATATAGACCCATCTGTTTGCCAATTCTTTGTGTATAAGCAGGGGTCTGCTTTACTCCTTTGAAAGTTTTGATGTGTAAGCACTTCATTTATTTTTATATTCCACACTCTGGCTGCTTGCTTTAGACCTGTGTTTCTCAACTCCAGTCCTCAAGGCGCCCTGACAGGTCATGTTTTCAGGATTTCCCTCAAATGAAACGGCTGTGGTAATCACTAAGGCAGTGAAACTGATCAAATCACCTGTGCAAAATAATAGAAAGCCTGAAAACAGGACCTGTTGGGGCGCCTTGAGGACTGGAGTTGAGAAACCCTGCTTTAGACCATATATACTCCTGTGAAGTTTGCACACTAGATCTGACCTTTGTTCATCTTTGAATCCTGGCGGTTGTTCCATGTAAATTTCTTCTGTTAAATCGCCATGTAGAAACGCGGTTTTCACATCAAAATTGCATTTTCCTTGTGACGGCTACTGTCAGTAAAGTCCGTATTGTAGTGTGCTTGACTACTGGTGCAAACGTCTCATCATAGTCCTCTCCATATTTTTGAGAATAGCCCTTGGCTACTAGTCCTACTTTGTACCGTTCAACTGTGCCATCTGCATTGTATTTTACTTTGAAAGTCCATTTACAGCCTATGGCTTTCCTTCCGGGTGGTAGTTCTGTAAGTGTCCATGTTTTAGTGTCATGCATGGATTTTATCTCTTCCTCAGCAGCCTTTATCCATTTAGTTGCTTCTTGTTCTGAAAGTTGAGATATGTCTTCCCAGTTTGCAGGTTCGTTGATACTGGCAGTACTTGCTTTGTATGAAAGACGTATAGGTGGTTTACCTTTGTTTTCTCTTGTTGAACGTCTCGTTTTTGTGTCTGAGCCTTCTTGTGTCTGCTCTTCAGTACTGGTTGAGTCTACACTCACTTCAACTGTTTGTTCGGAAAGTTACAGAGATGGGCTGGTCAATGTCCGTTTTCTCTTCTATTCTTGCTTCTACTGTTATTACATTGTCTCTTAAATCTTCAACAAAAGTTATGCTGTTGCTAATGGTAACCTTGTCTGTTTTGGGATTTAGGATTCTGTAACCCTTGACATTGTCACTGTATCCAACAAAGATACCTTCAAACGCTCTGTTTTGGAGTTTAGTGCGTTTTTCTTCAGGTATGTAGATGAATGCTTTGCATCCAAAAACTCTTAGGTGTTTTACACTTGGCTTCTCATTGTGCCGTAGTTCATATGGGGTTTTCTCCACTGTTCTGGAAAAAAGTCTGTTCTGCAAATATGTAGCTGTCATAGCTGCCTCACCCTAGTATTTTTGTGGTAGTCCAGAGTCTGTCAGCATACATCTGATCATTTCAGTCAGAGTTCTATTCTTTCTTTCAGCTACTCCATTTTGTTCTGGTGTATACGGGACTGTCTTTTGATGTTCTATTCCATTCTGTTTTAAGTACTCTTGTATCTTACCTCCTGTGAATTCACCTCCATTATCGCTCCGAAGTATGAGAGGCTTCCTCTGAAACTTGTTACTTGTCTTTATTATATAGTCTTTTAATTTGTCAAAAACTTCACTCTTGTGTTGCATTAGGTAGGTGACTGTGTATCTTGAATAGTCGTCTATGAAAGTCACTATGTACCTGTTGCCTCCAGGTGTTGGTGGATTTAGGGGACCACACACGTCACTGTGAACTAAGTCAAGTGGTCTTGACGCTCTCTTCTGACTGACTTTGGGAAGTGTTGCTCTTGTAGCTTTGGATTTAATGCAACATTCACATTTAATGGTAATTGGACAAGGGGATACTATCAGATCCCTTGTCAGCTTCCTCCTCTGTAGTTCCTGTATGCATTCTGGGTGTCTGTGACCTAGACGTCTGTGCCATATATGTATACAGTCCTTGTGCTTGTGTGTACATAGTCTCACCTTTTCCTTCACGGTGTCGAGGTGATATAGATGATCATCCAGCTTGGCACTTGCTATTGTCTGTTTGCCATTTAGAATGGAACACTTGTCACCTTGGAATTTTACAGTGAGTCCTCTGGCTGTTAGACGCTTCACAGATAAGAGTCCTCCTTCTAGATTAGGAACATAAAGCACATCTTTCACTGGTATGGCTAAATTGTGTCCCGCATCATCAGGGCATACAAGGGTTCCATGCCCATATCCTTCTGCATGTATTTTGCTTCCATCTGCAAGATAAATAGTTTCTTTGTTGCTCAGATCAAGTTCTGTGAAGAAACTTCTATCACTCGTCATGTGACTGGTTGCCCCCGAATCGATGCACCAGCCTTGGCATTTATTGTTGCCTGTCGCTTTAAATGTGGCATTCCAGTTACCTTCCCTTGGATCATTGATTGTGGTTTTTACCTTTTTGTTTAGTATAAGAGGGACGCTGTCTCATTTGCTCTGCTTTCCATATAGTACAGTCTTTCTTTATGTGTCCCTGTTTGTGGCATCTGAAACACACTCTGGTCTCTTTCCTGTGTAATCTTGCATCTGTAGCTTTAAGAGAGGTGCTGGTGTCGGTTTCTGTGGAGTCATGCACTAATTCCTTTCTTCTCTGATACTCATCTATGAGCCTGGTTTTTACAAATGCTAGCCTCAGATCTGTCTCAGGTCGTGCCTCCAGTGCATTGATTAGTGCAGTATATGTATCGGGCAAACTGCATAACAACATGGCTGCAATGTGACTGTCTGTTATATTCTCCCCGATCGATCTGAGTTGTGCAATCACTTCCAGCATTGCGTTTATATGTTCCTGCATGTCCTGTTCTCTGCCAAGTCTCATTTTGTAAAGTTTCCGCAGCAGAAAGAGCTTGCTGTTTAAATTGGATCTTTCATGCAGTCTTTTCAGTACATCCCACATGCCTTTCGCTGTGTCCTCATTGCGTATATGAATGAGCTGATCATCCTCCACTAGTAGGCTTATGGTGGCCCGTGCCTGTCTGTTTTTCTTGTCCCAGTCCTGATTATTATCCTGTGGCCTCTCTGTAGTGGTAACCTCCCACAAGTCATCTTTGGATAATAGCATTTCCACTTTAAACTTCCATAGCTGATAATTGTCATTGTTCAGCTTGGCCACTGAGTTTAAGCTCAGAGTTTCCGGCCATTTTATCCCTCCTTTATATATAAACAGTCTTACTTGTCTATAGGAGATGTCGCTGGAAAGCTTCCTTATGTCGATCTCCGCATCAGCCACACTGTCTTCCATTCGAGGCTTTGTTCTGCCTGGGCCGCACCTAGTCACAAGTCTTTATCCGGATACTGGGCCCATAACCTGTTGCAAAGTACGATTGATAGGTGCAGCGGAGTCAGTTCAGATCAGACATTGTGTAGTAACAGGAACTGGCTTCTGTATTGGAACATAACCACACTAGTAAAGATGTCACTTCACATTGTAAGAAGAAACACAGACAGGAAAGAGAAACCAACAAGTACATCACAGTATACAGGAAATACAACACATCATAGAGAAATACATAGCATAGCATATCACTGAGCATTAGCGACATCTTGTGTCCTTTTTCTAAACTGCAGTCAAATACAGTAAGCTAAACTGAAAGTTTGTTGTATCTCCAATAATATTGACTGACTGTCATTCCTTGCTGACGAAGACGAAGGAGGGCCCCGGCAGCAGAAGACACTCTGCCGGGCTCATCAAAAGTTTTCCGGAAAGCATCCAAAAAGGCCTGGAGATCAGAGGTGATAGAGTCATGTTCCCAAAGTGAGGAGGCCCAAGGAAGGGCATCACCAGAAAGTAGAGAGATGATATAATGCGACTTTGGTGCAATCAGTTGAAAAATGGTGGCTGGAAAGTTCAAAGTGGATGGAACACTGATTAATGAAGCCACGACAAGCCTTAGGGTTGCCAGAAAAACTAGGTGGTGGTGGCAGATGCAAGCAGGGATTGCCAGGTGAGGCAGGTAACACGGGAGCAGATGAGTCAGAAGCAGGAGCTGAAGTTGCAGCGACTTGCAGGCGATCCAGGTGGAAGGCAAGATCCTGTAGAAACAGCATTATTTGCTCTTGATGTGCTTGCTGGGAGTTAAGTCTCTGAACTAGATGTTGCATTTGGTCCTCAGTCAGTGGCCGACTCTCTGAGGAGCTCATGGCTTGAGCAAACTGTCACACTGGTACTGTTGTGAGCCCACAGGCGAGCAGGTGACACAGGATCCCCCAGGGCATGAAATCTAAGGACCAGCCGGTATTCTGCCAGGGACCCCCTCACAAAGGTTTGGGCTTAGCTGCGTGCTGACCCCAGTTCACGACCCCCAGGTTCACCCGGCTCGCGAGGAGAGTACCAGAAGACAAGGATGGATGGATGGATGAAGCAAAAGGAAAGCCGGATAGCGAGCCAAGGTCGTGGCGGGCAGCAGACAATGTAATCAGGAGAACTAGCCGATTTCGGTACACAAGAGATCAGTTCACGAGAAGTCAGGTAAGCAGGTTACAGGAGGGGTGCTCAGAAACAAGTGTTGCTCAAGCAACCAGAAACTGGTCTGAGTGGAATTTAAATAGTGAGGCACATGGGGGGCTGGACAGGAAGTAGCAGGAAGGAAGGATATATTAACCTCCCTGGCGGTATGATTCTGTCTGGAATTACGTACCAAAAGCGGTACAATTATTTTGCATGGAAATTTGGTGTTATGTATTGGGCCTGCGATTCTTAGTAATTACTTACTTAAACCTGACCAAACAAGAGTCTAGTAGACATCTCGGGTATGATAAAGTTTTGAAACACAAAATCATAAATTATAATATAATAAATAACTATAAATAATTATAACAAATAGTAATGTAATTATAATAAAAATGATTCAATAATGTAATCAAATCAAAAACACTGAAATTAGCTCAGTTGCAGAATTGTCGCTGTCATTAGATTTAGTGTTTGATGACGAATTTCCCCACAAATCGCTATCGCTCAATTTGCGAGTGATTCTAATTTATTGTCGCTGTTTTTTTAGCTGGTCTAAAACCACTTTTGACATAAAGGGACACTTTTTGGTTGCTATGGACAATCTCCAGTTTCCAGGCAGAAAGAACAGTTTTTATTATATAAAACTGCATGCAGGACACTGGGCAGACCACTAGGGGCAAAGGGGATGTGTAATTATTACATACAGTACTGTAATCAGTAAGATTACAGTATACTGTATGTATACTATGTGTTTCACTTTTTGAATTTGGCGCCGAACTCCGCCCCCGTGCGCCGTAACGTCGCAAGGAACGGAGCTCGGTACTCGGCAGTGAGGATCGAGCGAGACACGGCTCGCACACACTGCGGGAGGACATCGCAGGATCCAGTGAACAAGGTAAGTGACTTCCCCTGGATACTGTGATGCAGCCCGAGTCTGGCTCGGGATTACCGCTTTTGGTATGAAAAACTCACCCCGAGCCAGACTCGGTAATACCGCTAGGGAGGTTAAGCAACAGGTGAAGCCAGCGACACCCATAGCCGTTGAGTGCACCCAGAGCTGAACACAAGCTGTGCCAGCCGACCTACAGCAGTAAAGGTAAGACACAGATCAGCTGATCTGTGACATTCTGTGACTGAGCAAATTTCAGTGTTTTTGATTTGATTTACATTATTGAATAAAATTTATTATTATTTGTTATAATTATTTATAGTTATTTGTTATATTATAATTTATGATTTAGTGTTTCAAACTTTATCATACCTAGGATGTCTACTGGACCAGTGGTCATCAAACCTGTCCTCAGGGCCCACTAACAGGCCAGGTTTGCAAGATAACTGAAATACATCATAGGTGATATAATTTGCTGTTCAGTGATTGCAGTATTCTAGTCTGATCTCCCCAAGATAATACATAAAATCTTGCCTGTTAGTGGGCCCCGAAGACAGGGTTGATGACCATTGTACTAGACCCTTGTTTGGACAGATTTAAGTGTGTTATTACTAGTGTAGCGCACCAACCCCAGACTTTACCTGCTTCTTTTCTGCTTGGCTCCTCCGCAGGAAAGAATGAGGCACACCGCACCACAAGCCCGTACCCTCCTAAATAGGGAGGTAGAGCGGTGTTAGTTTCTTGGGCCTGCTTGCAGCCAGTGTTTAAAAACCTCCGGTGCTGACCTTGTTTCTGCGGTAGTCAGAAGCAAATCTTTAATCTCCCCAGTAAGCAACTGTCCACACCAACTGAAAGGTCCAACACTTATTTATTCTCTTTAGCACAATAAACAGTCTCTTTGAGAGCAGACAGGTTGGGATAAGACACAGGTCAGATAAGGTGGGAGGAGGTCCAGGCACAAACTTGAATTGGGTTTTCTCCTGTTCTGATTAGCACAAACAGGCTTGGCGCATGGTCTCTGCCACAGACCATGAAGTTGGTCACTGCCACTGACCGGGCGAAAAAGATGAAAGTCACTGCCACTGACCTTGGGTGCATAGTGTCACTGCCACTGTGACTTAAAGAACACGCACTTCCCTCCGTTAGTGGACTAGCCCTTTATAGGACAATAACATCCCTCCAGGGAGTTACCAGAGGCCCCATCTGTCACCACGACTCTGTGCTGGGTCTTCAGAAAGGGTCACCTCCCTGGCCTCCTCGTCCTGGATACAGGTCCCCTCGCAAGGCAGATCCCTGGGAGTCTCGGTCCCCGGCGGATCCCAGCCGAAGGCTGCTGGGCTCCGGGCCTTTCTCCAAAGTACCTCACCCAAGACTGAAGGTGTCTGAGATGGAACAGCAGCTCCGTCTCTGGGCCTAGGGCACCCAGAGACAACCCGACCAGGCCTCCGGGCCTAGGGCACCCGGAGGCGACACACACGCACACAGGCCTAAGGTGCCTGAGCGCGGAACCGACCCCTCTGGAAGATGGCCGCCCCCTTTTATATCCTTTCCCGACAGGCACAGCAGGTTCCCCGCCGTACCGCTGCCGAGAGGGGACAAAAAAAGGCACAACCTTGTACTGCGGTTCAACCCGGACCCATGACAACAGCGCCACCTATAGGCCCCAGGGAACTTACACACCAGTACCATCTCCCAGGGATAGAAATGGTCCATGAGACCTAACAATTAGTGCATCTGAGCCTAGTTACCACTCAGATGCTTCCCCCTAAATGTAACCACCCGCTACACTAAGAATTACAGGCCTACCATATAAAATGCCAAATTTCCATGCAAAATAATGTACCGCTTTGAGATTCAAAAATGTGACATAATCATACCACCAGGGAGGTTAATGCATGGATGATGCCTGCAGGTGCAGGTCCCGGTATAACCACTGAAAGCCCAGGATGTCCTATGACATCCACCTAGGGGAAGTGATTAAAGCACAACTAATACCCCCACACACACAAAATAAATTGTAGTAGTTAGGAATTTTTTGGCAGAAGAGACTTTGCATATACACTCTCAGCCCACTCTCAAACCACTCTCAGAATCAATGTAACTCCAGGGCACATAGACAGGAGGTACATTATCACGCTCCACCCAGAGGAAGAGAGAAGACAGTGAGTTGAAAAAGTAGCGGAAGGGATGGGCAGCAGATGGAGGGGATCCATTTGCCATAGATGGAATGTGCAAGTATGCCAATTCCACCTTAGGTGTGGACCCCTTACTATAATACACCAATTACTATAATACACCAATTTGCATAAATTATCACAAAATAGTATGGTACTTTATAGCAATATTTAAATATATATAAATGCCGTGCTATACTAATATTCATTAATTAAATCCGTGTTAATAAATTGATATTATATAACAACAAATAAAGTGAAAATAGTGAATACAGTGCATCTGACACAATTCAATAATAATATTCAAATAGATCAAAACTGCATTATTAAATCATAAAGTGCATTTAACTGTGATCCAAATCTTGCAATGATGATCCAAACGTGTTCTCATGA
This sequence comes from Rana muscosa, assembly GCA_029206835.1. Taxonomy (NCBI): domain Eukaryota; kingdom Metazoa; phylum Chordata; class Amphibia; order Anura; family Ranidae; genus Rana; species Rana muscosa. The sequence goes on from CM055117.1 coordinate 734,515,122, forward strand.
CAACACACTTGTGCCCCCCTCCTGTGTGAATCTGCTCACCTCAGGGCGTGTGACCTCACAATTAAGTTTGGTCTAAACACGCAAATGAACCACCTCTGGGTTCTGTGAAGATAGAACTATGGGATCTTGAGATGTCCAGCAGCGTTGTCTCCACACACATATAAAAGATAAGGACTGGATAGTGTGATACCGTTTTGTAAAAGCATTTATTAAACCACAGCCTCTTAACCAGGGTACTCACATGGTATAGGTGCTTCAGTGCACCACTCTAGTACAAGCAGAAAAACTCTGAGATTGTGTGTCCCTCCATGTTGAAAACAGACCAGCTCCTACACCGTTCTGTCCCGTGTTAAGATTCACACGGGGGGGGGCACAAGTGTGTTTTTCACGAGAACACGTTTGAAACACCATTGCAAGATTTGGATCATGTTTAAATGGACTTTATGATTTAATAATGCAGTTTTGATCTATTTGAATAATATTATTGAATTGTGTCAGATGCACTGTAACACTTTATTCACTATTTTCACTTTATTTGTTGTTATATAATATTAATTTATTAACACAGATTTAATTAATGAATATTAGTATAGTGCAGCATTTATATGTACCGGTATATTTAAATATTCATAGCACGAATGTATGGGATGTGATTTAATGCCAGCAGCTGAACATCTAGGATTTAAACACATATAGGGGTTGATTTACTAAAGGCAAATCCACTCGGCACTGCAAGTGCACTTGAAAGTGCAAAGTAGATTTGTCTTTAGTAAATAAACCCCATAGTATTGGTAGCTCGCAGGATCTTTAGTTTACACTTTATAGCAATACATGGATATTTTCTTTTTGGTTTTCTTGAAGCTGCACTATTTGACCTTTCCAGCTGTATATGCTCTATGCAGGAGGCTTCTCTTCTGTCCTCTTCTTCTGTTCTCTGCTTTGTGAGCCATGTTCGCGATATGCATGGATAGATGTTTTGTGTGTATAGTCACCTTTTTGAACCCCTCTGTAGCGGGTATGTACTTTCCCGGGTGTAATTTAAACCTGGCAGAGACACCAGTGATGTGTAATTCCCTGCGGCCCAGCGGGTGGTGCGGTCGTCCTGGGCTGGGGTTGAATCATTGCTGTGTGCCGGGTCTCCTTTTTGTCCTCCCTCGGCAGCGGTATGGTGGGGCAGGGAACCCGCCGTGCTTGCTGGGGGAGGGTATAAAGGGGCCGGTCATCTTTGGCACGGGGTCGAGTCCCAGGCACCTTCAGCCTGAGGGCGGTGATTCGTGTCGGTTCTCTAGGCGGCCTAGGCCTAGAGGATGTCCGGAGGTCGTGTTCCATCCCAGGCACCTTTAGCCTGGGGTGAGGTACTCGAATGGAGGTCTGGAGCTCAGTGCCCAACACTGAGTTCCGCGAGGGACGGAGATCCTAGGGAACCCAGGGATTGGGTACCCGAATCCGGAAGGCGTAATGGACTGGGGGGAGCTCCTCACTTGAAGACCCGGTGCAGCAGATTGCCAGTGACAGGTGAGCCTCCCATCGGAGACCGCCTGGAAGGAAATCCCCCCCCTCGCTCGGAGACCGCAGCCCACTTTTAGGAAGGAAAGTGGAGAGTTCATTGTGTCTGGGCCTACTCGCATCCACACCTCCTTGTCTGTTCTGTTCTCTAATGGAGTCTAACTGATTGTGCTGTTCACTTGAGAAGAATAAAGGAGTGTTGGACTTTAATGGTGTGGGGCTCATTTTCTGGCGGACATTGTTCAAGGTAACTCCAGGTGCACAACACTGACCCGAGGGTAAAGAAAGAACTTTGCTTACACCGCACAAAAAAAATCTACGGTGAAGGCCAGGCGTGGTGTCCCCGCTCTCTCTAAGGTACCCCTAGACAAGAGACAGACGAGCTGATGCAAAGAGGGGAGTGAGGAGGCCGCTACACCTCTATTTAACCACTTGCTTACTGGGCACATATACCCCCTTCCTGCCCAGGCGAAATTTCAGCTTTCAGCACTATCACACTTTGAATAACAATTACGCGGTCGTGCGATGTGGCTCCCAAACAAAATTGACGTCCTTTTTTTCCCGACAAATAGAGCTTTCTTTTGGTGGTATTTGATCATCTCTGCGGTTTTTATTTTTTGAGCTATAAACAAAAAAAGACTGACAATTTAAAAAAAAACACAATATTTTTAACTTTTTGCTATAATAAATATCCCCAATTTTTTTTTAAAAAACAATTTTTTTCCTCAGTTTAGGCCGATACGTATTCTTCTACATATCTTTGGTAAAAAAAATCGCAATAAGCGATTGGTTTGCGCAAAAGTTATAGCGCCTACAAAATGGGGGATATAATTATGACATTTTTTACTAGTAATGGCGGTTATCTGATTTTTGTCAGGACTGCGATATTACGATCCACGTCCACGTCCCTGGCTCTGTGACTGCCGATCGTGGGTACACGGCGGACATCGCGGCCGCCAGGCACGCGCATCGGCACCTGAGTGACGCAGCGAGCCCGCGCGCGCGCCGCCGGAGGCCCGAGGACGTGATGTGACAGCCTCCCGGCATTGTAGAGCCACCTTGTGGACGTCATTCTACAATGGCCCGAATCCGAAGTGGTTAAAGCTTAATAGAAATGACAGAACAGATCTATGCAGCCAGTTAGACATTGTACTATTAATCACCCTTTTTATAATCTTCTCTACGCTTTCCCGTTATAGTAATAACTACACTACAATTAGACCTAGTGCACCAGGTAATCATTACTTGGTAAGACCTGGTTTGACAGGCTTCTCTTTTCCTCTGAAATAGAGATCGGTGTAAGGACATCCATGCTTGAGGGGTGTTTTTTGTTTCTTACGTATGCGAACATAGAGCACTGGTGTAGGGGGGAAGGAAAATGAGAGACTGCATGACCTCACATGCTGTAACTGAGGTTTTTTGATTGCATCTTGGATGATTATAGTCAGCACAGCAATGCTGTTTTTCAGTTTTTAAGGTCAAGCATTTGTCAGGCAGCAACAGTCAAGTTTCATTTGACCTGCTAACACTCTAAGGCCGGCCAGGAGCAAATTTCTTTCCTGCAACAACAGACAGCATTGGCAGGGAAATCCCTCCAGAGGAGCCAATGTGTTCTCCAAGTAGGGGAAGCCATTCCCACCAGGAGAACACTGTGATTATTACTAGCGGCTATAACAGCTGCTAGCAATAATCGCATGTAAAATCTGGCAGGCTGGTTGTATTGATCGATCAACTTGGGTACATTCAGCCTGCCCATGTATGATTCAAGCCTTCTATGGCTGGCTTAACCAAGCTAAAGTTTCAGACATTGAGTAAAAAGAATGGAAATATATATATAAATAATTACAAATAAGCCAATAATAATGTAGATTCCTGAACAACCTCTAATGGTTCTATTTAAATTATATTGTTTCATTGTGTTAAAATATCAGCTTTGTGTCTGAGTTATGGTGCTTTTTTTTATGTTTCTTCTAACAAGTCTCCATTTTATAGCACAACACCAGAAGGTGTTAGCGTACACTCAAATTGCTATTTAAATGTTTATAAAGTATGCCACTCAGAAACTAACCCTGATACTCTTCACTGTAAGCCAAAGTGGGAGTTTAAATGTATATTATTAAAGGCACATTGATATTTAAATCTAATAAAAGGTTTGTTGCCATGCCTCAATTTTTTTATTTAATCTTCAGTAGAGATATTAGCTATACTCTTTGTTGTTCTGTTAATATCCTTATATAACAATGCATAATAAAAAAAGATGATTGTGTTTTAATGTAGCAAATGTATACATTTTAAAACTAATATAGTACTTATTTTATTTTTACAACAGCGTATCAACTCTTGCTTATATGTTTGTGAATAAAATACTTCTTTGTTTACCTAATATTTTCTAAAAAATAGTAAGTACGTTTTTATTATTATCGGATGAATAGATCCATTTTTCCACAAGCAATGTAGGAGAAGACATTCTTTACATTTGAAATTCTGTGCTCTTGATTATTCTGCATTTGCTTCAATACTTATCCAGATTCTAGACTAGATGTGTCCTAAACTTGAGCCTTCTTACTGCGTACACAGCATCATGTGTCTTTGTATCCCCAAAATATTCTGTAATTTCTGTGCCACAGGTAAAAATCAAACAGAAACATATAAACCACAGCACATCTATGTGTTACAAAAACAATTAAACTGTTGAATTACATATGCTTTTTTTGAAGAGGTACTTCATTAACATAATGACTACTTGGCAACCAAAAACTGTTGTGCAATTTAGCATAAACAGTGCAGTGGCCAGGAGTTTGTCATGTACAGCCCAGTGTACAGAGTGAAGAGGACAAGTAAAGTAAACTATAATTAGAAACCTCCATACTGGAAAATTGGCATGACCTATACAGTATCTAATGCACTAGGTGCAGATATAATGAATACAAATACATGAGTACATAAAATCTCCTATAAAATAATGTTCCATCATGACAGCATATAGAAAATACTGTCCATATTTTGTCCGTAAGCTGTTTGTATTTGGTTTTTCCTAATACATGGAGAGTCAGTAGATCTAAAAATCTGATCCTATTTGCATAGATAATAAAGTATTGTTTTATATTAGACCACATCCCTATAAGTTTCTTTACTTTAAAACTCTTTCCATTTTTATAACTTTGAAAAACATGGATAGTGTGATCTTTGTGTGATAGTAAGTATTATTGAGTCAACATTACCACTTGGGGATCACAAGCTTGTTTGCCATCTTTTTTCACTGATATTTACAATGTGCACCACTCAGACATATTAAGTAGGCCACTTCACTTGAGTACATATCCCAGGCTTAGCGTGTTCATAATGAAGAGGCTAAACCTTGAATAGGTATTAGATTAAGGCTGTCTACTGCAGTTCATTGAGAACATTTTTGGAAAGGAATATCTGTTGGCTGGGACACTTTCTAGCTGACCTTTCTTGCCATTAAAGGATGCTCTGGGATGGAGGGTTGGTCCTCCATATCCTCTTGCATCCTTGTACTGACTCTTTCATGTTGTTGCCCTCCAAAGCAACCAAGTGCCAAGTGCCATTGTCCTGCTAATAGAGGTGCATCCTTCAAGAAAGTGGACTGCACACTATTGTGTTCATTTACCATAGGCAAGGATCAGGAAACTGAATGTGACTATCCCTCCAGATCGGTCAGTGGCTGCCTAGGAGGGGGGAACTATAATGTAATATGAGGCTGACCTGTGTAAGATGTTATACCCACAGTCAAGAACTTAAAGCGGAGTTCCACCAAAAAATGGAACATCCGCTTTAAGTGTTGGTGAGCCCCTGACATTCCACATTTGGCGTGTCATTTTTTTGGGGGGGGGGCGGGTACCCAGAAGATTGCCCGGCCAGTCACAGCATGCAGCGCGGTGTCCAAAGTAGTGATGCTGGCGCCGTGAAGAGGAGGGGGAGAGGAGCGAGGCTTCGTGCGCCCGCATCGCTGGAAGTGGGGACAGGTAAGTGTCTGATTATTTAAAAGTCAGCAGCTACACTTTTTGTACAATACATTATTGGTTTTTAAACAATATAGACACTTATTTTTAATGTTTTACCTAGCTTTACCTGCAAAAGGGGCCAGCCTAAACTGATCTAACAGGACTTCATTTTCTGACTAAAGTTCCACTTTAAGATCATTTCCATTTGGCTGACTATTTTCACATATTTATATGAAGCAACTTGAAATCATTATTCTTTTTAACTTTGTTCCTTCTACATAAATAATGTACTCAAAACTGAGGAAGCTTTGTTTTCCAGTAGGATGGCAGACTTCACACTTCCTATTTAGAGCAAAGTATTAAAAGCAAAGCTCAAGAATTCTTGGCAGTAAGTTTGAAATAGAAAACAATGTTGGATAGACTTTAATTACTTATTTTTCTTGACATCTGATGGCCACCTGCAAGTCAAGAAAGCCATTAAGGAATTTCAGTTTCTTTTTGCATTTTTATTTGTGCAGGATATGCTGTCCTCCTTGTCATGCATGATGTGGGAAACTTGATGTAAAAAATTAACAATTTTCAGATTTTCATAGAGGATCCAACAGAATGTATACACATGTTATTTTCTAACTTATTTTGATATTTTGTTGGAACCATGATATGAAGTTTAGAGACAGCACTGTACAGTAAACATTTAGTCATTTGCAGCATAATTAGAATTTAATAGTTTGAGCATCCCAGGAGATCTGGAAAGTGTGAAATAATTTTGAACACGTACGAAACATATGTAGTAATAATTTTTTTGGGGGCAATTCATGAAAGCATTGCGACAGTTCCATTAACAGTTCTAACATGTGCAACAGATTCAAATAGCTCTCTTTTTGCACCACTTTCACAATGTTTTGCTATGGCTGCAACAAATAAAATAAAAAATTACTGCCAATTTGTAGATGAGGAAACTGGAGGTAAATCAGAGCAACTCTGAGGCTGGGTTCATACCAGTCCGGTGCGAATTCCAGCTCTGTTTTCCCTACGCAGAGAAAAATCAGTTGTTCAGCGTTTCACGTCAGTTTTTGATCAGGATCAGGTCAGGATTGCATCAGTATCAGGCCAGGTTTACATCAGGATCAGGACAAGATTTTATCCTGTTCACAACAGAACACATCTGCGTATTATATGCGTACCCATAGAAGATAATGGGCCTGAATTTGAACCTAAGCTGGACCGCACTGCCTAGAAAACACACACATTTTTTGTGTAATGCGGAGTGTGAATGCACCACAGATATGTGAACCAGCCTTATTCAAATAAACGTATTTTAAAACGTCATGTGAATTGGATGTGGTGTAAGCAGCATCCAATTCGCATAGGTGTGAACCCAGCCTAAGTTGACATATAGAGATAGACCAGAGTGCTCAGAATTGGGCAACTGTGTAGTAAAGAGCAGGGTATGTTTTCTCTGTAAAAAAAAAAGAACAGGGCATTGTTGGATGCGCTACTTCCCCCCACTTGTCATTGGTTGCTAGAACTTTGTAGGCTGTTGGCTGCATAGCCCCTTTGGTTGCTAGAGTGCCAGCATTCTAGCAATAAATAATGTGGGGCTAAACATTGACAGTGGACAGAGCCTAATCGGTGATGTTGAGAGGCTAGTTCCTCATAAGGTGATTCCCTGTGATGACAACAGACAACAATGGGTGGATTCCTTCGCTGCTAGCGGGCTGTCTAGTGGCTATGAAATCTGCCCACTGCCATCCTCTTTCAATCACTAGGAAGGCCAACTTGATGGGGAACTAGTCTCTCAACTTCCCCAACAGACTTCATCCACTCAACATCTCAACTCTACTGGCAGACTTTCCAGTTACTGAAGAGGCTTGCTTGCTGGGTCTCTCTGTGTGACAGGTGACATTGCAGGGCAGGGAACTCGGTAATGTTGAGCCTGTGATTTTTATCAGGCCCAGTGTTACTGAGTTGCACTGAGGATGAAGGAGTATGCAGTAAGGACACTCCAGCCTCAGTGCTGTGCCCATGTCTCCATCCTGAAAATTCATGAATATGTTTCTGACATATACATGGATCTGTGGGATGTGTACATTTCATGCATTACCTAGTGAAGTAAATATTACACATCAAACAGGCAAGCCAGATGCAGTTAGAACTCAATGCACATCAACCACCCAGAAACTGCAGTGAAAAAAAACATTTCCATTGTTTAACACCAAATTCTCTCCCTGCATATAGTTGTATTAGAAGACAACAGCTTGGGCAGCTACTGTGGAGTGGTGGAAACCCCTCTTCTCAAGCATGTAAGGTGTCACATGATCATGTAAGGTGGTGAGTAGGGCGGGATTGGTTAGGGCAACTTAAATTAAAAAAATTAAGAGCTAATGAGTTTCAATCCATCTCCTGGACATACAAAAATGCAGTTTGTTTTCCTGCAAAGATTTACACAGACAACAATTATACAGTTTACATTTTTTAGGGCTTCTCTGTGTTGTACAGCAAAAGTGCTGCTGTGTGGAGGAGGTGCAAAGTCGTTAAGAACCATGTTAAAATCGCACTACTGAATGCTATATCTTGGACACCAAACAAAAAAATTAATCATAATTTCATTGAGAATCTGTTAACTATGCATATTTTACGACAAATGTTTTCTTTTCTGTTATTTGTTTTTGAGCTCTATCATAACTATGATTTCCCCAAATAGCCTAACTTCCTTCTTTATGTCCCTGCACAGTGTTATCTTTCACTCATCTTGTGTTACCAGTTTAGCAGTGTCATCAGCTTTAATAACTAAATGAGCCAGCAACCCCACTAGAGGCTGAACATGTGCAGCAGGTCCAACATGAACACTGCTGGTAATTAGACAGGTAGACATGCTGTGGAGGCACCAGAATGAATACTGTGTTTTTTCTCTACTAAACACAATCTCTCATGTCCATCAGCAGCTGCCTCTCGAGCAGGGAAATCGAACGTGCGCTCAGTTTGGCAATAAAACAAGTAAATATGGCAAGAGAGATGTCTTAGGAGACGTGTCCTTGTGCTTCAAGTAATATGGGTGGATGGATTTTTAACCTTTGCAGCATTGATTTATTTATTTTTTCTTTGAAAATTTTACTCAGTTCTTACATGACTGAGAACGGTGGCAATTTAAAAATAAGGTACAAAAATATACAAATGGTAATTTATTCTCGTAAGATGAAAATAAAAAGTGAAAGTATGTAAAAATGATGGAAGCAAGTACTGCCAATTTTGTAACTGTGCTCTGATCAGTCATTTTGGAGCTTGTATTCTATGATAAATAACATTTATGGAGCAGCAAGTAAGCTGAACTTCTTAGTTGGCAATGCATGTGTGCATCATTCTTTACTGTATTAAATAAAGAGCTTGCTTTCTGTAAATTATTGATTGTATTTATCATATGAATAAAACTGAAATCTAAGCATAGACAAATGGAAAACTGAAATTACAACATCGGTTCATCGTGTCTTTTTGTCTGAAAACAGAAATATTTTTGAGTGCTTTTGTCTCTAGTTTTAAAATGATTGAAGATCGGATCATAACATTTTCGTAACATGTTATAATGTGGTAATAATTATAATGATGAATACAGCTGGAAAATAAATGTGATTGTCTGCTGTATTAAAGAACGCTTTACAGTTTGCGAACCCTGAATCTGTTGACTATATATATTAGTTAACGTTGAAAATGTAGAGTTTAGAGGAAATGCTTTCTGAGTTTTCTGGGAATTGCAGTGAGTTCATTTAAAAGGAAAGCTTGGAATTCTTTAAATGATAAAGACGTGGGAAGATAATGGATCCATTTAACAGCTTCACTTTGCTTGATGTATGAAGGTGGATTGATGAGTAATTCCCATAACATTTTGCTGGTGGTTTAATACATAGCATCATTACCAAAATAAAGGACCAAAAGAATTGCAGAGGACAAGGCACTGAGGCAGTTTTCCCCATTTGCCTTTTAAGGAAGCTTGTCTTTGATGAGATATAGCTGCAGGCTATCGTTTTACATTTTATGTCAGCTACCTTTGTAAGAGACTCATTATTGATGCTGAGTTCTGTTTTAATTCACAAATCTCTGCTAATCAATTACAGCGTTTATCCATTAATCAGGTATTTTGACAGGGTCAATAAGTGGTTTTCACTTTTGTGATCTTCTTCCGTCTTACTCCATAAATAATAACAGTCAATAGAGTAGCATTTTTTTTTCTCTCAGGCTAATGAATGAAGGAAAAGGTACTAGTTGCATTTAATACCTTTTTAATGCATGGTAATGCATATTTATAAAATTCGGTATGCTCTGTGTAAAACGTATTCTTTTTACTCTAAAATATTGGGCAGATTTATAAAAAGTGAAGCAAATAAAAAAAGGAGGCGTGGGTTATAGCCACCAATCACCGTTCAGATTTAAAGTGGAAGTTTAGGCAAAACTTAACTAACACTAAACCTGCTCTCTGACACATTCTAAACCTAATCTATCTAACCCGATAAAGCAAAAATCGGTATACTTACCTATTCTGCAATGGATACGGTCCGGTCTGGTCCCAGCATCCGCCATCAGTGGCGGCTTCAGTGGGGAGGTGGGTACAGGAGAGGCAGCCAACAATGGAAGTCTCATAGTAAGTCTGTGGGTGATGTCACTTCCCTGCCATTTCACAGCCATTGTCCATCCTCTCCTGCACACAACATCTGCCGCTGAAAACCGAACCGGACCTGAACGGTTGTAGAATAGGTAAGTATGGCAATTTTTGCTTTACTGGGTTAGATAGATTAGGTTTATAATGTGGCAGAGAGCAGGTTTAGATTTAGTTCGTTTTTGTCTGGACTTACAAAGCAATATTCAATACAAAAATAACAGTATAAATGTGAGTAGTTCATTAAAATATAAAATAACAAAACCGGCTTTTGCTGCATTATTAAGCAAATTCAGAGATTACCTTTGCAGTACTTTTTTCAACTGCTAGTTGTCCTCAAGCTGATGGCCAGCATCATTCACCCCCCTTTTCGCTGAATATAGGTCATCCTGGATGTCGCTCACCTGTAACTAGAAAAAGAATGGAGGAGCAGCACAGTTATGATCTTTGTCACACTACTTTGTCCCCCTGTCAGCATGCGTCTTGTCAGCACATTCATTGATTGGCTCCTCGTGCTGTTGTTTTCTCTCAAAATCGAGCTCTGCTGTACAGGGACTTTAAGAGGCTGATACCAGGTTAAATTTATTTTAAAAGAATAAACACATTTATTGATGCATTATTGACTACCGATTTGCATTAATTTGCATCTTTTATAACTGTCTTGGGTTAAAGATAACACCCGATTGGTTGTGTTACAAATAGCAGTGTATTCTTTCTTTCTTCTGGAGTTCATTACTAAGCCCTGTTATATATTGAAATCACTCGTTGATTAAGGCAATATTTGGAACATTTTTCAAAACTGTCCAATTCCTGGTTTTGCTTTGTCAGTGGTGTCTATGCGGTTGTTTACTACAGTTAATACATCAAAGGGGTTGGTTAATGTAGCTTTGCAGATGCATTGTAAGATATCCTACACATGAAAACAGACAAGTCAGACTTTTTTATATTTTAATAGGAGGTGTAAATGGTGGATAGAATAATTTAATTAGGGGAAGCTATTGCAGATCACCTCCTGTATATTGGATGATGGTAACAGGTTTCAGTGATCTCTTTATGACAGATGTACCAACATCTAATTGTTTTTCATCAAGTGTATAGAGAAAGGACACTTCTGTAGATTTTTCAATTCTTATCCGTGTCATTTAGCTGTCTACCCCATTGTCTGTGCTCCTTTCTCTCATTCCTTTTTTCAGCAATGAGTTGTGTCATTCCCTCATGATCAGCACTTTTGTTGTCTTTGTTTTTGCTGTACCTCAGAAGTCCATCTTTCCTTTCATCTCCTTCCCATTCATGCATGAGGGAACAGTTGTGCTCTGTTGTGGGGATGTTCCGCTGGATTTCAAACAGTAGGGTTTCTTTTTACACTCTTCTGAGCAGTACAATGGATTTGAATGTCTGTTGCAGAATGCACACACTAATATACCAGGTTATTTTGTCTCAAAGAAGTCAATAAAACCTCTACATTTGGTCTTCTGTTACTTGCTTTTTATCATGAGACATAAATCTGTTAGTTTCAGTTTGAGCGGTATGAATTTCAAAATTAATTTCGGGGATTTAGTTAACTTGTAGTTAGTTCAGTGGAGCTGGCATTTGACTATTTTCACACCAAAAGACTTGGCAGTCTACCAGTCATAAGAGTGTGAAGTCTCAGCCAGATCTAATTAATGTGGAGTGTGTATGTGAGGAGGGGGGGGGGGGTGATCTGTGATCTTGGATTTGTTTTGGCAAAACTTTTTTTAGTGCTCTCAAAAAGAGGCTGAATGTATTTAGTTTACACTTTTCATTCAAGAGTTTTTAGATGCCAAGCTTATGATCATTAGAAAATAGCCAACAGACAAGTGCCAGGTGCCAACGGCAGCTACTTTTGTATTATATGTAAGAACTATATCTAGTTCTTTCCTTTAATAAAGTAATAAAGAAAAAACACAATGGAGCAAGAGGTACTTTTTATGTCTTTTGGACCTCAGCTCTCAAACCAAACAACAAAACAAAACAAAACAAAAAAAAACTGCTACCAGGTATACCATGCAGGCACATAGGGGTACAGAATAGGGGTGACAAGCTTACAAGCTTTGACACTATGCGGTTGATTTACTAAAACTGGAGAGTGCAAAATCTGGTGCAGCTGTGCACGGTAGCCAATCAGCTACTAACTTCAGCTTGTTTAAATAAGATGTGCCAAATAAACTGAAAGCTAATTGGTTTCTATGCAGAGCTGCACCAAATGTTCCACTCTCCAGGTTTAGTAAATTAACCCCCATGTTCCCATTAGAATAGGTGGAGAATGGAGCTTTGATATAGTGTATTCAATGTCAAAATGTGGGGTACATTAGGGTAATATAGTGCAATGTAACTTTATTAAATGTGTAGTTTACTCGCTCTGGTACATTTAAATGGGTTTTGAACTTGTTGCATTGAAGTTATTACTCAATAAATATTTACCAAACTAGAAACAACAAAAACTTAGTGCCCAAAACCAGGTCAAAGGCTAGTTAAAACCTACAAAAAAGCCGCTGCTCCCAGCTGATACAACCATAAACTTCAAAGCATGCTGCAACCATGAGGTGCACACCCTGCCACTGCAAGCTGACTACTAGTAAGGAAAATTTTGGACGAATGGCAGCACTCCCATATAATGCAAAAAGGCTTTATTATATCCAAAACATGTAAAAACAATCCATACGGGCAGGGGAACAAAAAGGTAGACGCGTTTCACACGTAAACGTGCTTTGTCAATACCATATGGAAATGCGAGTTTCATCATAATATATATATATATATATACACACACACACAGAGTAAAACCTTGGTTTGAGAGTAACTTGGTTTTAGCGCATTTTGCAAGACAATCTAATTTTACAAGCGATGCCTTGATATCAGAGTAGCTTCATGTCACAACTGCGTATAAAGTAGAAGAGAGGCGCCTCTAAGTGTAGCAATATGGTTACATTTAATGAAGGTACAACATTTAGAAACTCACACGGTTGATGATTAAAACAGGCACATCTAAGTATGCAGGCATTCAGGGTAAAGCTGTCCACATAGGCCATCCTCTGCACCACCATTGACATCATCCCTTCCAGGCTGCGCTCCCTTAACGGTTCAAGCCTTGCTTTCAGATTGCTCTACTGCAGGGTAGTCTTTCACGGTCACGATTGCAGACTGACAGCGGTGAGAGCCTGCGGTGCGGAGGGCGGTCTATGTGGATCGCTTTACCCCGGATGCCTGCATACATAGATGTGCCTCTTTTAATCATCAACCATGTGAGTTGCTAAATGTTGTACTTTCATTAAATGTAACCATATTGATACACTTATGCCGCGTACACATGATCGGTTTTTCTGATGGAAAAAGACAGATGGACTTTTTTCATTGGAAAAAACGATCGTGTGTGGGCCCCATCGGTCTTTTTTCCATCGGTGTAAAAAAAAATAGAACCTGTTTTAAATTTTACCGATGGGAAATTCCGATCGTCTGTGGGGAACTCCATCGGAGAAAAATCCACGCATGCTCAGACTAAATTACAAGACGGGAGTGCTCGTTCTGGTAAAACTAGCGTTCGTAATGGAGATAGCATATTCGTCATGCTGTAACGGACTGAAAAGCACGGAGAATGAAAAGTGCGAATCGGCTAACACCAAACTTTTACTAACACGCGGTAACACAAAATCAGCAAAAGCAGCCCAAAGGGTGGCGCTGGCGCCGTTGGATTTGAACTTCCCCTTTATAGTGCCGTCGTACATGTTGTACGTCACTGCGTTTTGGACGGTCGGAATTTTGTCTGATGGTGTGTAGGCAAGACTGATGAAAGTCAGCTTCATCGGAATTGTACAGGGCATTAGAGGCGCCTCTCCTTTTTTTTTCTCTGTAGCTCCTGCTGGATTTTGCTTCTAATCCCCTTGGGGAGGCTGTCCTTTGTGGATGGACATTTTATGGTTACACAACGTATCACATTGCTATAATCTTTTTATATGGACAATAGACAGAAGGACTTATAAATAAATGATTATGGGAAAATTTAGCTTTTGATATACAAGTGCTTTGGATTACAAGCATGCTTCCGGAACTAATTATGCTCGCAATCCAAGGTTTTACTGTATGTAAATAGATTTCTAAATTAAACTCGGGTGTGTCCAATTACACACTCGCATTTCCTGAAATGTGTCCTCTTAACTCTTCTTACTGATGGCTGGCCTGATTGTTTAGGCCTGATTCACACCTATGCATTTTTAGTGCTTTTTGCATTTTGCAGATTTGCACTAAAGTCCATTTAACTTGGTTTCCTATGGAACACGTTCTGTAGAGCAAATCTGCAAAATACAGAAATCACTAAAAATGCATAGGTGTGAATCAGGCCTGAGAGACCCTAAACATGAGAAGGTATACTGTGAGCATATTTAAAGAATTGCATATTTTATGTAACCTGTGATGTATAACAATTGGCACAATAAAAACGTCTTTGATTTAAAAAAAAAAAAAAAAGAATTGCATATAAACCAAATGTGCACATAGTAAAAAAAAGACACCCCTTTCTCTTATGTTTATATGTGGGATAAGGAATACTTCCCCTGAAATCTGCTAAAAAGGACACTTTTTTTTTTCTAAAAGTGTCTATTTCCTGTGTCGTGGTCCCTCCCCCCCATGGGCTGAGTAGCTCTTCCTGCAGTGTTTCTGCAAAATAATGATTGTACACAAAATAAATCAAGTTTATAAAATAAACAAATTAAAATGTCCTTTAGGAGACTCTGTCACTCTAAGAAAGCTGAAGGCTGCTTATAGGTAAGACTGACCACTTGAAATGTCCAATATTATTTGCTGTACACTTTGGCTGTTGTTTTTTTTTTTTTAATTTCTGTAAATAATACCATAATGGTCCAATTAGGTTGAGACCAGGGCTCTCTGGGGAAAATACCATCTATTGCACCAGCACAACTCCTCGTTCTTCTGTTTGCTAAAGACAGTTCTTTATGGCTTTGGTCATGTATTTGGGTCACTCCATCGGATGACAATCAGCCCCTAACCTGCAAAAAAAACTCAATCATTCTTCACACTTGCCTGCAGACAATCATCTGTCTACTGTTCTCAAACCACAAACAGTCTTCTTTTGGGTGCCTAAACAAGCTGGTGACAGACTTTGTCAATCAGTATCTATCCAGTTTAACTACCATAGACTTTGTATTCAGTCCAATACATATTCGCTCACTTTAAGACCTAGTGAAGGGATGTTCCCTGACCCTTGTGACAAGGTGTTTTATCATGTTTTAGTAGAAGTTGGAATTGGCATGCTACAACAATCTGCTGCTATTTTGTTTTTGACTACATTTATTATATCTGGATGAATAATTCTTTCTTCAATGGTGCTTCAATATTAGATTCGCCTGCAAAGAACCTCCATCATGCTTCATTCACAATTACTTGCATAGATTCATCAATCTATTGTTCTCAAGCCCCAAACCGTCTTCTTTTAGATACCGATATTTTACAATTTGATTAAGCAGTCTAGAACACCTGCTCTTTTTTCTGCATTCCAGTCTTCATGTTTTTGTGTATAGGTAAGCTGTTTGACATTGCTTTCACCTCAGAGGAATGGCTTTTTGATCACAAATTTCTAATAAAAACTATATCTGACAAAGTCCCCTCTGCTACTTCGGAGATGATATTTCTAGTTTTGAAGGGAAGTAAGCCTTATAAATAACTCCTTTGTTGCACTTAGTTTCCATGCCCGATCACTGCATGTACTTCTGTAGAAAAAGCATGGACAGCACATCTGGAAATCATTGTCTGCTTCAAGATTTATGCATGAAAAACTATGCCAACGCAATATGGCTACTGTGTGTCTTGTTGCTATGCACACTTCTGTCATGGTATCTTATTTTAAAGCTAAACCTCCACATTGCCACAACCTCCCAGTTTTAGTATAATTGTTCATTGATTACCAGCATCTGTTGGGAAGCTATGTGCCTCCCAACACCTAATGGCAGTCAAGGGTTTTAACTCCCTGCATGCCAGAGTAAGAGGAATCATTTTAAGACCACCATTTGTAACTAACTTTAAACTGATGAGCTGGAAAGGTTCTTAAAGCGGAGCTCCACCCTAAAGTGAAACTTCCGCTCATTGGATTCCTCCCCCCTCCGGTGCCACAATTGGCACCTTTCAGGGGGGAGGGGGGTACAGATACCTGTATAATACAGGTATTTGCACCCGCTTCCATGCATAGATAGCCGCAGAATCTGCGGCTATTACGCCCCTTCCCCCCCCGTTGTTTTCTGGGAAACGCACAGTTCCCAGAACACAACGGGGACCAGTGAGAAGGCGCCGGCGCGATTCGCGCATGCGCAGTAGGGAACCGGGCAGTGAAGCCGCAACGCTTTACTTCCTGATTCCCTCACCGATGATGGCGGCGGGGGCAGCCGAGAGACGAGCGATTGCTCGTCTTCTGCTGCCGACATCGCGGGCGACATGGACAGGTAAGTGTCCATTTATTCAAAGTCAGCAGCTGCAGTATTTGTAGCTGCTGGCTTTTAATAATTTATTTTAAGGCGGAGCTCCACTTTAAAGCATTGCTTACTGATAATTTGGGGTATTTTTTTACCATTTTGGCGGTGTACGCTATTTGAGACTTGACATATTTGATATTTATTTACTCTACACAATCTCAGCTTTTTTTTTATTTTAAGACAAAATGGATATTGGTTTTGTGTGTGCTAAAGTTATTTCCAGTGTATTTTTACTGAAAAAATAGGTTTCACGCAATGTTGCAGGAATATTAACATAAAAAAATTGCAACTACCATATAGCCATTCTATATCTTCTGCATTTTAGAAAACATATAATGGCTTGGAAAGGTTTAAGTATATTTTAAGCTAAAAAAAAATTAACGTGTGCAAAAAAATGAACAAATTGGGCTGACAGTGTAGGGTCTAAAGGGAATCTGTCAAAATGCCTTTTCATGGCAAAGTGATTTTCTTTTTAGGGCACCCTCACTTACTGATATTCTACTCCTCTGCAAGAGCAATGAGTAGTACCTGGAATTCAGTGCTCTGGCCGGAGCAGCCAAGTTGAATGCTCATCTAGATTGTTCATATAAGGTATTTTTAATAGGTAAACATTACACATTCTTTATCTTTCATTGGTTTTATCCAATCAGAGAACAGGATTTCCTAACTTTATGTGCTGTCATATGGCTACCTTCCTAGTTCCAAAGTTCTCATGATTGTTCTCATCATCTCACCAAGCCCAGGTGCTTATCTTTGGATAGCTGAAAAGAACAAACCCATCATTTTTGTGGATGGTGATTGGTAGTCTGAATGAATGCGTGACAGCATTTTTATTGCATCTTAATTATTGGCAAATACATTTTAGGGTGAGATATGTGTGATGAAGTGTGGATCTTGCTGGTGGCATGGATACTAGGAATTGAGCACTGATATCTCTGGTGCATAGGTGTGCGCAGCCAGTTGCATTAGGGTGTGCACTCCAAAGTTTAAACACACATGCGTGTGTATAATATATATATATAGCAATGATCAATGTCGGTAGAGCAGAGGTTGGTGTCAGTAGAGTTGTGGACGGTGTCAGAAGGGCACAGATTGGTGTCAGTAGTTTATTTTTTAAATATTTTTTTATTATTTATTACAATAATTTTTTATTATTGTTTTTACAATTATTTTTAGGAGCCCCATTGGGGGGCTTTGGTGAAATGTCAGGAGTCTAAACAGACCCCTGATGTTTCATTTTTGAGACAGGGAAAGGGACAGATTCCCCAGTCCCTTTCTCTTCAGTCAAGCAGCAGGGGGAAGCTGCCCAGCACAGGGTTATTAGGGTATTCCCAGGCACACCTGGCACACCCTGTGCACACGCCTATGCTCTGGTGACATGGACAATGGGGTGTGAGCTCTATGTGCTGAAGTTCAATTCACACTGGTGACATGGATAGTGGAAAATGAGTCACCTGTTTTAGGGAGCAGCACTTGCAAATGCTAATAAAACTAAGATTTGAACTGTGTGTACTGGGGACAGACTGAACAATTCTGTACACATACATTTTCTGTGTGTACAGGAAATCAGATCAGCGATTTCGGGAAATGTACTGTAAATAATATGGATTAAGATATACTGTAAGTGTGTGCATATATATATAGATATATATACCGTATATACTTGAGTATAAGCCGACCCGAGTATAAGCCGAGGTACCTACTTTTACCACAAAAAACTGGGAAAACTTATTGACTCGAGTATAAGCCGAGGGGAGGAAATGTGCCCATTGCCACCTTACTGTGCCACCTCACTGCCCATTTTCACCTCACTGTGCCCATTGTCGCCTCACTGTGCCCCCTTACTGCGCCCATTGCCATCTCACTGTGCCACCTCACTGCCCATTTTCACCTCACTGTGCCCATTGTCACCTCACTGTGCCCCCTTACTGTGTCCATTGCAGCCTCCCTGTGCGCAAGTCAGTGTACCTCAAAATCTTGTAATTCCACGGCCGGCGTCCATTGTTCAAATCTCGCGCCGTTCTCCTTGTCCCTTCTGTGATAGGCGTTTCCAGCAAACACTGTGTTGAGTGTTGCTCCTATCACGGAGGTCCTCTCATTCTCCGACTCCGTTTCCCAGCAGGCACTGTGTTCAGTGCTCCGCCAATCACGGACGTCGGACAAGAGGACCTCCGTGATAGGCGCAACACTCAACACAAGTGTTTGTTGGAAACGCCTATCGCGGAAGGGACAGGGAGAAAGGCGCTAGATTTAAACAATGGACGCCGGGCGTGGAATTTCACGATTTTCAGGTACTGACTCGAGTATAAGCCGAGGGGTATACTTTCAGCCC
Organism: Rana muscosa; assembly: GCA_029206835.1. Taxonomy (NCBI): domain Eukaryota; kingdom Metazoa; phylum Chordata; class Amphibia; order Anura; family Ranidae; genus Rana; species Rana muscosa. The sequence continues at coordinate 734,534,070 of CM055117.1, forward strand.
TAAAAAAAAGGGCTGAAAAACTCGGCTTATACTCGAGTATATATGGTAGGTATCTATAGATAGATCTCTTTCTCTATCTATCGATATGTGTGTGTGTGTGTGTGTATATATATATATATATATCTATATATATATATATATATATATATATATATATATATCTGGAATATTGAACTTACATCCATGTAAAATTATCTCTTTTTGCTTTATATTCCTTACATTTTCAATTACAAATCAATCCACCATACTTACACCACTGTGTGAAAAACATGCAAAAATAATTGAAAGACTGTGTAGCCTCCTGATTATTGTGATAAGTAATAGGAGCTTAAGCTTAATGAAGTACTTACACGGTATGACACTGTTACTAATTTGAATAGTCAAATGTCTAATGACATGCAGAAAAGCTATAGACCTTGAACTAGTGAGCTTCTTCATAAGCTAATTAAATCAATTCATGTAAGAACAGAGAATATTAGATGGTGATTTTTGTACATTAATCAGTTGCTTAAAGGGATGTATGTTACTCACCTCATAAATTGTATTCCTTTTGTTTAATACAGAAAATTGTGTTCCCCTTCCTCTAACTAGCATGTGATTGTCTTACCTCTACATGCGTACTCTGCTATTCTACAGATTAAGTAGGAGCTGCTTAGTATGGCTCTTAGTAAACCAATATGTTCCCTTACTTATTTGAAGGCAAACTTGTTGAAGTGATGAAAAGTGCAGAGATAGATGTTTGGGTGCAAGGGGCAGACACAACAATCCTCATTAGCTTGTTCCCTCCTGTGCAAGCATTTTTTCACTTTGTTGAGAATTCAGAAAAAAAAGTCAATTCATTACATTCCAGCTGTGAACCTGGTTTGAATTGGTGTACAGAGGCAATCAAGGCATACTTAACAAAACAAATCTTTCCACAGGCAATAAAAATCTCAACAACTTTCTTGGAATGTACAAGTGTTACATATTGAAGACAGTGGAGTCCTTTAACATTTCATTTTGTCCTAGCTGTATGTAAAAATATTTATGGATTTTTAGGTTTTAGAATAAATGCATCTATTAGGACTAAATACATATTTGCATATGTTTGTGGTTTTTATATTTAGCACATTTCAGAACATTGTGTTGAAGTTTTTGGAAGGTTTTAATTTGACAATCTTAGTATGCATAGAGTTCATGGGGGGGGGGGGGGGGGCTCGACTTGAAGAAATTAGCAGGCTGTTGATTTTGCAACAACGTCTCTAATCGATTTTTGACAGCAGCCATCAGATGGCTTTTTGATTAATTGTTAATTAGTCATTTGGACATTTTATCCAAACAAATCCTATAAACTGATAGATTGGATTTTCTGTTTCATGGAAAGCCATGTGTTCTGTGTTATGCCCCTTTCGCATGCGAACACTCTTTCAGAAATGCGGTAGTTGTTTTTTAAAATAAGAACTGTGTGGTATTGATATCCGTATAAAACTGTGAATAGGCCTCTTTTACAAAGTTTTTAAAGGAAGAACTGTCCATAGCCGAACACTAAATCACATTCCACTATAATTTGTCGAGCTATCAGATAAGTGCTCCTGAGCCAAAACTGACCACTCTTGAGGTACTTTGATGAACAAGGACTGTTTTTTTTTTTTCAGGTTTCTAGTGGACTGAAAAAAAGTGCAGTCGCTATATTAACATTTAATTTCCATCCAATTTATTTGCTATGTGGGGTCTAATTTTTGCATTCTTTGTTTACACATATTTTTTAGTCATGAGGATGAAGGAGGGGGACTAGAAATCTGAGTGAAACCTCAAAGCAGCTATTTGTTGTATCCGCCAAAATAGAAGGAAGTATTTTCAGGTGTTTTTTTTTTTTTTTAGTATGCTATATAGCTAGAGGTGTAAGAGTAGCTCTTCATCCTCACCATGCCCTTTTAATGTTGTAAGCTTAATTTGGAAACGTTCCCAGACAGCTATTTGAAAGTTTTCCAGTCAGGAGTTCCATTCACAAGCAAAATACTGCAAAGAATGCAGGTTGGTTTTTCTGCCTTCTGGCCCCTGCCATGTTCAGAGTGGCATAGTTACCAGCATGTGCCAGTTGCCATGGTTGCCAGTTGTAAGATTGGGCGTAAAGAGCATGATCTGTATTCAGTATAGTGTTTTGTTAGTTTGCTTAGATCCATAGATTCAGGGGTAATAAATTGATCTCACATGACAAAAATCCATAACTCTCCATGCAGTGCTAAGCACAACCACTGATCTGTAACTCACGAAAGTAGGGATAAGTCCTCGCTATTAAGTGTACTTTTAAGTCAGTATTTTTATAACAATATATTTCATTTGTTTTGTTGATGTTTTACAAAAAGATGCATGAATAGATTTTGTTATTTAGAAAAATATACAATCTAAATCTACCTAACAATAACATATCCATATACTTTGGGTAGTGTGCAGCAAGCAAAACATATTATCTGTCTATCTACCACCTTTCTGCTTTTTTCTTTTTCATTGCTCTTGTATTTTTCTAACCAGTTGGTGGGCAAATTATATTGTTTCGATCAATGCCAAGCATGAGCCTCCTGTTGCACTGTCGCAAGAAGTGTTATCATTGGAAAAAATTGAAACAATCTAAAATGTAAATAATTCTAGCTACTGTAGTATACAGTAAAATGTTTGTAAAATAAAGGCAAAGGGAATACAGCCCTTTTGAAGAGAAACTTGTTTGAGTAAACATAATAGGCTCCTGCGATTGCCCAATATGTATTTACTGTAAATATCTTCAGACTTGATAGCATTGCATTATTAAAGATATTAGCAGTTCTACAGCCTGCATCACTAAAGGTTTGCACTTCTTATTTTGGCATGTTTTCACGTGACACTTTTTTTTTATTTTTTTTTAATCCTTTAAACCCTATTTATTTTATATATTTTTTTGCTCCTGATACATAAGGTGTCATTTCTTTTTTTTTTTTTTTGCATGCCAAAGTTCGTGCTTGAGATTTTGCATACACCAAATGAACATGTTATGTGGATTTAGTGACTTTTAGGTTTTTAAAGCGGTTGTTTAGGGGAGCAACTGAGACAACCCAGTTTTACCTGGTAAAACTGGGGGATATTAAGCTGCTGGATTTTATAGTGCTTTAGGAAGAGTTTCAGTTGTAACCAAGTTGGATCATTTGTAAGTTTTACAAGTTTGCCATTATATTATTTTGGCATTTAAATGTGTCTGTATTCATGTAAATATACAGTTGTGTTCAAAAGTTTGCATACCCTGGCAGAAATTGAGAACTTTTGGCATTGATATTGAAAATATGACTGATCATCCCAAAAAACTGTCTTTTTTATTTAAGGATAGCAATTACCATATATACTCGAGTATAAGCTGACCCGAGTATAAGCCGAGGTACCTAATGTTTCCACAAAAAACTGGGAAAACGTACTGACTCGAGTATAAGCCGAGGGTCAACAATGCCTCACTGTTCCCATCCTTACTGTTCCCATCCTTACTGTTCCTATCCTCACTGTTCCTATCCTCACTGTTCCTATCCTTACTGTTCCTATCCTCACTGTTCCTATCCTCACTGTTCCTATCCTCACTGTTCCTATCCTCACTGTTCCTATCCTCACTGTTCCTATTCTCACTGTTCCTATCCTCACTGTTCCCTATCCTCACTGTTTCCTATCCTCACTGTTCCCTAGCTCACTGTTCCTATCCTCACTGTTTTTAAATTTAACATTGTAAATAGTACCTGAAAAAAAGTTGAGAGGCTGCGGCGTCCATCGTTTAAATCCTGCAGTCTCTTCCTGTTCCTTCCGTGATAGGCGATTCTCAGCAGACACTCTCCGCCTATCACGAACGTTCTCTCATCCTCAGTTTCCCAGCAGACACTGTGTTCGGTGTTCCGCCAATCACAGACGTCTGCTGGGAAACTGAGGATGAGAGAACGTTCGTGATAGGCGGAGAGTGTCTGCTGAGAATCGCCTATCACGGAAGGGACCAGGAAGAGACCGCGGGATTTAAACGATGGACGCCGCAGCCTCTCAACTTTTTTTCAGGTACTATTTACAATGTAAAATGTCGCTGATTCGAGTATAAGCCGAGAGGGGGGACTTTCAGCCCAAAAAAAAAGGGCTGAAAATCTCGGCTTATACTCGAGTATACACGGTACATGAAGCCATTTATTATCGCATTGTTTTTTTGCTCCTTTTTTAAATCGTAATAACAGAAATCACCCAAATGGTCCTAATAAAAAGTTTACATACCCTGGAATGTTTGGACTTGGTACAGACACAGAAGGTGACACGTTAATTTCCCACATTTGTGGCTTTTTAAATCACAATTAGTTTTGTGTATAAATAGTCAATGAGTTTGTTAGCTCTCATATGGATGCACTAAGCAGGCTAGACACTGAGCTATGAGGAGGTAGAAAAGAACCGTTAAAAGACCTGCGTAACAAGGCAATGAAACTTTACAAAGATCGAAAAGGATATAAAAAGATAGCCCAATTTAGTGAATTAACATTTTCTGATTGCTCTATATTATATCGCTCTGTACAACATCCTTTCTTTACTAAGCCTGTGGGTCTGGAAATCCCAATCTCAATAGTGATAGTTATTTTTGGAAAACACTGTAGTCATATTGTTACAGATTGGACAGTTAAGGACCATACTTGAATGTGCAAAATGGCTGCTATTGTGAAAGTTTGTATCTCCTATATCAGTACTGTTTAGCTTGTTTATATATTAAAAAAAAAACAATAAAAAAAAACATAAAAACCTGTGTAAATACTGAATACAAATTAAAATTGGAGCAATAATAAATTTAAGAACATTCAAGACAGGAATGATTGGAGGATGAGTAAAGTGAAAATATAGTGTTAATATATTTTGAGTTGGTATTGAAGTTTTAGCGGACAGTAATTATGATGTGATATATGTTTTTTGAATGCTTTTAGTTTGATTTTATGGTTATTATATATTTGGTATAGAGATTTGTAGGTTAGCCACAAGAAGAAGCTCTCTGTGAAATCGTTCTGCCTCTGCTTTTACCAGAACTTCACTCACTTTTACTACTTTATTGCACCTTACTCCTTCTCCCCCCCTTTCAGTAAATCACAACAACATTTTTTTTGGGGGGGGGGGGGCGGGGGGATAACCTTTTGCGTGGAACGTAGCATCCCTGCTCAGAGTCTCCTGGGATACCCACATCATGCATTCTGGGAGGCTTCATAGCTATGTAGAGCACATTGTATGTTTGTGCAGTGAAGTATCATTAGAGGGCTGGCTGCTAAGACCTGGAAGAGAAAGCTCCAGCATGCGGTGGAACTCAGTTGGATAGTGTTGAATTCGCTGGTTGGGTAAGTATGCTTTTTAAAGATTCCAGTGGGTCAGTTGACTCAAACTTGTATTGCGAAATATAACTGTAAAGCACAACTATTTTATAAGATTGCAATGCAGGAGACGGAATCTGCATATGTAATTGGCAAATATGGCTACCCCATGTACAAATGCAATTCTACATTATAAAGGCTTCATGTTCCCTTTAAGCAAATGTATTTAATACAAAGCAATAAAAGCAAATTCAATGCGTAGCTTCACTTTCGTTGAGAAAAAAAAAAAAATTCTCTCTGAGTGATCCATTACAGGGATTTTAACAAACTTTGTTGCAGAGTCCTACCTACTTCTGCTCTGAAGAATTATCTGTATGTTTTGTGCGGTGTGAATCAGAATGGGAGTGACTTTTTCATTATTATTCAGCTAATGCACATTCAGTGTTCTAATGAGGAAATGAGCGAGGTCTGCGTCCCTTTAGAAGTAAATAACCCTTTGGGAATATCTCACCAAATTTTTATATTGCAGATGATGACTAAAGTCTGACTTGTATCTTAGTGCAGAGTTCTGGGGAAATCTGTGAGCCAATCACACATGCTTAGAGAGTGGGCTTTACCTTTTCCTTTTTTGATGTTTAAATACTGAAGGATTAATGTGTCACACCTACACGTATTGTGCCTTGGCAAATCTTTCTGTGATTGACAGATATTTCCTCACCCACTGTTTAAATGACTGCAGCTGCTGCTCAGTGTATTCTGACAAGGGGCGGGTCCTGCAGGAGGGATTCCTCCATACACCTTGTTTGTGTGGATAGATGCATCTGTTACACTTTTTTTAATTTAGCCGCCACCTCCCTAACCATCTATGGCCATCTTAAAGCGGTAGTAAACAGCCCAAGAATTCGTTTTTTGCCCCCTGCAGATTTATCCTATAATGTGATAGTATGCACTGCATTACCAAGACATGATGACAGACCTACCTGTAAACTGAGCCCTCCAGCACAGTGCTGTCACGGCTCCCCCAGTGCTTCCATCTTCACTCGAAATCACGAGCTACAGCTGTTTGGCTGGGGCTGCAATGACGTCATCCCTGCGCATGCTCATGGCAGCCATGGCTGTGACACAGCGCTTTGAATTTCACGGCATACTGTGTACCCTGAATGCTGAGCATCACTATGCATGCGCAGGTGATGCCGGCTATTGCTGATGTGAATATATCCTAAATAGTGCACATTTAGGAGATGTTGGTTGTGCCTACTGGTAAGCCTGATTGTAAGCTTACCTGTGGGTGCAAGTTCAGATAGGGATTTTACTACCACTTTAAGGCTTGATTAACACCTATGCATTTTTATTTCCTTTTTGCATTTTGCAGATTTACTCTACAGAACATGTTCCATAAGAAACCATGTTAAATGGACTGTAGTGCAAATCTGCAAAATGCAAAAAGCTCTAAAAATGCATACAGTAGGTGTGAATCAAGCTTTAGCCAACCAATGGCTAATATTGTAAGTATAGTAGTGGGGCTGTAAGATGGCAAGGTAGGTGTAAGCACACAAGACGCACATATTTCCACATGAATTTAAAATCAAGATTTATAAAAACAAACATATTCCTGTTTTATTTATTGATAATTAATTATTTGTAAAAAATCAATTAAAAAAGGAAAAGTGCATATGTTAAAAGTGATAGTAAATGAGGCAGTAACTATATCACTAGTCATTACATAAACAAAAAATACTCTTGCAGCTCAAAATCTAACACCAGTCAGTTTTTCATAGCTGGCACAAAAACATGGCAAAGGGCCAAGCTCTCTCTTGGTTTCCGTTGGATAGTTCACCATATTATCAGTCGACAAATGTTTTTTATTGTTGATCCATATGTTGCTATTATTTTTACAGAAATCATATTGCTTTGATTTTTGTTGAAGCTCTTCCATACATTTTTGTTAAATGTTGTTTGTGCATGTAGTCATCCATCTGTTTTGGTGTGATTTTCTGGCTGTAAAATAATTATCTTTGATGGAGTTGAAGATATAATTTTATGTTAAAAAAACAGTACAATTTTAAAGTATAAGAAGATGAAATTTGCATTGCAAATATTGAGTACTTTGCTGTGCCTTTAGATCTACTAGCAAGTGTTTGGGGCTAATTTCCTCCATATATGCTGTGTCTTAATTATAGATTCTGCTTTCAAACGTGTATCAGAGCTTCTCATTACTGACTGTGAATTAAGGAAAGATGATGAACGTTTAGGTGTGCTGTAGTAATGGCAGAAACCAAAGGGTTTATTTTATTAAAATAAAATTTTAAAAAGGATTGCATAGTTATTCATCCATTGAATCTGCATGTACATTTGTTCTGTGCTAATTGGGCAACAAGGAGTATTCTTTAGAATATATTTATCTTCTGAACAAATGTTCTTTTATTAATATGGGCATTTGTTAATATAGCCTGCAGCTGTGTCTCTCTCTTTTTTCAGAGACCGCATTATGGCCACTAGATGGTGCATAGGAAATACAGATGTCTTTGTAACAAGAGGTACAGTGGGGTGGGAATAGCCTGATTTTATTGTAAAGTGGACTTCCAAATTCCAAAAGGTACCCTGCGCCAGGCTTGTGGGGTAAGATGCCTTTGTCCTCATAAACATGGGGAAAAGATGCTTTGCCATGGGGCTCCATGTGTCCTGCTATGGCTCAGGTAGGGAAGGGGGCGCGCGCTCGCCCACCCCTTCCTTTTTAGACCTGCCAGGCTTGCATGCTTGGTTCATGATCTGTTATGTATTTTCCCTATTTGTTCCCTGTTTATTTGCATACGCTCCCCCTTAACATTTTCCCTTCAGGAATGGTATGGATTTGGGAGCACTCAATTCCTCTTTTTTTGTTTTTGTGGGTGGGGTCTGGTGTGTATTTTTAGGGAATCGCTACACTATTTACTTGTGTGGGGATCGGAATCCTCCATTAACGTCTTCATTCAGTATATTGGTCTTGTGTAGATGAAGGGAATCCCCAGCCCCTTGTTTACAAAAAGAAGTAATGGGCAAATTTGTCATTTGCTGGCAATTTAACCACTTACTGCCCGGCCTATAGCAAAATGACGGCCGGGCGGTGGTTGCGTTATCCTGATTGGACGCCATATGACGTCCAGCAGGATAACAGCCACTGCGCGCCCGTGGGGGTGCACATCGCGGCGATCAGTGGTGCGGTGTGTCAGTCTGACACACTGACACACTGCTACACCGATCTCAGTAAAGAGCCTCCGAAGGAGGTTCTTTACCACGTGATCAGCCATGTGCAATCACGGCTGATCACGATGTAAACAGGAAGAGCCGTTGATCGGCTTTTCCTCACTCGCATCGGACAGACTGCTCTCCTGACAGGGGGGTCTGTGCTGATTGTTTATCAGCGCAGCTCCCCCTCGGATCCCGCCCAGGACCACCAGGATGGCCATCCACACTAGACCACCAGGTATGCCCCCCTAGACCACCAGGGAAATGCAAATATGTGCCCAGGCAGCTGCCAATATAAGCCCAGGCAGCTGACAGTCGGTGCCCACTCACAATGCCTACCACTGCCAGTGCCACCAGGGATGCGTATCAGTGCCACGTATCAATGCCCATCAGTGTCCAGCAGTGCCACCCATAAATACCCATCTTTGCAGCCTTTCAGTGCCCATCAGTGCCGCCTATCAATGCCCATCAGTGCCACCTACCAGTGCCCATCATCGGTGCCCGTCAGTGACCGCTCATTGGTACAACCTCGTCGGTGCCGCCTTATCAGTGCCAGTCAGTGCCCATCAGTGAAGGAGTTAAATTACTTATTTACAAAATTTTGTTTGGGTATAGTGTAGCATGACCGCGCAATTGTCATTTCAACAGCGGCAGCGCAGAAAGCTGAAAATTGGCTTGGGCAGGAAGGGAGGTAAGTGCCTGGAATTGAAGTGGATAAACTTCCATTTTTTTTTTTTTTTTGGAAATGTCAGTTTTTCTGTAATAGGTTATGTGCAGATTCAGAGGCAGGTTAAGGGCACCCCAGGCATGTTATTTAAAGGAGTTTTACATATTCAATTTTGACTTTAAAACGTTAATAAAATTGCTTCTATTTGCCAAAATTAATTTTAACTTTTGTTTGGTTTTGGTCTGTGTCCCCCAGGGCAGTACCCAGCCATTTGTTTAACAATCCCTTGCCCATTAGCCCAGAAAATATTTTTTTTTTTTATAAATGCTTTATTTTTACACATAGAAACAGTGTTAAATTTATATCCTAGAACAACTCCTATCTAATAAATCACATCAATTATATTTCTTGTCCATTTACTGTTTCACATACTGATTGCCTTATCTTAGAAAATAGTTCAACAATCTTCTAATATAATCTCTAAAAAGTAGCACCATTTCCCTTTTTCCTTTCCAAGAGAGGATCTTGACTCTACCTCTAAAGGCAGAGAAAGACACAAAGAGCAAGAAGAAAATAGAAAAAAGAGAAAAAGAGAGAAAGAAAAAAAAGAAAAAGAGGAAAAAAATAATACTTCCCAAACTTAATTTTTACTTTTGTTTTGGTCTGTGTCCCTCAGGGCAGTACCCAGCCATTTAACAATCCCTTGCCCATTGGCCCAGAAAATTACCATTACTTTTTTTTAACAGTTGGCTCCCATTGACTTCAATAGGGTTTGGATTTGGCACCTGAACTGTAGTCATGTTGTGCGATGAGGTCAGGTACATTCGATGCACTCCTACATATCATACACATTCTGTTTCCTTTTTGCACTTCGTTACATACTCCATTACATACCTAGCTTGTTTTGTATTAGAATTAATAAATTGTTACCATAGAAATATGGGTACTTCCATTTTAGAACTTTTTGTGGACATTGCAAGGGGTCTAGTTATCATGCCTATCCTCCCACTTTACTACTTAAAGCGGAGGTCCACCCTGAAAAAATGTTTACACTAAAATTCATTAAAAAAAAAGAAAAAAATTAATAGAATAAAAAAAAAAAATATACTCACCCGAAATGCCTGTTACTATGTGGAAGTCCCCTAATCTGCCTCTAATGTGCCTCGTCCTTATCCTCGGATTGAGAACTTCCATTTCCTCTTCTTGTGAATGGGGCGCGCTGCCTTCTGGGAACTGTGTGTATCCCAGGAGGCAAGCCGCCCATTCACAAAGCGCCGTGCGAGTGGCGCATGCGCAGTAGGAAATGGGCAGTGAAGCCGTAAGGCTTCACTGCCTGTTTCCCTTAGTCAGGATGGAGGAGCCGGGACCTGCCAGCAGCGATCGATCGCCGTCGGGGGACCAGCATCGCGGGCGAGTAGGACAGGTAAGTGTCCTTATTAAAAGTCAGCAGCTACACTGTTAGTAGCTGCTGACTTTAAAAAAAATAAAAATCTGGGTGGACCTCCGCTTTAAGCTGGCTATAGATGGATCGAAATTTGGCCAGTTCAGCAGGGACTGGCCAGATTTTGCTCAATCTATGGCTGCTCCCGCTCCAGAGAAGTTGATCTAATGACTGGGTTCTCTCAAACGGGACTGTTGAAAATGTTTCACCTAATTAGCTCATGCAGCCAATGGCTGCCATTTATTTACTTTTTCTCCTGTCTAATCATAGAGTTACATAGAGTTTGCATTCTATTTATTTTAAAGTGGCAGCATTATCAGTGATTATTTATCTTTTTTTCTAGAGGCGCAGACTTCAAGTTTGGGCGCGTTTTTACTTGTTTACCATTAGTTATAGATAATCATAGAGTTAGCTGCTGCCAATGGGGCAAACCTGAGATTTTCACATTTTAAAACATATTTGATTACAATTAATTTTGTATAATAAACAAGTTGAAATTAAAAATAGTTCAATTATATATATATTTTCAACCTTGACTGATTTAAAAAAAATGGAAATTTCACCAAAACAGTTTTGCATTAAAAAAATATTTGGTGCTCTGTATTATTATACAGGATTTATATAGCACCAACAGTTTATGCAATGCTTTACAATGTAGAGGGGGGCAGTGAAATTACATCTTTTTAAGTGCGAGAACTTGCACAATTGGTGGCTGACTAAATACTTTTTTGCCCCACTGTACATTTGCATGCCATAATGCAATCTCAGTGACAGTGTTTAGTTTTACTCACCAGGTGACGGTCTGGGGCTCTGCAGACTGCTCTGTGAGAAACAAACAATTTTCTAATTCTGCCTGTCTCTATGCCTCCTCCAGGCAGACTCCATGTGTCACCAAGCCCAGAGCGCAGCCTGCCGCGCCGGCAGGCGCTATAGCTCTGCACTTAAATGACTCCACTGACTGACGCTGCCAGAGGGAGAGCGGCCTCCACAACAAGGGGGGCAAGAATAGGAATCACGCGGGTGCAGGGTACGGGCACTGGGCAGAGAGGCAGAGGCGCTGGCTGTAGGACGGTCACGTGGTGAGACTGAGACAGGTCACTGACTGATTCACTGATGATCAGAGGCGCGCAGCGGCAGGGGATGTCATGTTTCCTCCATTCATCTGCAGTCAGACACATGCCTCTGCCGCCGCTGCACCTCTCCTCTGACACTATGTACGGCCCTGACTCGAGTATAAGCCGAGGGGGGTATTTTCAGCACAAAAAAATGTGCTGAAAAACTTGGCATATACTCGAGTATATACGGTAAGTAGGCTTTTATTTGCTGTCTAAGTAAAAAAGAGAGCAATATTTTAGAAACCCTCCACAGTAGATATAGACTAAATGACAAGTGCAGAAAGAGCTGGTTTAATAAAAAAATGAATTGTCCTTCACCCACCTGGGTCGGGGACCACAGAAGAGTAAATGATAAAAAAATGTTTGGCTTGTTTTCCTTTGAGGAAGTTTATATATTTTTCCTAAACTTTGAGCGTATGATTTTACATGTAGAAGGAAACAGACAATAATGTATAAAATGCCTCTTTATGCTGTTGGCTTATCATTTGGATCTGTTAGCGTGGATGGGGGAATTCATTGATTTTTGTTTATCCAGCGGGTTGAATGCAGAAAAAAAATATTCCATTCACACATTTGTTGAGGGAATCCTCCCGCTGTGCTATGGTGTTCTGATGGCGGGCAGAATACAATAATCAGTGCTGCCGCTTATAGCCGGCGGCACTGATTGATCAGGAAAAACCCAACAGGCTAGTTGTACAGAAGTTGATCAGTAGATTAACTTCTGTACAACCAGGGTGCCCATACATAGATCAACATTCGGCTAGTCCCTACAGGTGGGATTCAGGGGGAAAGGAGGCAAGCTCAGTATTAATAGTAAAAGAATTAGGTGCATGGGACATGCTCCTAAACTGCCCATCTCTGCACCCACTGCTCTTATTTTACAAGTCCAAGGGTCTGAGCTTATGATGGCATTGTGCTTCATAGCTCCTGTACCCATGCCTTGCCTTGTCTTGGATTGCTACTCTTGTTTAAACCAATGCCTGACCCTTGCCTGGATATAGATTATTCTACTGATTTGCTGCCGACCCTGACCTCTAGGCTAGATATGGATCATTATACTAAATGCCACCTGCCATGACCCTTACCTGGATAACAGATATGATACTGAGTGCCACCTGACCTGACCCTTGTCTGGATATTGCCCAGATAGCAAGGGTAACTTGCCACAAATTTGTGGCATTGTTGAATTGTAAGTCTGTTAACTTGCTACACATTTTCACTGGCAAGTTGTACACTTGCAGAGCACTTGAAGCACAAATTGTAGTTGACACTTTTCCAATTTGTAGCAAATTTGCATGGTAAGTCTCTAGCAAGAGCGAAGTTGCAGTGGCGAGTCTACAGCAAGAGCTTTGCAAGTCCACAGCATGAAAATTCAGCCACAGAGACCCCTGTGGTGGGATGACTATTGCACAACATAACGGAATCAGAACTTGCAGCAGACTTACAGAATGTTTGCAAAGAAAGTTGATCTGTAGTCACGCAATTGTGCAACAAACTTGTGAAGCCTGGCAAGCCTAGCAATAGCTTAGCAAGTCATTTTCAAACTTGCAGCACAATTGCTTGCTATCTGGCCTGGCAAGTCTTGTTCCTGCAAACATTGCACTGCATCTGAGGGGCCTAGGGACATCCGGTAGGCATACTAGCCTTAAGGGAAAGATGGCTGCTATAGATGAAACTGCGCATAAGTCTCTCTATTTTTACAGAATAGGACACAAACTGATAAACCTTACAAAAAGTTGAGCTTTCCAAGTAAATCAGCTGCCTCTTCCTGAACAATGGAAAGAAAATCTGTTTCTAAATGTGTTGAGATCGTCAAAGTAATGTTGGGTTTGGAAATAATCCTCACATACTGTATATTTTTCTACATATTTAGTTGCAAAAGTAAAATATAATCACTTGACTCACTCAGTGTGTAAAATTAGCAACTCCAGTATCCATAGTACTTTCCCTAAATTTAGTTCCAGATGTTTTTCATTTCACTGCCCATTTTTAAATAAATTGGGATTGATTTACTTGTACTGTGTAAAATCTGGTGCAGCTATGCATGGTAGCCAATCGGCTTCTAACTTCAGCTTTTTCATTTAAGATTTGACAAAAAAATGAAAGCTGATTGGTTACTTTGCAGAGCTGCACCAGATTTTGCACGCTCCAGTTTTATTTTAAAAACCCTATTGTATGGTACTTGGCTGCTACAATAGTGTGTTTTTCACTGGTCCACATACAAAAATGTATGTGAAAATTTTTGCAACTCTTTTTTTTAAACATTACTGGTGGCTGCTTTTAATTTTTTTTTAATGCATAATGTATTTGAAATATTTAATTGTTTCCTATCTCCCTAAATAGTACTAAAATAAAAGTTATTTGGAAAAAAAATTCAGTTCGACATACAAATCAGCTGTATGCTCCATAGAAACTGGCAACTATTATTTTGCTGGCTGTCTAAGAATTTTGAATATTTCTAATGTCAGAAATATAACTGTTTTTCACTAACATGAATTAATAAAAAGCTGCTTACACTTTTAATAGTTCCCCATGCAGTAAAATATCATGTTTTTTTTTTTTTTTTTTACACAGACCATGGTATTTTTCAATTGAAATGTAAAAATATGGACCAGCAGGACCATAAATCACTCATTTGCTGTATGTTAGATTAAATGTTTCTAATAGTTAAAACCTGTTCACACACGTTTCACCCCAATCTGTTGCCAGAGCCCTGATAAATATTCAGTGCTGCTTGATATGGGGGGAAAATGTGATACTTTCTCTTTTCCCCCTTTTTCCCCAAAATGCAGAACTTGATGCTTGAGAGGCAAATGGGCTAGGCACATAGCTCTATATCCCCAAGTAAATTTGGCTTTAAAAAAAGTCTAAATGTGTACCAGAATTTGCTTGTAATGTAACAGAGAAGGGCAGGTAAGCTAGGTAAAGTAAACTTTAGGCTATAGGTTGATTTACTAAAGACAAATACACCGTGCACTTTGCAAAATGCAGTTCCACTCTGCAAGAGCAGTTGCTCCAGAGCTTAATAAATGAGCAAAAGGTCTGCTGACTTCCATCATCCAAATAAGTGCAAGCATATTTTTTTTTCCCCCTGCATGTGATTGGGTAATCTGTGCAAAGTGAAGCTTTACCTCATTTACTAAGCTCTGGAGCAAGTGCACTAGCAGTGCACAGCCTGTTTGCCTTTAGTAAATCCACCCCTCAGTGTCTCCTATAGAGCATGTTTGTTTGGTAAGGATGGACAAAATACATGCTTGCTTTAAATAGAATTTATTTATTTGATAGAAATATTGTCATTCAGGTTAACAGGAAGGTAATATATGTCTTTCCCTGCTTTGTAAATATGTATCAGAATAATCTTTACCCCAGAAATATACATTTTACTCAAAGATGACAAAGAACGTACATATGTTTACAAACACTTTGCTTTAATTACTGTAGAACACAAAGAAGAGAAGCGTAATTGAGATGAGTGGTCCACATCTGTCTCTATAGTACATTTCCCCAACACTTGTCTTTCTGTTTTCTTTTTTTCCTTTTGCTCATCAATAAGGGTGTTGTAGGTTTTTGTCATGAATTCATCAGCTGATCCTCCTCTTTTCTTTCACTACACAATGAGCACTTGGAAAGGAGGATTTTTGCATATTCCTCCCCTTTCTCTTTGAGTTGTTGTTGCTGACCAACTTTAAAACACTGCAGTATTTAGGAACCCTGCAGTGCCATTTTAAGTACTTGGACCCGCAAAGTGCCCCAAGCAATAACTACCTGAATTGCTTTTAATTACACAATATAGCTGCATCATCTTACTTCAGATTCCTTTTGATTGATGCTGTAAGGCAGTTGTAACCGCAGATGATGGGATTAAGTGCTCTTGAAGTGACTTTAGCTTCTTGTCGGAACAAAGGAAAAGAAGAGAACACTCAGTCTCTCCTTTTTTTTTTTTTTTGTTGAATAAGCTGCCTTTTTCACATGCTATATAAAGAAATACAATTAACAAACATTACCCATAGAGGAAATTGAAATGTACATTCAAATGAGAACTGCTCTTCACTGCAATTAGACATATATGATCCAAGCTATTTTGGCCATTTAATGATGTTAATTGTTCAAGAAACTAGCCACAGAAGAAACGATTAAAATTAAGACCATAACTGCGATTGTTAGCATGTGTGATCAAATGCATGAACTGCAGCTGTAGCAGTTCAGCACATTAGAAGGTATATTTTTATTAAGCAAATGTCGTGTTTAGACTCTGTTGTGAGCTGTCAGTGTTTGCACAAGACCTGCTGTTGTTTATAACAAACAACTTTTATCTTCTATTCTTAATTAGGCACCATTATTGTGCAAATGCTGGTGTTTTGTAATTTTGGATGCTGCTCCCTAGCTGTGCTTTTCTTTGCTTTTATTCCTTGCCTTGTCTTCTATTCCACACAAAAGCTGCATTTATGTATCTGCTGATTGCAAAACACAATCATAAGCATATGTCATTCATATTGTTTCTTCGCAAACCTTGCAGCTAGGTTGTCCTGTAACAAATTGGAGGAACAGTTCTAAATAGAGCGGCGCTAAAATACCAATCCAAATTATAATATATGAATCAAGAAATAGTCCAAATGATGGAAAAAATAGCCCTCATGTGAAATGACCAGCCCTGTTGGGCTATGATTAATTGCTAAATCACCAGTGCAAATAGTGAAAAATAAAAGAGAGATGTGAAGTCCAAGTTATGATGAGAGAAGTCCTTCCAATGATATTGGCACCATCAAAGGCCCCCAATTGAAATGTAACTTCCACCAGATAAAGTGGTCGCTTACCAGCTTATACCCAGATAGCAAGCAATTGTGCTGCAAGTTTGAAAATGACTTGCTAAGCTATTGCTAGACTTGCCAGACTTCACAAGTTTGTTGCACAATTGCGGCAATTCCACATTGCATGACTCCAGATCAACTTTCTTTGCAAACATTCTGCAAGTTCTGATTCCGTTATGTTGTGCAATGGTCATCCCACCACAGGGGTCACTGTGACTGAATTTTCATGCTGTGGACTTGCAAAGCTTTTGCTGTAGACTTGCCACTGCAACTTTGCTCTTGCTATAGACTTGCCATGCAAATTTGCTACAAATTGAAAAGTGTCAACTACAATTTGTGCTTCAAGTGCTCTGCGAGGGTGCAACTTACCAGTGAAAATGTGCAGCAAGTTGACAGACTTACAATTTAACACTGCTACAAATTTGTGGCAAGTTATCCTTGGTATCTGAGTATGGACCTCCTATAACGGGAGGTCAGAAACACTTGTGGCTTATACCCAGCCAGGGTCTTTATCCATCCAGGAGGGGTATGGAGATGGCAACTCCGATCGTACGCGGAGTGTCAGCAGCGATCTCAGCTGGAACCCTCCACAGAGTCTGTACGACATGGAATCCACCTTCAGGATATCACACTCATTAAAGTCCCCCCTCCCAAAAAAAAAATATATAAGGTTTGCCATAGTGTAAAAACACATAAAAGTTTAATAAAACTAAAAATATTGCACTTACATATAAGAAGCATTAAAAATGCCGGCTAGTACACAAAAGTCCGTCCTTCCGGGATCAAAGAAGTGCGGTAACGTCAGTACGTCGCTCCTCCCCCAAATTAGAGGTGCACCAATTGAAAATTTGGGTACCGAAAATTCAGGATGCACTTGACTGAAACTGAAACAGAAAATGACAGTTTTAAAATAAATGTATATATAATTGTATTATATTCGACTTTTTAATTAATATCATGACTTTAAATGAATATGAATTTATTTATGTCCATTATCGATACCTTTAGCACAAGAAAAGCTCTTTTGTTCAGGAAGAAAAAACTCCCCATCTGGGTGATCAATGTACATTGCAAGGATTTTAACAAACTTTGGTGCAGGTTTGTAATTGTTTCTGCTCTGAAGAAAAACCTGTTGAATCTGAATGGTAGTGACTTTTTTGTTATTAATTTGCTGATGCACTTTCAGTGTTCTAAATACGTTTAGGAATGATTTACTCTTTGGAAATATCTTGCCAAAATGAAATTTTTTTGCTAAAAAGGAAACCAGAATTCCTGCCATATTGTATTGAATTTTACAGAAAACTGCAGCGCTGCAGAATGAAAAGGAAAGATGATCTTTATTAGCATTCAATTACAATATGGTATGTGTAGCAATAGTATATTCTATATCAAAGTGTTGCTAAACCCACAACAGTAAAATCAGTCTGTATGTGCAGTAAAGCATGTTTGTTATACTCATTGTGTAACTTAAGGTGTTAATCCTCTGCATTGTGTAAAAAGGATTTTTGATTCTGTCTTCTCTGGTCCTCCACTTCTTCCACAGTCCCCAAACCATCTCCTGATAGAATAGATTCTAGGGGACAAGCTGCACATGCCCAGTTTGGAGTGTATTGCTAGATAGTTTTTCTTCTTCTTGGGAGAGTGCATGTGATCAGCACAGGGAAAATCGGCACTCCAGACAGAGGGTCAGGGGTCCTGCAGCCTTATAGGACAATAAGGGGAGAATGTAAACTCCTCCTACAAGCTTTAGGCTGGGTTCACACTATTGCAAATTAGCAGTTCACATATCTCCGCTGTGGCTCCGGTACGAATTTGCACGGGACGGAGTCTTGTGCGTCTTTTGGTCTGTTTCGGGTCCGAATTCAACCCGAAATTCTGGCTGAAATCGGACCTGAAACTGTGAACAGGGACACACCGGACCCCTGCTGTGAGCCACATGTAAAGATAGTGTGAACCCAGCTTTAACCAGACACTGATAGATGTCAAAAGACTGCTCTAACTGGTGATAAAAAAAAAGGTATTCAGCAGTTTATATTTACTAAAATAATTGCATTTCCATGTTCTGTGTACTGTGGGAGACCAGATATAGTGATTGCAGGGTCCTGGGTTTAGTAACACTTGAAATTTTTTATTTTCTATATTTTTTCCCACAAAAGTGGAGTTACCCTTTAAGTATTCAATAGTAAATCACCTAACGGACGACATGATGTTATTTATGCTTTGTGGTTTGTTGTGTTTGTAAATGATGTCTCACAATACAGCAGTGCAAGTTATATAATGTCCATCACATGATTATTTAAACAGATCTTCGATTGTCTTAGTTTTTCCAATATAGTAGCTACTGCAATCCCATTTTCAGAAAGTACACAACCTCGGTAGTTTCACAATTAACAAAATTAAGAGGTTTTAGGAATTTGCCATTGAGAAGCTGGAAAACTATTTTCTACAAACCTGTGCAGTTGTTGCATTTAAATGTGCCTCAAAATGTAGCTTTCTATTTTGATTATGTACCGAACGATCACTCAAGGAGGTGGCCCATTTAAATGTAATTAGTAGTGTAAGTGGAATTAATTTGTGCATCAGACTGCAGCCAATGCCAATGTCTCATTAGGATTTTCCTAATGGTAGCATGTTGTCTGGAATTTGTAGTACTGGATCTAGTTAATGAAGTATCAGATTCAACCTGTCTGGACTGTTCCCTGTGGTAATTTGTCTGATGTTGTAACACTCATTCGTAGGCTTTACGTAGATGTTCATCTTTATAAACACAATCAATTAGACTATTACGTAATGCTTTTGCTTCCCTTTGTGAATCATCAAAGGTACAGCACAGTGGCTAAGTTCTCAGCACTTCTTCCTAGCAGCACTAGAGTCGTTGGTTCAAATCCCAACCAAGGCACTTCCTGCATGGAGCTTGCATGTTCTCCTCTGTGCCTACATGGAATTCCTCCAGGTACTCTGGTTTCCTCCCACACTCCAAAGACACATTGGTAGGTTAATTGGCTCCTGTCTCAATTGGCCCAAGTGTGTGAATGTGAGTTAGAGTTCTTAGATAAGCTCCTTGAGAGCAGGGACTGATGTGAATGTATAATATATAATATATTGTCCATATAAAATAATTTTATTAATGTACACTGAATGTTTAAATATTTGTATAAAAATTATCTTGCTTGGAAATTCTCAAGTGCTTCTTAATGCTGACTGAGCCCGTCTGGACCTGCCACCTTATTCGCCATCAGTTTATGAAACATAGTACAAATTTATGTAAATAATTTTATTAGTGGCTGATTTAAAAAAAAAAAAGTTAAATTTTTCATGTTATATCTAACATTTTATATATTTTTATGTTTACACATTATTATCAGGCTTTGTCTCTCCTGCTTTTTATGCTAGGCAGTGGTTGTGCTGTACTTGGAGTTTGCTGACCTACTGAAGACACTCTGTAGCTTATATCTTACAGTATATCCATGCTTGTGATTGCACTGAGCTACTGAGAGACTCCATCTAGTAGCTAATCTTCAAATCCCTGTATTTAATATTATTAAAAAAGAAAAACATATACACTTCTTAAAGCGGAGGTCCCACTAAAAAAAAAATATTAAAAGCCAGCAGCTACAAATAAAGCAGCTGCTGACTTTTAATATATGGACACTTACCTGTCTAGGGCGCCCGCAATGTCGGCAGCCGAAGCCGATCTGTCGCTCGAGGATCGGCAGCTCCCGCCGCCATCCTCGGTAAGGGAATCAGGAAGTGAAGCCTTGCGACTTCACTTGCCGTTTCCCTACTGCGCATGCACGAGTCGCGCTGCCCGTCCTCACTGGTCCCTGCTGTCTTCTGGGACCTGTGTGTCTCCCAGAATACAGCGGGGGGGACAGAATACGCGCCGGAAGTGGCGTAGATCACTGAGGTGATATATGCCAGGAAGTGGGAGAAAATACCTGTATTAGACAGGTATCTGCTCCCCCCTCCCCCCTGAAAGGTGCCAAATGTGACACCAGAGGGGGGAGTATTCCAAAAAGTGGAAGTTCCATTTTTGGGTGGAACTCCACTTTAAAGACCAAACATGTACAAATGTGAAGGTCTGCACACAGAAAATAAATCCTTTTTGGCCCATTCACAATTGTAGAACAGTCTTGTTGGCTAAGTTCACTACCTCACATCCTAACATGCACTTAATTAGGAGGCTGCCTAACACACCAACAAAGGTGCATATAGCATTTTTGCCCACATTTTGTGCTGCACTGCAATGCGAGTGTGTTGAGAAGGTAAGTTTCGTTGCCATTCAAAATGAAAGGCACTGCATAGCCCCAATGCACATAAAGTGCATTACCATGTGACATTGTGAACAGGACCTTAAAGTGTTTGTTTAGCTTTTTTTTTTTTTCTCTAAGTTTTTATTGCTGTGTCTTGCTGAATATAACATTTGTCTGGGTGATTATAATTGCCACTGGGACAGACCGTTGTTAAATCTAAAATTTTACTGTGACATGTATATGCAAGGTTATTTCCCTTTACTTTGTAAAGATTTATATTGACTTTATTTTGTGTCTCAGGGACAGGAAGAGATGGAAAATCTCCCCCACATGGGGTACAAACATAAAAATAAAAAATAAAACATGATGGGTTTTAACCTTTGTTAAAATTGGGCTATACATACACTTAAAAAATTTATCTAATTGTCAATATTTAAGAATCTTTGAGCATTACTGTTACCAGTAGTCTTACATCTCTAGCAGTGAGATGGCAGAGAAATCCAAGAAACAGAATATAGGATGCTGAGGTCCAAAATGGTTATCTCGGATCTACTTTGTGTGGTGATAGTGTCAGTATAAAGTTATAGACAGTTACCAAAAGATTTGTGTAAGAAGAAGGGAAATAGTAAAATATGAACTGTTTAGTATCAATGTGTTTTAAAATAATATTATATATTTATTTAAAATAATAAGTAGATAATAATAAGAAGATAAAAAAAATGTTTTAATTCCCCTAGGTGACCTTGTGCACATGGCACTTGTCCCTGTTTAGATCTGTACTGGGTTTGCTGAGCGGTATTGTCAGATAGCTGGCCCTTGCTATCTGACAACACTGAACAATGGAGATGGAGTCCAGCGAAGGGGGAAAATGAGTGTGACAACTCCCGCCATCTCCTCCTAAGCTGCCAGACAGGATATTCAACTTTGCCTCCTTATCTCACACTAGGGCACTGTGCTTAATTGCATTTTAAAAATAAATATTTCACACAAATAAATATTCGTATGAAAATTATCTTGCTTGGAAATGCTCAAATGCTTCTTAATGCTGACTGAGCCTATCTGGACCTGCCACCAGCCGACAGCTATTCAGGGCAGAAGAAGAGTTTAAACTGTCAACTGGTGTTGTGAATGATTGGGGCTGGAGAGGAGTGCTTTCATTAACAAAAACACAAGCAGGCAACAAAACACACACGCTACTGCACTAGTCTCTTGAGCAAGTGTAATACCTAGTTTGTGTTGTGGTTGGCTTATGTTATATTTTTGGCAGGGCCTGGATTTGAACCCAGAACCTCTGCTGTGTCAGGCAATGTCTCTTCTTGCTGAGCCACTTGGAATGCTTGACGGCTGAACAGCCGTGAACCTTGTTTGTCTTGCACCTTAATCTCTTTGCTCTTCCGATAAAATTTCTGTTTTAAGCCATGTCTCTGCACTCCCTGTTTGCCAGATTATTGTGCTCTCTCCAGCCAGCATCTCCCTTTTGTCTTTCATGCTGCCATCCAGATCTTGGATTCCACTCGTTACTGACCCTTTTCATGCTCCTCAACTACGCTTCAGCTTGATTCCAACCTGCAACTACTTGTTACCGACCTTTGGCTTGTTTATGGACTATGCTTTTGTTTGATCCTTACCTAGCTATATCTGCTACTGGAGCCCGACTTTCTCACCTCCTAATGGGGTGATTCGGAGGACTAACATGCATCTAAACTCATCTCCACCTTTAGGAGCTCTGGTGAACACCGTTTTAGGTCTTGGACTCCTCACCTCAGGTGAGCCTACGTTATTTGCCAGAGTGACTGCCTGTGTACCTATCCTGCTGGTCGGTGATAGTCCCCCTAATGCTAAAGCTACTGGTCTCCGAGCCTGACCCCAGACCATGACAATTTTTAGGAAATGAAAATGCTCCTGTTTACCCGCAGGCATTCACAACAACTCCTGCTGACAGTTTCCATTACTTCTCCTTATATAGTCTGCACTAACAGTCAGCACTAGGAAGTATTTGTATTGGGAATTTCCAAGAAGGGGAATTTTCATACACCACACAGGGAGGTGAACACTTGGATACACCACACTAGGAGATTCTCAGAACATGCCTAAGCACAATGCCCCAGTGTGAACAGTCCCTGTGAGAGATGAGGAGACAGGGATCCAAAACAGAGAGGGTGTGAGGCTCAGTGTTGGCTGTAACTAAATCATAGGAACACCCATGTTTTGGACTTCGGGATGTTGAGCTACAGCCAGCACTGGCAGAAATAAAATAATCATGACATTTTAAAATCCACAGCACAGATTTGAACAGGGAAAAGTACTATGTGCACATTGTCCCATGGGGGATTTATCTCTTCCCGCCCGCACCAGTGTCCCTTTAAACAATTTTAAACTACTGGGGGCAGAAAAGATTGTCAATCATGTGACCACTGTCACAGTGGATTACATGATCGAAAGCTGGTAATGACAGCTACCATTGTTTAGTCCGGACCAAGAGCAGTGTGTGCACTCTCAGCACTTAAACTTGACTGTCCTGCGATGCACATGTGCAACGTGTGGGTTTTAAAGCTCACCTTTTTGCCACCGCACATATGTGTTTGGTGGTTGTAAAAGGGTTAAAAGGCTTTTTATATATTTTCTGCTGATACTTTTTCTTTGACAATCATTGCTATACTTTTGGCAATGTTTAGCATTTACTACACATTCATTACATTACTGTTTTTTTTGTTTTTTGTTTTATTCTATTGTCAGAGTGTATTTAGTTGTTGCTCATACTTTATCATCAATTACAAATTACTATTGTTTTCACAGCTAAACACACCATTTTAATGAATTTTCTATAATAAGGGTGATTCTAATTATTTCAAATTATTTGTTAACCAGTCACTGAATTGCAAGTTGTATAACTCAAGAATAACTCATTCTTTGTTGAAGTATATGGACATTATTTTATTTAATCCTTAGCCGATTGTTTTAGTTTTTTTTTGCAAAATAAGCTTAACATAAGCTTAACATTTATTTGCCACATTACTGTTACGTCCAGAGTTACAGTATATTGGAAGTTGCATCTGAGCTGCAGGGTTGTTCTCTGAAATAAGCAAGGCATTAATCTGGAAGAATTTGGAGTTGAGCAATTTTAAAATTGCATTTGGTAAAATTACCAAATAAATTTCCAGCTTCTTATTTATGCCTAGCTATCTCTGTATG
Source organism: Rana muscosa (assembly GCA_029206835.1). Lineage (NCBI taxonomy): Eukaryota > Metazoa > Chordata > Amphibia > Anura > Ranidae > Rana > Rana muscosa. Next base: position 734,558,080 of record CM055117.1, read on the forward strand.
AAGAAACGTATAGGTTTAGCAATATACATTTTAGCTGTGCTGAGTGCCATTGAACAGCATCTTTCAGTACATCAGGACATTGATTTATTCTGTAGCATTTGGACTCAACCTCAGCTTAGCAAGATATCATGTACAAATGCTGACAAGTAATATGTCCCTTACCGTGTACTCTGCTTGACTCCAAATATTTCATGTTTCAGTGGTTTAACATAAGCATACCATTGGGTATTTTAATGGGTTTACAGCTAAATACATTTTTGCAAGGCTGAGAAGTTGGCTATTAGTCAACTTTATTTCTGGCTATATCTATCAAATTTGCAAAGTCCTGAATATTCAGCTTCCTGTTGACACCCTTATTTGCTAGTATATTTTCTCATCTGAGTAGAGCAACTGGAAAATGAGCATGAGGTTGCAAGAAAAATTATTTCTAATAATGGATGAAATATATATACTGATTAAATGATAGTATTTGAAGATTAAGATAACAAATATGCTGAAAGATAAAATTATTTAGAAACTAGGAAGCTTTAGGACTTATTTAGAAGAATTAACGTCATGCATATTTCTGTGCCTCCGCTTTCCACCCTGCTTAATAAAAAACGTTATCTTTATTCCTGTGACAATTGTGCAAAAATTATCAATCACTGTACAGTATCTATGGAGGAGCCGCATTGTCATACTAGGAAAGGACATTTTTTAGAACTACAGAACACCACCCCTCAACTCTTCTCCATTACATGGGGAGGCAGAATTTTGGTAGGCCTAACGCACTCCCTGATAACGCGTTTGAGATTACACTACATAGTACACAGAACAGCATTTTAATTCCTGGCAGGATCAAGAGGTATTTGTATGGCACTTATCCATCTCATGTAAAAAATGTTATTAATGGTATTTTTAGCAGGCCAAAAAAATAAAGAATTTTATTGCTATAGTTTATATACAGGCTTACTTTTATGTGTTCCAGTCTGAACTTAACTGCTGAAGCTGAGAATTATGCCCTGTACACACGGTCGGTTTTTCAGATGAAAAAAGTCCGATGGACTTTTTTCATCGGAAAAAACGATCGTGTGTGGGCCCCATCAGACTTTTTTCCATCGGTGTTAAAAAGTAGAACATGTTCTAAATTTTTCCGATGGAAAAAAATAAACGATAGGAAATTCTGATCGTCTGCATGGAACTCCAACGGAGAAAAAACCCACGCATGCTCAGAATCAAGTCGACGCACGCGCAGAAGCATTGAACTTAATTTTTCTCGGCTCATCGGAGTGTTTTACGTCACTGCGTTTTGGACAGTCGGAATTTTGTCTGATGGTGTGTCGGCAAGACTGATGAAAGTCAGCTTCATCGGAATTCCGACGGAAAATTCCATTGAATTTTATTCCTTCGGAAATCCGATCGTGTGTACAGGGCATTACAGTTTTCCATTGAAGGGTGACGCATCGCCCCTAATTATCCTGTCTGCTTTGTTCAGAGGGCCTTACGGAAATTTAATCAAAGAGAGAGTGTCGGGGTCTGGTTCTGAACCTGGGACCTCAGTGGTGTCTGGCTGTAGCTCTTCTTGCTGTATGATCATTTGGACAATCTTGACTTGTCTTGTGTTTATGGTGAACCTTGAACTCTTTGTTCCTCCCATGAACTTGCTGATTAAAACCATGTCTCTGCACTTCCTGTTTGCCAGATTATTGTGCTCTCTCTCCAGTAGCATTGCACCGATACCAGTACTACTTGTACTCATGCAAATTCTCAGATACTAAGATCGATACTTTCAAGTCCGCAGACTGTAAGGCTGCTTTCACACCTGGACATTTTGAAATGCCGGCAGAATCACTGTGATTCTGCCCACGATTTCAAAACTCTCTGCTAAAATGACAAGGACATAGGTTCAGGAGCTTCTTTCAAGCTATGTGCAATGCAAATCTTTAGAGTTACAGTTCTTCCTAATTTAAAAAAATGGTAATGATTTTTCATTAGTCTAAAAAACTGTCACATGACACTAAAAATAGGTATCAGTAATTGGTATTGGCTGGTACTTGAGAAAAAGGATCGGTACTCGTACTCAAAAACATCTTAAAAAATTGTTATCGTTGCATCCCTACTCTCCAGCCAATATCATGCTCCTTTGCATACCTGCAACTGTCATTATCTTCACTACCACCCATTACTGATCTTTTTGTATTTTTTTTTTTTTAAACTTGACAATGACAGTTATCAAATGCGCTCAATATAAGCGTACAAAACAGTACGGTACATCTTACAATGCAAAAATTTCTATGTCTTTACAAGTACACTGCATTTCTCAGCATATTGATCCTGATACACATGTTATAGAAAACACCAAAGAAACTCAAAAGTATTAATTACTATTTCTCAAATCTTTTAGTGATATTATGTGTTGGTTGCAGTAAAGGCAAAAGAACACCAAGCATCCAACACTTTATTATACTTAGTTGGGCAACCCCTGTGTTCAAAAATTAGTTTTTCATAGGGTAATACCTGATTCACTAACCAAAGCCATTTATGGATGGATGAAGGTGTGGGCTGGATCCACTTAAGTGCTACAGCTTTACGGGCCACAAATAATATTTCCAGTAGCATGGTCCTAATATGTCTTGGCCATTGCTCCTCGTCGAGGACCCCCAGCAGACACACCAGTGGGGTACATGGAACAGGAATTGATAAGACCACAGACTATATCTCTGTCACCTGTTACCAGTATCTCACGATAACTGGACAGAGATATATAACATGTGCGAAATCCGCATGCGGACAGGTGCATTTAGTGCAGGCAGAGGTAGGTATACGGTGCATTGCATGCAGTCTGACCGAGGTCGGGTATGTTTGATGTAGCATATAAATGTGGATTCATTTATTGACTGCCGGAGATGCAGATAAATGGGTGGAGCATGCCTCCTCCCAATCCTCATCATATAAATCGAAGACAAGTTGTTGCCACTTGGTGTGCACCTCCAGTGGAGACCCACTAGTCATGGCGGAGAATAAATGTAGATACAGAGTTGAGATAACTCCCCCAGGGCCCTGAGATCGAAGCACTCCTATTAGTGGGAATTCAGAGAAGTTAGTGTCACGAGTACTAAATTGAGTCCAAGTTGTAGATGCCTATAAAAGGTAGATTGGAGAAATTCATAGTTCCTTTGCAATCCCTCAAAAGAAGCCAATACATTTCCATCATAGATGTTGTCCAGAGAAACCATTCCCCTATGCTCACAGAATCCAGAATCCACAAATTGCTTTAACTGGGGGAACATTGGATTGTGCCAGAGTGGTAGCGCCTCATTAGTACCCTGAAAATTAGTAATTTTCTTGGTCTCCCTCCACACTGTATGGGCCAGTGTCAATATTGGTATATGCCCTTCCCCCAGTGCGACCATGGGTGCCTCCAGTGCTATCAACAGATGTTTGATTTTAAGGACATAGGCGAGATATGACTCAACCACCACCGGTGTAGCTGGTCTCAACCAGTCTGTCAGGTGGCGTAGCTGCCCAGCCAAATATTAATAATATAAGTTAGGCAATGCCATGACAGCGTCAGCAGCAGCCTTAGGGCGCTGCAGAGGGGAGAATTTACGTTTTTTGCCTATAATTAGCCAAAATAAAGGTGATAATTAGATTGTCCAGGGTTTTAAAAAAATTATTTAGGCAATGATGTAGATGATGTTAGGCATGTGAGAAGTCACATACAGACACTTGGGCAGAAGGATCATCTTTATAAGATTAGTCCTGCCTGCCACAGACAGGGGAAGTTTGGCCCAGACAGTAAGTTTAGCTTTAAGCATGTTAACCAGAGGGTCCAGATTCGCCTGGGAATCCTCTGAAGGAGACGGAGAAAAAATGATTCCCAAATATTTAAACAAGGTCAATACCTTGAGAGGGCATGGAGGATCACTACATGGAAAAGGGCCTGCGAGGAAAAGGGCATCAGGGCTGACTTCTGCCAGTTAATTTTAAGGCCTGAATACGTGCCGAATTTGTCTATGATTCATTACTAATCTTTATCTTGTTCCCAACCTGCAACCACTTGTTACCAAATTTTGGTTTGTTCCTCAACTACGCTTCCAAACCTGCAACCGCTTGGTATTGACCTTTGGCTTATTTACTGACTACAATTCTGCATGATCCCTACATGGTACATCTGCTACCAGACCTCGACTTGTTCATCTCCTGGTGAGGTGATTCTGAAGACTGCAACCTGGCCCTAGCATGCAGTGAAACTCATCTCAGCCATTAAGAGTTCTGTTGAAGATTGGTTGGTGCATAGCCATGCACCTGGGGTGAGCCCACGTCATCTGCCAGGGTGATCTTCTTGTGTACTTATCCTGCTGGTCGGTGGGAACCTTTCTACTGCTGTAGCTTCTGGTCTCCGAGCCTGTCCCTTTATCCAGACAGAGAGAGAGAGAGTCTGAAAGTAAGCTGCATCTGCTATGTTTCCCTTTAAAGAAAACAATATAAGGCTGTGTGAATTCTGTGTAGCTGCACCCTGTATTACAATTTTTTTTTGTAAAATAAAAATTTGATATACATAGTAAAAAAGATTTAAAATACAATTGCCCAAAAACCTTTAACGTTTTGGTTAAATACTTCATATTAGTGCATGAAGTTGGAGAGCCCTATACTATTCTTATGAGGCTGTCTTATATTGCTTTAAGGACAGTACAAACCTCAACTATTTTGTATACTGTACTGGGAAAAATTTAATAATTTGCATAATGAAAAATATACAGTAGGTTCTAATGTTAACTTTTACATAAAGTAAGGTAAAAAATTGTGTATGTTTTTTAAACTAATGTTTTTTATCTCATATTGTTTTCTTTCTGTATTGTTACGTGACACAGGGTTCTCAGAGCACTCTGGGTTTAATAAAAAGCGATAAAGCAAAGCATACATTACCTCCTTTCATGTATACTGCTAGTAATTGAAACTTCTGATAAGAATAAGTCACTGCTGTCACTCAGTTCTGAGTGTAAATTATATCTTCAGCTTTTAGCTCCACCTTCTCAATGTAGTCAATTTATACACAAATGTAATTTTTTTGGGGGGTTTTAAGCATGACATAAAAAGAAAATATGTACAAAACCACTATAGAAACTTAAGCAGTTCAAGTCCAGTGAATATATAAAAGTCCAAGTCCATATTTTATGTTTGGTGATCAACAAATTGTGCTGGCAGCTTGATTTTGTCAGAAACCATGAATCAGACCGAGACAGAAGTACAGTTAAGTCACACTTGTTTAATAATAAAAAATAAAACCGAGTAAGCGTAGTCAAAACATAGCCAGAGTTCAGTAACCGGATCGGGTAGTCGGCCAAGCCAATGTCCAAGAGCCAGCGACAAAGGTAGTAGTACAGCAAGCAGGATCTGTAGCCAGAGGGAATGTGAGTCAAGCAGGTCTTCAAACAGGAACGCAGGAGAAAGTCTCTTGTGATGTTAACACATGCGAAGGCGGAGAGCAAATGAACTGGAAGGCTTTAAGTAGGCAGAGCTGACGAGCAGGATCATCAACAAGTGGATCACTGTGGAGAGATGGGAGCTGCCAATTAGCGGACAGCTGAGCTGCCAGCACAGAGAAGGAAGGGCTGAGCCCAGCCCTGACAGTACTCCCTCCTCAACCACCCCTCCCCCTCGGAGGACCACTGGGCTTGAGGGGAAAACATCTATGGAAATCACGGAGGAGCACAGGGGCATGTACGTCCGAGGATGGGACCCAAGACTGTTTCTCCGGACCGTACCCCTTCCAATGCACCAGGTACTGTATGCGCCCATGGAACCTACGGGAGTCAACAATGGACTGTACTTCATACTCCTCATGGTTCTCAACCTGTATAGGGTGAGGACTTGACACCGAGGTGGTAAAACGGTTGCAGACCAAAGGTTTCAATAAGGAGACATGAAACACATTAGATACGCATGCTGGAAGGAAGGTCCAGTGCGTAAGCCACTGGGTTTATCCTGCAAAGGATATGGAAAGGCCCAATAACCCGAGGTGCGAACTTCAGAGAAGGAACACGAAGTCGGAGGTTGCGAGATGACAGCCAGACCCTGTCCCCAACCTGGTAGGAAGGCGCAGGCAGGCGTCTGCGGTCAGCATGGAGTCTGTACCTCTCGTTAGCCTGTTGCAAAGCCTCCTGGACTTGTGACCAAGTGGAACGAAGACCAGGGAGATGTTCCTCTAATGCATGAATACTCGAGTCAGGCAACATGGAAGGTTGGAAACCATAATTCGCCATAAACGGGGACAAACGGGAAGCAGAATTCAGAGCGCTAATGTGAGCAAACTCCGCCCATGGTAAGAGGTCTGACCAGTTGTTGTGATGGTCAGAAATATAGCAACGCAGGAATTGCTCCAAGGACTGATTGGCTCGTTCTGTGGCCCCATTAGACTGTGGGTGATACGCAGAGGAGAAAGCTAGCTGAATTCCTAACTGTGCACAAAAGGCTTGCCAGAACCAGGACACAAACAGACTTCCCCTGTCTCAGACAATGACCTTGGGTAGGCCATGTAAGCGAAAGATCTCCCGAGCAAAAATGGAAGCCAGTTCCTTAGACGTAGGCAACTTCTTAAGTGGAATACAGTGAGACATTTTCGAGAACCGGTCTACCACCATAAGGATAACTGTGTTGCCCTGGGAGTTGGGTAACTCCACTATGAAATCCATAGACAGGTGGGTCCAGGGCCTCTCTCCATTGGGTATGGGTTGTAGGAGGCCCACTGGAAGGTGTTGTGGAGTCTTACTCTGAGCACACACGGAACAGGCAGCTATGAAGGAGCTTACATCAGCACTTAGACTAGGCCACCAGAATTGTTGGGAAAGAGTTGATTCTTCCTAGGGTGGCCAGCAGCCTTGGGAGAATGAGAAGTCTGGAGCACGGCAGTACGGAGGCTCTCGGGAACAAAGCAGCGGTCACAAGGTTTCTCAGGAGGGGCATCGACCTGAGCAGCAAGAATTTTGTCTCCCAAAGGAGAAGTGAGACTGGTGCAAACCGTAGCCAGAATACGATCAGGAGGAATCACAGGAACCGGAACCGACTTCATCTTGGAAGTGGAGGAAAATTGTTGTGACAAGGTGTCAGCCCTTACATTCTTAGTACCGGGTAAGAATGAGACAATGTAATTGAAATTCGACAAGAAAAGAGCCCATCGTGCCCTTCTGGGAGAGAGGCGCTTAGCCTCAGACAAGAATGTGAGATTTTTATGGTCAGTAAGAATGAGAACCGGGACCGTGGTACCTTCGAGGAGATGTCTCCATTCTTTCAGGGCTAAAATGATCGCCAACAGCTCTGTCACCAATCTCGTAATTGCACTCCACAGGTGACAGTTTCTTGAAAAAGTAGCCACACGGATGCATAGCGCTGTCAGAGCTAGGACGTTGAGACAGAAGGGCGCCAACTCCAGTCTCAGAAGCATCAACTTCAAGGATAAAAGGCAATGTAGGATCAGGATGTGCCAACACAGGAGCAGAAACAAAGGTAGTCTTAAGACTCTCAAAAGCCTTAATGGACTCTGGAGACCAACTCTGTGGGTTACGGTCCTTTCTGGTCATATCAGTCAGGGGCTTGACCAGAGACGAGAAGTTACGAATAAACTTCCGATAATAGTTGGCAAAGCCAAGAAAACGCTGCAGAGGATGTAAACCCATGGGTTGAGACCATTGTAGGACAGCAGAAAGTTTCTCTGGGTCCATCGAAAAACAGGCCGTGAAAATTACATAACCCAGGAATTTGACCTGTTCCCGATGGAATTCACATTTCTCCAGTTTACAATAGAGATTGTTCTCTCTTGGTTTTTGTAGCACTCGACAGACGTGTGTGGTGGCTCTCCAGGGACTTGGAAAAAATGAGGATATCATTGAGATAGACCACAATACATAACTGCAATAAATCTCAGAGGACATCGTTAATAAATTCTTGGAAAACTGCCAGAGCATTACAGAGGCCAAAATGCATTACGGGATACTCATAATGACCTGTTCTGGTATTAAAGGCAGTTTTCCACTCATCGCCCTACTTAATCCTCAAATCAAGCTTCGTGAAAACCGTTGCTCCCTTGAGCAACGGAATCGGATAGGCATTCTTAATGGTGAGACGATTGAGACCTCTATAATCAATGCAAGGTCTCAGTTCACCACTCTTATTATTCACAAAAAAGAAACCAGCAGGAGACTAGGATTTGCGGATGAAACCTCGAGAGGGTGCGTCCTCCAAGACCGACAAAGGGTAAACCCGGCCACAAGGGGGTATGGCACCAGGTTAAAGGTCAATTGCGCAATCATACGACCGGTGTGGAGGCAAAGTACCGGCTTGACCCTTATCAAAGACATCGCTAAAATCGCGATACTCGTCCAGCAGGGAGGAGAGTGAATAGGTGCACAGGACCTTGGCTACCTTTTTGAAAGCATCTCTTACTGCATTGTGGTGACCAGGACAGAACCTCAGTACGGAGTCAATCAAAAGAGGGATTGTGCCTCTGTAACCAAGGATAACCAATAACCAGCGGAAACTTAGGTGAGGGAATAACTTGGAATTGGATTCTCATGGTGAAGAGCCCCTACGGCCATGGACAACGGAACAGTCTCATGAGTCACATGGGCAGGCTATAGAGGTCTCCCGTCAAGAGCCTCAATGGCAAGTGGAGTGTCACGCAGCTGCAGCGGAATCGAGTGCTTAGATACAAAGGCAGCATCAATGAACAGGCCTGCAGCCCCGGAGTCGATTAGAGCCTGTATCTCGACGGACGACTCAGCCCACGACAGGGTAACCAAAACCAGGGGCTTATCCTTCTGGGAAACTGAAGACAAAACAACGCCACCTAAGGTCTGTCCGTGACAGGACCTCAAGGTTCGGGCATTCCCTGGACGGGTAGGACAAGACTTCAAAAAGTGACCAGCCTGGCCACAATAAAGGCACAATCTCTCCCTCCTCCTAAGGGCTCTCTCGTCCACAGAGAGACGCATGAAGCCCAAGTGCATGGGTTCATCTTCACAGACCGACTCGGTACCAGGAGGCATGGGAGGTGAGGGAGGCAAGGGTGGAACTGAAAAGCTCAGAGGCAAACTGTACAGGAGGCTTCCGCAATCGCACTCCTTAAGAGAATCTCTCTTGGAGTCTGGAGTCAATGAGGATGGCAAATGTGATCAACTTCTCCAGCTCAGTGGGTATATCTGGGGCTGCTATCTCATCCTTGATGTTATCCGAGAGACCATGAGAAAAAGCAGCCACGAGGGCCTCATTCCAAGCAACCTCTGCTGCCAGAGTACGGAATTCAATGGCGTAATCAGCAACCGTCCTCGTACTCTGTTTGATAGACATGAGGCACTTGGCAGCAGAAGCAGAGCGTGCTGGAACGTCAAATACCCTTTTTAAGGAAGCCACAAATTCTGGGTAACTCAGGACCACGGGTTTTTGCGTCTCCCATAGAGGGTTTGCCCAGGCCAAGGCTCTGTCAGAAAGCAAAGATATCACAAAACCCACTTTGCTTCTGTCTGTGGGAAACGCCTGGGGCAGCATCTCAAAGTATATCTCAACCTGGTTGAGAAACCCTCTGCACTGAACTGGATCGCCCCCAAATCGCTGGGGAAGCGGAGCGGAACGAGACATACCTCTTATAGAGGTAATACTCGAGGCGGGTGCCTGCACAGAGACTACCGGAGCGGCCACAGTGGGAGATTCTAGACGAGCCGTGTGACCCAGGAGCGTCTGTATCGCCGTGGCAAACTGATCTATGTGGTGATCCAGGTCATCCAATCTGGAAAAAATATTATCAACAAGGGGATTGGCTGCATCTTCTGAATTCATGGCCTTCGCCTACTATCAGAAACCATGAATCAGACCGAGACAGAAGTACAGATAAATCACACTTGTTTAATAATAAAAAAATAAAAAGGTAAACGGAGTAAGCGTAGTCAAAACATAGCCAGAGTTCAGTAACCGGATCGGGTAGTCGGCCAAGCCAATGTCCATGAGCCAGCGATAAAGGTAGTAGTACAGCAAGCAGGATCTGTAGCCAGAGGGAACGTGAGTCAAGCAGGTCTTCAAACAGGAACGCAGGAGAAAGTCTCTTGTGATGTTAACACAGGCAAAGGCGGAGAGCAAATGAACTGGAAGGCTTTAAGTAGCCAGAGCTGACGAGCAGGATCATCAACAGGTGGATCACTGTGGAGAGATGGGAGCTGGCAATTAGCTGACAGTTGAGCTGCCAGCACAGAGAAGGAAGGGCTGAGCCTAGCCCTGACAGATTTACCATATTACCTTTTAGTAGCGCGGATATTGACCTGTTTTTTAAGTCCAGTGAATAACCTGAAATGGTACAAAGGTATGCAGTAAAATGCCAGAAGTAAAAAAATAATAATAATAATTTAGGTTACCACAAAGAAAAATAGAAAGCCATGGTGTCAGTCAGTACAGTTTCTATCAGCATCCAAAAGCACTTGGAAACTGGAAAAAAATCTGAAAGAAACAGGTCAGCCCAAAACAGCCATGAATATATGTGGCTTCGTGGAATAAAGGCTCAAAGGACCACCTCCCTTGCTGCCACATGTAAAAAAACAAGCCACCCGTAAAAACTCATGTAAACACATTCATACTAACAAATTCATCATATTGCAGGTATTGCATTACCTTTCAATTAACATGCGGGTGTAGATTTATAAAGAAAAAAAAAGTGTCTAGGTGAGAATGAAGGGAAGTATACAGGGTCCAAAATTGTCCCCTTTTCTCCCTGTCATCAGAGGATGATGCATTCAGCAACAATGCCTCAGCCAAGTAGTACTTAAAATGGAAATGGCCAGCACTATAATAATGCATGCAAGAGCATTGTTAACAAAAGGATGGCTAACAACACACAATGAGGAGCCGCCTGTAGAAAAAGGAAGTGGCCTCCTTAACCACTTCAATATCAGGCACTTTCGGCCATTCCTGCCCAGGACAATTTTCAGCTTTCAGCGCTGTCACACTTTGTTACAATTGCGCAGCCATGCAACACTGTACCCAAACTAAATTTTTATCATTTTCTTCCCACAAATAGAGCTTTCTTTTGGTGGTATTTGATCACCTCCTGGAGTTTTTATTTTTTGCTAAACAAACGAAAAAATACCAACATTTTTGAAAAAAAAAAAATGTTTCTTAGTTTTTGTCATAAAATGTTGTTTTCCCCGTCAATGACAGGCACTGATGAGGCGACACTGATGAGTTGGCACTGATAAAGTGGCACTGATGAGGAGGCACTGATATGTAGAATTGATGGGCACTGACAGGCGGCACTGATGGGCACTGACAGGCGGCTGTGATGGGCACTGATAGGTGGCACGACAGGTGGCACCGATTTGCACTGATAGGCGGTACTGATTGGCATTGACAGGTGGAACTGATGATGAGGTACTGATAGATTACTGACAGGTGCTACTGCTGGGCACTGATTGGCACTGTGGTGGGCACTGGCAGACTTTATTGTTGGGACACTGCTGGGCACTGATTGGCAGGTGATTGGCACAACTGAGGGGGCTGTGCTGATAATCAATGTGCTGATTATCAGCACAGACCCCCCCCCCCTCTGACAGGGAGAGCGGCCGATCGTCTCTCACTGTCAGCGCGAACCGTGAAATTACGTTTACCGGCACTATATCACGATTGGCGTGTCAGACTGACGGGCGCGCGCCGGCATGTTATACCGCTGGACGTCCTATGACGCCCAGTCATGATAACGGAACCACTTCCCGGCCGTCATTCTGCATACGGCGGGCGGGAAGTGGTTAAATGAAGAATCCTTACTTAATGAAGACTCCTTATAATAAATAGTATTTCAGTTTTAAAAAGCTCTTCAACACATGTACAAATGCAGTTCAGTGCGGTAAAAAAAAATGCATGGCATTGCATGTCAATGTGCATGCATTAAAACGCGTGTTGTGGTGTGAATGGTTCCTTCAAATTTGTTGGTTTTGGGACAAATGCTGATTTATTCACTTAAACATTTTACTAAGTATTCTTCAGTATAATATAATGTATTATTTTCTTTTTTATGTGTGTAGCGCACAGACCCCTTTCTTTACTTACATTAACTTTGGCTCCTCGCAGGAAGAGAGAGGCACACCGCACCACAAGCCCGTACCCTCCTATGTGAAGAGGTTGAGCGGTGTTGTTGATGGGTCTTCCACAGTTAGACAACCAGAGAATGTCTCTCACCTCTATTTTTAATAAAGACAAGTCCTTGTATCCCCACAGTAACTTGAATGTCCACACCAGCTTCACTCCAACGTAGAGGTTTATTTCTTATAAAACACAGTCTCTGACAGAAAAGGTTGGAGGGAGAATAGGACAGCTTAAGATATGGATGAGGTCCAGGCACAAACGTTACACAATTCACTGCTCCGATTCTCAAGCAGACTCAGCGCATTCGGATAGTCTCCCTAACTTAGGACTAGCCGCCGAAATGATGCTCGAACTTTACCCTTGGTCTCTGCCACAGACCTGGTGAACTTGGTCTCTGTTCAAGGAGAAGACATCCCTCCAGAGAGTTACCGGGACCCTTCCTTCACTGTGACTTCCGCAGTCTTTCGGAACGGTTCCTCCCCTGGCCTCCTCATCTAGGATACGGGTCCCCTCGCAAGGCGGCACCCTGAGATTCCTCGATACCCGGTGGGCTCCAGCCGAAGGTGCTGGGCCCAGACCTTTGTTGCAGTCCCAGGGCTGAAGGTGCCTGGGACCCTTGACGATGAACCGCAGACCCGCCCCTGGGCTAAAGGTGCCCAGGGCAGACAGGAATGAGACCCCCGAACAGGCAGCGTCTGCCCCTTTTATATCCTCCCCCAGCATGCCCAGCAGGTAGACCACACCCACTGTATGGCTGCCGAGAGGGGACACACAAGGCACAGCACTGTATCAGTGGTTCAACCCTGGCCTACCATGGCAGCGCCACCTGCAGGCCACAGGGAACTGTACACCAATACTCCACCTGTGGACAAAAATGGTTCCAAGAACTCTATCAATTAGGGCGTTTGGGCATAACTACCACCCAAACACTTCCCCTAAATTTAGCACCCTGCTACATGTGTTTTGATGTTATGTAGCATAAGCAGATTCATAGATGATTTCTTGGCAAAGTGCATTTTCACCAAATTCACTAAACTAATTTCCTTGCAAAGTGAACAGTTTTTTGCCTTTAGTAAATCAACCCCAGGCCTTGATTCTGAGGTTTCCTGAATATAATTATTATCCATTTCACCTAAGTGTTTCATTTTGTTTAAAGACACTATGGGGTTGATTTACTAAAACTGGAGAGTGCAAAATCTGGTGCAGCTCCGCATAGAAACCAATCCGCTTCCAGGTTTTTTTTTGTTAAAGCTTAATTGAACAAGCTGAAGTTAGAAGCTGATTGGCTACACACACACACACACACCTGCATCAGATTTTACACTCTCCAGTTTTAGTAAATCAACCCCTATGTCTACTATTATCTACAGTGCCTTGAAGAAGTATTCATACACCTTGAAATTTTCCACATTTTGTCATGTTACAACCAAAAACGTAAATGTATTTTATTGGGATTTTATGTGAAGACCAACACAAAGTGGCACATTGTGAAGTGGAATGAAAATGACAAATGGTTTTCCAATTTTTTTACAAATAAATTTGAAAAGTGTGCCGTGCATTTGTATTCAGCCCCTCTGAGTCAATACTTTGTAGAACCACCTATTGCTGCAATTACAGCTGCAAGTCATATTGGGTATGTTTCTAACAGCTTTGCACATCTAGAGGTAAATATTTTCCCAGTCTTCTTTGCAAAATAGCTCAAGCTCCGTTAGATTGAACGGAGAGCGTCTGTGAACAGCAATTTTCAAGTCGTGCCACAGATTCTCAATTGGATTTAGGTGTGGACTTTGACTGGGCCATTCTAACACATCTAAACCATTGCATTGTATGTATGTTTAGGGTCGTTGTCCTGCTGGAGGGTGAACCTGCAGACTCTAACAGGTTTTCTACCAAGATTGCCCTGTATTTGCCTCCATCCATCCTCTCATCAACTCTGACTGGCTTCCCGGTCCCTGCTAAAGAAAAGCATCCCCACAACATGATGCTGCCACCACCAGGTTTCACGGTGGGGATGATGTGTTCAGGGTTTCTTCTTGCCACCCTTCCATAAAGGCCAGATTTGTGGAATGCACCACTAATAGTTGTCCTGTGGACAGATTTTCCCACCTGAGCTGTGGATCTCTGCAGCTCCTCCAGAGTTACCATGGATCGCTTGGCTGCTTCTCTGATTAATGCTCTCTTTGCCCGGCCTGTAAGTTTGGGTGGACAGCCATGTCTTGATAGGTTTGCAGTTGTGCCATACTTTTTCTATTTTCGAATGATGGATTAAACTGCTCCGTGAGATGTTCAAAGCGTGGAATATTTTTGTATAACCTAACCCTGCTTTAAACTTCTCCACAACTGTCTGGTGTGTTCCTTGGCCTTCACGATGCTGTTTGTTCACTAAGGTTCTCTAACAAACCTCTAAGGGCTTCACAGAACAGCTGTATTTATACTGAGATTAAATTACACACAGGTAGACCCTATTTACTAATTAGATGTCTTCTGAAGGCTATTGGTTCCACTAGATTTTAGTTAGGGGTATCAGAATAAAGGGGGCTGTATACAAATGTATGCCACACTTTTCAGATATTTATTTGTAAAAAAAAATTAAAACTATTTATCATTTACCTTCCACTTCACAAGTATGTGCCACTTTGTGTTGGTCTATCACATAAAATCCCAATAAAATTAATTTTGGTTAGATATTTGATAAGTATATGCATAAAATCAAATACGTGGTTTTGTTTGTAACCATATTGATACCATACTTTACTATAAACTGTACTACAACTCAATTGTTATATTTAACATGCTTACGTGATTATTTCAATATTACGTTGTATGGTGTTTTTATGTTCAATCAATAAAAACTTTGTGAAACAAAAAAAAAAAAATTCAGTTTTGGTTGTAACATGACAAAATGTGGAAAATTTCAAGTGGTATGAATAATTTTTTCATGGAGATAGAGTTTAATGGGACTTGTGCCTAAAGTGGCAGGAACAAAAGTGTCTGTAACGTCTGTGACAACTAGTCAGTTTCTTCTTTACACCTTTTTATATGTTTTTTTTTTTTCCATTAATATTGGGTAATTTAACTAAATTGTTTTACATGTTCAGTCATTTTCATTTGACTTTATCCATTTTTACAACTGTTTAATCTGGTTTGTGTACATATGCCTGTGTAAATTTGTGTTTAAACAATTCAGCCCCATGAGTTACTTCAAAAAAATTCAGTCTTGTTGTCAGCATACATAGGAGGTACCTTCTTTTACCTGGGGCCATGACAAGCTATAAAAACTCTTTTTGTGGACTTTTTATGTATTTATCCCTTTAGTTATGGTGTAAAGATCCCAAGCTTGTTCAGCTTAACCTTTTAAAGTGCCCCAGGATATACCTTATCACAAAAGATTTAAAGCCTTAATATGTATAGCTTGAATGAGTAACTGGGGGACTGTTATAGAAACTTTCAAATGCATTAAGAGAGTCCAGCAAAGTTTGTAAGGAAGCTAGTTTCATAGAAAGTGAAATACTAAAAAAAGGTCAGGCTTTAATCCTGCTAGAAGAAAGAGTGAAAAACATCTGGGATAGATAAGGCTATTCTTGAACTGAAATAAGCCTAAGGATTTATAGATGTCTGCCGTTAAAAGTAGACCGGCTAAATTGGAAGACTAATTGGTACTTATCTCTGGTCAGTTTATAAATGAACCTTCCATCCAAATAAAAGAAATCCAAGATTATACCCAAACATAACCGTCACTGTATTATTGTTAGGAAAGCCATAAGGTACCATAGACATGGGATGATTGTGTCTTATGGTTGGATTGTTTACACTATTTAACGTCCTTTTGGCATTTCCTGTCTTGACTACTGTTACAGGATAAAATTGGTCATCTAAGAAGAATTTTTATAAACGCATTTGTATTCTATGTTCTGTTTTTAACTCTAAAGTTAATAAAGCAAGTGGTTAAGGACTCCACATGGATGCGATAATATTTTCATGTCTGGTTCTCTCATGTAACCCTGGAAGTATGGATCTTTCAGATGTTTATTGGCTAGCTGTCTCATTTCACTACGACAGCAATAGGTGTGTCTGTTCAGTGCAAAACATGCATGCTCCGCTCCATATGAGTGTTTATGCCACAATTGTTAGGCAGGTTGGTTCTTTTGACAATCATTGCTTTAATAGGGTTAGTTTAACACAAGTAAAGGTTTTGCAGTTAAAGAAAAACTGACTATTTACTCAATAATCCTGGAGTCAGAAAGATTTAATCCTAAATCACTTTTTTAAGCAAGGTCATTTTTTAAAAACTTGTGTAACCAGTGGTTGTGATCTTTACCTGTTCTTCAGAGCAATATGCCCTGGTTAAAGGGTTTGTATAAATGAGCTATGGGTGTGCAGTGCAGTTGGTTCTCACCTTTTCTATCAAGCATGTTTTTGCAGTCTGCTTTAAGAGCCATGCTCCCAAATGAGGGATCACTTAAATCAAGCCAGTGGATCAAAGAGCCAAGTCCAGGGCAGTGCGAATTTCATCACTGCAAGAATTTGTCTCATTTTCTGAAGTTCTAAGGTTCTTATTTCTATTGTGCTGCTCAGGTTTTATTTTAATAATATAAAATTATCAGTTGCACAACAAAATTTAATCTGAAAATAAGTATATATTTTTGGAATAGAGTACAATACAGATTAGTTATGTGTAATGGTGTGTATCTCATTACTTGCAGGTGTCTGCTTCAGCTAAAAATCTACCCCTCAGTGCCTCCAGAGTGCTACTGGATGATGCCCTGAATTGCTGCCTTCCAGCAAGAGCTACCTGCAGCCTCTGGTGCTGAAGAAAGTTATGACATCCCGCTCGCCCCCTTCTGCCCACTCTGCCATTCACGGAACTTGTCTCACAATCAAACAATGCATTACATTTACATTCTGTAAATTCTGTAAATGGGCAGAGGAACAGTTAAATGGCAGGTTGTCCCGTTAACCCCCCACCCCACAGCCCCCCCATCCCCGTCTCTGCGCAGAATGAAATGTATTGTGGGATTGTAGTAATACAAGTTTTATGAACAGTAGAGAAAGCAGAAAATGATGAGTGGCACAGCTTTTCTCTGTAGCAGAGACCGCAGTTCACTCTCACAGTGCTGAAAGACAGTCACTAAGGGCAATATCGGTCTGCTCTCTGGAGGCAATGCAGGGAAGTTTTTCAGCAGTAACAACCACTTGCATTGCAGGTAATAGGATACACACCACTACAAACAGTGTGTGTGTGTGTGTGTGTGTATGTGTGTGTGTGTGTGTGTATATATATATATATATATATATATATATATATATATATATATATATATATATATATATATATATATACACACAGTTACTCACGAAAGTGAGTACACCCCTCACGTGCAAATAAAGAGAAATGTGTCAAATGAATGTGTACACAACTTTATTAATGATGTGAGCAGAGGTGGCTCTAGACTTTGTGAGGGCTTAGGAAAATCTAAGACATGAGGCCCCACTCACGCCAAAAATGGGAAAAATAATTAAAGCGATAAAACAATAACTGTATAAATTGTATTAAGAGCATTAAAATGGGCATTAACTCCAGAGATAAAACAATAATTCTGCAGCTCTACAAGACTCTGGTCCGGCCGCACCTAGAGTATGCTGTCCAGTTCTGGGCACCAGTCCTCAGAAAAGAATGTACTGGAAATGGAGTGAGTACAAAGAAGGGCAACAAAGCTAATAAAGGGTCTGGAGGATATTGGGTATGAAGAAAGGTTGCGAGCACTGAACTTATACTCTCTGGAGAAGAAACGCTTGAGAGGGGATATGATTTCAATTTACAAATACCATACTGGTGACCCCACAATAGGGATACAATTTTAAAGGGAGTTTAATAAGACACGTGGCCGCTCATTAAAATTAGACAAAAAGAGGTTTATCCTTAAGCTGCGTAGAGGGTGCTTTACTGTAAGAGCAGCAAGGATGTGGAATTCCCTTCCACAGGTGGTGGATTTAGTGGGGGGCATTGATAGTTTGAAACAACTATTAAATAAGCACCTGAACCACCGCAACATTCAGGGATATACAATGTAATACTGACAAATAATCACACACATAGGTTGGACTTGTGTCTTTTTTCAACCTCACCTACTATAAAGACTATATCGTCGTACATCCCAGAGTGAGAGCAATATTTCTAGCACGAGACCTCCTCCATAATGCTAAACTGATTACCTATTTGGGGCATTTCAAATGGTGCAAAATGGAAAATATATGTTACTGAAGTTTGTCGCTATTTTCTATTTACTCTGTGCAATTTCGTATTTTATATTTTACAAAAAAAATGGGTAATTTATTAGCACTTGTATGCTAAAATTAACGTTAGTATATTCTTTACTGAAATTTTGCATTGCCTAGACTTTGCGGTAATATCGTGTGAAATAAAAATTAGAACTACCACTATATTATTTTCTAGGGTGTCTGCTTTTAGAAAACATACCGTATATACTCGAATATAAGCCGACCCGAGTATAAGCGGAGGACCCAATTTTTCCACAAAAAACTGGAAAAACGTATTAACTCGAGTATAAGCCTAGGGTGAGAATGCAGCAGCTACTTTAAGCAGAAAAGAGGGCCAACAATGCCCATTTGCATGCCTCACTGTGCCCATTTGCAGCCTCACTGTTCCCATTTGCAACCTCACTGTGCCCATTTGCAGCCTCACTGTGCCCATTGCAACCTCACTGTGCCATACCTCACTGTGCCCATTGCAACCTCACTGTGCCATACCTCCTAACTGTGCCATACCTCACTGTGCCCATTGCAGTCTCACTGTGCCCGAGTACCTGAATTCTTGACAGGCGTCCATTTTTTAAAAGTCGCGTCTTCCTCCTGGCGTTCTGTTCCGTGATAGGCATTTGACATTGTGTTCTGCTTATCACGGAGGTCCTCTCATCCTCGGACACTGTTTCCCAGCAGACACTGTGTTCAGTGTTCCGCCAATCATGGACATTCCTTCATCCTCGGACAAGAGGACGTCCGTGATTGGCGGAACACTGAACACGGTGTCTGCTGGGAAACTGTCCGAGGATGAGAGGACCTCCGTGATAGGCGGAACACAGTGTCAAATGCCTATCACGGAACGGAACTCCAGGAGGAAGCTGCGACTTTAAAAAAATGGACACCTGTCAAGAATTCAGGTACACTGACTCGAGTATAAGCCGAGGGGGGTATTTTCAGCCCTAAAAAAAGGGCTGAAAAAGCCAGCTTATACTCGAGTATATACGGTATACTGTTTTGGAAGTTTTATGTAATAATCAGGCCCAAAATTATCTTTTAAACGTGTGAAAAAAAAATTATGCAAAAACGGCTCTGGCAGCGAAAGGGTTAAATGGTTTGTTGCATCTCTGTAACTGATACATTCTGCTGGAGAGCTTTTTCTTTTGAAAAAACAGACTTATTTGCCATATCACCAGAAAAATTGAAAATGGAAATGGTTAAAGTCATAATAAAGTCTCGCTTTTTTTTCTATAAAAATAACAAACATGTTATACTTGCCTGCTCTGTGCAGTGGTTTTGCACAGAGCAGCCCGGATCCCGCTTTTCTCGGGTCCTTCTTCGGCACTCCTGGCCCCTCCCTCCTGTTGAGTGCCCCCACAGCAAGCTGCTTGCTATGGGGGAATTTCAAGCCGGGCCACTGCTCTGTGTGTCCATTCAGACATGAAGCCATGGCCTGGCTCTGCCTCTCTCTCTCTCTCTCTCTCTCTCTCTCTCTCTCTCCACATTGGCTCACTGAGTTTTATTGACAGCAGTGGGGGCCACTGAAGCTTCACTGCTGTCTCAGCCAATGAGGATGGAGAAACCGGGGCAGCTGAGTCTCTTGTGCAACATCGCTGGATTGAGATGGGCTTAGGTAAGTATGAGGGGGACTGCTGCACACAGAAGGCTCTTTATCTTAATGCATAGAATGCATTAAGATAAAAAAAAAAAAACGTATGCCTTTACAATCACTTTAACAAATTATTTGTAAATGTCCTCCTGATCGAGGGGCCAATTGGATTAGTTGGAGTATACAGAATAATTGGATAAGATTTGGCTAAAGTGGAAATACATTTCTGATATTTCTTCCTACACTACCTACCTATCTGCAAATGGGCTTCCAGTTGGTATTGGATAAACTTCTTTAGTAAAATGCAACATGCAAAAAATACACCCGTAAAGTCATTTGCCAAAGACAGGTATCCTAACTGCATTTATTATCATTCTCCCAATTCATACCCCTGGATTTTATTAAATATGTGTTGATTTATGGTCGTCTTTAGGTCACACCCTTTGCAAAATCTCACAAAATTGCCCTATTTCACAGCTGGCAAGGTACTTTTTGAAGCTACTATAAAAAATATGATTAAAATAGATCTTTAAAACCACTTAAAGACCAGGCCTTTTTCTGACATTTGTTGTTTAAGTAAAAATCTGTATTTTATGCTAGAAAATAACTTAGAACCCCCAAACATTATATATATATATATATATATATATATATATTTTGTTTTAGCAGAGACCCTAGCGAATAAAATGGTGGTCACTGCTATATTTTATGTATCACTGTATTTGCGCAGTGGTCTTTCAAACATAATTTTTTTGGGGAAAAATACACTCTAATGATTGTGGCGATACCACACATGTAGTTTGAACACTGTTTACATATGAGGGCTCGACTTGCGTATGCGGTCGCTTCTGCACGCGAGCATGGAGGGATGGGGCACTTATTTATTTATTTTTATTTTAAACTGTCCCTTTATTTTTTTAACACTTGTAGTCCTATTACATGGAATATAAACATCCCTTGTAATAGAGATAAGCATGACAGGTCCTCTTTATTGAGAGACCTGAGGTCAAAAAGACCCCAGATCTCTCATTTACCCTTAAAAGCTACCTGCTGCCATAACAATGGCATTTAATGTTAAAATCCTGACGTACATTCCTAGTTAGGCAGTCGGCAAGTGGTTAAGCCTGTTTTCCAACACACGTTGGATAGGGAGAAATAAAAAGTCTGCACTGGCATGGTCACACTGATACTCCTTCCCTATCATCTCCCTATTGGCTAGTGATGTTGTCTATCCCATTCAATAGAAAAATAAGATAGGAAGAGAGAAACTAACCAGATAAGGTAGTCCTGAAAGTCTGTCACATCCCAAATTATATGAAAATATTGGAGGAGATGCCCCTGGGATAGTGCGGACTTAGACAGAGAGTAGGTCAGGATATACCAAAAAAGGAGTGTAGTATAAAAGTATAAATATTTATTAAATTGAGAGTCACATGAATAACATTTACATACAAAAAATACTCAGAACGCCTATTCTATTCATGTTTTTATAACAGTTAAACAGCTGCCAATATTATTGGGACACACCCGGATTCCAGACATAGTATTGGATCGGGAGGGTGTGTTAGACCAAAATACCCAACATGTTTCGGGAGAAATACGTTTTTTGGACAAACATGTCAACTTCCTTCTGTAAGGGTTGTATATGGGCGCACTGTTATGTTTCTATCAAAAAGGAGAGAAACATAACATTTTTGATAGAAACATAACAGTGCGCCCATATACAACCCTTGAAGAAGAAAGTTGACATGTTTGTCCCAAAACATGTTGGGTATTTGGGTCTAACACACCCTCCCGACACGATACTATGTCTGGCATCCAGGTGTGTCCCAAAAATATTGGCAGCTGTTTAACTGTTAGAACGCCTATTCTATTCATGTTTTTAACAGTTAAACAGCTGCCAATATTATTAAAGTTGCGCGACTTTGACGCATGACTTAGATGTTACTTGAAGCAATGCCTGTGTAATCCTGAGGTCTATGGACCTCAAGTCGCATCAAAGTCAGACCAAAGTAGTGCAGGTAATACTTTGAAGTCACTGCGACCTGAAGTCACACAGATATGAACGACACTCATTGGAAATCATGGGATATGACTTGTCATGCGACTTTGCAGTCCCAATTCGCAGGACAAGTTGCACAAGTGTGAAAGGGGCCTTAGGGGTTTATTTACTAAAGCTGGTGAGTGTAAAATCAGTCTCACTACTGCAGAGAAACCAATCAGCTTCTAACTTCAGCTGGTTCAATTAAGCTTTGGCAATAAAACCTGGAAGCTGATTGGTTTCTCTGCAGAAGAGGCTGATTTTGCACTCTCCAGCTTTAGTAATTAAAGCCCTTAGTTTTAGAATGTCCGCTGCAATATCGCCACCATTACTAGTATAAAAAATAAAAATAAATAAAAATTCCAGTATATATATACCGTAGTTTGTAGATGCTATAACTTTTGCGCAAACCAATCAATATACGCTTATTGGGATTTTTTTACCAAAAATAATGGAGCACAATACATATTGGCCTAAATTTATGAACAAATTAGATTTTTAAAAATGTTTATTGGATATGTTTTATAGCAAAAAGTAAAAAATATTGTTTTTTTTTTTCTTTTCACAATTGCTGGTCTTTTTTTGTTTATAGTGCAAAAAAAATTAAATTGATCTAATACCACCAAAATAAAGCTCTATTTGTCGGGGAAAAAATACATAAACTTTATTTGGGTACAGTGCTGCATGACTGCGCAATTGTCAGTTAAAATAATGCAGTGCCATATCGCAAAAAATGGCCTAGTCATGAAGGGGGGTAAATCTGACGGAGGTCAAGTAGCTAATGTAAAATCTTGTCTAAGAGCCCGTTCACACTGGTGCACTTAACTGCGGTATGCATTTTTCAAAGACTCATATCGCCTTTTTTATATATTGCGTTAAAATTTATTTTAACACATATACATTTTAGATGCATTTTGCATGCATTTTCATCCCTGGTCACCTGAGAAAAAAATTAACGTGCAATTAAAAAATGCACTGTTGTGCATTTTTGCTGCGTTTCCATTCTCTCTAAAGGAAGGTATGTTTTTGGTGTGTAATTTAAAAAAATGCAGCAGAGATTAGCTGGAAAGGGGCCTTTAAGCACAGGAAAAGCACACCAGTAAGAACAGAGCCTAAGATTTTATTCCAAACCTCTTCCTGAAAAAAATGTAGTATTGGAGAGAGGAAAAATTCCCCCCCACAGGACACAGAACGCTAATTATAACCTGACAGTGTTTCTAAAGGCCCGTACACACGATTGGATTTTCCGACGGGAATTGTGTGATGGCAGGGTTTTGTCGGAAAATCCGACCGTTTGTATGCTCCATTGGACAATTGTTGTCAGATTTTCCGACAACAAATGTTGGATAGCATGCTTTAAAATTTTCTGACAACAAATGTGTGATGTCCGATTATCCGATCGTGTGTACACAAGTCCGTCGGAAAACAATCCAAAGTACAAACACGCATGCTCAGAAGCAATGCTATTCATAGCACAACATTAGCAGAAGTTGCCCAAAGGGTGGCGCTAAAGAGCTGAAAATTGTAAAATCTTGATTGGTTTGCGCAAAAGTTATCGCATCTACAAAATAAGGGAAAGATTGATGTAATTTTTTTTTTATTAGTAATGACGGCAATCTGCAATTTTTATCATGACTGCGACATTGTGCTGGACATATTGGACACTTTTGACACTATTTTGGGATTATTGACATTTATACAGCGATCAGTGCTATAAAAATGCACTGATTACTGTGTAAATGTCACTGGCGCGCCCGCTACCTGCCGGAGATGGAGTGACGTACGGGTACGTCGTTTTGCGCACTAGTGCCATTTTGCCGACGTATATCGGTGTGAGCCGGTCGGCAAGTGGTTAATAACATAAAAAAAACCTTCTGCCTTTACAACCATTTTAAGAGCACCAACAACCACTGAATTTACCAGATAAAATAATAATAACAGTATGGTTTGAAAAACTTCCTAACAATGAAGGAACTATAAAATCCTTTTTCTATCCGTCTGCAGAGCGGATCGGATGAACACGGACAGACGGTCCATGTTCATCCGATCCCCCCATAGGGGAGAGCAGAGATCTGACAGGGCGGTCCCTGCACAGTGTGCAGGGACCGCCCTGTCATCCGCCGGCTCAGCGGGGATCAGCGGAGTGATCCCCGCTGAGCAAGTGGAGGTTCACGAGGCGGATCTTCACGGATCCGCCTCGTGTGAAAGGGGCCTTAAGTGATTCGAATGCCGTTTGCCCTTCCATTAATTTCAATATAGTCTGACTTTTCAAACCTGACCATTTCCTCTGCACCGGATATGATTTGTACGTTTTACACATTCAAAAAATTACTGTTTATACTTGCCAATTAGGTTTTGGGAGTGCTTTGTATCATAGGGTTTTAGATATGCTGCTTTAGTTAAGAAACTGTTATTAAAATTAAATAAACCCTTAATAGCTAAAATAACATTAAAATTGTTAAAATAAAATGAAATTTGCTAGCAGTCATTTTACCACATTGTAATGACCTTTTCCTTAACTTTAAAAAATATTCAGCATAAAATTAGTTTGACATTGTAAAAAATATTTTTTTTCTCAAATCCCTGTTTATTCAAGAGGAAACAGTCTCTATGCTTTGAATTGGGGTCATTTAAAGCAGAATTAAATCCAAAAGCAAACATTTGTTATATTGCGCCTTACCAATTCTTAGATGTGATGGCTGTATTTTCCTTTTTTAGACTTTCTTTCTTCTATTTTCATCTGGTGAACAATCGATTAAGTTTGCTGTTTTTCACAAACTCAAGCTCTCCAGCAGAATGTATCAGTTTACATGGATGTGACAAACCACTTAACACTGACGGAGTGATTAAAATGATCAGCTTTCATTTATTCATATAAAACCTTTATAATCAGCCACAGCATTTATTTTTTTTACTTTTGGGATAAAGTGTGAGCTGGAGTTTGGCTTAAATTTTTTAGTGCATCTCAATCTGCTAATACATTTAACAGACTGACATTCCTGCTGTCTTCTGTGCCTCTTATGCTCATTTCTCCAGAGTTGTGTCTCACTAATACAGGAGGTGTGTTACTGGCCAGATCACCAGGTGAAAACAGAGGGGGGGAAAAAAAAACAAAGAAAAGAAAACTGATGCGGCCGCCACATCTAATGATTGGTAAGCTGCAATATAATAATACATTTTGGGTTTTGGGTTTAATACCGCTTTAAACTCTAGGAAACTAGTTTTAGCATGCTAATGAGCCAGGTTTGCCAATGTGCATCATACCAAGTTTTAAGATATAGGAGAAATAGGAGGTCAACGTATAAGGGAGCCAACCAATAAAAGTGAAATGCAGTGGTTTTTTTTTTTTTCGTTTTTTTTTTTTTTATTGACACTCCTATTAAAAATTTAACTTTGTATCAAATAAACATAGTTATTATAATTCATAAATATCACAAAAGAACACAAAATAATTACAGAACATATTCATTTTTAAACTGTCTACTAGGAAAACATGGTCTTTTTTATTTTTGGCTGTAATAGCATGAACATAAATTTTTTTATAAAAAAATTGACTTTTTACCATATATATTTTACATCACAATGCAGGACCTATTAAATAATTTTATGATTTTATATTGAGATTCAGGTTTATCAAGATGTGTTTTTTTTTTTTTTACAGAAAGCGTTCTGTGTTTGCAAGTGGATTCCTGAGAAAACAAAGAACCAGCTGTCTGTTCTCCCACATTCGTACAGTTCACAAGTACATACCTCGAAGAGCTGTACTATATATACCTGGAAATGATGAAAGAAAAATCCAAAAAATAGCTACTCTCAATGTAGACTGTGCAGTGCTAGACTGTGAAGATGGTGTAGCTATCAATAAAAAGGTATGTAGTTTAAATATTGTTTAAATCGAAAAGGACCTTTGGCAGATGTCAAATCTAAATATAAAAAAAATCAGTTGCTTTATAGTAACTTCAGTGTTATAGAAAAGGTGCTAAATGGTTAAGCCTAGCATTTTCCACCAGAAGGTATCGTACAATTCAAGGGTCTGGACTGGCATGGCCTGTATGGGAAATTTGTTGTTTAAAGAATATTGACAATTTTACTTTGCAAGTGAAAGGGAAGTCGAATTTCACAGGGGAGGGGTCTTGCTGTAATAAAGAAATGTTCAAGGCTTCTTATCGTAATTAACCTTGAAATTGCTTGAGAAACCAAATTTGTCGAATTCTTTGACAAGATCATCAGCATATGGGCTATTTATAATGATGATTAGCAAGCTGGATCTCTGGTATGTTAAAATTATCGTGTAGTACATTGGCCAGATGCTCCATGGTGAGAATGTATAGCAAGGGAGATAAGGGCAGCCTTGGCAGATGCCATAGCAGATCTGTATAGACTCTAAAAGGAGTTGATTGGCAAAAATTCCAACATTGGGATTGTGATAAAGGGCTAGTATTTTTTGGGAGAAAATTGGGGTCCATTCTCAAAATCACAAATCTCCAATCCACACTGTCTAATGCCTTTTTTGGCATCATTAGAAATATATCAGGCAGCGATCTTCTTACTTTGGGCATGTTTAATCAAAGATAATGTTTTAAAACCTATTTAACTATTTCCCTACCGGGCACGAAAACCCCCTTCCTGCCCAAGCCATTTTTCAGCTTTCAGCGCTGTCACACTTTGAATGACAATTGCGCGGTCGTACGACGTGGCTCCCAAACTAAATTTGCGTCCTTTTTTTTCCCACAAATAGAGCTTCCTTTTGGTGGTATTTGATCACCTCTGCATTTTTTTTTTGCGCTATAAACAAAAGAAGAGCGTCCAGTTTGAAAAAAAAACACTGTTTTACTTTTTGCTATAATAAATATCCAATTTTTTTTTTTAATAAAAATTTTCCTCAGTTTAGGCCGATACGTATTCTTCTACATATTTTTGGTAAAAGAAAATCGCTATAAGCGTATATTGATTGGTTTGCGCAAAAGTTATAGCGTCTACAAAATAGGGGATAGATTTATAGCTTTTTTTTTTTTTTTACTAGTAATGGCGGCGATCTGCGATTTTTATTGTGACTGCAATATTGTGGCGGACAGATCGGACACTTTTGACACATTTTTGGGACCATTCACATTTATACAGCGATCCCTGCTATAAAAATGCATTGATTACTGTATAAATGTGACTGGCAGGGAAGGGGTTAACACTAGGGGCGAGGAAGGAAATGTGTTTCCTAGATGTGTTCTAACTGTGGGGGGAGGGGACTGACTGGGGGAGGTGACCGATGGTTGTCCCTATGTACAAAGGACACACCATTGGTCCCCTCTCCCTGACAGGACGTGGATCTGTGTGTTTACACACACAGATCCACTTTCCTGCTCTGTTACTGGGCAATCGCGGGTGCCCGGCGGCCATCGCGGCCGCCGGGCACGCACATCGGGTCCCCAGCAACGCGGCGGGAGCGCGCGCGCCCCTAGCTCCTTTTTAAAGGCAGGACATCATATGACGTCCTGTCAGAACGAGAGAGTCTTCTGCCCGCCGTCATTTGACGGTGGGCGGTAGACAACAGGTTAATCTAAGTGGATGAGATCAGGAATAAGTGGCAGCCTATTAGCAGTTATTTTGGAGTATACTCATATATCAATGTTTTTGAGAAAGATGGGTTTACAACCTCTGCAGGAAAATGAATCTTTACCAAGGTTTGGAATAACTACAACATGAGCCCCAGGGGCTTGAGTGGGAAATGGGTAAGAGGGGTGTAACGGGAGGGCCCGTGGAACCCAGAAGTTCTTAGAAAGTATGAGCCAGAAAATAATGGACATTGAGAATATGTCTTGGATTGCTTAAAAAATGGGTCTGTAATATTAATCCACAATATTCCCCAGGATATCTGTAAAGGACTATTTACTGGTTGTTTGATTCTGAACTCAACAGGTTAATTGAGAGATGCTGATGTGTTCAACTCTAGTCACCTGGCTGCCTGTGTAATGTAAATGAGTCCCGGCTAACTCTAAAGATCCTTTCATTGTGGATTGTGATAATTAACTCTGTATTTGTGTGTATTGTAAATTAGCAGGCAGACAGTCTGGGAAACGTAGGGGTCATGCATAGTCATTTAAGCTGTAAAGGGATTAGCTAATGAACTCACCTGTTGTCTGCTAAGAGATGTCAGAATAATGTGGATTGGGGGCTCATTATGTGACAGTTGTGTGATGTTGTGGGTGGAGTTGTTCATTTGGACTACAGTATTCTTTTGGTGTATATAAGAGCCTGTTTTTCTCAATAAAGGTTGTCAGTCCTGCTGGAAACGTAACAGAGCTGTGTCTCGTTATTAGGAGGGAATTATCATTATGGATCTCGTTCGCCTGACTGTGGAGTGTCAGTAGCTGCCTCTGTGTTCGGAAAGGAATCTCCTAAACGGCATTAACCCCTTCCATACTTGGGGTGCCGTTACAAGGGGGATATGGCACTGAATGTTTTAGTGAGAAAGTAGGTAAGGGCATCCTGAAAAAAAAAAAAACGTAAAAGCGGGAAAAAAAAGTATTTTTGACCCAGGTTTGTAATATAATTAATGTCTTCCTCTAGAAAAGGTTTTTCCAGTATTTCTACATCTGGTGTTATATTGGGGAAGGCAGTCTCTTCTATATAGTCCCTAAAGAGGAAGTAAACCCTGATGGGTTTTACTTCCTCTTTAGCCCGCTGCAAAAGCCTGCAAATGAAAAGCATAATGGGCTAGCATGCATCGCATACTAGCCCATTATGTGTCACTTACCTGCAAAAGAATCCAGCGATGTCTCCAGAGTAGGCAGCGTCCATCTTCTGTCTCCTCTTCCTTCCAGGCTGCGGACTCCGGCTCTGTGATTCGAAGGAGCCGCGTGACGTCACCCCCGCGCATGCGCATGGGAGCCGCGATTCATGGTACAGGCTGGGGTAGAAACGGCACTTAGTTTAGTTTCTTCTCTGCGCATGCGCCGTTGGGATTTTCGGTGAACTTCAAGTGAAATATCTCCTAAACGGCGCACATTTAGGAGATATTTCCACTACCTATAGGTAAGCCTTCTTCTAGGCTTACCTATAGGTAGAGGTAGTCAAAGAGGGTTTACAACCACTTTAAACTTAGCTGTAACAGATAAGGAGTCCACATTCCTAAAATTACCTGGGATGTTTTATCGCTTTTTTTTCTAAAAACAATAAAGGAGTTAGGTCATTTTGATCAGATTATGGGTAGTGTGACCTTTCGGGTCATTCAGAAACAGAATAGAAGTAATAGAAAAATAAGTAATTTCTAAGGCAGGGTCTGTATGCAAGCAGATAGTTGAAGGAGAGTGTCAGGATCAGGTCGGACCATAAAATATTGCCTAGAGAAGAGATGGGTTGGAATGTCGGGCCGTATTGACTGATAAATAAAAGGGTTAATTTGGTTATAGGTAATATGTGCTGGGGGAAAAGAGTATCGTCCCTTTTCAGTGGGGTGGGCGATCTTCCAGAAGTCCAAGTGATGATGGCACAGAAAATATTTAAGTCTCTTCATTTGGGATCTGGAGAGAGAGCTCTTTCCCACTAAGGAGTCCAGGTAAGGGTCCATTACATCTGTAAAATCCTTTCCTAATATGATAACACCCTCTGCAAAGTTCATATGATTTGTGAGGTATTGAATACTTGACAGTGGTCTTGGTTAGGAATGTACAGATTCGCATGCATATATTTTTTGCCATCAAGGATCTAATTTCCTCTCAAGCAGTTGATATGACCTGTCCAATGTTTGCCTTTATCTAACTAATCACTTCATAATAGTTTAAAGGGGTCTGGGCTCTTGGGTCCAAGAACACCTTTTCAGTAAGGAGCTTAGTAGTGGAAGAATAGGGAATTGAAAATACCCCAAAATGTGGGAATGAGCTTCTACTGGACTTTGGCCTCTGAAAGGCCCAGAATGCTAATATGTTTTTTGCAGTTACAATTTTCATAATAATTAATAGCCAATATAGTATAATCTGTTCTGCAGGCATTGGCTTTGTTGCTTTTACCTGAGTCTACATTGCAGTCACCAGTTGGGGATACTGGCTTTCAAGATAAGAGATTCATTTTTGGGTGTCCGATAGTTGCCCATAACGTTAATTTCTGGTAGGTAGTAAGTGACTGTAGGCCTGAGAAGCCATTGAGGTGAGGTGCAGAGATGGTCCCATATGTGATTCTGAAGTGCAGTGCAGAGGCTCCTGGGAAGCGAAGAGGCAGCCACTAGCTTGTGCACAGTAGAGGGAGGGTAAAAATATGTTTTTGAAACCACTGTGGGTTACAATCTGTGGTCTCAAGGTGTACACAGAAGATTTCGGTTTCTTGCATTTCTCCATTATGGACAGGAAAATAAGTATAACCTGTGGTAAAGTGCTGGTTGAGCAGTAGCAAATAAGGGTGATGTTAGCAGTCATTCCCTATTTTAATTGCTTGGTTTTAGACATGGGGCAGTGAGGTTAAATGATTGCTTATTTTTCTTTCTCGTACATCACGGGACACAGAGCGACATAGTCATTACTAATGGGTTATATAGATACCTTCAGGTGCTGGCACTGGCAACTTCCAAAACCGGAAGTACCCTCCCCTATATAAGCCCCTCCCATCCGGGAGCACCTCAGTTTTTTGCCAGTGTCTAAGGTGTTGGCCAAGAAGAAACATGTGTTTTTCACTGAGCTTGCGTACAGGTTCTTTTGGGCCTCAGTAAGCTATTCCGGATCCGACCAAAAAAGCTTCATAGCTAAACGGTCGGTACCCGGGCCTTGCAGAGAAGAGCAAGGTTTTGCCTGTAATGCCTCTCTTAGGAGAGCTGGACCCTGGGATCCAGAGCTCTGGTCATACCCATGACCAAGATGTTTTCTGTGCAGGGTGCTATACAGGTCCAGGGGAGTGGAATCCTTGGGAACCCGGTCCCTGAAGGTTTAATTACAATGCCTGCCGTGATAGGTGAAGTTTGGGCTTCTGTGGACCAAACAAAGTCCTGCGGCGGGGAACAGGTAAGTGGGGGCCCCCAGGAACTTGGTTCTATTGGGGGACCCCCAAGCCTAATTTGTCTTTCTGTCTGTTACCTAACGGTATTCCCGCTAATATCTGTGCATGCCTGTAACTACTAAAAAATGTAATAATTTTAATAGTGGTCAAGAAAAAAAAAAAAATATATATATATATATATATATATTTAATATATTAGACTGCGGTACCTGTGTTAATCCACTAGAGGCCGCTGTGGAACGTTTCTTGTCATGTGGACTAGTTTCTTTTTATCAGAGCAAGTCCAGGCAGATGGTGAGTTCTCTTGTGGGAAACTGCTTCCTCTGCCATGTTGCAATGCTCGTCCACCCCCCGGCCTGCGGCAAAAGGGGCCCTGGCTCTTGTCCCTGGTTTCCTTTTCAAAATTAGCGCCGAGGGCGCACGTGGCTGCGCGCGTGCGCGTGCACGCGCCTCTATATATAGAGGTGAGCCGGAGAAGGGGGCGGAGCTTGGGGATGACGCTCTGTGCGCGCCGCAGCGCTTCTGCGCATGTGCGGGCGTCCCAGCATGTTAAAAACCACAATTATGTGTTGTGAGCTGGCTATGGAGTGCAGAGACAGAGCTGGCAACATTTAAAAAAGGCATACAGCAAGCGGTTGATGCAGGCATCCCCATAGAAAGGCACATTAGTAGACACCAACTGGTTTTATAGCAGCATTTGTGCTAGACTATTGTCAGTAAGTGGTGTATTTCGGCTGGAATACCTCAGCTTTGGGCTTAGGAATAATGCCGTCAAAAAACTCCGGGACTAAAAATTCCAGGAAGCATAGGGGGTCTCCATCGGGCTCTGAGGATCTTGGGCATGCTTCGGCTGCACCAGTCTCCCCTGAAGAATCAGAGGTTAGTGACCGTAGAGCACCCTCAGGAGTACCTGGTACTGTGGCTGTCCTCAGTTCACCTGCTCCTGTGTATGTAACAGAGGAGGTTTTTTCCTCAGCTCTGGGAGGGCTGGAAGAGAGATTGTCAGCATTGATCGCTGCTTCCCTGTCACAGGAAAAAAGCGCTCGATCTCCGTCTCCTCCCTCAGAGTGCCTGTTAGCAGAGCAACAGTCCCATACAGGGATCGACCTGCCTGAAGGGGATCAGGATGAGGTCGATTCTGTTGTAGAGGAATCAACAGTGGAAGAGCCATTCTCAGCATCACATGCTGAAAGGTTATGGGTTCAGTCCCTGACTAATATGGTCCGATCAGCATTTAAAATGCCCCTTGCGGAGCCATCATCCACTTCTGTCTCCTCGTTGGGGTCGCTAAAAGCTCCCCAGACTGTTTGTTCCTTTCCGATCCATCCTTTACTGGAAGGGCTCATTTACCAGGATTGGGAGCATCCTGATAAAATATTTACTCCTCCCAAGAGATTTCAAGTGGTCTATCCCATGGAGGATAAGTTCATCAAAAAATGGAGGGTCCCTACAGTGGACGCAGCCATCTCTTGTGTGAATAAATCACTGACATGTCCAGTGGATAATGTCCAAATGTTCAAGGACCCAATAGATAAAAAATTAGAGTCCTTATTAAAATCTGCTTTTTCTACAGCAGGATTGGTGACACAACCAGCAGTGGCAGCTATTGGGGTCTGCCAAGCAGTGAAGGATCAGTTGAAACAGGTCTTAAGGGACTTGCCAGATCAGCAGGCTCTTGCCCTAGCTGATCTACCTAGAGCCTTATGCTTTGCGGTGGACGCTATAAAGGATTCAATCCATCAGGCCTCCCGCCTTACGCTGTCTGTAGTACATATGCGCAGGCTTTTATGGCTCAAAAACTGGTCTGCTGAGCTCCCTGTAAGAAATTGCTGGTCAGCTTCCCATTTCATGGTGAACGCTTATTCGGGGAAGACCTGGACAAATATATCCAGAGAATTTCCAGCGGTAAAAGTACACTTTTGCCGGTTAAAAACAGAGTTAGAGGTCCCTCTTTTAAGAGGCCTGCTTCTCCAGTCCCTAGGACATCGGCTGTGAAACAGTTCCGACGGCCTCCTCGGTCAAATCCCGGAGGTAAAAATCAGGGACAATTGCAGGGTAACAAGAAGCCCTGGAGCAGGAACCTCCCCCAAAGTCAAATGCATGAAGGGTTGCCCCCACTCAATCGGGTGGGGGGAAGACTTCAGTTGTTCGCAGAGACCTGGCGGGACACGATCAGAGACAGATGGGTGCTCTCCGCAGTAAATCTGGGATACAAATTGGAGTTAAAAGACTCCCCTCCTTCCCACTTTATAAGGTCAAACGTGCCAAGGGATCCCCAGAAGAGAGGATCCCTCCTGTTGGCACTAGAACAATTATTGCTCCAAGCAGTAATTATAGAGGTTCCCCTGGAAGAATGGGGGTTCGGGTTTTACTCAAACCTCTTTACAGTCCCGAAGCCAAACGGGGACGTGAGGCCCATATTAAATCTAAAAGGGCTAAACAAATTCCTACATATCAGGACTTTCCGGATGGAGTCGATCCGGTCGGTGGCCACTGCCCTACAAGGGGAGGAATGGTTAGCCTCGATCGACATCAAAGATGCTTATTTGCACATTCCCATCTTTCCAGCCCACCAAAAATGTCTACGCTTTGCGGTAGAAGGGCGCCATTTTCAGTTCAGAGCCTTACCCTTCGGTCTGGCCACAGCACCACGAGTGTTCACAAAAATTCTGGCCCCATTATTGGCCAATCTAAGAACACGAGGTGTAACGATAATGGCATATCTAGACGACTTGTTGCTGATAGACCACTCAGTGGAAAAACTAGAAGTGGTTGTTCACGAGACAATCAAGTATCTGGAATATCACGGTTGGATTATCAACCGAGACAAGTCAGCCCTAAAACCAGTCAAAAGTCTGGAATACTTGGGGCTAAGGCTGGATTCAGACCAGAGAAAAATTTTCTTGCCTCAAGAAAAGGGGTCGTCTTTGAGAGATTTGATCCACTTAGTGGGTTCAAAAAGACAGCCATCCATACGCCTGTGCATGAGGCTGCTGGGAAAAATGGTGGCATCATTCGAAGCCGTACCCTACGGTCAATTCCATTCAAGGAATTTGCAAAGGGCCATACTGTCAGCCTGGAACAAAAAAGTTCAGGCTCTGGACTTACCAATGTCCTTGTCCCCTTCCGTTCGCAAGAGCCTCCGCTGGTGGTTGGTTCTCCAGAATCTGGAAAGAGGGAAATCCTTCAGTCCGATTTCTTGGAAGGTGGTCACTACAGATGCCAGCCTTATAGGCTGGGGAGCAGTACTGGAGCAATGGTCTCTCCAGGGCAGATGGGCGGATGCAGAAAAGGCCCTGCCCATCAATCTCTTAGAGATACGAGCAGCCCGGTATGCCCTAGTAGCATGGACATCCAAACTTCAAGGGTCCCCTGTCAGAATTCAATCAGACAATGCCACAGCAGTGGCATATATCAATCATCAGGGGGGCACCAGGAGTCGTGCAGCCCAGAGGGAAGTAAATTACATCCTGAGATGGGCAGAAAGATATGTCCCAGCCATATCTGCAGTATTCATTCCAGGAGTGGAGAATTGGAAGGCGGACTTTCTAAGTCGGCAACAATTATGCCCAGGGGAATGGTCCCTTCATCCCGAGGTTTTCCGGACAATATGTCAGCGGTGGGAAACACCGGATGTAGATCTGCTAGCATCCAGATTCAACGCAAAAGTAGACAGGTTTGTCTCTTGGACAAGGGATCCCCTAGCTTGCGGCTCGGATGCCCTAGTGTTCCCTTGGGATCAGTTCAAGCTGATATATGCATTCCCACCGCCACAATTGTTACCTCGATTACTCCGCAGAATCAGGGTAGAAAAGAAACCAGTGATTCTGGTGGCTCCAGCGTGGCCCCGAAGAGCCTGGTACGCGGAGATTGTAAAGATGTCTGTGGGGAGTCCTTGGACCCTCCCACATCGTCCGGACCTGCTTTCGCAAGGACCGATATACCACCCTTCCTTACCAGCCCTAGGTTTGACGGCCTGGCTATTGAAGCCCACATTCTAAAAAAGAGAGGGCTCTCTAATTCTGTGGTATCTACCATGATCAATGCCAGGAAGCCGGTATCCAGGCAGATCTACTATAGAATCTGGAAGGCGTACATCGCCTGGTGTGAGGCCAAGAAATGGCATCCACGTAAATACGTAATAGGTAGGATTCTGGACTTCCTACAATGGGCTGTAGATAGGAAGCTTGCCTTGAGTACTATCAAGGGTCAGATTTCGGCCTTGTCAATATTTTTTCAAAGGCCCTTGGCTTCGCATTCACTAGTCAAAGCCTTTATACAAGGAGTGATGCGTATTAGTCCTCCGGTTAATATTCCCATATGTCCATGGGATCTAAACTTGGTTCTGTCGGTTCTACAGAAACAACCATTTGAACCATTACAGCATATTTCTTTGGTTCTTCTCACCAGGAAATTGATTTTTCTAGTAGCCATTTGTTCGGCTAAAAGAGTGTCGGAATTAGCAGCTATGTCCTGTAAGGAGCCATATCTGGTTATCCATAAGGACAGAGTAATGTTACGTCCTCATCCAGCCTTTCTTCCTAAGGTGGTATCGAGGTTTCATTTGAACCAAGATGTGGTTCTTCCTTCTTTTTTCCCCAAACCTACTTCGGTAGAGGAAAAGTTATTACATTCTTTGGATATAGTAAGAGCAGTTAAAGCTTATCTAAAAGCCACTGCTCAGATTCGCAGAACGGATACTTTGTTTATTCTGCCGGAAGGCCCCAGAAAGGGTCAGGCAGCATCAAAATCTACTTTAGCCAAGTGGATTCGACAGGTCATAATACAAGCCTATGGCTTGAGAAAGAGACCGCCTCCGTTCAAAGTTAGAGCGCACTCCACGAGAGCAGTTGGAACTTCATGGGCAGTGCATCACCAGGCCTCCCTGGCTCAAATCTGTAAGGCCGCAACATGGTCTTCAGTACACACGTTTACTAGGTTCTACCAGGTGGACGTTAGAAGTCAGGAGGATGTCGCCTTTGGGCGCAGTGTGTTGCAGGCCGCAAAAGATCCTCATGTCTGATAGCGCTCAGCTTATATATGGTGTATCCCCCCCCTCGTTGGGCATTGCTTTAGGACATCCCATTAGTAATGACTATGTCGCTCTGTGTCCCGTGATGTACGAGAAAGAAAATAGGATTTTTATAACAGCTTACCTGTAAAATCCTTTTCTTGGAGTACATCACGGGACACAGAGCTCCCACCCCTCTTTGGGGACACTTATTGCTTTGCTACAAAACTGAGGTGCTCCCGGATGGGAGGGGCTTATATAGGGGAGGGTACTTCCGGTTTTGGAAGTTGCCAGTGCCAGCACCTGAAGGTATCTATATAACCCATTAGTAATGACTATGTCGCTCTGTGTCCCGTGATGTACTCCAAGAAAAGGATTTTACAGGTAAGCTGTTATAAAAATCCTATTATTACTTTAGAATAGGGATACAGCACTTGAGTCTCGAAAAGGCTGGTTTCTGAAAAGTATAAGGAAATGTATACATTTTTTTACATATTTTGTAAAAATGCAATGAAAAAGTATTTTTCTTAATCTTGCATCACAGGACACAGGGTATTTTATATTTGTGACTACTTGGATTATGCTACCACCTTCAAGTGAATGGACACTGGTCAAAAAAATGCAGGATCCCCAGCTCAGGCATATCCCCTCCCAGCTCAGCAAACCATCACTTTTTTTTGCTAGTGTCCTTAGGTGATGAATGGGCCTGTGAGCTTCTCTTAGGATTTAATTTAGTGCGCATTGCTCCCTTATGTTCCTAGCCTATTCTGTACATGCCTACTGGGGAAGGAAAAGGCTTAATCTGGATTGTTTGCCTGCGGTCTTGATGCCAAGAGGGGGTGCTGACCCCACATGACAGAGCAGGGATGGTCAGTAAGGTTACCAATCAGCACTAGATCCTGCAGGCAGCTATATCTCTGGTACCTGGCATCCTGTGACCTTGCTGGCAGGGAGCTCTACTGATACATACTGTAGCAATGATGTCTTCCCTGAAGGGAAATCAAGTCCCTGATGGCCCTGCAGACCATGCCCACCATGAGGGGGGAAGATTGGGTATATGGTTCTGCAGATAGAAATGTTGAGTGCTTCAGTAAATGTATGTGTGTGGCGGTCCCCCTGTATTCACTGTTACTGGTGCTATGGCTATTGTGTGCAAGGGCTGAACCATTACGCTGCCATAGCAGTGTTCAACAGAGGAAATCTCTGTGAGAGACATTTTGTGTTCTCCTAGACAGTAATCACATGTTTGTTCAGCAGGCAGTGCACAGCTCCAGCACACCTCCAGCTTGCCTCTAGAACTACTTCAGCACATCTCCAATGCAACAAATTATGAAACATGTGTTGTGAGTTTACTTGACCCCCTACTGAGTTTTTCCTGCAATGGCTCCCTTAAGGGTCAGTTGAGATTTGAATCCCTGCCCTTGTTTGGTATTTCAACTGTATTAGGGGCACACAAATCTGGTTCATTTGTGTCTAGGGAAGAATTTTCTGAAGTATTTTCTGGTTTGCAGGATCAGCTCTAAGTTGGTCCTCACAAGTTTAGAACTCCTGGGACACAAACATGGGCACTCTGCTCTGGTGGGATGAGATGTCAAAGCAACATCCTCTGGATAAGGAGGAGGAAGCCATTGAGAATCAGGAATCCCTGTAAAGTCCTCACAGCTGTCTCAGACGCAGAAGACCATAGTAGGCTTCTTGGCAAACACAGTGCTTTCAAATTTCAGGTTGCCTTTTCTGGAGTTATCTTCTTTCAAAGTCATGGGATTTGGGTCCTAGCAGCTTCCTAAAAATCCCAAATTATTTTCTGTGCATCCTCAAGGAAGGAAGTGATGCATCCTGATTACTGACACAGAGAAGGTGTTCTCACTAACAAAGTGTTTTTTTTCACTCAGCAGTACCCCATGGAGGAGGACTTCTACAAGACGTTTGATTCTCCAGCTGTTGAACCAGCTATTTTTTACTTGAATAGGACCCTGACATTCCTGAATCCTGGTCTCTGAAGATGCCACAGATAAGTGGCCCCTTTTAAGGCATCCTTCCCTCTAGTAGGAGCGGCTCTGTAGCCAGCAGTAGGAGTTGGCCAAGCCCTCAAATCTTGGGCAAAGCATATGCTTTATTTCAGAAAATAAGACCCATGGTATCCTGCCATATTGCAGTTCCTGGAAGATTTTCTGAGGGCCTTGAATTTTTGGGTGGATGTCTTCAAAGACTCCATTATAAAGCTTTCCCAGTTGGGTGCCATGTTGACCTATATTTGAAGGATCTCATGACTTAAGTGCTGGTCATTGGAATTTTTGTGAAAGAAGCAACATGAGATTTCTCCCTTTGAGGGCAAGTGCTTGTTTGGACTGTTCTTGGATGCCTTCATCCAGAATGTGACTCTGGGTCAAAGCACCCTCTGAGAAGAAGGTAAAAATGACATACCA
This sequence comes from Rana muscosa, assembly GCA_029206835.1. Lineage (NCBI taxonomy): Eukaryota > Metazoa > Chordata > Amphibia > Anura > Ranidae > Rana > Rana muscosa. Next base: position 734,596,503 of record CM055117.1, read on the forward strand.
AGCCAAAATTATAAGCCACTGGTACCAAGCCAATATTATAAACCTGCACTGGCTGTATTTAAAAATACATTCACTGATTTTCAATGAATGCATAGCTGCATTAATTACAGGTACCCTTTCCAATCTGGAGTTGTACTAAACGTAGGGACTTTAAAGATGTGTGGAAATCAAAAAAAGACAAAAAATGTGTTTTGTTAAATTTAGTTTTTTCATAATGTATCAATAATGTTTACTCAGTACAGCAAACGCAGACTTCTAATCCCCAAAAATCTGTTAGTCAATTTTGAAAAATGTATCTATAATGCTGGGCATTCATTTGGTCATAAAGTCAGACACTAGAGTGCAGGCTTGATGGTCAGTCACACACACACAATGTTTATTATTTTTAGTGCCAAACTAGCACAACTTATTAGTGTGGAAAAAAGTATTATAGATGTAAAAGAAGCAGTAGCTATATTAAACTATAGAAATTATCTTCCTTCATTTGCCATCAATGATGAGCGCTTCAAATTGGGATTAATAAATGCAAACATGGCTTAATCTGTTTAAATTTTGCTTAATCTTCCTCAAATGTAAACAACATTTGCGATGCCTTTGAGATGGGAAATGATTGGACTCCTGAGACACTACTTATCCTGTTCAACATTTTCATTTCACAACTTCAAAGTGAAATTCATATATTTATAGAGGGTGTTAAGTGTAGCTAGATGGAATTTGTTTCTTGGCTGTTTAGTTAAAACCAACAGGGATTAAATTAGAGTTTATAGCTCTTGGTAAAATGTATATTTTCCCTACTGCCAAATAAGATTTTAGATCACTGAAAACCTAATCCTATTACTATGTTGATAGATGCAATGACATTACATCTTACACATTTTTATGGATTAACTGCAAATGTATTAATAATGACTGTTTTCTATTAGCCCTTCAAAAGTGACAGTAATTGACACAATGTACTACAATACATGGATTCTCTTAGTTGGCAGCACAGTGAAATGGCCCTGTGCTTTCCACCCGACAAACCTAAACTCAGGGGACATAATATTGTATTACAATTATGGAAATGGAGACAGAGTGAAACAAAAAAGACTGCCACAAGCTGCCATCACTGCCACAAGCAAAACAAAACAAAGGGAGCAAAAAAAATATTGTTATTAGTGATATAATAAAACCTCTACGAAGAAACAAAATTGCTTGCTTTGATACCTCATTTGTGATATTATTTTTCAAAAATACCTGTATAATTCTTTATTACATTTTTTTGCTGCATAAAATAAGAAAGAAGAATAAAGTGTCACAATGTACTAAAATCGCCCTTACTCCAACCACGTTTTCACTTCATTTAAATGTGGCTGGGGAGGGGGTAGGAATGGCTGGCTGAGGCTCTCTGGGTACACTGATTGCCTGAGCCAGTTGTCAGTCAGGTGGATGAATCCTGACATTATTGTTGGGATCCTTCTAGAGCCTGGACTGGCTCTATGTTGTCGGCCAGCATCGGTTGGCTTATTCTGGGTCACAGGAGAGCACAAGTGCACATCTTTAACTTAGAAGGGAAGTAAGGCTAAAGAAGCTTTTGCCATACTTCTATTTTAATGGTCTCCTATTATCCCCAGCATGTGATTGGAGCACAACTTGTGCTCCAATCTTGTGCTAATCTTCTCTCCCCCAGTCTGAGCTCTGTTGTGCAGTGAGGGCAGATGGTTGACACCAAGTCAAATTCAGGTAATTAGACTGCTTGTATATAACTACTTAAGGATTGGAAGGATTTACCCCCTTAATGACCAGGCCATTTTTTTGCGATACGGCACTGCGTCGTTTTAATTGAAAATTGCGCGGTCGTGCGATGCTGTACCCAAACAAAATGCATGTCCTTTTTTCTCACAAATAGAGCTTTCTTTTGGTGGCATTTGAGCGACAATTTTGAAAAAAATAAGCAATATTTTTTACTTTTTTCTATAATAAATTTACCCCCCCCCCCCCAAAAAAATGTAAAGAAAAAATATTTCTTCCTTAGTTTAGGCCAATATGTATTCTTCTAGATATTTCTGTTAAAAATAAAAAATAAATGCAATAAGCGTATATTGATTGGTTTGCGCAAAAGTTATAGCGTCTACAAAATAGTGGATAGATTTATGGCATTTTTATTATTTTTACTAGTAATGGCGGTGATCAGCGGTTTTTAGTGGGATTGCGGCCGACAGATCGGACACTTTTTTTGGACCAGTGATATTTATACAGCGATCAGTGCTATAAAAATGCACCGATTACTGTATAAATGACACTGGCAAGGAAGGGGTTAACACTAGTGGTGATCAAGGGTTTTAAATGTGTTCCCTGGGAGGTGTTTCTAACTGTGGGGGGAGTGTACTGACTGGAGGAGGAGTAAGATCGCTTTTCCTTATCACTAGGAACAGACAATCTCTCTACTCCCCTGTCAGAATGGGGATCTGTTTGTTTACATTGACAGATCCCCGTTCTGGCTCTCTGTGGAGCGATGGACATCGAGACCGCCGGTCACGCGCATCTGCTACGGTGCCACGCTGTGGGCGCGCGCGCCCAATGTATCTATTGCACGAGCTGACATACAGCTACAGCGATTTGCGCAATAGAGCCATGACAGCGGCTGGTCGGCAGGTGGTTAAGCATGTACTGTTGATTAGACTTGTGCACAACGGAAAAATTTGTTTAGTTTCGGTTCGTTTCTTGTGCACAACGGAAAAATTAGTTTAGTTTTGGTTCGTTTCTTTTCGGTCCTGTTGATTCGTAATCATTCGTAATTTTGCTAGACAGGATTTTTCGTGTTCGGACTAATTCGTATTTTTGAAAGCGACATTTTTAGTTGAATTTTTAGTTGATTTATAATTCGTACTTTCGGTAGGGTACATTGTTTTTCGTTGATTCGTTGATTTTTCGTTGATTCTGGACACAACTTTTTTGGGTTCGTTGATTCGTAATTTTCCGTGTCTCTCTCACAACGACGCTGCCTATTATGCCTAATGTGCTTCGAATGGATTTGTACTTTTCTAAATACATAGCGGTTATTTGTAACGATTCAAAATCTCGTATTTTACTTTTGTTTTTTACATGCGGCTATAGCCTCCGCCCCTGTACACCATTTAGAGAGGGTTCAGCACGGTGAGGGAGAAGCAGAGAGCAGAGCAGAGTGTTATTGTGCACCTGGGTTTTAGAGGAGGAAAACCAGAAAAAAATATTCTGAACCAAATGGTGTACTAAAATATTTAATAAAATATAACAGAATAATATCATACTACTACTATAGGTGGGTGGTGGACACACAGCAATACCACCCCCCCCCCCCTATCAAATCAGCTCAGCTACACTATACCTGGGTGGTGGTGTTGGACACAGCAAACGCCTCCCTTCCCAGATCAGCTCAGGGTGGCAGGGCAGACACAAACACTCCTTCAGCCTCTTCTTACACCAGCTTAGGTGACTGGGCGGTGGATACCATGCCAACCCACATCTCCCACCCCCTTATTACCAGTTCACCTCAGGCAGCAGAGGACGCTGCCATTGCAATCCACAACCCCCTCCCTCGGCGGATGGCTGGCTGGCTCTCAGCCTCCGATGCACCCGGGCGGGGCGGAAGCTAGGATGGTCCGGAGGACTATGGACACAGTTTGCAGCAGCAGCTGCCGAGCCGCGCTGCCTGGGCGGAGAATAATGACACACAGGCCTGGCTAGGCAGCGCAGCAGTGGTGGGGAGGAGCAAGAAGAAAAAACAGTGAAGACTGGACCAGGCTAGTGCGGCCACAGCGCCAGGGGTTTTCTGGCTGGAAAAAAACTACCAATGGGAGCAGCGAGGTCTTTTTCCACTCTCGGGATGGTGTCACCTTTGGTGGGTGTCACTTGACCTGGGTGCGGAGCACACCCCCATAGCAATGCCACTGACACCCCCCATGCGCCTATCATCCTGCCCTCCTCTCTTCTGCCACAGAGAAGCCGAGGGCCGGTATTCTAACATGGCGGCAGCAGCCGCGACGGGGGGGAAGCCTAGCAAATATTCGCTCCATAAGACGCACAGACATTCCCCCCCATTTTTTTGGGGGGGGTGTCTTATGAAGCAAAAAATATGGTAGTTATCTCTTATAGTATGGATGGTCTAAACATCCTTTCCACAGGGGGAGCGTAGAGCAGTGACAAATGACCAAAGAGAACCCCACTCTTACGCAAAGGACACCATAAAAACCACCAAGCCAAACAATCACTCCAATCTCAAGAGGGACAGTTCTTAGATTGAACTGGATTGAGCTAGATTCATTAAGGAAAATTGTATTAAATATATATATATATATATGTAGCGCCCTGCTCCTGTTGGGTAGGCGCTATGTGTTAAATTGAGTTATCTGAGCTGTAGTTCGGCTCAGAAAGAATTATGCTAAATTGTTGGCTCTGTTTCAGTCTAGCTGGGTTGCGGGTTTTCCACCTGACAGTAGGTGTCACTGTCACCACGGGTCAGGGTTGGAAATGCAGCGGGCTAGGTGTATTGGGTTTTCCTTTCCCAGAAGTGGCTCAGGGGGCGTGGACAACACGCTGTGCACTCTGGGAGGGGGTACTTAAGAGATGGAGACCGCTCTATCGGGGTTCGTTGCCGGGGGTCGTTGCCGGATCCTGACCTGAGGGCCCCCCTGGCCTCAGGGATGCGCAAGCCATTTTTGGCCTGGGGGCCTGCTTGCCGGAGGCTCTGCAACTGAGAAGTAGGCCCAGGAGTTGCTGTACTGGGGCTTTACTAGTCCAGGGATGGTCCGACGCGGTCTTGCCTGCGGGAAGAAGCGGAACAATTGGGGACTCAATTGAAGGACGCTTCCTGGCCTGTTTGCCTCGCGGGGCTGCCGGACTGGCTGAAAGATTCTGGCACCGTGAGCTGTGTACTTTTGAAGGAACTCTTTTGCAAAGTGTCAGTGTGGTTACACGATCTTGTGGCGGAAGGTTGTGGAACGACGAGACGGCACTCATCATGTCTGTGGCAGAGACTTTGCGCGAGCTTCGCACCGGTTGCTAGGCCAGTGAGAGGAGGCCTATCCGGTGGTTGCTGAATCCAGCGTGGAACTGATTTGTCCTCTGGATCTGAGATTGTGCCCGTGATCTGCAAAGCAAGGTACCTGAAACTCCCCTATAAAGCTCTTGAAGAGAATGTAACCAAGTGTTAGTGTGCACGTTCATGAAAGCTCTTCAAGAGGGATCCCTGACGCGAGTGTGGTGAACAGGAAAAAGGTAACGGTAGGCCCAAAACTTTAAACCAGCAGCTCCTACGGGGGTAGTGCGATAGAGATAGAGAGCGATATATATATATATCTCTATGTGTGTGTGTATATATATATATATATATATATATATATATGTGTATGTACCGTATGTATATATCGGAGCTGAACGATTCTGGCCAAAATGAGAATCGCTCTTTTTTTTGCTTAGAATAAAGATCATGATTCTCACAGCCTGACATCATCTTGCACATTATGCAAGAAAATTGGGCTAACTTTAATAAATAAAAAAACAAGTAAAAAACTAAACAGTAAAGTGTGTGTTTTTTCCCCAAAAATTGCATTTGAAAGACCGCTGCGCAAATACAGTGTGACATAAAATTTTGCAACAACCGCTATTTTATTCTCTGGGGTCTCTGCTAAAAAAAAGATATAATGTTTGGGGGTTCTAAATTATTTTCTAGCAAAAAATACTGATTTTTAACTTGTAGTTAACAGTTGACAGTAATCATCAAAGTGGAGAAAATATGGCAAAACAGTGAAATTACCAAGAACTGGTCTTCCCTCCAAAATTGGTGAAAAAATGAGAAGAAAACTGGTCAGGGAGGCTGCCAAGAGGCCTAAAGCAACATTAAAGGAGCTGTATCCCCCATATTCTTCATATGTCTGGACTATGGGGTAAAGTGGCAAGACGGAAGCCTTTTCTTATGAAGAAAAACATCAAAGCCTGGCTAAATTTTGCAAAAACACATCTGAAGTCTCCTAAAAGTATGTGAGAAAATTAGGGCTGTGGAAATTAACTATTAATTCCTCGATTAATCGACTAATTGTTTTGATCGATCAAAATTCTTTGGGCTTGCCGTGTCCATCTGAAGGGCTCCTTTGCTGTGCCTTCATATCTGCATGCCGGCGGGACCTTAATATCTGCCACACGCAAGGGCTGTTACACTTCCCTCTATCACTTCCCTCTATCAACCTGGGATTCTACAGCCATCCACTGGGAGTTGTGATAGTTCCCTTCACGGGACATCTACATGCCGACAGACTGATGTTAACTCCTCTTCATCTGGATTCAGCAGTGGTATCATTGTACACATTTTTATACCAGTATCATACTTAGCTACATGTTTTTATGACTGCTTTTGCTACCGTTTGGTATTACTCGCACCATTTTTACAGTTTATGTAGCTACATCGATTTTATCTCCAGTGCAATTATTATTTTGTTACCTACTTGAAGACTATAAAAGTTTTAATGCTATTCCCATCGAGCGCTGCCTTTGTGTGTTTTTTGTATCCTGCTATCGATTTTTCCAGTGGTTGGTAGCTGCACTGGGACTCGGCCTGCAAGGAGATCAGCTAAAAGAAGTTGAATCTACGTGCGTTATAATTAATCGAAATTAGTCGATTAATCGATAAAAAAAATAATCGATTAATCGAACACGAAAATTTGAATCAGTAACAGCCCTAGAGAAAATGTGTTATGGTCTGATGAAAGCAAGGTTGAACGTTTTGGCCATCATTCCAAAAGATATATGTTTGGCACAAAAAACAACATCCCTAAAAACACCATACCCACAGTGAAGCATGGTGGTGGCAGCATTGTGCTTTGGGGCTGTTTTTCTTCAGCTGGAATAGGGGCCTTTGTCAAGGTAGAGGGAATTATGAACAGTTCCAAATATCAGTCAATATTGGCACAAAACCTTCAGGCTTCTGTTAGAAAGCTGAACATGAAGAGGAACTCCATCTTTCAGCATGACAATGACCCAAAGCATACATCCAAATCAACAAATGAATGGCTTCACCAGAAGAAGATTAAAGTTTTGGAATGGCCCAGCCAGAGCCCAGACCTGAATCTGATTGAAAATCTGTGGGGTGATCTGAAGAGGCACAGAAGATGCCCTCGCAATCTGAAAGATTTGGAGTGTTTTTTCAAAGAAAAGTGGGCAAATATTGCCAAGTCAAGATGTGCCATGCTGATAGACTCATACCCAAAAAGACTGAGTGCTGTAATAAAATCAAAAGGTGCTTCAACAAAGTGTTAATTTAAGGATGTGCACACTTATGCAACCATAATATTTTAGTTTTTTATTTTCACTTCCCTCTACCTACTTTTTATGTCCACTGTGTATATGTGTATATATATGTATGTGTGTATATACATATATATATATATATATATATCTCCCCAAGATGTATAACATATATATATGATATCAAACATGAATCTAATATGCTGCTCCGCCAACAGAGTCCAAAGGAGGCTGGTGGTGACAGAAGCAGCATATTAGATCCAAAAATAATTTATAGTAATTATTTTTGTGGTGTTATTGTCTATATGTCCTCTGCTACTAAAAGTGTTGGGTTGTACAACCTTAATGTGTGCCTTTTTATCTCTATCTGATACGTAGATATCCGCCAGCACACCAAGGATCATCAATTTCGTCCAAACGTTTTTTTATTCAAGAGAGATCACATCACAAAGCAGTGTAGTGCAACGTTTTGGAGCCACGCAGGAACCCTCACATGCCTGATGAAGGGGTCCTGCGTGGCTCCGAAAAGTTGGACGAAATTGATGATCCTTAGTGTGCTGGCGAATATCTACATATCGTATGGGTTCCAGTATCCAGCTGGTGATCACTACAACGCCCAGCAGCCTAAAGAGCTTACTCCAGGAACGTGTGCGATGGGAATATGGACTGTGTTTTATCTCTATCTGTCTGGAGTTCTGCTTTAAACTGCCTAAACCTTATGACACTACAGTACATGTTGTAATTTGTTACTAATATAAACTGAACAGTGGGCTTCTTTTTATAGATATTAAAGGTGTATTTAACTCAGAAGCAAACATTTATTATATATCAGCTTACCACTTCTAATGCCGCGTACACACGATCATTTTTCCCGTCGGGAAAAATTTATTTTTTTTTTTTTAACAAGAAAAACGATCGTCTGTGGGCTTTTTGTCATTTTTCCCGATGGGAAAAACGGCATTAATCACGACGAGAAAAATTAGAACATGCTCTAGTTTTTCTTGTCGTGATTCCCGTCATTTTTTTCTGCGGCAGTTTTCCCATAGGGAAACACTGCCACAGAGCCCACACACAGTCGTTTTTATCGACCAAGAAAAAAAATGCCGGGAAAAACGGCCGTGTGGAGGGAACCAAGCCATTCCCTTGTTTTTCCCGTCGATTTTCTCGACTGTGTTTTCACCGTCGAGAAAATCGATCGTGTGTACGCGGAATTAGATGTAGTGGCTGCATTTGTTTTCTTTTTTAGGTTTTCTTCTGGTGATCCAGCTAGTATATCTGTTTGTTTTCAACAGAACAAGCGCTCTTCCTTCCAGATGTATACGTTTACAGGGATGACAGAAACCATTTACCACTGACAGAGGTGCTTAAAATGATCAGCTTTTATGTATTCATGTAAAACCTTTATCCCAAAAGAAAAAAAAACTGTTCGCTGTAGCTGGTGAGCTGAAGTTTGGCTCCCCTCCCCTGAGAGTGACAATGCTGCTGTCTGCTGTGCCCCCTGTGCTCCTTCATTCTGAGTGGGAGCACTCTAAGGCCTCATGCACACTGCTTCTGTTAAGCACACATTTGCGTTTGGGTATTTTTTTCCTGCCCTTAAACTCCCCTCTGTTATTTAAAGAAGAGAAAAGGTCAACTGCTCACTATATGTTGAGCACTACACCATAATGTTTGTCTGTCGCAGTGTCCCATTTATTGCAGACTCACCAGCAGGGGCGTTGCTAGGTGGCAAAAAGACCAGGGGCTTCAGCCCGAAGCCGGCACCGGTATTTTGGCTGGGCGGTGGGGTTGTGTGACCTACCTGACACATATACACTGACCTACTTGACATACACTGACCTACCTGACCTACATACACTGACCTACATACACTGACCTACATAACCTACATACACTGACCTACATACACTGACCTTCCTGACCTACATACACTGACATACATACACTGACCTTACACTGACATACATACACACATATGCGTGTCATTATTACACACCCACACATTGCCACAGGCTGAGATTTGTTGAGATAAATAAAAGATTTTTATTTATTTTTTGCAATACAATTGTGTACAATCTATTCTCCTCTCTCTTCTGTGATGTCCAAAACAAGACAAACAAAAGATCTAACCTGACTGGACACCATTTATCTCTGTCAGAGCTGCTTTTTTTTCTCAGTGCTTCCTGTTTCCACCACAATTATAAGGATCAACCAATGTTGTGAGTCGATTTGCTTCAAATTTTTAGAATTGCATTCACAAATGACAATGACAGTTAAATATTAATGACTGCTGGTGAGCATAGGCTTGAACCCACAAATACCTTGACATGTAACTTTACACTGACACACACACACTGACATACACACACTGACATACACACACACACACACTGACACACACACACACACACACTGACATACACACACACACACACACACTGACATACACACACACACACACACACTGACATACACACACACACACACACACACACACACACACACACTGACATACACACACACACACTGACCTACCTGACCAGGAGACAGACTTCATGTGTCCTGCAGCTCAGCTCAGCCTCAGCTGTGGTGTTCGGTGTGCGGCGCGCCCATCTTATTTACAGGCTTTAAAGCAGGCACTGGTAGCCAGAGGAGGAGGAGAGCCGCTCGAGTGCCGAGCGGGGATCTCATGCTAATGTGGCGCGGCGGCATTGTAATTCCCGTCTTCTGGAGCTTTGCAGCGCCTATGATGGACATCACACGTCCCTCGGTCCCGGCATTGGACCAGTAGGACGTCCATCATAGGCGCTGCAGACCCCAGAAGGCGGGACCTGCTATGTTACTCGGCCGCACTCGGCGGCGCTCGGGATAAAACCGGTCCCCACTCGGTGGCACGCCGCCGGCACTCGGGGCTTACAATGCAACGGTTGTTGCCTGACACCCAGGCTTTTGGGCGACCCATTCGGGGCTCCAGCCCACCCCCTCCTGACGCCCCTGCTCACCAGTATGGTCCGGTCTCCGTAAGCTGATCATATAACCTTCAAAAATGAAAGGGGTAGGAAGGAAGAGAAGACCCCTAAAGAAGCTATGGGTGGACCAAGCTGCTTAAAAAATTATATAAGTTTATTACAAAAAAAACCCTTATATTTTGCACATATGACAGGCACTGGACAACCATGATCAACACCCAATTATATAAAATTAGCAAGACAACTTTGTCTGAAAGAAAAACCTACTACGTCACATAAAGTACATGCATGCATGTTCCCCTCTGCGAAGTTGCCAAATAATGGCATCTGGTAAATAATCACAGATCCAATAAATGACACTACAGACTATGTATCCATGGACACATGAACTTTTTTTAGCAGTTTATCAGCAGGGGAGTTTATAGGCTGTTTTCTGAACACCCTAAAATCGCGTTCAGGAGATGGAATTCTGTCCAAAAAATGGCAAACGCTGTTAAACCTGCATAAACTCTAGGCACGGTTAGCACTTCAGTGTTTATTTCAATGGCCAGAAATTTTTTAAATTCTGGTCCATTTAATAAATACCGAAACTCCAAACTCTGTTAAAATCTGCTAAATCCCTTTTGAATAAATGGAGCTTAGGTGAGTTTATAATGCTTATTTTCTCCTGTCAGGATAAACAGTTACAAGAAAGCAGTGTGCATGAGGCCTTATACAGGAGGAGACCACCAGGGGAAAACATGCAATCACTACATCTAATGATTGGTGTGTTGCAATTAGGGTTGAGCAAACCCGAACTGTAAAGTTCGGGTTCGTACCGGACTTTAGGGTTTTTGGTACCCGGACCCAAACTTGAACAATTTACTGTATGTTCGGGTTCGGTGTTCGGCAATGTAATGGCGCGCTGCAGGGGAGCCAATCAACATTTGTTTAACTCGTGTGCCCTTAGAAGCCATCACAGCCATGCCTGCTAATGGCATGGCTGTGATTGGCCAGTGCAGCATGTGACCCAGCCTCTATATAAGCTAGAGGCACATAGCACAGCACGTCACTCTGCTTTAGATAGTGTAGGGAAAGGTTGCTGCTGCTGCTTTGAGGGAGAGAATTATCATAGGAGTCCTGATTCAGAAATCAAATTACTCAGCGATCTACATAGTACAGCACGTCACTCTGCTTTAGATAGTATAGGGAAAGGTACTTTTCCAGGCGAGCCATCCCTTCCCTGCACAACCATGTGGGGGACAAAATCAGGTGTGCACTGCACAACGCCATCTGTGGCAAGGTCCACCTAACTACGGATACGTGGACCAGTAAGCACGGTCAGGGACGTTGTATCTCCCTAACAGCACACTGGGTAAATGCAGTGGTGGCTGGGCCTGAGGCGGATAGCAGTTTGGCGCATATCCTTCCACCACTGAGGATTGTAGGGCGCTTCAGTTTGCCTCCTGTTGCTAACTCCTCCTACTCCGCTTCCTCATCCTCTACCGCCTCCTCATCCGGTCAGCGTAACACCTTCACCACCAACTTCAGCACAGCCAGGGGTAAACGACAGCAGGCAGTTTTAAAACTTTCCTGTTTGGGGGAAAAACACCACACTGCGCAGGAGTTGTGGAGGGACATGGAACAACAGACCGATGAGTGGTTGGTGGCAGTGAGCCTCAAGCCTGGCCTGGTGGTGTGCGATAATGGGCGAAATCTCGTAGCAGCTCTGGGCCTAGCCGGTTTTACGCACATCCCTTGCCTGGCGCATGTGCTGAATTTGGTGGTGCAGAGGTTCCTTAAAAATTACCCCGATATGCCAGAGCTGCTGCAGAAAGTGCGTGCCGTCTGTGCGCACTTTCGGCATTCTCACCCTGCTGCTGCTCGCCTGTCAGCGCTGCAGCGTAACTTCGGCCTTCCCGCTCACCGCCTCATATGTGACGTGCCCACAAGGTGGAACTCCACCTTGTACATGCTGGCCAGACTGAGCGAGCAGCAGCAGACGATAGTGGAGTTTCAGCTGCAGCACGCACGCGTGAGTCGCTCTGCGGAACAGCACCACTTCACCACCAATAACTCGGCCTCCATGCGAGACCTGTGTGCCTTGTTACGCTGTTTCGAGTACTCCACCAACATGGCCAGTGCCGATGATGCCATTCTCAGCGTTACTATCCCAGTTCTATGCCTCCTTGAAAAAACGCTTCGGGCGATGATGGAAGAGGATGTGGCACAGGAGGAGGAGGAAGAGGGATAATTTCCAAGGCTTTCAGGGCAGTCATTCACAAGTGGCTCCGAGGGTGGGTTCCTGCACCAACAAACGGCAGGTACACAATTGTCCAGCAAGTGCACAGTTCTGGAGGATGACGAGGTTTAGGATGAGGATAATGGAGGAGGAGGAACCATGTTCACAGCAGGGTGGCACTCAGACCAGCTCATGGCCATTACTGGTGCGTGGCTGGGGGGATACAGAGGACACAGACGATACACCTCCCACAGAGGACAGCATTTCGTTGCCTCTGGGCAGCCTGGCACACATGAGCGATTACATGCTGCAGTGTCTCTGCAACGACCGCCGAGTTGCCCATATTCTAACAGGTGCTGATTACTGGGTGGCCACGCTGCTGGATCCCCATTACAAGGACAACGTACCGTCCTTCATTCCCTCACTGGAGCGTGAACATAAGATGCGCGAGTACAAGCGCACGCTGGTAGACGCGCTGCTGGTGGCATTCCCACCTGACAGCGGGGGCACAGTGGAAGCACAAGGCGAAGGCGGAGGAAGTGGTTGCCAACGCAGCCGGCAGGGTTTGCATGGCCGAAATGTGGAAAAGCTTTGTCAGCACGCCACAACAACCAGCACCACCAGCTGATATGGAACCTCTTAGCAGGAGGCAGCATTACACCAACATGGTGGAGCAGTATGTGTGCACACGCCTACACGTACTGAATGACGGGTCTGCCCCCTTCAACTTCTGGGTCTCCAAATTGGGCACATGGCCTGAGCTTGCCCTTTACACCTTTGGAGGTGCTGGCCTGCCCTGCAGCCAGTGTATTATCTGAACGTGTATTTAGCACGGCAGGGGGCGTTATCACAGACAAGCGCAGCCGCCTGTCCAGAGCCAATGTGGACAAGCTCACGTTCATTAAAATGAACCAGGCATGGATCCCACAGGACTTGTCCGTACCTTGTGCAGAATAGACATGTATACCGGCCTTACCCAGCCATTGTTGTATTTTTGATCTTTCTCACTCTTTTGGGGTGTACCCTAATTAAAAAAAAATAATAATTAAAAACAAAAACCAGTGTTGGCTACCTCGTCCTCCTCCACCGCCGCCGCTTCCACCTACACCACCACATCCACCACCACCTCAACCTCCTACTCCATATTGTCACGATCAGGCGTCGGGCTTAAAGACCAATTCCAATAGCAGTGGCAGGAGAGGCATACAGGCAGTCGCTTCTGGCAGATGACACAGGCTCACCTGAGGTGCGGAGTCTAAGTACTAGCTGGTTTTCCCCAGAGCTCCTGATGGTGGAGATGGATTTAGCTGCAGGCTAGTACCTGGTCGCGGTCTGAGGAGAAAAAATTACCGCTCTCAAGCCTCCGAATCCATGAAATGCTTCCGCCCCACTCTAAACTCACAGGTGCTGGCTCTGCACAATGTGGGCAATGGAAAGAAAGAGATCCTGGACTGCCGCACTCTGTAGAAGATGCTCTTATTTTATTATATAAAATCCAAAACACAGCACAGCATACAAACTTGAAATGTGGACAGGGACAAGGCTAATGCGTTTCACATCATATGATGCTTACTCATAGCTATGAGTAAGCATCATATGATGTGAAACGCGTTAGCCTTGTCCCTGTCCACATTTCAAGTTTGTATGCTGTGCTGTGTTTTGGATTTTATATAATAAAATAAGAGCATCTTCTACAGAGTGCGGCAGTCTAGGATCTTTCTTTCCATTGCCTACCAGGTCGCGGTCCTCAAGTTTGCCCCACCAGGGTGTGAGCAAGCCGGGACCCAATAGCGGATAAACAGACAAGGATGAAACCGCAGCGTGGTCAGAAAACAACCCAAGGAATCAATCACAAGTGGCTGCAGGTTGGGATCAATCAGTAGAGTGGTCAAAGAACAGGCCGAGGGTTAAACATGGGTGGTTGCAGATTGGGATCAGGCAGTAGAGAAGTCCAGGAACAAGCCAAGGGTCAATCAAGAGTGGTTGTAGGTACAGATGGCAGCAGGAAAGATAACAGCAAGGCACTGGCAGGGAAGGCACAATAACCTGGCAAAGAGGAAGTGCTGAGACAAGGCTTTATAGGAAGTTCATGGAAGGAGCAAGGAGTTCAAGATTCAACAGTAATCAAGACTCAAGGCAGGGTTGTCCATTGGATCAGGTTTATCTAGCAGATCAGGCAGGGAGTTGTCCAGCATCCCAAATAGCTCAGTGGGAAGAGTCAATACCAGACACAGAAGAGGTCCCAGGTTCAAGCCCAGATCCTGACACATATGGACCTCGTCGTCCTAGGTCAAGATTATTATTTTTTATTTTTATGTATTTTATGTTATTTTAAGTTATTTCCCTATCCACATTTGTTTGCAGAGCACTTGCCATGCTCCTAACAACATTTTGCTGCCATTTGCAGCCCTCGAGCCCTTTCCATTACTTTTTTAGAGCCATTTTAGTCCTCAAAAGTTCGGGTCCCCATTGACTTCAATGGGGTTCGGGTTCGGGTCAAGTTCGGGTCCCGAACTCGAACTTTTTTGCGAAGTTCAGCCGAACCCGTCGAACCCGAACATCCAGGTGTCCGCTCAACTCTAGTTGCAATATATTACATTTTTGGTTTTGGGTATAATACTGCTTTAATCTTCTAAAATGAATGCCAGCATTTTGTATAGTTGTCATAATGTTAGTACATTTGATAAACCTTTAATTGTGTTCCAGTGATATAGTCGTGCATATAAATTATGTTGTGATGAATTTACATTCATAACACTTTTTTTGAGGATTCGGGTGCTGGCAGATAATAATTTGATCTGTCAAAATATTGATTTTTAGAGCTGCACTGGTGAATGTCTGCTCATATATCACTTGATATTTAATCCCAAATCAAACTGTTATTTTCATGCTAAACAATATGTACCTTTAATGATCTAATTTGCCATTGTTTGGTTTTTTATATATTTCTCCATTGTTCTGGTTCACTTAAAAAAAAGAATCCACAAAGCATCTCTATTTTGATTGTGAAAATAAACCAAAGTGTCTTTTTTTTTTTTTTTTTACAAAGTGGTAATTGATTGTCCAAGAAATGTCAACAGTGCCTTATTAACCCATTGCCAATCGTGGCTAAACAGATATGGTCACACATAACAGTAATTGGTCTAAGGATTTTTCTCACCATAGACAAAAGTGAGAGCCCATACATCTGTCCGGGAAAACAATTGGCTACTTTCTGTGGATTGGTATAGGCATTTTAAATGCAAAGGTAATGTTTGGTTTGAAGTTGAATGAAAGTGTGTTGCCACTATTGTTCTTTTGTTAAAGCACCATCATCTATAGAAGCTTTGATGATAATAAAGGTACATATTCTAAAAAGAGTTGGTGTGTTACAGCTTACAGTTATATGGGTCATTAAGTGATCACTTCTAATTTAAAAATGCAATATTCAAAATTTCTTCTCATTAGGTTGGTGTTCCTAAAATGATTAGTCTTTTGTGTGCTTAGAAAGATATGTGTGGTGGTCAAACATAAAAAGCTGCCGGTAAAAGCACTTAATCCATAGGAAGGGAATCAAACATACAAACGAACACGCCTGCTCTTCCCTTTTCATGTTCCGTGTGAGCTCTTTGGATTATCCTGTTTGAGTGAGGAAAGCCATTGACAATGTTGATGGTCAGAACAAATGATTACTCAACACAAAAGTGTTAAGAAGGATTACGTGTTTGGTTTGTCATTTTGTGATACAGCTGTAGGACACAGTCAAACTCTTGTCGAATTGTTACCAGCTGAAAATAGTACAATAGATGTTTCTGTATGAACACTACCTATTCAGGAGGCTTTTTTTTTTCGAGGAGCAGTACGCTAAGAGTAACCTTTTGTAAACAGGTCTTTCAGGAAGTGTTCCAACATAGACTAGGTTATAAGAGCTGTCATTTCATTCTCTTATACCTTTATTCTCTATACTAATGCATCACACAATCATATCTTACATTTCACAGTTTCCTTGTTTTACTTTCTCTGGTTTGTACTGATTCGTCTGGCTATGCAATAGTCATTTAATCCTTGTAGTAAAAAGGCTATCTGTGGCAGATAGATGTTTGTTGAAGAGGAGTGAAGAGATAATCATTCTTGGGAGCTTTTCCAGAGCCATATGTGTTGATGACTAGTAATGACTCAATACCAGAAACCAGATTATTTACACTTGGATTTTTGCTCACTGTTTTTCATTAATTCTGGTGCTTTAGCCTCATTTTACTTTGTCTCTAATTACTATTTAACCTCTTCATGCCTAAGCCTTTCCCTGACACTTGTTGCTTACAATTTAAAATCAGTATTTTTTGCTAGAAAATTACTTGGAACCCCCCCCCCCCCAAAAAAAAATATATACCGTATTTATCGGCGTATAACACGCGCCGGCGTATAACACGCACCCCAAGTTTAGGAGGAAATTTTAGGGAAAAAAACTTTTAGGAGGGAAGTTTAAGGAAAAATAACTTACATTTAAATGCAGCCTTGTCAGTGTCCATTGCAGCCTTGTCACAGTGCAGCCTTGTCAGTGTCCATTGCAGCCTTGCCCCAGAGTCCATTTCAGCCTTGCCCCAGAGTCCATTTCAGTCTTGCCCCAGAGTCCATTTCAGCCTTGCCCCAGAGTCGCCGTGCAGCCTTGCCTCAGTGTCGCCGTGCAGCCTTGCCCCAGTGTCGCCGTGCAGCATTTTAAAATTGGCGCAGAGACTGTGCGGACGCCGCCGAGGACGCCGGGGACGCAGGGACGCAGGGACTGGGCGGAGCCGCCGCCGAGATACACATAGCCGAGTGTACTCGGCTATACTCGGCTTTTCTCGGCTCCGCTCACAGTCACGCCGAGTCCCGCCCTATGATGGACATAACACAGGTCCAATGGCGGGACTGGGTGTGACTGTGAGCGGAGCCGAGAAAAGCCGAGTATAGCAGAGTACATTCGGCTATGTGTATCTCGCTCCGCTCCACTCAGTCAGCGGAGACAGCTCAGGGATGTGGGTATCGGCGTATAACACGCACCCACGATTTTCCCCTGATTTTCAGGGGAAAAAAGTGCGTGTTATACGCCGATAAATACGGTATATATACAGTAGGGAGAACAAGTATTTGATACACTGCCAATTTTGCAGGTTTTCCTACTTACAAAGCATGTAGAGTTCTGTAATTTTTATCATATGTACTCTTCAACTGTGAAAGACTGAATCTAAAACAAAAATCCAGAAAATCACATTGTATAATTTTTAAATAATTAATTTGCATTTTATTGCATGACCTAAGTATTTGATCACCTACCAACCAGTAAGAATTCCGGTTCTCACAGACCTGTTATTTTTTCTTTAAGAAGCCCTCCTGTTCTCCACTCATTACCTGTATTAACGGCACCTGTTTGAACTCGTTACCTATATAAGACACCTGTCCACATACTCAATCAAACAGACTCTAACCTCTCCACAATGGCCAAGACCATAGAGCTGTGTAAGGACATCAGGGATAAAATTGTAGACCTGCACAAGGCTGGGATGGGCTACACGACAATAGGCAAGCAGCTTGGTTAGAAGGCAACAATCGTTGGCGCAATTATTAGAAAATGGAAGAAGTTCAAGATGACGGTCAATCTCCCTCGGTCTGGGGCTCCATGCAAGATCTCACCTTGTGGGGCATCAATGATCATGAGGAAGGTAAGGGATCAGCCCAGAACCACACGGCAGGACCTGGTAAATGACCTGAAGAGAGCTGGGACCACAGTCTCAAAGAAAACCATTAGTAACACACTATGCCCTCATGGATTAAAATCCTGAAGTGCATGCAAGGTCCCCCTGCTTAAGCCAGCGCATGTCCAGGCCTGTCTAAAGTTTGCCAATGACTATCTGATTGATCCAGAGGAGGAATGGGAGAAGGTCATGTGGTCTGATGAGACAAAAATAGAGCTTTTTGGTCTAAACTCCACTCGCCGTGTTTGGAGGAAGATGGACGAGTACAACCCCAAGGACACCATCCCAACCGTGAATAATGGAGGTGGAAACATCATTCTTTGGGGATGCTTTTCTGCAAAGGGTACAGGACGACGTATTGAAGGGACGATGGATGGGGCCATGTATCGAGAGATCTTAGCCAACAACCTCCTTCCCTCAGTAAGAGCATTGAAGATGGGTCGTGGCTGGGTCTTCCAGCAAGACAACAACCCGAAACACACAGCCAGGGCAACTAAAGAGCGGCTCCGTAAGAAGCATCTCTCGGTCCAGGAGTGGCCTAGCCAGTCTCCAGACCTGAACCCAATAGAAAATCTTTGGCGGGAGCTGAAAGTCCGTATTGCCCAGCAACAGCTCCGAAACTTGAAGGATCTGGAGAAGCTCTGTATGGAGGAGTGGGCCAAAATCCCTGCTGCAGTGTGTGCAAACAAGGGGTTATGTGAACTACAGGAAACGTATGATCTCTGTAATTGCAAACAAAGGTTTCTGTACCAAATAAGTTCTGCTTTTCTGATGTATCAAATACTTATGTCATGCAATAAAATGCAAATTATTTAAAAATCATACAATGTGATTTTCTGGATTTTTGTTTTAGATTCCATCTCTCACAGTTGAAGAGTACCTATGATAAAAATTACAGACCTCTACATGCTTTGTAAGTAGGAAAACCTGCAAAATCGGCAGTGAATCAAATACTTGTTCTCCCCACTGTGTGTGTGTGTATGTGTATATATATATATATATATATATATATATATGTAGCGGGGTCTCAGTTGAGGCCCCATGGACTACGTTACCCAGAACCCCGTTTGGCACCCAGGGTGCATTGGGCTGCCGCAGAGACTGATGGGTGGGGAATAAAAGGGGAGGGCGAGGCTAAGCCCGGCCTCTTTGGACACCACGCGTCTGGCAAGAGAGCTTCCTGTGCGGACCTGCTGTGAGTGCAAGGCCCGAGGCCTGGGCCTTGCGCACTTCCAGAGAGCCTTCTACCTCGCTGCGGAGCCTGTGCGGCGACAGACATCTACCTGCTTTAGGGAAGTCAGTGGACCGGAGACCAGGCGGTGGCAGATCCTGTGTGTGAGTGAAGACACAGCGGTGGGAGTTTCGGACTGGAATCGAGTTCGGAGTGGTGAGAGAGTACCTGCTCGCAGCTTTAATCAAGTACTTATTAGGCCTATAGACTGCCTTGGCCCATCGGGTTATATTCCCTTTTTTCCTGTCAGGAGACTAGCTGGAGGACAGAGTCATAGTCTCCGGGAGTTGCTCTACTACTTTATACCTTGTTGGATTACAAATATTGTTCCTGTATGTGCACCATCGATCATCTGGCATGCGAAGATTCCTTCTCTAGAGACTGAGTTATTACCAGAGTCAGGCCTGACTGGGAACTGATAGTACTGTTGGGCGCCATATTGATAACGGGGACTTGAGTTATATGTTAGCGTGTGTTAGAATTAGTTACGCACTATAATTAACTACTGTTAGTGTTACTGCAGGGCTCTGCATGCATGTGTTATATGTACTATTGACTATTGATCCCTTTTATCTACAAGTAAACCCTTTTATGTTTACTCAAATCAGGTATTGGAGTCTATATATATATATATATATCTTACCACTTAAAGAAAGGTATTCTGGGATTGTGTAGACACTGTTATAGAGCCATATAGAAATACCACCCCTAGACTAGCTGTGCCAGAGAAGGGCTGAGTAGATTGCCAGAGGTTGGCTGTGCCATGTACAGGGCCCAAAAGCAAACCAGCGGCTCCCTTAGTCAGGGGGTATCGCTACACGTGGGGGCATCGTGTCCGGGATGTGTATGGTGTCTGAATTTGAACTTTGCTGCCCGGAGGAGTTCCGAGTAGGTCGGCCATATTGACCAACGTGCCACGAGGCAAACCATAGCTGCGCAGTTCTTGGGCGGGGAGAAGAGAAAGCCTGCAAACAAATGCAGAGTGTGGGAGGAGTCTGGCCATGTGGAAGGACACACGTGGAGATTCCGGCGCGAAGTGGTCAGTGCGCATTGGAGCAGCAAACAGTCAGGATGACTTCAAGTACCCCGTGGATTCCTGCTTCTCCGGTCACCGAGATGACTTCTTTTGCTGCCCAGATTACGGATATGGGAATAAGACTAAGGCCCCGAGGACGGTTGGCTCTGTATACCTGCAGAGACATAGAGGCCCTCGGTGTGATCTGTCCCGGCTGTTCGGGACTGGTGGTCCAGCTGAAGCCGTTCGGGCAATGTGAGGTCTGCAAAGAGTTTCTTTTTGAGGTGGAGCCATCCACAGAAAGGCCGCGCGCCTTCCACCTCAACTACCTCACAGGGACTGCCACTCCTGAGGGAGAGATTGATGCCTATGCGTTTCCCGTGCGCGCTGACCAGGGCGACGTGACTGCCAAAGCGGAGATCAAGAGAGAGAAATCCGAGGATGCTGCCTCGGTAACCACAAGCTCCCACCACCAAAGAGGAAAGTTGGCCTGGTGATGGCATCCTGTGGTCGTGGAAGAACTTCACCCCGTCGCTTGCCTGGCCTGGATGGATCCGGAGGGAAGAGCCCTGGACGTCCCTGTTCTTCAAGAGGCCCAGGTGAGCCAGGGGTCAGGACTGTGTGTGTGTGGTTGGAGGTGTCGGGAGCCCAGAGTCAGTGGAGATCATCGAGGGGGGTGATTCCGTGAGTACCGGGAATTACCTGCCTGCAGAGTGTTATGACACCTCCGACCTAGAGTCGCTATCAGATGCTGGTGATGATGGGCAGATAGATGAGATCTTCCAGAAGAAGGGATGGGACAAGATGAAGCTACCCACGTCCCGTGTCTTAAGGGACCCACCTATGTCCATTGGGGATAGTACACCCCGGGTGGAGGCCTCGGAGCCAAGGGAGGAATCTGGTTCCCTATCTGTGATCCCACTTCTTAAGCCATCAAGTGTTTCACCTGCTCCTGTTTCAGGAGTGCAACGGGCGTCACTGCGGGCTCCTAAGCCTAAATCTACAGAGGTGGAGAGTGTACCTCGCCATCCGGAGTCCATTGTGTTACCTGGAGTAGGAGATCGTGCTACAATGCCATCTTTGGCTAGGCTGCAGCGTCTCTTTTGCCAGAAAGTTGCCCGAGAATATGGGTGGGGATACCCATATCTACCCCGAGAGTTGCTCTACGAGGTGGAAGTTTTTCGGCAGCGATGATACAATGATTTTATCTGGACTAAGCTGAAAGTACCTCATGCACGCCAATACCTCGCATGCTCACCTACAGTCACCAGAAAGTTCAAGGACTGTAAGGCAGAGTGGATGGTAGGAAGGCATATCCATGCGGACAAAGTGGTAATTTGTCGGAAGGATGGAGGGAGCATTGAGTACCATTCGGAGGCTTTTGACCAGCACTTGAAGCCTTTGTGTTTGCCAGATCCCAAGTTCTATTTGTAGGAGTAAGAGACTCCTTTTATTTTTTTTCTATTGCTACTAGATGACTGGAACTGTGCTCTATTTTTTTCCTTTGGCACGTTTTTACTCTTTGGAGAAATGGGAGCCGTTGTTATTTTAGTTCTCCTTTTTTCTTTTCTTCTCCCAGCCAGAAAAAAAAAAAAGGAAAAGAGAAATCCGTGACTTTGGGGTTTAGCCAGAGAAGGGTCACCGCACAGAAGAGCGGAAGTTCATCTGGAGCTGATAAGTGTCTTTACCGCGGCATTGTCACCAGGTGGCAGTGTTGCGCAACGATAGTTTGTTTTTTTTGTACACTATGGAATGACTCATTGGAATGAATGGGTTTCTTCTTGGATAGACCCATTCGTTCCAAGCAGACACATATGTTATGTTAGGATGTGTGTTTTCTTTCTCTTCCCTCTGCAGGAGACTCGTCTATCAAGGCTGCTGAGAATGGGGTGGTCCTTAGATAGCTAGGGGGAGGGTGAAATGTAAATATGTGAAATATTTAGAGTATTTTATTGCAAAGTTAATTGTGTTATATACCTGTTTCTTTCCCATTTTAGGTCTTGGCACAATTCATGGCAAAATTGTTGAGTTTGGTCTCTGGGCCGAATTTATGTCACCATTTTCTGGGGACATGGGTTTGCACCAGACACTGGGGACCAGTGTCAAATCACCAGGGGGAGAGTGTAGCGGGTGTTTGATTTTTGGGAAAGCATCTGGGTGGTGGTGTAACCCAGATGCATTGATTGTCAGGGAATCTGAGGCCTTTTGTGGTTCTTGGAGGACTCTGGTGGTGTGAGGTTCCCTGTGGCCTGCAGGTGGCGTTGTCGCCATGGGCCGAGGTTGAACACTCACCGCAAGACTGCTTCCTTTTTGTTCTTTCCTGGCGCAGGTACAGCAGGGCGGGGAACGCCCTGATCTTGGGGTTCAGAGTCGGAGGACGCAGCCGCACCCAGGCACCTTCAGCTTGGGTGCTGGCGATCCGCCGTTCCGGGCCCAGGTGCCCTTGACCTAGCCGGAGCGAGAGATGGAGTCCATCTCAGGCACCTTTAGCCTGGGGTGAGGTACTGTGGCGGAGGCCTGGAGCTCAGTACCTTCGACTGAGTTCCGCAAGGGCGGAGGAATCCGAGGGGGCCCTATCTCCTTGGGTGCCTGTGTCTGAGGTCGAGAAGACTGGTGAGCGGAACTTCTCTGGAGAGTCTGGCGCAGCATTGCTGGTGACAGAGAGGCCTCCGGTGACTCCCTTGGACGGATTACCTTCCCCTGACAGGGGCTGTGCTAGCGAAGGTAATTCAGGTTCTACCTCATATAGTCAGTGGCAGTGACTATTCGCCACTGGTGATACTACAGTGGTTAGCTTTATCTAGAAGAATTGTGCCTTGGCCTACTCCCTACGAATACTGAAGTGTTACCTGGGTCCCAACCTGTCTGTGCTATTTGTCTGTTTATTGAGAAGAATAAATACGAGTTGGACCCATTCAGTGTGTGGAACTCTGGTGACTAGGAGCAAAGGGGAGTCAATCCAAGGAAAGGACACATACACAAGACCGATAGTTCTGGCCTTCACCTCTACACCTGGGAGGACATGGGCCGTGGTGTATCTCATCCCTCTCTCCCAGGTACCCCTAGACAACAGCCATATAACCAATAAAGCTAGAGAGAGAGTGAGGTCGCTATATATATATATATATATATATATATATATACACATATATACACATATATATATATATATTTGGCAGAGACCCTAGAGAATAAAATGGCGATTGTTGCAAAATGTTATGTCACACTGTATTTGCGAAGCAGTCTTTCAAATGCAATTTTTTTGGAATAAATACACTTTCCTAAAATTAAAAAAACAAAACAGTAAAGTTAGGCAATTTCTTTTGTATAATGTGAAAGATGATGTTACGCTAAGTAAATAGATACCTAACATGTCATGCTTTAAAATTGCGCACACTCACAGAAGTGACAGGTACTCTTTATGGAGGAATCTGGGGTCTATAAGACCACAAATCCCTCCTTTGCACTTAAAAGCATTCAAAACGCCAAGTTTGGCTGTTTTGAATGCTGTAATTTTTTTAAAATCTGTGGCCTTTTAAGTCTTCAGTAAACTGGAAGGGATGTCATGACATTGCTTCCGGGTTACTAGATCCGAGACCCGATCAAAGCTGATTTTAGCTTTGTTCAGGTCTCCGGCCAGCCGGCAGACATGCTGGCGGGTCATTGGGGCCTCCTGGTGGGACAGGAGAGCCCGGGCGAGCCACGAAAGGCAGCGGGGGGGTTCCCCTTCGCTGCTTGTAAAAACAGCCAAGCAGCTGATTAGCTGCATTGGTTGTTATTACATGAAATCTACTCATCCACTCTTAGAAACAGTACCAGGGTGAAGCCTGCAGCTGCAGGCATCACCCCGGTACAACCCTTTGAAGCCGAAGGCTGCATGTTTGCGTTACGTCAGCATCAAGGGGTTGAACCATATATTTCATATCCACGTGATACAATTGTTTGTGCAACATATTCATTGCTTTGGCTGGTTTTTAATAAAAGTGGTTTTGTGTAACTAAAGTAATTTTTTCCCAAATTATGTGTATTGATTATATACACTATAATTATGCTTTTTGGTGCTATCAGCCTGACGTTATTAGATCTCCGTGCAGAGTTTTGGCTCAGAAAACAAGTGAAAAATAAAAGATCCCGGACTACTAACACTTGCTGGAGTGCATGCATGTAGACAGGAAGTGGCTGTAGAAAATCAGTAGTGCTGAGATGCAACACAGGATGAAAAAGGTAAAAACTGAATTTAACCCTTTTGCTGTCAATGACGTGTCCCACTTGTCATGACAAGGGTTAAAACAAGATCAAAGCTGCAATAGCAGGCTCCTGGCTGCAATGTATAAGTCTACATGGCATCCCCCTGCCCAGCACCCCCACACATGGCCATGGGGCTCTTCTGCAGCTTCCTGAAGTCTAGGTCAGGCACAAATTTGCTCAAGATGACCGGTGGAGGAGGACTGGTGAAAATCTATTAACTGATCCCCTCTCTGTGGAGTAAACCTGTAAGCACACTTTCAGGTTCATTCATAGCTGTCACACCTTGGCAGCTCTGGACAGGGAAAGAAGAAGATCAAGCACAGCACAGAGGGCAGGAGAGTTTCAATAAATAGATCACCTACTGAATGCTATGACAAAAGAAAGAGCCTTGTAACTGAAAAAAGGTAAATTAAACAAAATATAAAAAGTGTTTTGAATATTAAACTAATAAAATAAACAAAACAAAAAATTAAATGAGTGCCCCACCCCCGACTCCCCCATGCAGACACATGCATGCATACTCACACCTAGGATGCACATTTGTACATGAACAGTGATTGGGTATCACAAAGTATTGCTACGCATGCCAGAGTGAGAAGAATAATTCTATGGTCATTAGTTATGGCTATCTTTAAAGTGATACTAAAGTCTTTTTTTTGTTTTAAAAATAACAAACATGTTATACCCACCTGCTCTGTGTAGGGGTTTTGCACAGAGCAGCCCAGATCCTCCTCTTCTCGGGTCCCTTGTCGGCCTTCCTGGCCCCTCCCTCCTGCCAAATGTGGGCACCCGAGCCAAGCCACTGCTCTGTGTGTCCATTCAAACACAGAGCCGTGATTTGGCTCCACCCCCTTTCTCTCCTCATTGGCTCACTGGCTTTTATTAACAGCAGCGAGAGCCAATGGTGCCCGCTGCTGTCTCAGCCAATGAGGAGGGAGAGTCCCCGGACAGACGAGACTCTCTTGCAACATTGCTGGATTGAGATGGGGCTCAGGTAAGTATCGAGGGGCTGAGGGGGGCTGCTGCACACAGAAGGTTTTTTATCCTAATGCATAAAGAAACCTTCTGCCTTTAGAACCACTTTAAACTTGATGAGCTGGAAATGTTTTGAAAGTGTCTCCTATGAACAATTTTGGGTATTGTCATTTTTTGCCATTATGCTACCACATATAATTTCAGGGCTTAACATGTTTGGTATCTATTTACATAAAATAGATTTATCTTTAAAAAATTACCCCAAAAATGTGTGCACTAAAACTAATTTTTGCTTTTGGTTTTTTACATGAAAATATAGGCTTGAAAATTAGTTGCACAAATATCCTGTAACATAAAAATTTGCACTACCCTCTTTGTATTCTTTTGTAGCACACCCCCGTAGGACCTGCTGGTTTTAATTTGGGCCTTGCACATTACCCCAGTATTCGTTGTCTAGGGGAAGAAAGTCTGTAAAAACTCCAATGTCCACACAAGATGTAAAACCTTAAGCCATTAGGTTTTATTTTCCTTTGCATAAAACATTTGAAGAATAGTAGAAGGGGGAAGGGAAGGGGTAGGTTCAGGTACGCAGTACAGATCACTGGAAAAAAACTCCTCAACTATACAGTCATTCACCACTCTTCCTGGAGTGGGTATTGCTCACTCGGATAGGCCCCTCTCACCTGGCCTAGCAGCCGGAATGATGCTCGGACAATGATCAGGACCAGTCTCTGCCACAGACTGGTTGTGCACAAAAATCTATAATCCGGGATCCTCTGCCACAGGACTTAACACCCGAACTTCCAGCCAAACAGTCAAGAGCCTTTAAGTCGACCCGGCAGACTGCAAGGTGAACTTTAGCTACGGTGCATCCTCCAATAGAATTACCAGGCCCTCCTTAAGACACCAGCCTTCCGCTCTGTCTTTTCCAAGACAGGTCCTCCCCTGGTTTCCTCCATTGAGTAGCTTCCTCCCGCAGGACGGACAGCACAGGATCACCTTCAAGGTGTAGGCCCAGTCAGCATAACTGGGCCTACTTGGTAGAGTTGCAACCTCGGACCAACATGGTCCCGACATGGTCCAGAGGCCAAAATCACACAACACACTCCCCGCGCCAGGAGGGCTGCGAGGGGAAGAAGGACACCAAAAGATGGCGTACCCTTCCCCTGGCATGCTCAGCGGGTAGACCACGCCCACTGAACTGTTCCCAAGGAAAGATACCCAATACACTTTGGCCGGTCAGTCTTCCACATTGGCCTGAGGTGGTAATGCCACCTACAGGCAAACAGTGGGAAGTCTTCCCGACACAGAGGCGGATTTAGCATAATCACTTAAATCTGAGCCTAACTAATGGCTCAGATACCCACTAAATTTGACATAGTGCCCAGTCATTGGGAGCAGGGCGCAACTTACTCCCCCTGCTGCAATAAGACACTGTCCCAAGTGTCTAGGGAAAAAAAACAACACCTCAAGCCAGAGGTTTTGGTACCTGAACCAAAAAAAACTTGGATGGGGAAGGGAAGGAAAAGAGCAAAGAAATACCAATGACATAAATTCTCAATGAGACAATAGCATGTCACACATTATACATTACACATTACCACCCATCACTAACTATCTAGCCCTCCCCATTCTCCGGAGGTCTTCACAGAAGATCTGGATACCTAAAAGAGAAAACAAAACAGAGAGATACACCGCAAAATAATTGTAGCAATCTTAAACACTTCTACAGAAGCAGAGCTACACCTCCTTTAGAAGTGGAACTTTCCTTCTCTTATTTTAAAGCCTATGTGATGAATGTAGAAAAGTCTCTCCCTACTCTATCGACCACTGCCACCTAGTGTCAGAGGCAACACGCAAAAGTTCTTTAACCACTTCAATATCCTGCACTTACGCCCCTTCCTGCCCAAGCCAATTTTCAGCTTTCTGCGCTGTTGCTGTTTGAATGACAATTGCGCGGTCAGGGAGCAACTTAAGAATTGTAAAAAAAAAAAAAGTTTAAAACAAGTAAATGGCACATACCTTCCTATCTATTAAATACATACCTTAAATGCATGTTTTAACATGTGCGGAAAAAACAAACAAACAATATTCTGGCAGCTAAAGGGTTAAAATAATGACAACAGTTTATTATAAATAAAATTATTATTCAGTTAGGGCAGACAGGTATCTACTTTAACCCCCTAACCTATTACCTTCCAACCGAATACCAAAAACAGTTGTATAGATGTTTTACACACACACACACACACGTGTATATATATATATATATATATATATATATGTGTAGCGGGTATATGCTTTTCTATCATGTTTGAATTTGGTGGGGGATCTGTGATGTGTGGTTCCCTGGGGCCCAGCGGGTGGCGCTGTCACTTTGGGCCCAGGGTTGAGCCATCGTTGCAGTGGCATACCCTTTTTGGCCTCTCGCAGCATGAGTACAGCGGGGCGGGGGCTCCGCTGGGCTTGCTGGGGGAGGGTATAAAGGGGTCGGCCATTTTGGTCACGGGGTCGTCGAGCCCCAGGCACCTTCAGCCTGAGGGCTTGTGGTTCGTGGTTAGTGTCCAGGCACCTTCAGCCTGGGGTGAGGTACTCGGTTGGAGGCCTGGGGCCCAGTGTCCTCCGCTGGGCTACGCGAGGGAAGGATTTCCTAGGGGACCCCGGGAGTGGGGTACCCGAATCCAGAGGCGTAAGGGAGCGGAGGAGCTACTCACCCGAAGACCTGGTGCAGCAGATTGCCGGTGCCGGGTGAGCCTCAGGAGACCGCCCGGAGGGGTATCTTCCCAAACAGGGGCAGAGTGCAGTCAGGAGGAAGGTTCACCGTTCATCCGGTCGGTGGCAGTGACCAAGATTCTCAACAAGTGGCATAGATCATGTGCCAAACCTATTCGCTGATAGAGGAATAGGAGAGTTCATTGTGCCTGGGCCTACTCGTATCCACACCCCCTGTCTGTTCGTTGAGGGAGTCCAACTGATTGTGTTTCATCCTGACATTGAAGAATAAAGGAGTGTTGGACTTTTATTGGTGTGGGGCTCATTTACTGGCAGACACTGTTCCACAGAAGGAGCGGAGGCTTCTAACACCGAACACCGACCCGAAGGTAAAGGAACTTTGCTTACACCACATAAACATCTGCGGTGAAGGCTTGGCATGGTAACCCCGCACTCTCTCCTCCAAGGTACCCCTAGGCAATCAGAAACCAGCCAGCAGCAGAGTGAGAGAGAGGAGGCCGCTACACGTGGGGGCTCGTCCGGGATGGTGTTCGTGTTACTATGGAGCTAGAATGGACGGAGTTTGAACGTGTCTGCCCGGAGGAGTTCCGAGTAGGTCGGCCATATTACTGGCCAAAGTGCAACCCTGCTCGAAGTCGTGAGTGTGACCCTAAGAAGGGGAAGGACTACGCAGAAGAGCGAGAAGAGGGGGGAGTCCAGCCGTGTGAGGTACTACACGTGGGGGCTTCTATTGCACTGCGCCACGAGGCACACCCTCCCTGCTCAGTTCGTGGGCGTGACCCAGGGAAGGAGACAGCCTGCGAACTGGAGTGCAAGAGGGGAGGAGTCCAGCCGTGTGAAGGACTACACATAGGGACTTTGGCGCCAAACTTGCAGTGCGCAATGGATCAGCAGTGAGTCACCATGTTCGGAAATACATTGTGGATTCCACTTCACCCTTCTACCACGACCTTGACTACTGCTGCTCCGGTGACCGATACGGGGATCCAGCTAAAGCCCCGGGGAAGATTCGCCCTGTACTCGTGCATGGACGTTGAGGCCCTGGGTTTGATTTGTCCCGGCTGTTCGGGACTGGTGTGTCAGCTGAAGCCATTCGGGCGATACGAGGCCTGCGGGGATTTCTTATTTGAGGTGGACCCAGCTATCGAAAAGCCAAGAACCATCCACCTCAACCGCACTACAGGCAGCACCACTCAAGTAGGAGGAATCACCGCTTTGACAGCCATCCCTGTGTGCACTGCTACGACCGCGGGGGAAGTCGCGATCAACGAAGTACGGGAGAAATCCGAGGATGCTGACTCGGTCACCACTGTCTCACAGCGTCCACCGCCCAAGAAGAAGACCGGCATGGTAGCCCCGTCCAGTAGTCGCGGTGGATCATCTTGCCCGCTTACGCCCGGCCCGGATGGATCCGGTGAGAGGAGTTCCGGACATCCCGTCTCAAGTAAAGGCCAAGGTAAGCCGGGCGGAGGGACTTGGTGTGTGGTCGGAGGTGTCGGGGAGTCACGGCCCTGTGTGTCCGCGGGAGGTGGCAGTTCAGTCTCCACTACAGGCTACCTGCCCGCGGAGGAGTGTGACACCTCCGACCTGGAGTCGCTCTCCGATCTGGGAGACGATGTTGCCATAGATGAACTCTTTGCCAGCAAGGGTTGGGACAAGATGCCTCTCTCCTCATCCCGCAAAGCTAGGGATCCACCCATGTCTACAGGGGATAGTACACCCCGGGTGGAGGCACCAGCGCCTGAGGAGGGATCCCGTCCCCAGCCTACCCTCACATCCCCGGTGCCACTCGCACCTAACACCGGGGATAAGAGACTGTCGCTGCGGGCACCTATGCCCAGAACGGAGGTGATCAGAGCACCTCGTCACCCGGATGCTATAGTTTTGCCAGGTGAAGGGGACAAAGCCACAATGCCTCCACTGGCGAGACTACAATGCCTATTTTGTCAGAAGGTTGCTGCTGAGTACGGGTGGGAGTACCCATACTTGTCTAAGGAGTTGTTGTATGAAGTGGAAGTTTGCCGGGAGCGCTGGTACAATGACTTTGTATGGACCCACATTCAGGTCCCACATGCCCGTAGGTACCTCACGTGTTCTCCCAAGGCATCTCAGCGTTTCAAAGACTGCAAGGCAGAATGGATGCTGGGGCGGCATATCCACGCGGACAAGGTGCTGATCCGATGCAAGGAAGGGGAAGATGTTGAATACCATCTGGAAACCATGATTGTCCTGCCGCACCCTCGCTTCTATCTGTAGGAGATAAAGACTCCGTTTGCCATTTTATGTTGCTGAACTCTCCGGGTTTGTTGTTGTTTCCCGGGAAAACTCAGTGACTGTACCCAAGCTAATTGGTGTTTGTGCTCTTCGGAGGAATTGAGGGACTGTTCCTGTTGTTGTTGTTCTTCATTCTCCAACAACTGATCTTGGACTCTGGGGTAGAGAGGGCCAAAGAAGAAGAGGTCTCTACAAGTGCAGTTACCGCAATGCTGTCACCAGGTGGCAGTGTCGTGCATCGGCATTCACTTTTCACACACACACTTTTACAAGGAAAGGATTTCTCTATGGACAGGTTTTTTCGTTCTCACACGAACATATGTGTCAGGGTTGTGTGTGTTCTTTTCCCCTCTGCAGGAGAGCATCCCATCAAGACCGCTGAGAGTGGGGCGGGTCTTAGTCATTGATGTGGGTGGGGGAAAATGTAATGATCTGACTTTTATATATGTTCCAAGTTATATGTTATTTGTTCCCTTCCCCTCCCTTTTTGTTGAGGCTCAGGCACAACTGCTCTAGGTAGTTAGTTTTTTAAAATTTTTGGGGGATTTTTGGAATTTCAGTCGGTTTCTGGATTGGACTATGTCAGCCCTTGAGGGCATGGTTTATTCCAGACACTGGGGACCAGTGTCAAACAACCAGGGGGAGAGTGTAGCGGGTATATGCTTTTCTATCATGTTTGAATTTGGTGGGGGATCTGTGATGTGTGGTTCCCTGGGGCCCAGCGGGTGGCGCTGTCACTTTGGGCCCGGGGTTGAGCCATCGTTGCAGTGGCATACCCTTTTTGGCCTCTCGCAGCATGAGTACAGCGGGGCGGGGGCTCCGCTGGGCTTGCTGGGGGAGGGTATAAAGGGGTCGGCCATTTTGGTCACTGGGTCGTCGAGCCCCAGGCACCTTCAGCCTGAGGGCTGTGGTTCGTGGTCGGTGTCCAGGCGGCCTAGGCCTGGACACCCAGAGCTCGTGTTCCACCCCAGGCACCTTCAGCCTGGGGTGAGGTACTCGGTTGGAGGCCTGGGGCCCAGTGTCCTCTGCTGGGCTCCGCGAGGGAAAGATTTCCTAGGGGGCCCCAGGAGTGGGGTACCCGAATCCAGAGGCGTAAGGGACCGGAGGAGCTACTCACCCGAAGACCTGGTGCAGCAGATTGCCGGTGCCGGGTGAGCCTCAGGAGACCGCCCGGAGGGGTATCTTCCCAAACAGGGGCCGAGTGCAGTCAGGAGGAAGGTTCACCGTTCATCCGGTCGGTGGCAGCGACCAAGATTCTCAACAGGTGGCATAGATCATGTGCCAAACCTATTCGCTGATAGAGGAATAGGAGAGTTCATTGTGCCTGGGCCTACTCGTATCCACACCCCCTGTCTGTTTGTTGAGGGAGTCCAACTGATTGTGTTTCATCCTGACATTGAAGAATAAAGGAGTGTTGGACTTTTATTGGTCTGGGGCTCATTTACTGGCAGACAGTGTTCCACAGAAGGAGCAGAGGCTTCTAACACCGAACACCGACCCGAAGGTAAAGGAACTTTGCTTACACCACATAAACATCTGCGGTGAAGGCTTGGCGTGGTGACCCCGCACTCTCTCCTCCAAGGTACCCCTAGACAAGCAGAAACCAGCCAGCAGCGGAGTGAGAGAGAGGAGGCCGCTACATATACATACATCTAAATGCAATTGTCATTTAATTTAATACATGCAAAAGGATTCCCAGAACCAGAAAGCCAGAAAGGCTTTTGTCTTACTTTGATTAAAACTTGGGACTAAGCTATCTGATGAGGGATGAGTCACTATGGATAAGTCCTCCATTCATTGACAGGATTTACAGCAAGATCCTGAAAACCATGGAAATTATCCTAAACCTCCACCTATGTTAAAAAAAATAACTGCTAACTATTAATATGCAATACCTAATATTTTCTTGACATGAAAAGGAAAAATATTTAAAAAAAGTTATTGTTTTAGTCCTGACTTGAAATCAATACATTTTACAATAATTTACAAAGCCACTGTCTCTTTAAGCAAGCTACATATATAAATAGCTTTTTTGTGCTGTCACTAGAGAAACACTATTGGAAATAAATATATACAGCACGTCATCAGTAGATACATCTTACTTTCAGGCTTTCATAATTGTACACAGAAGATGTCTGGTAGAGTATGCCTCTAGGGTCATTGTCTCTTTAATTAAAGGAACACAACCAAAAGGAGTGTATAAAGTGTGTGGCTTGGGATTCATCCTTGATCAAGCACTAAACCTGAAAGCTCTGACCGAAGTGTTGATCAAGGCTACTCTCTTGTTACTGATCATATCGTCGTCATGCATGCAGTCACTTCCTCCAGGCTACCCTCTTAGAAAATCAGATTTTGATTCATTTGGGGACTTTCACTGTCATGTCATTGTTTAGGTTGGAAATTATAACGATTATCGTGATTTTGATATTTTCCTTAATTTGTAGCTATATGCATGTGTTCAAATTATATTTTCCATTGTTTCATTTCTAAAATGGTAATTTTTTCTGTGGGATTTGTGCAACAGTTGGATACAATGCTTCCTGATTGTAAATTGCATTACCTAGACCCATTCTTTCATCATATTTTAGCACTGCTTATTTAGAAACTACCTAAAAGATAAGAACTTCAATAACCATTTTTTTTTCTTTCTTTTTTACATACAACATGAATGATTAGCCATATATGTCTAGTGCCCATTGATCAATATATATGACTCTGGCTTAAGATCCGGGGATTAAGCTTAACATTTTCCAGCCTGTCTGCCATTTGTATGGGGTTTACAAAGGCTGTTGTTTGCCACTTATATGGCCATGGTTTTGTGCAATTCCAGTCTGAATCATGCATGAAATTTCAGGAACTTTCAGAAGTCCTGTCGTGGTGTTTTTTGAATAACTTTGTTTAGTAAAACTGACATAGATAAAAGAAATGGGTAAGGACATGTTATCTTTTTGCCACAAGTGGCAACAGCATTCCTGTTTAACTGAATATAATAAGAATTTAAATCATAATTTGAAGTACTATATTCAAATAAACATGTCCTTTCCATTTTTTGAAAATGGACATTTAAAATATGTTGAATTCTATTTCGTTCTTTGGAGGACACAACTCTGCTTTAGATAATCACCAACCTGATATAGTGCCATGGGCAGTAGTATGACATTGGATGTAAGTAAGTGTTGTATTTACTGTGGAGGTAAAGAAAGCTGCGGCTGCTGTTGTTGTGCAGGGCTTCTGCCCTGAGTGCCTATGTAAGCCGAAAGGAGGCTGAGGAAGGGGCATTCTGCAGCATACAGCTGCCTGTGGAGGCTTCATGTGTGCGACTGTTTTCCAGTCAAGGTATCTTCAAGCCTGCCTGCTCCACATGTGGCTACACATTTCTGCTTATTGTTCCAGGGATTTTGCAAGCTGCCAGTCCCACTAGGGGTTTGCCAGCTGCTGCAACCAGGACTGCATACCCTCACATCTGTAAGTACCCCTATTGGGGGGGGCCTTACCCCAGACTGCTACAGTTTTGTGGGGTAAGAGGACAAAAAAAAAGAGGAGACCTGATCCCCCTTTTTTCTCACATTGCATTGCATTACCATAACAGATTGGTGCTGCTCCAAGCCATCAGTATCAGTCTCCCAGGTTTGCAATCTATTCAGGTGCTGGCAGAGAATAGAGCACATCTCGCTCCAAGACACAATGTAGCATACATGTAACACATAGTTACATAGTTATATAGTCGTTAAGGTTGAAAAAAGACACTAGTCCATCCAGTTCAACCTGTGGTGTGTGAGTGTGCTTGTATTCAACTCTGTAAAGTAAATAAGGCATGCTTCAGCTCAAGTCTCCACCCATCAGTCACACCACTCTGACATGTTTCACTCACATTGGGCTTAATCGAAGAGGCCTGTAAACCCTCACCAGTAGTATCTCTCCCACCATTTGGTTCCCCCTCTTAGCCTTGGGTATTTCAGGGGCCATCCACATCCTTGGACTCCTTGGTGTACATTTTTGAAGGTTTTATTTCTTAGGGAAAAATGTGTTTATGCTCAGCTCTGACAGCGTAAGAAGCACTGCCTCTTCCCTCTGTACCTTCAGAGGATTCGGAGAAGGAGTTTTTCTGCCAATGAGTGCAATCTCAGCATCTAATGAGGGTAGAGATACAGGGTTGGCCTCCCCAGGAAGCAAGAAAGAGGGGTCCACCTTAACTTTACTCCGAAAGAAGGAGTTGGTGTCAGCACTAGGTCAAGAATGTACTTAAAACAGTGTCTGATGCATCTTTTGGGACACATGAGTTTAAATGTTCCACCAAAGTTTTTCCCTGACACACTTTCTTTTTTTTGTAGACTATAAACTACATAAAGTGGAAGTGACTGCATTATGCCTTTGAGGAGGAGTTTGCAAAATAGTTGGTGTCTCTTACACATTTATTCAGAGTGTTACACATGTCACCATTCCAGTCAGGATACTGTTGTCACCATGGGACCTTAACATGGAATTGTCAGTGTTGCAGAAAACCACCTTTCAAGGATATTAGAGAGATCCTGCTGCTAACACTTTGTCAGGAAATTACATTCCTAGTAGCCTTTCAGTGCATAGAGTCTCTGAACTGGCAGTGTTGTCTTGCTAGCCTCCATTTTTTTTCCCCTTCACAAGATAAGGTTATCCTGCAAACAAAACTCTTTCCTGCAGAAGGTGCTAAGCTTTCCACTTGAATGATGACATTGTGCTTCCATCACTTTGACCCAAGCCAGTCCTCGCTAAAGAGTTGCCTTATATTCTTTGGATGTAGTCAGGGTGATTAGATGTATTTGAATGTCATGTCCAAGTTACAGAGGGCCCATGCTGGATCCGGCAAACCACTGTCCATGCGTATGCCATCAAGCACTGATAACCAAAATTTCTGCTTACAGGGTACTCTATGAGAGCAGTAAGCACATCCCGTCATTTTCACCATCAGGCAACAGTTTCTTAGGTTTGCAAAGTGACCACTTGGTCATCAGTTTATACATTGATCAAGTTTTACAGGGTGAACGTGGCAGCATCAGCCAGTGCCTATTCGGGGCATAATGTCTTGCAGGTGGCAGTTTGACTGGATTGTTTCTTTAAGGCAATGAGTCTATTTATCTGTTCTGTTTTTTGCCTGCCCCGTGGTGGCACTGAATTAGGACCACCCTACTGGTGATATCTAAAGCAGACCCGCATCCTCTAATGAATGAATGAGAAAACAGGATTTTTTTGTACCACCTTTTTGGTTTGCACTGCTATGATATTTAACTGAGTTTCTTCCGCATTGTGGGGAAGGGTAGGGGGTGGTTGGCCACTAGCAGGAGGATGCCCCCTGGGCTGTATTTTGTTGATCAGTTGCACATAATGTCCTACTCATGTAGGTAGCACTATGCCCAGTTGGTGATTATATAAAGCAGGGCTGTGTCCTTCAATGAATTAAAGAGATCTTAACATATTTTAAATGTCCATGTACAAAAATGAATAGAAAGGACATGTTTTATTTGAATATAGTACTTCAAATTATGATTTTAATTATTATTCCTTTTAAATTCAGTTTAACAGGACAATGAATGCAGAGAAAATGATTTTATGGTGAAAAATCTTATCTTGGTTTATTTATTTTATAATGTGCACAATAAGTTACCCTTCTGAAAATACTGAATTGCTGTGAAAATATTTTTTTATGAAGTTGTGTTATTGGAGCATGTTCTTTTTTAATCAAAACAATGTCTTAAGACATACTGTATATAAAAGCATATTTTTTCATCATTCTTCACCAGTGGAAGAACTGCATTTAAATTGAGATTGAGTTGTATTTGTTATATATAAAACTTTCCAAAAAGCTGGTTTGCGTAAACTTATTATAAAACACTATTGATATGCCCATTGTGTTTTTTTTTTTTGTTAACACACTTCTGCAGCACAATAGGCTGACATACCTCTCACTACTTGTTAGTGTCATCCTGTATTTCTAAAAATAAACTTCAGACAAATAATGTAGGGAGTCAAGGAGTTTAATCTGACTCACATCTGTGCCCCTGTTCTTGTGATCAAAAGGTCACTTTGTCTAGTAGTCCTTAAAGACCTCCTGATCACATTTTTCACTTTGGCCTGTGTGTACGAAGATCCAGTGCCTTGCAAAAGTATTCACCCCCCATGGCATTTTTCGTGTTTTGTTGCCTCACAATCTGGAATTAACATGGATTGTTTAAGGATTTGCATCATTTAATTTACAGAACATGCCCACAACTTTGAATATGTTTTTTTATTTTATTGTGAAGCCAACAACAAATAGGACAAATAACAGAAAAAGTCCATGTGCATAACTATTCACCCCCCTAAAGTCAATACTTTGTAGAGCCACCTTTTGCGGCTATCACAGCTCCAAGTTGCTTTGGATAAGTTTCTATGAGCTTGCCACATCTTACAACTGGGATTTTTGCCCATTCCTACTTGCAAAACTGCTCCAGCTCCTTCAAGTTGTATGGTTTGCGCTTGTGAACAGCAATCTTTAAGTCTGACCACAGATTTTCTATTGGATTGAGCTCTGGGCTTTGACTAGGCCATTCCAACACATTTACATATTTCCCCTTAAACCACTCAAGTGATGCTTTAGCAGTGTGTTTGAGGTCATTGTCCTGCTGGAAGGTGAACCACCGTCCTAGCCTCAAATCACACACAGAGTGGTACAGATTTTTGCTGAAGAATATCCCTGTATTTAGCTCCATCCATCTTTCCCTCAACTCTGACCAGTTTTCCAGTCCCGACTGCTGAAAAACATCCCCACCATGTTTCACTGTGGGTATGGTGTTCTTTGGGTGATGTGTTGGGTTTGCGCCAGACATAGCGTTTTCTTTGCTGTTTTTAGTGGATAAACTGCGCTAACCCTGTGCTAAACAAATGTAAATAAATATACCATGACGGTGAAAAATCAACAATTATTCAAAATTCATAATTTTAAACCATGGATACTATAAATTCAAAAAAGACACATGATTGGATGCAAAACGCATAGAGGCTTCTGGGTAACGCTGACGTCATGTCCTGTTCCGAACCCGCACGAAAACAAGGCTTGCAACGCACGCCGGTTTCCATAGAACGGCAAAACACAAGCCCTAACAGATCGCTGGAAGGACTCCGTGCTGGTCTAAGCCACTATGCCATGTGAGTTTAATAACTTTTTAAGATTGTTTTTTTTAATAAAAGCACAAGAATGTTGCGCAAGGATGGCCGTATGTTTTTTTATGAATTTCTAAAGATACTCCTAAAGTGAAAACGGCAAGGAGCGTCCATTGATTGACCGGTTGGGAAATCCCAGGCAGATTATAGCACACTCAGATGAGACACAGCTGATCCAAGTTCATATAAGGTGTTTTTGATATTGTTTTCTGGTGAGTGTCCAGTCTGGAAGGTGGTGGTGTAACATGGATTGGTGGAAGTTATACACAGTATTGAAATTAGCCCAGGAGGACTTTTTGACCACTTATTTGTGATTAAAACACAGGGACTTTTTTCTTTCCTTTTTTCCGTGTTATTGACATATGCTGTTTTGGGACTTTTTTGAGTTTATAGTATCCATGGTTTAAAATTATGAATTATGAATAATTGTTGATTGTCACAGTATAATCATTTACATTTGTTTAGCACAGGGTTAGTGCAGTTTATCCACTAAAAACAGCATATTACATATCCGTTACCGTTGGTGGGGAATTTTGAGACTACAGTAGACCCATTATTTAGAAAAACGATATTAATAAATTTTTGGTATAAAATTGATTATTGCGACACAATTTCACTCGT
Organism: Rana muscosa; assembly: GCA_029206835.1. NCBI lineage: Eukaryota > Metazoa > Chordata > Amphibia > Anura > Ranidae > Rana > Rana muscosa. The sequence continues at coordinate 734,634,928 of CM055117.1, forward strand.
AGCAATTTCTTTGATGGCCAAAAAGTAAAATTTTTGTCTGATCAGACCAGAGCACCTTCCTCCATACATTTTGGGAGTCTCCCACATGCCTTTTCGCAAACTCCAAAACATGCCATTTTGTTTTTTGCTGAAAATAATGGCTTTCTTCTGGCCACTCTGCCATAAAGCCCAACTCTATGGTGCATACAGCTTATTGTCGTCCTATGTACAGATACTCCAGTCTCTGCTGTGGAACTCTGCAGCTCCTCCAGGGTTACCTTAGGTCTCTGTGCTGCCTCTCTGATTAATGTCCTCCTGGCCCGGTCTGTGAGTTTGGGTGTGCGGCCATCTCTTGGCAGGTTTGCTGTTGTGCCATGTTCTTTCCATTTGGTTATGATAGATTTGATGGTGCTCCTAGGGATTATCAAAGATTTGGATATTTTTTTATAACCTAACCCTGACTTGTACTTCTCAACAACATTGTCCCTTACTTGTTTGGAGAGTTCCTTGGTCTTCATGGCAGTGTTTGGTTAGTGGTGCCTCTTCCTTAGGTGTTTCAGCCTCTGGGGCCTTTCAAAAAGGTGTGTATATGTAATGACAGATCATGTTACACTTAGATTGCACACAGGTGGACATCATTTCACTAATTATGTGACTTCTGAAGGTAATTGGTTGTACCAGAGCTTTTTATGGGCTTCATAACAAAGGGGGTGAATACATACACACATGCCAATTATCATTTTTTTATTCTTGAAAAATGGTTTTATGTATATATTTTTCTAATTTTACTTCACCAACTTAGAATTTTGTGTTCTGATCCATCACATATAATTCAGATTAAAAACACATTGGCTGTAATGAACAAATCAGGTAAAAAGCCATGGGGGGTGAATACTTTTGCAAGGCACAGTATATGGAGAAATCCAGTGTGAAACATATGAGCAGACAACAAGCAGCTTTCTTTGCTGTGCTAACTTTTGGATTTCCTGACTTTCAGAATGAAGGAAGGTAAACATTTGGCTTTTTTTCTCTCTCCTATGGCTGCAATAATTTTTCATTTATTTTCTTTTAAATAAACACAATTTAATTATAATTATTCATTTGAGAATTGTGGTCCCATCAGCCCATCCAGCTGAACTATCTCTCATACCATCTGATCCAAAGTCTGTCTTAAAGTTGGCAATAAAATGAGCAGATCTTTGACACTTGGCGCTATTTATTGGATTTGACCATGGAGGCTTTTGGACAAATCTGAAGCGCCTGCACATTCCATGTTGACTGTCCTTGTTGCACAGACAGAAAAAACAGACCCTTTTTGGCTTAAAGTATAACTAAACACAAAACTTTTTTTCAATTTGGATAGAGTATGGGGGGGGGGGGGGGTTCATTTTTTTTCATCTGTGTCTGATTGTAGAGATTTCCCATCATTTCCTGTCCTATAGCTAAACCAGGAAGTGAGAGGAAATACCTCCAAAGTGAGTAAAATTGTTTATCACTAGGGTCATCAAAACTAATATTCCTACTGGAAGATTTCCCTTTTATTACTGTTCTGATGAAAACCAAAAATTTGGAATTTTCTTTTACTTTCACTCTTAAGCCGGTTATAGATGGTTTAAATCTCGGCCAATTCAGTTGGAACAGGCCGAGATTCAAACCATGTGTGGGCAGACTGATTGCACCCAAGTTAATCGATCGATCAACTCTAGTACAACCAGCCTGTCAGATTTTTCATGTGATTATTACCAGTGGCTACAGCCACTAGCAATAATCATAGTATGTTCTCCTGGTCGGGATGACTCCCTACACTCCACCTCCCCCCCCCCACCTGGAGAACACTATAGCTCAATAGGGGGCATTCCCTCATCAACACTGAGTTGATGGGGGAATCTAGCAATTTTCTTTCCTGCAACCTGTTGTTAAAAGAAAAGAAAATTGCTCCATCTATGGCCGGCATTTGTGACAATGGTAAATAGAGATGGAGAATCTCCTTAACCACTTTCTGCCCACACTATAGCCAAAAGAGACAGTTGATCACAGATCAGGGTAAGAGCCAATCACAGCAGCCCTTTACATGAGACTAGCTGTGGTTGGACACAGTCGATCACATGATAAACAAACTTGACTGTTATCGAGAGTCAATTTGACAGGGCACAGTGAGTTCATTGTTTACACTGATAATCAGGGCACTAATCATCAGTGCCCTGTTTATAGGTGCAGTTTATCTGTACCCATTAGTGCAGCTTATCAGTACTGCTTCATTAGTGCAGCCTTGTCAGTGCCTCCTCACCAGTGCAGCTTATCAGTGCACATAAGTGCAGCCTCATCAGCGCACATCACTGAAGAAGAAAAATTACATGTTTGCAACATTTTATAACAAACGAAGAAAAAAAAATTCACCAAATTTTCAGTCTTTTATAGTTTGGCAAAAATTTAAAAACCCAGTCGTGATTAAATACCACCAAAAGAAAGCTTTATCTGTCTCACAAAATTATAAAAAAATTAATTCGGGTACAGCGTTGCATGACCGCGCAAATATCATTCAAAATGTGACAGCGCTGAAAAATGAAAATTGGCCTAGATTGTCGCCCACCTTGTGTACTACTGGTCGTCAGCCAAAGAAAAAGGCCAATCTGCTCAGGTATAAACCCATCAAGAAAGTAAATGTTTTATTGAAATGCCACTGAGATATATAAAAATAACACTTTTTTTTACAGGAGATAAAAATCACACCATTTAATGACAAAATGGAAATAACTGCAGAAAAAGTCTAAATTTAAATTGGAGCACGGTGTAATTTTATTACTAAAAAAGTCATAAAAGTGAAAGTTTTGTATATTTGGCAAGTAATAGAAAACAATTAATCATCCATGTACTGCAGGGGTGCCCAACCAGTGGCCCGCGGAGCCCTCTGATGTGGCCCGCGACCTCTTGCTCTGAGAATATAATACTGTTAATAAATGTCAGTTTATTACTAAAATCACAGCATATATATGGGCATATCTGTTCTGAAGTGGCTACTGGGCTGCTTTCAAACGAATTCACAGATGCAGAGCAGTGCACCTGTGGGTTACCTGCACTGAGCCATAGACTTCTGTTATTACCTGCAAGTTAGGTGAGCTTTCTGAAAGTGCACCAAACCTGCAGAATATAATAGAAGTCTATTGCAAAGTGCAGAAAAGCCAAAGGTACACTGCGTTGTACCTGCTGTGCTTGTAAACCGCAGCGCATCAGTGTGAAAGCAGCCATGAGCCCCTTTCACACGATCAGTCCGACCCAATTGGACCATCCATTCCCCCCTAAGGAGTGGCAGATGTAAACCGACTTGTGTCCTACCTCCAATCCAATCCGGCTGTGTCCGTGTCCGCTCTGCATATGCAGAGCGGACATGGCCCTGCCGTCCGCCCGCTCCGCTGATTGTGTCCCGCGACCAGTTACCAAGTCGCTTAAGTGGCCCTCGCGCTTCAAAAGGTTGGGCACCCCTAATGTACTGTATATTAGCAGTAAATGCTTATCGAAGCGTAAAGTTTATTTTCCGATAGACAAAATAATTTTATGGTCAAACAACCCAGTCTCACAAAACAAATTGCCGACTTCATCATGATGATTAATGCTGACAAATGAGATTTCTTTGCAGGTATGATTTTAGAAGGAATTGGTATCTCTTTTTAATTTACTAAAACTGAAAACTGATGGACTTGCAAAACTTTGTATTTTCTGTAATAAAAAGTGTTTGATGTATACTGCCTTTGCTATAGTCTTCTTATTACAGCTCTTTAGTTGTGCAAGTAAAATGAAAACCTCTGCTGTGTCTAGAAAGAAAATGCTGGTCTCTAAACAGCCAATTAAGTGTCTTTTTTTGTTTACCATCTGCCTCTGCAATTTTCAGTAATCTTAGCAGATTTCCATTCCCTTGTTCACTTTATGATACTTGTGCCAAATATTTATCCTGTAGTGAGAAGCACCTATGAATGTATCAAGAAAGGTCAGCTGTACAGATTTTGGGCATGAAGCCTCTTACACACGCATGGTTTTCTCGGCAAGAAAGCTGCTGGGAGAGCTTTTTGCCGTGAAAACCGTGCGTGTGTATGCTTTCTCTGCGAAAAAAAATGCCGGGAACCCCGACGAGAAAAATAGAGAACCTGCTCTCTATTTTCTCGTCGGGATTCTCTGCAGAGTGTTTCCTGCCGAGAAAACCGTAAGTGTGTATGCTTACCTGTCCCCAGGTAAACCCGCACATGCTCGAAAAGACTTTGACGCATGTGCGGTAGCATACAAGGGTAGTGTAGGGTGTAGCAAGATGGCGGCAACGGCATCGAATGTGACGAGTGCAGGCTCATCATAGTCAATGACGTCACCGCATTCTTGCCATTCAAAAGAACGGCGGTTCTTTTAAATGGCCGTCTGTATGCACGGCTTGGCAAGGAAAGCTTGCCAGGAATCCCGTCAGGAAAACCAATGTTTTTTTCCTGATGGGATTCCCGGCCGTGTGTACGAGGCTTGACAGTGATTGCAACTAGCACAATACCTTCTCAGCAATTGTCATAACTTAAGAACATTAGTATCCAGCATTAATAAATAGAAGCAAAATACTCATGGTAAATGTCGGCAGTCTGATTCTTTTTTTGAGGTGTTTCTAGTGTGGTTATTGGCTAGGGTCAAGCACTTCAGTGACCTGTCTGCTTGTGACAGGTTGCATTGCCATGTAGGCTCTTTGGAATGCTGCAAGTTCCTCACTGGCTCCTCACTAAAGATGGCCATAGACATTTTATTTTGCGTTTAGCCAGCAGGCTGAATGAAAAAAGAGATTCCTGCATACACACAAAAGAGTGAGCAGCTAGTTAGGGATGCATCTGTCATTGCCCATTCTGGCTTCTCTAACGCATCACTCTTTAATCCTCCTGGGAACGCAGCTCCCAATGTTAATGTTTTTCGTGATTTGGTTACAAAAGATTTGGGAAACCTCAGATTGAGGCCTGTGCAACCTCAATGCAACATAAAGAAAGGATTGGATATACTGTGTAATGGGAGGGATATTGTCCGCCCAGCGGATAAAGGAGGAGCTATTGTGATCATGGATAAGGAAACGTACTCACAAGAGATGATGAGAATTTTGTCTGACTCTGACACATACTCCTCCTTACCCATGGATCCCACGATTAAATTCAAAAGAGAATTAAAAAAATCTCATGGAGAAGGGATTCGATATGGGGATTCCAAACAAAAAGGAGAAGGAGCATTTGGTACCTTTTGGCTCCCCGACTGCCAACGATATACTTATTGCCCAAAATGTATAAAACTATGGTCAATCCCCCAGGACAACCCATCATCAGTGGTATTGATGCTATAACTTCTCGTATTGGGAAATATGTAGATCATTATCTGCAACCACTGGTGATGGGTACCCCCTCATTTCTCAAAGACACCAAACAAGTCATTAAAATACTAGATACTGTTGAGTGGAAACCAACATATTTACTGGTAACTGCCAATGTCGCATCTTTGTATACAGCAATCTCACACAAGTTGGGATATGAGGTGGTGCAACACTTCCTCCTTTGTGACTCCACTATTTCAATCACACAGAGCAATTTGATTTTGGAACTGCTGGAGTTTTCATTTACACATAATTATTTTTGGCATGATGGGGCATCCTATCTGCAAAAAAAGGGATTGGCCATGGGGGCAAAGTTTGCTCCAAGCATGGCCAACCTTTTCATGTCGAAATTGGAAGAGGACATAGTTCTACATAGCAAGCGATCAGAGCTTGTTATGTGGAAAAGATTCATTGATGATGTCCTCTTCATATGGGATGGTGACCTTGAATCTGTTGGCCTATCTAAATAATAACAGAGGTATAGTCCTTAGTCATGAGATAAGTCCGGTAGAAAAGAAATGTTTGGAATTAATGATTTCAGTAAAATAAGGAAACATTGTCGCCTCAACTTTCTTCAAACAAACTGACAGGAATGGATATATTCCTTTGGATTCCTGTCACCATCATTCATGTTTGACAGCAGTACCCAAAGGTCAGTTTTTGAGTTTAAACTGTAATTGTACCAACCTAGAGGATTACTTTAAGGAGGCATTCATTTTAAGAACGAGATATATAGCTAAAGGTTATGACAGCAAGGTTTTAGATTCCCTGATAGTGGAAATCAGCAGTAGAGTTAGTCAGGAGCTATTGGTTGATAAACCGCCCCGGGGGGAAACAGAGAATTTTGGTCTTGCTTTTTTCACAGCATACTCTAGCCAACATTGGGCAATCAAGAGGCATTGACTGGTCATTAAGAACAATCGAGTTCTCGTCCTCTATTATCTGACCAACCTTGTGTTATTTTCAGAGGTGCTTCTAATTTAAGGAACACAATAGCACCTAATGTACCTAACCCCCCTAATAGACCCACTTTTTTGGTGACTTAAAAGGGTATTATCTGTGCGGGAAGTAGGGATGAGCTTCGTGTTCGCATCGAACACACGTTCGACTCGAACATCGGTCGTTCACTCGCTCGACGAAGAACGAACGTTATGGTCCGTTCGCGCTAAATTCGTGTTGCACGACACGGCCCATAATTCACTGCAGAATCGCAGTGCATTGCTGGCTGATGATTGGCCAAGCATGTACTGTGACCCGCATGCTTGGCCAATCACAGCGCGGAAAAAACGGAGAGCCGTAATTGGCCAAAGCCAGGGTGGCTTTGGCCAATTATGGCTCAGGGGGTTTAGTACACGCCCCACACTATATAAGGCTGCCTGGAAGTCGGCCTTGTGTAGTGTGTTGGCGTTTGTGAAAGAGGCAGTTTCAGAGAGATAGACAGAGTAATTTATATTGAGTTAGATAGAGCAGGCAGGCGAGTCAGTTAGCTGCTGTTACAGTGTGTAGAGGATATATATGCATCCTAGGTGTTGTATATATATTTATACACTGTATTGAGTTTAGCTAGATCTGTTCCTGTTAGTCTCTATACTGTGACAGGCAGGCAGGTGATTGTGCTAGCTGCAGTCAGTGTTTCACTTAGTGTACTACTGTGTGCTTTGCATAGCGATCACCTAAAGCTCACCTGCATACAGTTATTCTCTATACTGTGACAGTTAGGCCGGTGATTGTGCTAGCTGCAGATAGTCAGTGTTTCACTTAGTGTACTACTGTGTGCTTTGCATAGCAATCACCTAAAGCCTAAATTTTTGATGCAATACTTTGCAACAGGGCTCATTGCTGCGCTCTAAGTACAGTATCTGTGAGGGATTGCAGTGTTGTGGCACCAGTGCCTAAGGCCCAATTTTTCAGCCCCTGTTCTACAGAGGCATGCAATTACAATTCTTGATCTAATAATTCACAGCAGGGCCCATTCCTGCACCCACCAAGAGTAACTGTGAGGGCTTACAGTGTTGTGACACCAGCACCACCAGCCAAAGGCCCAATTTTTCCTACCACTGTTCAACAGTGGCATGTAAATACAATTCCTGATATAATAGTTGACAGCAGGGCGTTCCAGTGCCCACCAAGAGTAACTGTGAGGGCTTAGTGTTGTGGCAACACCAACACCTAAGGGGCAAATTTCTGCAGAGTATATACGGCAGGCCCCTACTTTCAAACATCCAACTTACAAACGACTCCTACTTGCAAACGGAAGGAGACAACAGGAAGTGAGAGGAAATCTACCCCTAGGAAGGCAAATTCTCTCCTGTAATGCCCCGTACACACGATCGTTTTTCATGCCGTTAAAAATGCCATTTTAAAAAATGGCCATTAAAAATGATCGTGTGTAGGCTCCAGAGCATTTTTAACGACGTGAAAAACGGCCATTAAAAATTCCGGACATGCTCTCTTTTTTCACGTCATTTTTCATGTCGTTTTTTTTAACGACGTGAAAAACGATAGTGTGTATGCTTTCACGACGTGAAAAAAAACGCGCATGCTCCGAAGCAACTATTAGACGGGAGCGCTCGTTTTGGTAAAGCTAATGTAGGAAATGGAGATGGCACATTCGTCACGGTGGAATTAATAGCATCGTTTTAATGCTGCGCATTCCGTTCTTCTTTTGATAATGCTTTAAAATTACCCTCTTTTGATAATGACATTGAGAGTTATGCCAAACTTGTTTCTAAAGTAATTCCAAATTGCTCTAATGATTATAAAATATTATTTATAAGCCGCACCTCCCTCCTAAATAATACTAATAATAATAAAATAATGTAATTCTCCTTTTTTCTTTAAATTTTATATATTTTTTTGTTGTTTTTTTTGGCCTTTTTTTTATTATTTTGGCTTAAATTATTCTTGTGTAAAGTTACCACAACAACCTTCCAAATGTGTCTCATTTGGCCTCAGGGAGGTTTGTGTCCCCTGATAATAACAATAATATAATTTGAGATGTCCCTGCCTGCTCCCTAGCAAGCTCTCTTTTGAAATACAAATCACATAGTCAAGTATTTTAAGGGCACTCAATTTTTTTTTATTTCAGAACATTAACAAATTAAAGTGGAAGGCAGCACTGGAGAGCCTGCTTGCATTTGTGCATCCCTTTCACCCCACAACAACCATACAAGATGTCCAAACCAAAATAGAGATTAGATCCCCCAAAAAAATGAGCCCAATCTTGTCTTGAGCTCCCAGAGGTCAGGAGCCACAGCAGATAAGTCCTATATGTCCCCAGTCTGTGGTACTACAGCAGGCATTATTTTCTCCTCTTCCTTGTAGCCTTCTCTCCAGCCTTCTCTGCAGCCTTGGTTGGTTTCTTCCTTGGAGGCTGGGGATCAGGAGGAGAGGTTGTGGCAGGAGGAGTAGTAGGAGGAGGAGGAGGAGGTGGAGGAGTAGGGACAACCTCCGTTATGTCCGTGTACCTAGTGAGTTCACCCAGCACGCCCTTATTGATGACTTTCAATAGCAGGGTCTCACTGAATTTTTTTTGCTGCAACTCCATTTGCCCTAGTTTGTGGGCGAGGACTGCGGCAAATCCCTCATCAACAGAGGGTGCCTCTCTGAGGGCCGCTGTTGCCTCTCTGAGGAAGGCCCTGGTTTCCTCCTCCACCTGCCTACCTCTCCTTGGCCCTCGTGGTTTAACTACCAGGGGAGGCATCTGGGCTCTTGTGCTGGGCCCAGCCTCCTCCTGGGTGCCACTGGTCCCTGCCTCCTCCTGGGTGCCACTGGTCCCTGCCTCCTCCTGGGTGCCACTGAGCCCTGCCTCCTCCTGGGTGCCACTGGGCCCTGCCTCCTCCTGGGTGCCACTGGGCCCTGCCTCCTCCTGATCCCCAACATCACCCTCTTCCTGGCTCTGCTCTGGCTGTAAAAAAAGAAAGGGACATTATTTATTTTGCCACATCATCATTCACAGACATTGTTCACCTCTAGACATTGTTGAAATCAATGCCAAAAGTTATGTCATTTTCATTGATTCCGCATCCTGGTTTTGTTGTCTTGTGCACATAAAATTATGCCACTACTGTATCTTGCTCTTCACAAACTTTATTGGTAGAAGTGTACATACCTTTAACAATACTAACATCTATTTAAATTCTACAATTTTGTACGATAGAAATATAGATATCAATACTTTACCTGGCTCCATATCTCCAAATCTGCCTCCTCAAGGCCCTGATCTTGATCCTCAGAGGAAGCCAGAGCAGGGTTGACAGGAAGGCTGGAGGACTGGCTGCAGGGAAGGCTGGAGGGTTGGGTACAAGGAAGGCTGGATTGACCTCTGGGGGGAAGGGTGGAGAGAGATTCCCGCACTTCCAGCTGGTCATCCAGAAAAGCAAGCTTACTGTAGTACCACAGACTGGGTTTATAAACCTTATCTGCTGGTGCACCTGACCTCTGGGACTTCAGGACCATAGTCCTCTGGGTCCTGTATGTCCCTCTGATGGTTGCAATTTTGTTTTTGACATCTTGGAGAGTTGTTGTGGGTATCTTTGTTTGCACAAATGCAAGCAGGCTCTCCAGTGCTGCTTTCCTGGCGTCTTTATTTTTATTACCGCCACTTTTTGTTTGCCATAATATAGGGAGCTCTTGCCATTTGTCGATGAACTCCCCCATGAAGTCTGGGTTTTTAAAAGTATTCATGATATCTGTAAAAGCGAGAAACCAAAAAAAATATATATTTCAGGCAACATTCCTCAACTGTGCATTGTCTACATATTTTGAGCACACAAATCTCCTCGTCTGATGAACCTCAAAAAGTAAAATTGTTAGGTACCTTGGTCACGACGTTCGTTGCTAACTCCCTCTCCCGAAAAATGAACGTATTTCCCAGACATGGATCTTCACTTGATATACACAGCGCATGCGTGAAACTCTGCACGCTTTCCCCGCCCCTGACGTTCGATATTGTACTTTCCCCGCCCCTTCTCGCTCGTAGTGCTGAACAAAACATGGCGGAGACACAGGTGGCTGAGATTACCTCTACAGAGGATGAAATTACAGAGGAGCCCAAATCAAGACCCAGGAGATATAAGGCATCCAACATGTCATTCGAGGAAATGGTGGAGATGGTCGCCATTTTAAAGAAGGAGGATTATGATGCCAAGCATGGTCCGTATAAAAGGCCTAATCTGGTCAAGTCCAGAATTATGGGCAGTGGTCAAAAGTCTCCACCAAAAATTCGGGGTGTGCAGAACGAAGGAACAGCTCAGAAAACGATGGTCAGATCTGAAGTTGCGGGAGGCCGACCAATATAAAAGAATCAAGAAAGTTATATTAAAAAGTAAGTTGTTTTTTTTGAGTTTCCATGGTACATATTATTTTCTTGTATTCTGTCGTGTATTTTTAACTTTCATATAGTACACTGAAAGATACCATCTTTCAGGTTCGTCCGCACAGTAAACGGACGTATTAAACCTCTTTCTCCGTACAGTTCCTCAAACGATGTTTTAGGATCATCCAGTGTGAACACCCATGTTTTTTGGTTTATTTGGGGGAGTAAATTTGGGCCACACTTATTTTTGGTGTGCTAATCCAAAGGACATTTGTTCATTTGAAAAAACGATATGCATGGTAATGTTAAAGGGAGTGAATGCTCAGCAGCTGATGAAACATCTGAATGCAGTAGTACAAGTGTGGGCCTAAAGCCAAAAAGCTTGAGGGAGTCACACGCAGGTGATCCAGTGTAGATACTTTGGGGTGTTACAATGTTTCAAATTTGTTTACAAAATGTATATGCTCTGTTTTGGGCTATGTATCCAATCATTTGTCCCGGTTGGCACAGGGGGTAAAATTTAAAATGGAGCATGCTTCAAAAGAATGATTACCAAGTTTTTTTTCATGTTTCTTATTTTAGCAAAATTGAGTCGCTACTAATGAAACTATTCCTTTTATTTCAATCTCCCTAGGGATTCGAAAAGCTACCTCAGATGAGACGAGAATTGCAATACCTACAACAATACCCCCAGAACCCCAGGATGGAGAGGAATGTGTTGTTGTGGAAGTGGAAAGTGGCACCACCACAGGTCAGAGAGAAACCAGACACATGCATGTTAAATAGATGTAGGCCTACATATTCTATCCTACATATTTCTTTTTACATTTAGGTGCAGTTCTGGCCGAAGACCCCAATAAGTTGACACATCACAGTGCCCAGATCCTGATCCAATACCTGATGGTCTGCTGTCGTGACCTCGAAAAAATTAAGGGAGACTTGCTAGAGATCAGGGCAAATACAAAGCGGGTGGAGGAAAGGCTCCAAAATATCATGGCTGTGCTTGGGCGTGTCTAATGTTTTTACACCAAATAACGTTTTACTTGCAAAGATTTCTATGTTTTTTTGTTATTTTACCCTTTAATGACTAGCACATGTTTAGCTTTTTCAAAATTTTGAGAAATATAGTTTGTTTATGCATGGCTGGTCATGCGTTTTAATACACCTGAAATTAAGGGAACATCCACATTTCTAAGGAAGTTGCCCACCTAAACAAAAAAAATAAAGGTATTTTTACATAACAAATCATTGTGGCTTCATTATGTAAATGTGGTGCTGAGTGAACTAATCAATGTTTGGTGTTTACACTGACAATGAAGGCTAATTAAAAGATTGTTTAATCCACATGGCAAAACAAGTGCACTAGGTAAACCTACCAGAAACATCAAACAATATACAATAAAAAAGACAAACCAATCTTTACTCAAGAAAAAGTTTTTTTTTTTGGTCTAAAATTATTATAGATTGTCTGGCATTTCAATGGCCCCCCTACCCATAAAATAGTCCACATATTGGTTACGGACCTCACGTCCGGTTGGGGGGGGCCAAGCCAGGACGGCCAGGTTCCAGGGCCACCAAAGTTTCTGCATTGATTAAAGAGGCCTCAGGCCCACTCAAAGATATATAACTCGTTGAATGCACCCTTAGGAAATTATGCAGCACACAGCACGTCATAACCACATGGTTCCATTTGTATGGGGCAAGGTGGATGGAGGTAAGGAAGAGGCGAAATCGGCTGGCCATGATCCCAAACGCATTTTCCACCACCCTTCTGTCTCTGGCCAGCCGATAATTGAACACCCTCCTCTCAGGGGTGAGGGTGCGTTGCGGGAATGGCCTCATCAAATGGGGTCCCAGGCCAAACGCCTCATCCGCCACAAACACAAAAGGTAGTCCCTCCACATTCTGCTCCGCTGGTGGCAAGGCCAGCAGATCCAAAAGGAGCCGTTCTCCAAACTCCGTCTGGGCAAAAACTCCTCCATCAGACATCCTGCCATTCTTGCCAACGTCCACATAGAGGAACTCGTAGGTGGCCGACACCACTGCCATCATCACGACGCTGTGGAACCCCTTATAATTATAATAAAAGGATCCCGAATGGGGTGGTGGGACGACCCGAACATGTTTTCCGTCGATGGCTCCTCCACAGTTCGGAAAGTTCCATCGCTGGGCAAACTCGGAAGCCACATTCTGCCATTCATGTGGCGAAGAAGGGAACTGTGGAATTAAAGAAATAACAAATTAATACTTGGAGCCAGAAACATTGAAAGCTGATTTCATACACACATTCATGGCCAACATTGGTAGAAACTGTTCAATACATAAAAAATTGGAAGCTAGAAAAAAAAAAAAACATTATGGGGGGGGGGGGGGGGTTGGGGGGTTGAAGATGAGTTGGGAATATCACACATGAAGGCTGTAGCACTCTGTATTGAAGTTAACAAAAATGAAATATTCCTAGGCAAAATTTAGGGTGCGTTTTGGGTAAAGCACTACGATGGAACATATAATAAAAAACATGGAAATGACTAGGCAAGGTAGGTATGGCCCCAGGATAGCATGCTGGAGAGGTTAGGTAAGCCAAATTTACAGGTAGGCCTCAAACCCCAAACTTTAAATAATAAAACATGGGGAGAAAGGGGACATTCCCTGCAGCTAAGAATCATGTGAATTAGGGACTGCAAATAAAGCAAATTAAAAATATCCAAAAATAAAAACCATACAATGTGAATTTTTGAAGAAGAACACTTACCTTAATATAGTCCTCCTGCAAAACTTGAAGGATGGCAGAACAAGTCTCTGGTATAATGATCCCCAGAGCCTGGGGGGATATGCCTGTGGAGAACTTAAGGTCCTGCAGGCTTCTCCCAGTAGCCAGGTATCGCAACGTGGCGATGAGCCTCTGCTCAGCACTGATGGCTTCCCGCATAACGGTGTCCTGCCTGGTAATATAGGGGGACACCAAAGCCAACAGCTGCTGAAATACGGGGTCAGACATCCTGAGGAAATTCCTGAAATCATCAGGATTATTCTCCCTGATCTCCCGCAACAAAGGCATGTGACAGAATTGGTGCCGCTGGAGCAACCAATTCTTGGTCCATGAACTCCTCCTGACCCTGCTCATGGCATGGAGTCGGGATACAGCATGAACCCCTGCACCAACTACAGCACGAACTCTACGACGAGTACGTAGCCGCAACATGGCTAGATAACGGTCGGCTGAACAGAACGAACTAGAAGAACGCACGGAAGAACAGCAAGGCCTATGAAGAACAAGCTGAAAAACACGAACGTGAAGAGCAGGCCGCACTGAATAAACAAATACGACAAATACGAACTGACTACAAGCAGTGCTAAACAGATACGAACCCACAGGCGCAAACTGAACTCCCGAAAACGATCTTCAAAGCACGAAGACTGAAAAGCGCGAATCGTCTCTCACCAAACTTTTACTAACACGCGGAAACACGGAATTAGCAAAAGCGTCCCAAAGGGTGGCGTCATTCGAACGGAACTTCCCCTTTATAGTGCCGTCGTACGTGTTGAACGTCACTGCGCTTTGCTTGATCGTTTTTTTTAATGATGGTGTGTACGCAAGGCAGGCTTGAGAGGAAACATGAAAAAAAACGAGGAGAAAAACGTCGGTTTAAAAAATGACATTAAAAACGATCGTGTGTACGGGGCATAAGAGTTAATATGTGAAAAAGGTGTCTCCTCTCCACTGATGCTTTATCACCAATCCTTGTTTCAATAAAAACCCCAAATTTTCCAAAAACATTTGTCATTGGGATGGAAAGTGAGGTGAAATGATCTGAACAGGTGCACAGACAGCAAAACAAATGTTACAGGGGTGATAACCCTTCCCTATGTTCTCCAAAAAGCTTAAAAACTGATTTTTTGGCTAGAGCTACACTTAAAAAATTTACCTGTTCCAAATTACAAACAGATTCTACTTAAGAACAAACCTACAGTCCCTGTCTTTTTTGGGTGCGGGGTTCCCCTTAACCACTTCAATACAGGGCTTTTTGTACCTATTCAATACCGGGCCTATTCTAGCACTTCTCTCCTACAAATCATCATTCTTTTGCTAGAAAATTACTCAGAACCCCCAAACATTATATATGTTTTTTTAGCACACACCCTAGGGAATAAAATGACGGTCATTGCAACATTTTTTCTTGCACGATATTTGCGCAATAATTTTTCAAACGCCTTTTTTAAAAAAAAAAAAATGGTTTCATGAATTAAAAAATAACAAAACAGTAAAGTTAGCCCAATTTTTTGGGAAAATATGAAAGATAATGTTACGCCGAGTAAATAGATACCTAACATGTCACGCTTTAAAATTGCGCACACTAATGGAATGGCGCCAAACTTCGGTACTTAAAAATCTCCATAGGCGACGCTTTAATTTTTTTTACAGGTTACCAGGTTAGAATTACAGAGGAGGTCTAGTGCTAGAATTGTTGCACGCACTCTAACGCACGCGGCGATACCTCACATGCGTGGTTTGAACGGCGTTTACATATGTGGGCGACTTACGTGTGCATTCGCTTCTGATCGCGAGCTACCGGGGACAGGGGCGTTTAAATTTTTTTTTTATTATTATTTTTTTTTTTACTTATTTTTTTTTTTACAATGATTTGACTTTTTTTTTGATCACTTTTATTCCTATTACAAGGAATGTAAACATCCCTTGTAATAGGAATGTGCGTGACAGGTTCTCTTTATTGAGAGATGTGGGGTCAATAAGACCCCACATCTCCTCCAGGCTGGAAAGCATGAGATCAGTGAAATTTTTTTCACTGATCTCATACTTACAGCCGCAATGGCGGCTTTGTTTACATTTGAGGCCCGGGCGTGACGTCATCACATCGCGCCCGGGCCTCCGACGATCATAGAGATGACTGGTGACCATCTGGTCACCAGTCATCTCTATGCTCATCACGTGGCCCCACCAACGACGCCGGAGGATTCGCTCCGGGTCCCCGATCGCACGGGAGAGCCCGGAGAAGCACCGGATGGCGGCGGGAGGGGACATCCCCCCTCCCGCCGCCTATAAGAACGATCAAGCGGCGGAACTGCCGCTATGATCATTCTTATGGTGCGCAGAATCGCCGGCACTTCAAAAGGATATCTGAATGATGCCTCTAGCTGCAGGCATCATTCAGATATCCCCCTACAAAGCCAGGACGTCATATGACGTCCACCCAGGATGGGAGATCCCATCTGTGGACGTCATTTGACTATGGCTGGGTAGGGAAGTGGTTAATATCCATACAGGACCCAAAGGGGCTGGTAATGGGCTGGGGTAGGGTGTGGGGGGGGGTGATGGGTTAGCCATGCCATTTTTCTCAATGATTTTCATCCATATTGCCGGGACCAGGCATTACATTAACCACTTAAGCCCCGGACCATAGAGCTTTCTTTTAATGGTATTTGATTGCCTCTGCGATTTTTATTTTTTGCGATATAAACGGAAAAAGACCGAAAATTTCGAAAAAAAATGATATTTTCTACTTTTTGTTATAAGAAAAATCGAATAAACTCAATTGTAGTCATACATTTAGGCCAAAATGTATTCAGCCACATGTCTTTAGTAAAAAAAATGTCAATAAGCGTATATTTATTGGTTTGCGCAAAAGTTATAGCGTCTACAAACTAGGGTACATTTTCTGGAATTTACACAGCTTTTAATTTATGACTGCCTATCTCATTTCTTGAGGTACTAAAATGGCAGGGCAGTACAAAACCCCCCAAATGACCCCATTTTGGAAAGTAGACACCCCAAGGAAATTGCTGAGAGGCATGTTGAGCCCATTGAATATTTTTTTTTTTGTCCCAAGTGATTGAATAATGACAAAAAAATAAATAAAAAAATTACAAAAAGTTGTCACTAAATGATATATTGCTCACACATGCCATGGTTATATGTGGAATTGCACCCCTAAATACATTCTGCTGCTTCTCCTGAGTACGGGGATACCACATGTGTGGGACTTTTTAGGAGCCTAGCCACGTACGGGACCCCGGACACCAAGCACCGCCTTCAGGATTTCTAAGGGCGCAAATTTTTGATTTCACTCCTCACTACCTATCATAGTTTTGAAGGCCATAAAATGCCAAAATAGCACAAAACCCCCCCAAATGACCCCATTTTGGAAAGTAGACACCCCAAGCTATTTACTGAGAGGCATGTTCAGTCCATGGAATATTTTATATTTTGCCACAAGTTGCGGGAATATGACAAACTTGATTTTTTTTTGCACAAAGTTGTCACTAAATGATATATTGCTCACACATGCCATGGGCATATGTGAAATTACACCCCAAAATACATTCTGCTGCTTCTCCCGAGTACGGGGATACCACATGTGTGGGACTTTTTGGGAGCCTAGTCGTGTACGGGACCCCAAAAACCAAGCACCGCCTTCAGGCTTTCTAAGGGTATAAATTTTTGATTTCACTCCTCACTACCTATCACTACCTATCACAGTTTTGAAGGCCATAAAATGCCAAGATGGCACAAAACCCCCCAAAATGACCCCATTTTGGAAAGTAGACACCCCAAGCTATTTGCTGAGAGCATTGTTGAGCCCATTTAATTTTTTTTTTTGTCCCAAATGATTGAATAATGACAAAAAGAAAAAAAAAAGAAAAAATTTACAAAAAGTTGTCACTAAATGATATATTGCTCACACATGCCATGGTTATATGTGGAATTGCACCCCAAAATACATTCTGCTGTTTCTGAGTACGGGGATACCACATGTGTGGGACTTTTTGGGAGCCTAGCCGGGTACGGGGCCCCAAAAACCAAGCACCGCCTTCAGGATTTCTAAGGGCGTAAATTTTTGATTTCACTCCTCACTACCTATCACAGTTTCGAAAGCCATAAAATGCCAAAATAGCACAAAACCCCCCCAAATGACCCCATTTTGGAAAGTAGACACCCCAAGCTATTTACTGAGAGGCATGTTCAGTCCATGGAATATTTTATATTTTGCCACAAGTTGCGGGAATATGACAAACTTTGTTTTTTTTGCACAAAGTTGTCACTAAATTATATATTGCTCACACATGCCATGGGCATATGTGAAATAACACCCCAAAATACATTCTGCTGCTTCGCCTGAGTATGGGGATACCACATGTGTGGGACTTTTTGGGAGCCTAGCCGCGTACGGGACCCCAAAAACCAAGCACCGCCTTCAAGGTTTCCAAGGGCATAAATTTTTGATTTCACTCCTCACTACCTATCACAGTTTTGAAGGCCATAAAATGCCAAGATAGCACAAAACCCCCCAAAATTACCCCATTTTGGAAAGTAGACACCCCAAGGAAATTGCCGAGAGGCATGTTGAGCCCATTGAATATTTTTTTTTGTCCCAAGTGATTGAATAATGACAAAAAGAAAAAAAAATGTACAAAAAGTTGTCACTAAATGATATATTGCTCAAACATGCCATGGTTATATGCAGAATTGCACCCCAAAATACATTTGGCTGCTTCTCCTGAGTACGGGGATACCACATGTGTGGGACTTTTTGAGAGCCTAGCCGCGTACGGGCCCCCGAAATCCAAGCACCGCCTTCAGGATTTCTAAGGGCACAAATTTTTGATTTCACTCCTCACTACCTATCACAGTTTTGAAGGCCATAAAATGCCAAGATAGCCCAAAACCCCCACAAATGACCCCATTTTGGAAAGTAGACACCCCAAGCTATTTGCTGAGAGGCATGGTGAGTATTTTACAGCTCTCATTTGTTTTTGAAAATGAAGAAAGACATTTTTTTTTTCTTTTTTAAATTTTTAAAACTTTGTGACAAAAAGCGAGATCTGCAAAATACTCAACATACCTCTCAGCAAATAGCTTGGGGTGTCTACTTTCCAAAATGGGGTCATTTGGGGGGGTTTTGTGCCATATGGGCATTCCATGGCCTCCGAAACTGTGATAGGCAGTGAGGAGTGAAATCAAAAATTTACACCCATAGAAATCCTGAAGGCGGTGCTTGGTTTTCGGGGTCCTGTACGCGGCTAGGCTCCCAAAATGTCTCACACATGTGGTATCCCCGTACTCAGGAGAAGCAACAGAATGTATTTTGGGGTGCAATTCCACATATAACCATGGCATGTTTAAGCAATATATAATTTAGTGACAACTTTTTGTACATTTTTTTTTTCTTTTTGTCATTATTCAATCACTTGGGACAAAAAAAAAATATTCAATGGGCTCAACATGTCTCTCAGCAAATAGCTTGAGGTGTCTACTTTCCAAAATGGGGTCATTTGGGGGGTTTTTGAACTGTCCTGGCATTTTATGCACAACATTGGGAAGCTTATGTCACACATCATCCACTCTTCCAACCACTTGAAGACAAAGCCCTTTCTGACACTTTTTGTTTACATAAAAACATTTTTTTTTTGCAAGAAAATTATGTTGAACCCCCAAACATTATATATTTTTTTTAAAGCAAAGGCCCTACAGATTAAAATAGTGGGTGTTGCATTTTTTTTTTCCACACAGCATTTGCGCAGCGATTTTTCGAACGCATTTTTTGGGGGAAAAACACACTTTTTTTATTTTTAATGCACTAAAAAACACTATATTGCCCAAATGTTTGATGAAATAAAAAAGATGATCTTAGGCCGAGTACATGGATACCAAACACGACATGCTTTAAAATTGCACACAAACGCGTAGCAGCGAGAAACTACATTCATTTTTAAAAGCATTTAAAGTGCTTTTTTTTTTTTTTTTTTTTTTTTTTTTTGCTTTTTTATTTCATTTTTAAACTGTTCCTTCCATATTTTTTTTTTATCACTTTTATTGTTATCTCAGGGAATGTAAATATCCCCTATGATAGCAATAAGTGGTGACAGGTACTCTTTTTTTGAAAAGAATTGTGGGGTTAGACCCTAGATCTTTCCTCTGCCCTCAAAGCATCTGACCACACCAAGATCGGTGTGATAAAATGCTTTCCCAATTTCCCAATGGCGCTGTTTATATCCGGGGGGGGGGCATTCCCTCCCACTGCTTGTAAAAGCAGTCTAGAAGCTAATTATCTGCTAGAATTGCTTTTACATGAAAGCCGGCCACTGGCTGAAAAGAATGATACCAAGATGATACCTAAACCTGCAGGCATCATTCTGGTATAAACATTCAAAGTCCAGCAACATACCAGTACGTTGCTGGTCCTTGTTGGACATGTATTGTAATCTTTTTTTTCATGCAGCCTGTTGGCTGAACGAAAAAAAGAGATTGATCGGTGGGTATGCCCACCATTAGAATACCTCCCTTCATCCACCCACTTCTAATGATGGGCATATATGCCGAAGCATGGGGGCATCCTCCCGCAAAAAAGTTATGCCGCGTACACACGGTCGGACTTTTCCACGGGCAATCCTTCGTCGGAATTTCGACCGTATGTACGCGGCATAAAAGGTTATGCCGCGTACACACGGTCAAACTTTTCCACGGGCAAGCCTCAGTCGGAATTTCGACCGTATATACGCGGCATTAGGAGCAAAATCGCTCCTCCGCCCCTGCTGCCCCCATGCTTCGGCATATATGCTCTTTTTTTTAACTGTGGTGGTGAAATCACCTCCTACAGCGTTGGAGTCACGGCTTTATGTATCGTGGGAGCAAACGCTGTTGCTGTCAAGATAAATAAATCCGCGATGCAACTGAATGGCGTACCTGCTAAGCAACTGATGGTTAACATTAAAACAAAGTAACATTACAGTACAACAGTAAGACCTTACCATACCATACCTGCAAAGCAAATACCAAAACAAAACCTAGTAAAAAATAAAACATTTTTTTAACCCAACCTGTGCCTAAAATATATATATGCCGAAGCATGGGGGCATCCTCCCGCAAACAAGTTATGCCGCGTACACACGGTCGGACTTTTCCACGGGCAAGCCTTTGTCGAAATTTCGACCGTATGTACGCGGCATAAAAGGTTATGCCGCGTACACACGGTCGGACTTTTCCACGGGCAAGCCTCCGTCGGAATTTCGACCGTATGTACGCGGCATTAGGAGCAAAATCGCTCCTCCGCCCCTGCTGCCCCCATGCTTCAGCATATATGCTCTTTTTTTTAACTGTGGTGGTGAAATCACCTCCTACAGCACTGGAGTCACGGCTTTATGTATCGTGGGAGCAAACGCTGTTGCTGTCAAGATAAATAATTCCGCGCTGCAGTTGAATGGCGCACCTGAAAACAAAAAATTACATACCTGAAAAGCAAGCATGATAAAACATTGCAGAATAGAATACAGTAAAAAAGAGCAGAACAATAGAGAGAAAATAGAGAGAGAGAGAGAGAGAACAATAAAATGACAACTATTTTTGGTTTTTTTATTTTATATTTTTTTTTGTGTTTTGTTTTTTACGTTTTTTTTTTCTTTTTTACACTTTTGTTTTTTGTAACTTTAACAACTGTAATGGTTTGGGTCTCTCAAAATGTAATGGCATCTTGGGAGACCCTGTGTAAGTGTGTCCTAGTCTGTGAAATGCTGTACCCTATGCTAAAACTTCACTTTTGAGTGGTAGCGTTCAAAACATTCACCAAGGCAAAGACCAGGCTTGTCAGGACAGAGTGGACAATAATGACGGGTGTCACGCCTAAATCCGCGCTTGCTACAGACACGACATCTTTTTTGGGTAGGGGTACTCGGGAGGAGATGCGTATAATGCCTCTCATGCAGCCGGCTTACTGCATTTGATAGGGGATGGTGAGGTGCAGAACCGCCTGGATACAGGAGTTCTGTGACTATCTCATTCTGGAATTTTAGAAGAGATAACGTCCCGCCTGAAGCTCTGTATAGCACATGAGCGTTCAGCAAAGCCAATTGAAATAAGGATAGAGACACTTTTTTGTACCAGCGTCTCGCCTTACGGTCAATTAGATACGGCACCAACAACTGGTCGTTGAGGTCCACCCCTCCCATATTTTTGTTATATTCGTGGACACAGAGGGGTTTCTCCACAACACCAGTCGCCGTACGAATTTGGACTGTCGTGTCTGCATGAAGGGAGGTAAGAAGGAAAACATTCTTATTGTCCCTCCACTTCATAGCGAGCAAGTTATTACACTTTACGCAGGCTCTCTCCCCCAGCCTAAGACGGGCATCTACAAGCCGCTGGGGAAAGCCCCGGCGATTAGGTCGCACGGTGCCACATGCTCCAATCTGATGATCAAACAAGTGACTAAACAGTGGCACGCTCGTGTAATAATTGTCCACATACAAGTGGTACCCCTTTCCGAATAAGGGTGACACCAATTTCCACACTATCTTGCCAGCGCTCCCTATGTAATCCGGGCAGTTGACCGGCTCAACCTGACTATCTTTTCCCTCATAAACCATAAAGCTCCATACATAGCCTGTTGCCCTGTCACAGAACTTGTAGAGCTTGACCCCGTATCTGGCACGCTTGCTGGGAAGGTACTGCTTGAAAGCCAAGCGGCCAGAAAATTTAATCAGGGACTCATCAACGCAGACAACTTGATCGGGAGTAAACAAGGCTGCAAAACGTTCGTTGAAGTGGTTTATGAGGGGCCGAATTTTATAGAGCCGGTCGTATTCAGGGTCCCCACGTGGACGACAAAGTTCATTGTCGTTGAAGTGCATGAACCGCAAAATCTGCTCGTATCGTTTCCTGGGCATGCAGGCAGAGAACACGGGCATGTGGTCAATTGGGTGCGTGGACCAATAAGCACGCAATGACGGGAATTTATGTGTGCCCATGTTGAGGGAAAGGCCCAGAAAGGTCTTAAATTCGGAAACCGTAATTGGTTTCCAATCTTTGGCAATGGAAGGCAACTGGGGATTAGCGGCGATAAATTGACCAGCATATAAATTACTCTGGTCCACAATAGATCTATAGAGATCTTCCGTGAAAAACAGCGAATAATAATCAATTGGCATAAAATCAGCTGTATCCACCTGAATACTGGGTTGGGCAGTGAATGGGGGAAGTACGGGTTCTGCAGAAGTGGTGGGGACCCAATCAGGATAGACGAATTCTGCAGGAAGAGCACTATGGGTACGACGGGCCTGCCTTTGTCTTCTTATTGGTGGCAGCGGGACACTACTTGTGCTTGCCACCTCGCCAGCTTGAACTGCACTTATGGGACTCGCCACATCACCAAGTGATACTGCAGTGCTGGATGTACGCCCAGGCTGTACTAGGCCGCTGGTGCTTGCCAATTCACCAGAAGGAATAGCGGCGCTAGTACTCCTCTGCTCCATGATACGAGAGCCCTGCGGTTCTTGCTCCTCAACAACCTCAGAAGATCGGGATCGGGTACGCCTGACCTTAGCAGGGACCTCAACTTCGTCGTCAGAGCTATCTGACGTGGGGCCGCTGACGTCACTGTCTTCTACGGGAAGATATTCTGAGCCTGAATCTGACAGATACGTGACCTCCTCTTCACTATCTGTCATGCTCAGAATCTCGTAGGCCTCTTTACTAGTGTACCTTCAATTTGCCATTTTGGGCTCTAAATTTAGGGGTACACTAGTAAGATTCACAGGAAAAAAAGCACCCGACTGTCGTCAGCAAATATATCAAACGCTACAAAAAAAACTGTTAGCGATCGCAGGGATCAGGACTGTCTCTGCGAATGCTGCAGTTATGTGTGTTGTGTTTGGTAAGTGACAGTGATCGATCGATACTGCACTTGGGTGGGCTGGGCTGGGCTGGGCAGAGGGGCTAAATGCGGGTGCTAGCAGGTATCTGGGCTGATCCCGCTAACACTGTGTTTTTGGGAACCCTAAACCGCTGGGGACGCTAGTATAGATCTGATCAGATACTATACCACTAAGGGAGGTGTATGCTTTGCGCGTGGGTGTTAGCGTTACTGGCACTAACCTAACGCTGCCTGGGGCGACGCAGACCCTCTCTGGCGCTAAAACCTAATTGATCTCACCCGCCGGGCGATCAGGGGGTTAAACCTTTATTGGGTTATATACGGCGGGTGCCCTGATGCTATAAAAAGCAAACTAACCAACCAGCGTCACCCGTAACCTTTATATGGTGATCACTGGTGAAAGGGTTAACTAGGACCAATCAGGGGGTTAAAACCTTTATTAGGTTAAATATGGGGGTACCCGACGCTATATAAAAACCTGACGGGTTACCTAAATAACTAACTGGCTAACCAGTGTCACCAGTGACGCTTATACGGTGATCACTGGTGAAAGGGTTAACTCTAGGGGCAATCAGGGGGTTAAAATAATATATGGGGGTACCTGACGCTCTAAAAACCTGCGGCGAAACTAAAAAAAAATAACTGGCTATCTAGGGCACCACCGGCACTAAATACAGCGATCGAAAATACGATCGCTTAGTGACGCTGGCGTTAGGGGGTGAAAGGGTTACCTGGGGGGCGATCAAGGGGTTAAACCTTTATTAGGGGGGGTTAGGGGGCTACCCTGGACCTAAAGGGGCCTAAGCCTAACTGCCCTGCAACTTTTTACTATCACAGATGACACTAAATGCAGTGATCAGTAAAATAAATGATCACTGCAATCAGTGACACTGTGATTGGGGGCTGGGGGGTGACCTGGGGGGTGATCTGGGGGTGACTGGGGGGTGAAATATGTGCCTATGTGTACCTATGTGTCAGTGGACTGTTGGTGCACTAACTTGTGTCTTCTCTCCTCGGCGCTGCGGACGAAAAGACCGCCGCGAGGGAAATGACATCACTTCCTCCTGCTTCCTCTGCCTGTGTTTACATTACACAGGCAGAGGGAGCATTTTCATTCGCCGGGAGCGATCGCGAGGGGGTGGCCGAAATCGAATGGTCACCCCCTCATCTCTGATCGCTCCCCAACGATAAACGGCTGCTCACTGTATAGGAGGGGGGTCCAATCGGACCCCCCAACTGTACAAAAGCAATCACGTACACTGTACGTGATTGTGCCTGTCGGTGCCATTCTGCCGACGTACATATACAGTGAGCGGTCGTTAAGTGGTTAAAGCTGCAAGCAGTTTTAAATGGCTTTTTTTCCTTTAGAAATGTCATTTTGTGCAGGGACAGTTCTAAACACTGGAAACACGTGCCAATTCACAGGCATAGTTTAGACACCCCCCAGGTATGATATTTAAAGGAATATTTCACTTTTTTTTTCACTTTATGCATCATTAAAATCACTGCTCCCGAAAAAACGACAGTTTTAAAAGATTATTTTTACATTGATACATGTCCCCTCGGGCAGGACCCGGGTCCCCAAACAGATTTAAGGACAATAACATGCATATTAGGCGTTATAATTAGCACTTTAGATTTCGAAAGTTCGCGTCCATAGTATTTAATAGGGTTCTAACGTTCGTGCGAACGTTCGGTCCATTTGAAGGTTCTGGTGCGAATCGAACGGGGGGGGGGGTGTTCGGCTCATCCCTAGCGGGAAGTATCAGGTCTGTAGGACTAGCACCCATCGGGGCAGGAAAATTACAAAGTTCATCTCAACAGGCACCTTCTTAGGTGCCCTCGTGGCCTTGAATATGTGGGACATCCAACATCCAAATGTTGCATATAAGATTGGGAGAACACATAACTAACATTCGAAAAGGCTTTGAGAAACAATGTTTCAAAACATTATGACTTAAATCACAATCAGGATCCTAGTGGTACGACCTTTGTTGCCCTTGAGAAATATGTTCCCCATTGGCGTGGGAGCAATGGCAGACGGAATATATCCAGAGCTGAGACTAACTGGATATATAAATTGGGCTCTCATGTGCCTATTGGTTTGAATGTGGAGTGGGACATTGACTGTACCCACTATTCCACACCGGCCATCGCTTCTTTTCATTTTAAATTTAAACTTTAAATTTTTTTGAGTTTAATTTTTGTTTTTTTATTTCATATTAGCCATCCTTTTTAAATCCTTTCCCCTTTTATTTTATTCTCTATTCTATTATTGTTTAATACAAATATTGATGCATTAAAGAAGTTGGCTTCCAAAGGTTTTTATTACATTTTTATACCTTAGTTATGGCACATGTATACGTGCCCAACATATGATTTGAATGCATATATAGTAGGGCTGTGGAAATTAACTATTAATTCCTCGATTAATCGATTCATTTTTTTGATCAATCAAAATTCTTTTAATCGGTACTCACCTCTCCGCCGGCTTCCGGGTCTTCAGGGAGTTCCGTCTGAGATCTGGTGACGTCACGGACACCGGCCGGGGCTTGCCGTGTCCATCCTTTGCTGTGCCTTCATATCTGCATGCCGGCGGGACCTTACTATCTGCCACACGCAAGGGCTGTTACACTTCCCTCTATCACTTCCCTCAATCAACCTGGGATTCTACAGCCATCCACTGGGAGTTGTGATAGCTCCCTTCACGGGACATCTCGACAGACTGATGTTAACCCCTCCTCATCTGGATTCAGCAGTGGTGTCGTTGTACACATTTTTATACCAGTATCATACTTAGCTACATGTTTTTATGACTGCTTTTGCTACCGTTGGGTATTCCTCACTTTTTTAGATTTTTTAGATTTTATCTCCAGTGCAATATTTATATTGTTATCTACTTGAAGACTATAAAAGTTTTAATGTTATTCCCATCGAGCGCTGCCTTTGTGTGTTTTTTGTATCCTGCTATCCATTTTTCCAGTGGTTGGTAGCTGCATTGGGAATCATCCTGCAAGGAGATCAGCTAAAAGTAGTTGGATCTGTATGTACGTTATAATTAATCGAAATAAGTCGATTAATCGAATAAAAAAAATAAACGATTAATCCAACACAAAAATTTTAATCAGTAACAGCCCTAATATATAGTTGTGCTCATAAGTTTACATACCCTGGCAGAATTTAGGATTTCTTGGGCATTTTTCAGAGAATATGAATGATAACACAAAAACTTTTCTTTCACTCATGGTTAGTGTTTGGCTGAAGCCATTCATTATCAATCAACTATGTTTACTCTTTTTAAATCATATTGGCAACAAACTACCCAAATGACCTTAATCACAAGTTTACATACCCCAGTTCTAAATACCATGTATTGCCCCCTTTACCATCAATGACAGCTTGAGGTCTTTTGTGGTATTTGTGGATGAGGCTCTTTATCTTCTTAGATGGTAAAGCTGCCCATTCCTCTTGGCAAAAAGCCTACAGTTTCTGGAAATTCTTGGACTGTCTTGCATGAACTGCTTGTTCGAGATCTCCCCAGATTGGCTCAATGATATTGAGGTCAGGGGACTGGGATGGCCACTCCAGAATCTTCACTTTATTCTTCTGTAGCCAATGACAGGTCAACTTGGCCTTGTGTTTTGGATCATCGTCATGTTGGAATGTCCAAGTTGGTCCCATGCCCAGCTTCCTGGCTGATGAATGCAAATGTTCCTCCAGTATTTTTTGATAACATACAGCATTAATCTTGCATCAATTTTGACCAAATTTCCTGTGCCTTTGTAGCTCACACATCCCCAAAACATCAGTGATCCACCTCCGTCCTTTCATCATAGGCCTTGTTGACTCCTCTCCAAATGTAGCATTTATGGTTGTGGCCAAAAAGCTAATTTTTGGTCTCATCACTTCAAATTATTTTGTGCCAGTAGGTTTGAGGCTTGTCTCTGTGCTGTTTGGTTTATTGTAAGTGGGATTCTTTGGCATTTGCGTAGTAATGGCTTTCTTCTGGCGACTCGACCATGTAGCCCATCTTTCTTCAAGTGCCTTCTTATTGTGCATCTTGAAACCGCCACACCACATGTTTTCAGAGAGTCCTTTATTTCACCTGAAGTTATTTGTGGGTTTTTCTTTGCATCCCAAACAATTTTCCTGGCAGTTGTGGCTGAAATTTTAGCTGGTCTACCTGACCGTGGTTTGGTTTCAACAGAACCCCTCATTTTCTACTTCTTGATTAGAGTTTGAACACTGCTAATTGTCATTCTAAATTCCTTGGATATCTTTTTATATTCCTTTTCTGTTTTATACAGTTCAACTACCTTTTCCCGCAGATCCTTTGACAATACTTTTGCTTTCCCCATGACTCAGAATCCAGAAACATCAGTGCAGCACTGGATGAAAGATGCAAGGGTCTGCCAGGAGTCTAGAAACGCATTGACCTTTTATACACACACACTAGTTACAAGCAAACAGATCACAGGCGAGGATGGTTACCTTTAATAGCCATTCAAATCCCTTTGCGTCAACTTGTGTGCATGTTATCAGGCCAAAATCACCAGGGTATGTAAACTTTTGATCAGAGTCATTTGGGTAGTTTCTGTTGCCATTATGATTTAAAAAGAGTAAACACAGTTGAATGATAATAAATGGCTTCAGCCAAACACTAACCATGAATGTTTGTGTTATCATTCATATTCTCTGAAAAATGGCCATGAAATC
Organism: Rana muscosa; assembly: GCA_029206835.1. Taxonomy (NCBI): domain Eukaryota; kingdom Metazoa; phylum Chordata; class Amphibia; order Anura; family Ranidae; genus Rana; species Rana muscosa. Next base: position 734,662,976 of record CM055117.1, read on the forward strand.
ATAAATTCTGCCAGGGTATGTAAACTTATGAGCACAACTGTACATATGTTTTCAGAGCTCTTATAAGAATTTATATATAATGTATTAATTTTTGATTATAATGATTCTTAATTTATTTACAGTTTTTGTAATGATTACATTTCTGTCAAAGCCTGTGTAATCATTTATGTGGGTTTTTATTTAAACAAGATGGCGATGTGTGCCTCTATTGCCATAGAATTGTGGTTTCAGTTATGTGTCCATCCCTTTGGGATGTTAGACATATTATTCCACCAATGGCTACAAAGATTACTTTTTATTTAATTTACAATTGGTCAGGGCTGATTCTCCAATGAGCGGCTTTGGGCTGTTTTGTGTGACCAATGACAGAGCTCCTTTATCTTGCCAATAGAGTATTTATAGCGTGGGTGCAGGCGTGTGGGCATACTCCTGATGACGTCGCCTTTGACAAAACGATTGTCGGGATGCCACGCTCACACGCTCTGCGCATGTGCGATCACTTCCATGGATTTGTAAACTGCAAAAAGTTTGTTTTGGCTTGTTTGCACTGGAGCTGTGCCCCCAGTTTTGAAACGTATGTATGCAGCACTGCCAAACACGGACGTCTGCTGAACCTTTTTCAGGGGGGGGGGGCATAATTTTAAGGTCATCCATGCTTGGTCCCTTTTTGAAGGGGAGGGGCTTAGTCATTATCATATAAAGCACAGGCATGCAAAGGTTTGAGAGACCTGAACTATCAAGCAACTAGCAACTTTGAATAACAATATCATAAAAAATGGAGTTCCCCCCCAAGGAAATGACAACCCCCAGGATCAGTGTCAGTTTCTGCAATAACAATCCCCAGCTTTGCTGTCATTTTCTGCAATAAAAATCGCCAGCATTGGTGTCAGTAGCAACAATAATAACCCCCCACACCGGTGCAGATTTCTAGAATAAAAACTTCAGCATCTGTACCAGACAGTGTACAAAATAATGACCCTCAGCACTGGTGTCAGTTTCCGCACTAAAAACTCCCAGCATTTGGTGTAATTTTCTGCAATAATTGCCCCCAGCATAGATGGGAGGATATCGGGTTAGACACTTCCTAATGGCTCAGTCCCTAGGAACAGTAATGGATAATGGCCAACAGGCCCTCTTACCAGACCTGGTGAAACCGCAACAGTGATCCCTCTGGCTGGACGTTCGCTCACTCTGGGTTGCCCAGGGTGACTCTAGTCAGTAGTGTAGCATGCCTGTACCCTGGCAGTGGCTCAGTCTTTCTCCCTCTCTGGCGGTGTGGGTACAGCGTGGCTCCCTCTCTGGCGGTGTGGGTACAGCGTGGCTCCCTCTCTGGTGGTGCAGGTACAGCGTGGCTTTCTGGTGGTGCGGGTACAGCGTGGCTCCCTCTCTGGCTTCCCCCAGCACAGTATTCTCTTTTCTCCTCTTGTAACACCCCCCCATCAGAGTGCTTGCATGCTAGGGGCTGTAGCATGGTGTCTGTGACACGCTGGGGCTGCCACACTTCAGGGACTACATTTCCTATGATGCCCCCAGTCCCCAGAGTCTTCTGATTGGCCCTCTGCTCTGGCCAATCATGGGGAGGATTGTGTGTGTAGTCCTCTATGGGACTTTTTAGGGTGAAGTCTACAAGTTTAAAATGTTATCAAAAAATATATATTTATTGTTGTAATACAAAATATCAAAGAGATAAAATTACATATACAATTTGGATGTACACAAACACAACTCAAACTATAGAGCAACAAAGTCACAACGTCACAAAAGACCATAAACCACTGTGAGGGTCCTGATTCCTGTGGGAGGGCCCAGGGTGCCCAACGCGTTTCGAGGCTATGGGTTTATATAGCGCCTCTTCTTCAGGGGCTAGTGGTGATAGGTGTTGTGGTCTGTAGTTTGTAGACATAGAACAAAGCAAGAGAGTTGAGTAAACAAGAGCATCGTCTATTTTATGTATATATAGTACAATTGAAAATTAATTCAATAGTTATAATAAAAAGCATCATTATTTGTACCGTAAATCATATATGCTAACCGTTGTTGTCTATGAAGTTTGGTGTGGATACATCCTTGTTTAAAATAACAGAGATTGACGCTCACTGCTCCGGATGAAGGGAGAACGCAGGGGGGGGGGGGGGGGGTCACAACACGGGGGACCGTGCATCAAACTATGCCCGGGGCAGGGCAACAAAGGGTGCCTGTACTCAAAATGGAATCTGGAAAAGTATGGAAAAGAATAATTTTAAAAGTACTTTTAAAATTATTCTTTTCCATACTTTTCCAGATTCCATTTTGTTCACCTTCCCTCCTCTTAGGGGAATACCTTTTCTCTGTGGAGCCCATGCGACACAAATCCACTCCAAAACCTGGGTTGAGATACAGCAGGTATGCACACGTTTAGATTTAGTTCTGACATGTATGCCCCACTATTATGTCGACCACTCATGGAGGGTAATATATACATATATGTCACCTTTATTCATACTTCTGTATTATTATTACTCTTTCTTGTTTATAGATGGGATCAGCAGCATAAATTACCTTCTGTTTTGAGTACAGGCGCCCTTTGTTGCCCTGCCCCGGGCATAGTTCGATGCACGGTCCCCCGTGTTATGACCCCCCCCCCCCCCTCGTTCTCCCTTCATCCAGAGCAGTGAGCGTCAATCTCTGTTATTTTAAACAAGGATGTATCCACACCAAACTTCATAGACAACGGTTAGCATATATGATTTACGGTACAAATAATGATGCTTTTTATTATAACTATTGAATTAATTTTCAATTGTACTGTATATACATAAAATAGACGATGCTCTTGTTTACTCAACTCTCTTGCTTTGTTCTATGTCTACAAACTACAGACCACAACACCTATCACCACTAGCCCCTGAAGAAGAGGCGCTATATAAACCCATAGCCTCGAAACGCGTCGGGCACCCTGGGCCCTCCCACAGGAATCAGGACCCTCACAGTGGTTTATGGTCTTTTGTGACGTTGTTACTTTGTTGCTCTATAGTTTGAGTTGTGTTTGTGTACATCCAAATTGTATATGTATTTTTATCTCTTTGATATTTTGTATTACAACAATAAATATATATTTTTTGATAAAATTTGAAACTTGTAGACTTCACCCTAAAAAGTCCCATAGAGGACTACACACACAATCTATATTGAATAGGGATTGGGTGTTTTGTCTACTAATCAAGTCAGTCCCTGCTACACTCCTAAACTAATCATGGGGAGGAAAACGGCGGGCAGGAAGTGGGGCGGCGGCACGGCGAATCCAGTTAGAGCCGCTCTCTCTCTCTTCTAGCTTCAGCTGACAGAAAGGGGGAGGGGGCGATCGGGGGAGATATACAGAAAGCCAGCAGCTCTCCTCTCCCTGTCGCAGCGCCGCTGCTCCATTTACCAGAGAACTCGGCAGCGGCGCCATGACAGGGAGAGGAGAGCTGCGGGCTGTCTGTACATCTCCCCCGATCGCCCCTCTCCCCCTTTCTGTTAGCCGAAAAGAGAGAGAGAGAGAGCGTGGCTCTAATTGAATTCGCTACGCCTTGCTTCCTGCCCGCTGTTTTCCTCCCCGAAAATCACGGCACTGGATTTCAGGGGGGGGGGGTGAAACGCCCTCTCTTGCCCTATGGAGCGGACGCCTATGCTGCCAAATAATAGACAATATTACACTATCCTGGGTCTTTTGTCTCTTCACATATTAACATACCCTGTTGCTGAGGCTGTCTGGTGTTCTGGCTGCTGATTACCGTCTGATGTATGTAAAGGCTTCTGGTGAGAGATGCTTGGATATTCCTCCAGTGGGTCTTTGAATCCAAACAAGCGCTTTGTGACCCCCCTGAGTAAGGGTGGTCACTGGCTTTCTGGTAAGCCTTTTATTTTAACTATGGTGATAGGTGACACGCTGCCAAGCATCTGACCAACGCTTTCCTATTCTTATGGGATCTCCTCCACTGAACACAAATTTTTTAAAGAATTTTCTCTTTTTTATCCGATCTTTTCTATTTGTATATCAGTCATACATGAACTTTTTTTTTCCTTTTTTATTTGTTCAGTTTGTCATTCAATATTGCACATTTTTTTTATTGCATGTTTGCACTTTGTGGAATGTTATATGCTATATTACAGGGCTTAAAATTTCAAGTCTAGACCTACTAGCCAGGCAAAAACCTTACTCTCCACCAGTTGCCCCACCAAACCTTTCCCAGGTTCGTCGCCCAACCCCGCACTTCTTTAAGCCCTGCCCCCCTTAAAGCTTATGAAATTACATTTTTCTTAAGAATAAAGAATCCAAAATATAAAAAAATGCAATTATAACATGGCTTTATTAAATTTAAACATAACAGCAATAGCATTAATATCAGGGTCCCCAGAGAGCCCCCCTTTACATCAGTGTCCCCAGAGAACCCCCCCCCTGTACATCAGTGTCCCCAGAGAGCCTCCCCTTAAATATAATTAAGCAACCTCCCCTCCCCTGCAGCTCATCTCTGTATCCCCCCCAATCCACAGCTCACCTCTGTATCCCCCGTCCACCTCAGTACCCCTCACCCACGGCTCACCTCTGTCCTTCTGTCCACCTCTGTACCCCCCATCCACATTTACCTCTGTACCCCATCCACATTTACCTCTGTAGCCCCCCATCCACATTTACCTCTGTACCCCCCATCCACATTCACCTCTGTACCCCCTGTCCACCTCTCTACCCCCCGTCCACCTCTGTACACCCCCCATCCACCTCTGTACACCCCCATCCACCTCTGTACCCCCATCCACATTTACCTTTGTAGCCCCCCATCCACCGCTGTACACCCCCCGTCCACCTCTGTACCCCCCCATCCACATTTACCTTTGTAGCCAGCCATCCACCTTTGTACCCCCAACCATGTTCACCTCTGTACCACCATTTCTCTTCGAATCTCTCCACGTTTTTTTCTCAATCTCACCAGTGATGACAGAACTTATTCATCACGGCAGACCCAGCGGTGCATCACAGTGCAGTCTCTGGCTATCAGACCCAGCACACAGCCACAACACTTCACTCGGCTGTGTGCTACATGTGTCTGTCAGGCGGGGGTGGAGAGGGAGGAACACAGAGCGCTGCTCTGCTTTATTCCCTGTCTCCGGTCCGCAGCTTCTGACAGAGGGAGAAGCGGGACGGGTGGGCTCAAGCACATGAAGCACGCAGCTGTCCCGCTCTCCTGTTATAATGTGGAAGCGCGGCGGGGGGGGGGGGGCGATCGGCTGCTCTCGCTACCCCGGGAAAACTGCAGGAAAAGTCACGGAGGGTGCGGGGGGGGGGGCGCCGCCCTGACAACCCCCAGTGTGTGGCACCTGAGTACTCGCCCAACGGCAATTTATGCTCGCATTTGGCGAGTCCATTTTTCAAGCCCTGCTATATTATATCATGTTAGTTATATGTAGATAATATCTTAATTAATTTCACCATTATTCAATACTGCATATTAGTCGTAGTAATATTGAATATTGATCATTGCACATTTGCACTTTATATCACATGCTGGTAGGCATTGTGTTATTTGTATTTTCAGTTTCAATGTAGCGCTGCACTTTATATTTTGTACCACACAAAAGAGGGGGATGGAGGAATCCCCCTGCTAGGTAAATGTATTCTGTCCCTTTTGACAGAAGTCAATCAAATTATCAACTTCTGTTGAGTGGGCATGGCCACTGTTGAATCGGACGAATTTTGATCAGTATATGACCACCATGTCATGTTACATCCAAAATTGTAAATGTATTTTATTGGGATTTTATGTAATAGATCCACACAAAGTGGCACATAATTGTGACGCGGAAGGAAAATGATCAATGGTTTGAATTTGTATTCAGCCCCCTTTACTCTGATACCAGTTGCCTTCAGAAGTCACCTAATCAGTAAATAGAGTCTACCTGTGTGTAATTTAATCTCAGTATAAATACAGCTGTTCCATGAAGCCCTCAGAGGTTTGTTAGAGAACCTTAGTGAACAAACAGCATCATGAAGGCCAAGGAACACACCAGACAGGTCAGGGATAAAGTTGTGAAGAATTTTAAAGCATGGTTAGTTATAGATAAATATCCCAAGCTTTGAACATCTCATGGAGCACTGTTCAATCCATCATCCGAAAATGGAAAGCGTATGGCACAACTGCAAACCTAACAAGACATGGCTGTCCACCTAAACTGACAGGCCGGGCAAGGATAGCATTAATCAGAGAAGCAGCTAAGAGGCCCATGGTAACTCTGGAGGAGCTGCTGAGATCCACAGCTCTGGTGGGGAGAATCTGTCCACAGGAAGGCTATAAGTCGTGCACTCCACAAATCTGACCTTTATGGAAGAGTGGCAAGAAGAAAGCCATTGTTGAAAGAAAGCCATAAGAAGTCCCGTTTGCAGTTTTCAAGAATCCATGTGGGGTACACAGCAAATATGTGGTAGAAGGTGTTCTGGTCAGATGAGACCAAAATGGAATGTTTTAGATCAAAGCATATTCATGTGTTAGAATGGCCCAGTCAAAGTTCAGACTTAAATCCAATTGAGAATCTGTGGCAAACTTGAAAATTGCTGTTCCAGGACACGCTCCATCCAATCTGACAGATGTGCAAAACTGGTAGAGACATCCCCAAAAAGACTTGCAGCTGTAATTGCAGGTAAAGGTGGTTCTACAAAATATTGACTGAATTCAGGGGGGGGGGGGGGGCTAAATACAAATGTACGCCACACTTTTCACATATTTATTTATAAAACATTTTGGAACCATTTATCATTTTCCTTCCACTTCACAATTATGTGCAACTTCGTGTTGGTCTATCAAATAAAATACCACATTTACGTTTTTGGTTGTAACATGACAAAATGTTGAAAATTTCAAGGGGTATGAATACTTTTTCAAGGCACTGTACATATCAGCATATTCTGGATGACACACATAGATATGCCCATTTGTTTGGTTGATTTACCTAACCAAGTAGAGCATGCTCACTTTGCAGAGTAGTGAGATGGCACCATAAATAGGTTGCAACGGTGCTGACTTTAATCATCCAGTTATGTACAAGTAAAAACAATTTTTTTTTCTTTGCATACGTAGGACTGTTTTTTTTTTTGCAAAGTTAAATTTCAGTTGGCTATGTTCACCACACTGTGTAAGTCTAACATTGAACAAGGCTTATGCTGGATGATTGATTGACTGATTCCTTTATGCTGATCTTTGTCCACACATATACACATATATTCTGCCCACCTGGACGCACAATTTTATGTATATTGCCATATTGCATATATAGTGGTTAAAACATTTTTTTTTTTTTCCTAAAGAAAACATGACATTGCATGGCTTGCTACTTGTTCTCCCTAGTGTGAGTTACCCTCAAAGCATGAATGTCTGTTTGTATCCTTTCACTGGTAAATATGATTTTTTTTTGTAGGAACTACACTGCACATACCTGATGCTATTGAATTTCTAGCAGCTTGCAAACCAACTACATATATTAAGGCTGGATTCATGCTGATCATTATGAATATGCATGCAGTTTTGTGTGTTTCTGACACCCGTTATGGCATGCATGTTTATGTATTTAAGGGCCTGGTCAGTGGGCTTTTGTTTCTGTCTGAATTTATCTCCTCCTTTAAGTCTATGGGAATACAAAACCTGGTTAAAGCTAACCAAATGCAGGTCAGAAGGAGGTCAAATACAGTTGCAATGCACCTGTCAAATAATTCAACGATCAATTTTCCCCTGACGGTAACAATGCGAGCCACACTCAGTGTGGGACAGTATTCAAGCCATGCTGAAGCCTGCCTCTGACTCACTGGCCTCCCCACCTTGGACGAACCCCCGTTTTTCTAATTTCCTTACTATTCCAGATCCCATTATATGGGCAACTAAAGGGATTGAAACATTAGGGGATGTCACTAGAGGGGGCGAACTATTGTCCTTCACAGACCTCAAACAGAGATTTAATTTACCCAACCCTTACTTCTTTAGATACCTACGGTTGTGAAACACATTTATCTCTCAATTTGGCCCCAAGTTTGGAGAATATCTTACTTGACGAGTCCATGAAAAAAACGCTTTCCGAGTTGTACAAAGAACTCTCCCCTGCCCCCCCCCTTTCTAGGATCTAGGAGGGGAGGACTAGGACGATATGTGGAGCCACCCTTTTATTCATCTAGTGCCAGCGAGGGATCAGCTAATCCACTTCAAATTCCTACATAGGATATACTATAAGCTGGCAAAACTGTCTAGAATCTACCCAGGGGTGTCGGCGGAGTGTTGGCGCTGCTCTCACTCCCCAGCTATGTTTGGACATGTGTTTTGGCAATGTCCGGTAGTCAGGGAATTTTGGACTGCAATCCTCTGCTGTATAACAGAGGTCTCCTGTACCTATGATGGTGGCAGTCTGCCTTCTTGACCTAGTATAAGGCTTGGCAGACACTAGGGCTCAACGTACCTTTCTTAGTTTGTTGCTATTTGGAAAAAGTCCATGACACCCTCTATACTCTACTGGAAGAGGCTAGTGAATAAAGTGATACCGCTCTATAAAGCCACATACTTGAGCAGGGGTTGCCCAAAGAAATTTGAAAAAAACTGGCAGATCTGGTTGGATAGTCCTACTGCTATTGCCTAATAATCTACAGGGTACTCATACTCAAGCTCTAAATGACTAGGTGGGGGGAAGGGGAGGGGGGGGGGTTTGCCTGTATGTCATTTTCTCTAGAGCTCTCACTCTTTTTCATCGCAAATTATTTTCACTTGATCTCTTCTATACCTAAGATCTTCATTGCTTTAGGTCATTTTTCTTTCAGAGTAAACACATGTGATTGTATGTAATATTATAGGGGAACTGCATTTTTGTATCTGTGCATGTCTTTTTTGATATGGAACTGTTATTCTCAATCCCTGAGGGGTTCTTTGTCATCCTTTCGACACAAGCCCTGAGTTGGATTTGCTGCATTTCACTGCATTCATTTTGCCGTTCTGCTGATCATACTGCATGAAAATATGTGTGTTTTACTGGGCTACTATTTATTTTTACGGATCTCTAAAATGCACATTAATACAGAAAACATGAATGTAGACTGCATTTTTTGTAACATACTGCCACATACAGTTATAAAAAGAGCCTGACTGATGTTTATGACGTTTCTGCTTGCTGCAGTCTCCTCGTACTAACTGCGTTATACAACTAGGAACTGTTTAGATGTGCATGCAGCCTCAGTAGTGGAGAGGTTGTTGGTGGATGATCAGCCAGAGAAGCTAATGGGATTTGACAGGTGTGCCCATGTATTTATTTACATTTTTTAGAGGAATCGGGATATAAAAGCCAATTCAAAAGACCGTATTGAATGGATTTATTTGATAAGCAGCTGGACCATTAATTTTGCTTTTGCTTAATAATTTTGCACAATGTCCCATGTAACAAGCATTGTTACTTCTACATTTCAGGAGAAGGCTTTTTATATTTTTTACCCTTGTATTGCATTGTTTTGAAATGCCAAGTAGTGTCTGCTCTGGAGATTATCTTTATCTGTAGGGGAAATTATTTGAAGCACCAACATACTGCTAAAGGTGTATGTAAATTATAAAAACTATTCATGAAATTTCTCACAATCCATCCTCAAGTGATTAAGGACCCTATCCTGTGGTAAATAATTATCCAAGGCACATTGACAAGTGGCAATAGAACTGTAGTTAGACAATGGTGTTCCGAGCGTTGCAACTCTCTTGATTAGGGAAATCTTCAAACAACACTAAAATACAAAAAGAGAGCACACCAGCTTTGTGCAACACCTCCAATAAAATGTTTTTAATAAAGTTACTTTACATCAAATACTCACAAAGGTACAGCATTTAAATTACAGTATCCATTCTGGTGTGGATCACCTTAAGTCTCCAAAATTAAGATGACCAACTATAGGGACCTGTTCAGCAACCTTCTGTCTCTTGCTTTATTGTGTAAAATAGCTGATGGCATTTCAAGGGCCAAGCCCTCTTTTTCAGAGCTGACTTACCTGTACAAAGTATATTTTAAAGAAAAATTTGGGGATTTTCGAATAAATAAACATAGAGTACATACTCACCCCTATGCTGCAGCATCAATGTGATGCTGCAGTTGCCCCTCGTGGGCTCTAAGACTGAGAACTGAGCTATCACAAGACCACTGTCAGTTAACAAAACATAACAAATGTTGCAAACATGCATATATATTAATTTCAGTGACACCAAGTGACTGAGTGTGATCCGTGAAAAAAAAAATATTATATGTAAATAAATCAGAACAAAACAGTCCTCTATTGTGACCACACACAAATAACAGTCCAAAAGTGTAGAAAAAACTGCAAAGTTGAAAAAAAGAGTCCCACATGGATATGACCCTCTCTGTGAAAGGATAGAGACACCACCACCGATTATAAGGAGGAGGCTTACCAGATGGTATTGACTTGGTAAGGTGTATACCACCCAAGTCAAAACAGGCTTAAATAATCAGTCAGCAAGGTGTATCCAGCTGGTCCTGAATCCGCATATCAGTCGGCACCGCAAATTCCCGTAAACACCAGGAAGTGTGAATACATATAGTCTTGTTGGAGCCAGAGATACGGTAACCACATAACATGCGTAATGGGGAAAAAAACTCACATAGTGTGATACCGTACAAGGAAGTATTTATTTAAAAAAAGATTAAAAAATGTACACTCACATTTGGAAGAACATCATAGGCATATCACAAAATGCAAGAGCGATGTGTGTAAATGGGTCCACCCGACGCGTTTCAACTAAAAAGTCATCATCTGGGGTGACCCCAGATGATGACTTTTTAGTTGAAACGCGTCGGGTGGACCCATTTACACACATCGCTCTTGCATTTTTTGATATGCCTATGATGTTCTTCCAAATGTGAGTGTACATTTTTTAATCTTTTTTTAAATAAATACTTCCTTGTACGGTATCACACTATGTGAGTTTTTTTCCCCATTACGCATGTTATGTGGTTACCGTATCTCTGGCTCCAACAAGACTATATGTATTCACACTTCCTGGTGTTTACGGGAATTTGCGGTGCCGACTGATATGCGGATTCAGGACCAGCTGGATACACCTTGCTGACTGATTATTTAAGCCTGTTTTGACTTGGGTGGTATACACCTTACCAAGTCAATACCATCTGGTAAGCCTCCTCCTTATAATCGGTGGTGGTGTCTCTATCCTTTCACAGAGAGGGTCATATCCATGTGGGACTCTTTTTTTCAACTTTGCAGTTTTTTCTACACTTTTGGACTGTTATTTGTGTGTGGTCACAATAGAGGACTGTTTTGTTCTGATTTATTTACATATAATATATTTTTTTTCACGGATCACACTCAGTCACTTGGTGTCACTGAAATTAATATATATGCATGTTTGCAACATTTGTTATGTTTTGTTAACTGACTCTTTCACAAAAATAAGCGCTACACTTTTTCATATTCACCAGTTTTTGCTTTGTCTCAGCTGTGTTGGCAGCTAATTTTTGTGTTCACTCATTGCACAGCGCAGTATATCCCATATCTAATTTTATCACAAGACCACTGATTGCTCAGTTCTTGGTCTGCTCAGAGTGGAGAGCGGTAACTGTCAGTCACTGCTCCCCACTATGCTCCTCCAGCAATCACTGGAGTGGTGAGCAGGAAAGGGGCAAGAGAGCAGAAGTAAGTGTACTCCTGTGACCCACAAGGTCTTTTAACCTACCGGGGTAGTTTTTAAATTTTTCACATATATGTTAAACTCTGCCTTTTATTGGCAGATTGGTGATTGCAATTTTTTATATCACAGGATAGTTGCACAGTCATTTATAAAATGCACAGTTTTAGGAAAAAAAAACATTAAAATTAATTTGAATGCACACAAACACAATATAACACTCAATTGTTTTGTAAAATAAAAAATATCATGTGTCGAGTAAATAGATACCAAATGTGTCAAGGTTTAGAATTGCACATGCCGGTGAAATGGCGATAAACTACAGTACCTAATGTTGTTCATAGGCGACACTTTAAAATTCATTAAGGTTTATCAGTCTAGAGTTAAACGTGAGCTCTGGCACTAGATTTATTGCTCTCATTCTGACACTTGCAGTGATGCCTCAAATGTTTGGTGCAATCACTGTTTATATATGTGTGCCAGACCTAGGTGCATGTTTGCATTTGCGTACAAGCATGGGGGGGGGGGACAGGGGTGCTTTTCCTTTTTTTAATTATTATTATTTTTATTTAATAAAAAAAAAAATGAAAATTTTGTTTAACTTTATTGCTATCACAAGGGGTGTACAACACACCTTTTGATATATTTGGGTGGTGATAGGTACTCTTTTTGGAGACATTGAGGTGCTAATAGACCTCTGATCCTTCCTCTGCCCACCAAAAAAGCTTGCTTTCCTGGTTGTACTGGCCGAAATTCTCGTCGCTTCCAGCTTCATTCGTCATAGAGAAGATTGGGGAATAGATGTTCCTCCATCTACTCTGTGTGCAGCCAACCCAACTACTTACAGTGGTCCATGGTTCCCTAGTGAAAGGGGAGAACCCATGAACAGCGGCTGGAGGCAGATGTATAGCCCCTCAGATCACTTTTACAGTATATCTGAATGCTGGCTGGATAAAAATATCAGGATCATGGCTGTAGCTACTGTACATTTATATGCAGCTGCTGTGTATATGCGGCCTCTGGGCAGCAAGTGGTTACATACAGACCCAAATCTAGGGAGATGCTAGAGTGGGTCCCCCCCCCCCTAGATTTTAGATGTGCCCCTCACCCCAGGTCTCTGAGAGGGCATCCACTGATCCATGAGCCAATCTTATGTGGATGCCTTATGTAAGGAGGCACATTGATGGGGCAATTAATGTAGGTGGACACATTGATGAGGACATTTAATGTAAGGAGACACTTTGATGGGGACAGTTGATGTAAGGGGGAAATAGTTGGAAGGGGGTACTCTGATGGGGACCAAGATGTAAAAGGGGGCTCTGATGGGGACACCTGATATATTAGGACACAGGTGCTGTTTATTCATTCTAACCTAATGACAATCCAAAACATACTAATGTACTCAGTACACTTCTGCATTGCCTCTGTACTACCAATCAGACATTACTTCTGGGTTGTGATTCCTAGTACAAAAATGCACCAGATGAACAAGGGAATACTGGTTTCATTCATCTGTGACAAACTGTCAGTGACTCACATGCAGTGTTGACATTATGCCCCTGACTCTTTTTACTGCACCCCCAGATCAGATAGGATAGATCCGATTCTGGTTAAATAGTCTTTTTAACATAAAATCTCCTTCTGATCCCTCCTTCTAATTTGCTTATGTAGCGATACCCCCAGTTAAGAGGGCTGCTGGTATTGATTTGGGCCCTGTAGTGCACCGCTGTCAACCCCTGGCAATTGGCTCTAACCTCCCGTGGCACAGCTAGTAATAGTGGGATAAGACCGCGTGACCGCAACTCTTGGTGACGCAGTCTTATAGCAAGCATGCACAGCAATATACTTTAAAACTCCTAATAAAGTAACTGAAGCTGACACCAAATGTACTTGACCCAGATATTTTACTGATGCTAATGGGCAAGTAATAAAATAACAGTATAACAAGTTGCAGGTCCCTGCAATAAACAGTATTTAAGATGAACAGAATAACCAGAACAATAATGTATTGCTATGCAACTCTAACGCTGCCCTTTTACAGCTACTTCCCCTCGTGGGCAGACTAACACCCAGCAATGTCTACCTATGCAGTCAGGCCTGACTGATCTAAATGGAAGTTCAGTGAAACAATATTCGCTAGCAATCTTTCGGAGGTGCACTTGAAGAACAACTTTGTAATCCAAATGAATAGTGAAGATAAAGTATCTGTCTATGAGCAAGTGCTCTCTCACCACTCGACAGTCCAAGTCTTTTTCCTCCACCGATTCGTCTAGGAACAGGAATCCACCGACATCCAGGCCTTCAGTCCTTCTGGTGTACTGCAGCAAGGAGGAGAAGATGTCACTCAGGTTCTGCTAGGCTGGCAGAGGGCTCTTTGGAGAAATGCACAAGGCCCAGGCTTCAGGCCTTGTGCATACAGCAGTTCAGCACAGAGATCTTCTTGCTAGGAGAGGGGGTGTCCAAAGAGACAGAATAAACCCTGCCTCCCCTTTATATAGTCTGCCCCAGCAGTCTTTGCACGGAGCAATGCACCCTGGGTGCTGCAAGATGTACTGGGAGATGTAGTCTCTCGGTATTAAAGGGGAATACCCCGCTACACTTAGAATGTGTGTCCAAACAGCTTGTATCGGCGCGAGGAGAAAAAAAATTATTACCGATCTTCTGTTTACATCACGTGATCAGCTGTCATTGGCTGACAGCTGATCACGTGGTAAGGGGTCGGGCCGGGATCAAATTGACTCGGTGATCACAGCGCGCACCGCGCGTGTCCAAAGGGGTGGATGTCTATTAACAGCCTCCTGGCAAAGTAGGTCCACGCTGTAGCCGTCATTCGGCTATAGCGCGGATCTGAAGGGGTTAAAAAGTGTTTTGTTATATCAGTTGATTTGATTTAAAAAAAAAATGTGGATCCTGGCAGAAATCTGTTGAGCTGATAAAACCCTGTTCTCTCTCTGCCTGTTTTGCACTGTTATCAGTTAGCATTGTTCCCAGTTCTCTCTATGAACCAAAGAGCACCACCCCTCTAAATTCACAAAGTGATCTTGCGAAAAATAAAGGGAAAAAAAAATACAAATGCAGCAACCAGATCTAATGACTGGCAAACGTCAATATATTACACATTTGTCTTTGGGTTTTAAATACACTTCATACAATTAATATGAAGGTAGCCTAATTTTGAAGGGCAAGAGCCCTGCACACAGAGATAATTATGTATGTTGCCCACCACCCTGTTTTCGCCCTCATTTTCATCACACCTTTCAAGCCATCTGCAAAGACTTCATTCCCTATAATATCTGCATGACTGATGGAAAAGAAGTGCTTTAGGTTCATTGTGTAATAATCTCTGTACTAGCACTTCACATAAGAGAAAGTTTTGTTTTATGTCTGCTCTAAAAAAAAGTGATTGCCTTTAGCAGTGAACCAGCTTTGAATTACATTTTCCAAGTGCAGCTTAAAAACAAAAGGAAGAATTTTAGTTGCTGTGGATAACTAGATCACGTTTTCTTTCACACACTTTCATACATGCAGCTTGCTGATCCTTTTTAGATGTAAAGTTCGCTCCAAATGCAAAGATCCTAACCGAAGTCTGGCTTTATTTTAATGACTTGGTTTTCAATAGATGGCAATACATACATGCAATTATCATAGGACAGAATTTACCATCTCATCAGAATAGTCATACAGCAGATAACAACTGGTTAATAAAAATGTAAGATATATAATATATTTATGTTTTCTTAATTAATAATTTGTATTCTTCTTTAAATAATCAGTTAACATATGATATTGCAAATCGTTTTTTTTTTATTATTTTTTTTTTTTTTCCGAAGGATGTAGGCAACTGTGCAAGTTTCAGAATTTGTTGATGTTTGCAACACTCTGCTTAATCTCGTGGTATTCGTTTTTAGTCATCACATCTCTTCCCAAGTCTCATCTTTGTTTTTTTTTTGTTTTTTTATCTCATATGACAATCAAACCGATGCCACTGTAATCCCTAGAAGTTTAGAATTAATGAAGTAACTGCTGAGCTGCCGCCACGGAGCCTGGTCCTACACTATACTGTACTTCACACTCGATTTAATCTCCAGATGGTGAGACCGTGCAGCCCTGCCGTGAGGGACCACCTCTTTCAGTGGAGTGTGAAAGTGGACGGATGTTGTTTTCCTAGCAGATCGCATCATTCAGAGCTCAGATCTTGTGACGATGATTAGTTATTAGCTATAATGAGCGCCAATTGAACAAACTGCACGCATATTTTCTCCACTAATTTCAGTGCCTGGCCAGGTCTGTGGCTCAGAGATGGGGGAGGGTAGGCTATGTGCATTTGTACGTCACTATACCCATTGTCTTCCCCAGGTGGTAGTAGCTTATGGTAACTAATGTGTAATAATATGCCCTTGATTCTGATCAATGTGATGCCAATTCATAATAGTAAATATATTAACAATTCAACACACGGTCCTTGTTGGATAAACAAAGGCTGTTGATTATTATTTATGTAGCTTATATATGTTAGAAAAAGTGTCTATCATTTTTTTACTTATTTTTTTATTATTTATTTATTTGCAGAGATTGAGCCTTAAGCCATGTATACATGATCGGTTTTACCGATGAAAACAGTCCGATGGACTTTTTTCATCGGACAAACCGATCGTGTATGGGCCCCATCGGTCTTTTTTCCATTGGTGATTAAAAATAGAACATGTTTTAAATTTATCCGATGGAAAAAAAAACGATGGCAAATTCCGATAGTCTGTGAGGAACTCCATCGGAGAAAAAACCCACACGTGCTCAGAATCAAGTCGACGCATGCTCAGAATCAAGTCGACGCACGCTCAGAAGCATTGAACTTAATTTTTCTCGGCTCGTCTGAGTGTTTTACGTCACGGCGTTTGGGACGGTCAGATTTTTGACTGATGGTGTGTAGGCAAGACTGATGGAAGTCAGCTTCATCGTAAATCCGATGGGAAAAATCCATCGGATTTTATGCCATCGGAAATCCGATCGTGTGTACAGGGCTTTAGAGATTCTTTCTTAAGCCCCGTACACACGGTCGGACTTTTGCCCAACAAACTTCGTTTTAAGCAAGTTGGACCAACAATCCGACCGTGTGTACGCTCCATCGGACAAACTTTTTTTCGTTTGGTTTTGTTTTCATCGGACAAAAGTTGGGTCTGCAAACGGACAAACTTTTGCCCAACAAAAGTCCGATGGAGCAAAGTCCTACCGTGTGTACAGAAAACCATAGGACTTTTGTCCGATGGACAAAACAACTAATGTTAAAATCAACCAACAATAGCAGAAGTTGACCAAAGGATGGCGGTAAAGAGCAGAAAAACCATGTGATGTTGCAAAAAGTTTTGGGAAAGTTTGCAGAAAAGTCCTGTGGTGTGTATGCTATGGGTGTGCCCGGCCAACTCCGTTCGGACAAAAATCCACGGAAAAGTCCGATGGAAGTCCGACCGTGTGTACGAGGCTTAAGTGATACTTTATCAGGATTTTGGAAAGGCTACTTTTAGGCTTTAGATCTAAAGAAAAATATGTACACAAGAAAAATATATGTGTTTAAAGAAATTGCCATTTTACATATAATGTTCTGTCATTATAAGTGTCACTCATTCCTATAACCTGTATGCATTCTTTAACCAGTTCAATACAAAGCATTTTCACCCCCTTCCTGCCCAGGCCAATTTTCAGCATTCAGCACTTGCACACTTTGAATGGCAATTGTGTAGTCCTGCAACACTGTACCCATATGACATTTTTATCATTTGTTTCACACAAATAGAGCCTTTCATTTATTTTTTTTGCTAAACAAACAAAAAGACTGAAAATTTTGGAAAAAAATATGTTTTTCTTCCTTTCTGTTATAAAATTTTGCAAAGAAATTATCTTTCTTCATAAATTTAGGCCGAACTGTATTCTGCTACATTTCTTTGGTGAAAATAACCCAAATCAGTGTTTATTATTTAGTCTGTAGGAAAGTCCACAAACTATGGTATATATAGCTGAAATTCCTGTGGAATTGATGGCCTTTCTCATTTTTTCCACCCCAAAAATACATAGTCAGGTGAAAAAAAGACACAAGTCCATCAAGTTCAATCAAAAAAATAAAACCATACAATCCCCTATACACAATCATATACCCACAGTTGATCCAGAGGAAGGCGAAGGTGAAAAACCCCAGCAAAGCATGATCCAATTTGCTACAGAGGCGATCAGTTACTCCCTGGATCAACTTTACCTATAAATGTTAGTACCCAGTTATATTATGTACACCTAGGAAAGAATCCAAGCCTTTTTTAAAGCAATCTACTGAGCTGGCCAGAACCACCTCTGGAGGGAATCTATTCCACATTTTCCCAGCTCTTACTGTGAAGAAACCTTTCCGTATTTGGAGATGACATTTTATTTTCCTCTAGATGTAAAGACTGCCCCCTTGTCCTCTGTGATGACCTTAAAGTGAATAACTCAATACCAAGTTCACTATATGTACCCTTTATGTATTTGTACAGAAGTACAAATATTCTCCATATAACCCCTTTTTGGAAAGTAGACAGTCCAAGGTATGAAGTAAGAGGCATTTCTTCCCACAAATAGAGCTTTTTTTTAATGGTATTTGATCACCACTGGGGTTTTTATTTTTTGCTAAACAAACTAAAAAAGACAGATTTTTTTTTTTTAATGTTTTTAAGTTTTTCTTCGTTTCTGTTATAAATTTTTGTTTTCTCCTTCACTGACGGGCACTGATGGGCACTAATGAGGCGGCACTGATGAGTTGGCACTGATGAGGTACTGATATGTAGAATTAATGGGCACAGATAGGTGGCACTAATGGGCACTGATTGACACTAATAGATGGCACTGATGGGCAGCACTGATGATGAGGTACTGACAGGTGTTACTGATGGGCACTGATTGTCACTGTGGTGGGCACTGATTGTCACTGGTAGGCGTTCCTGATGGGGCAACTACTGGCAGCTGATGGGCCCTGATTGGCATTGTTGGTGGCACATCTGATGGGGCTGTGCTGATGATCAATGTGCGGATTATCAGCACAGACCCCCCCTCTGACAGGGAGAGCTGCCGATCGTCTCTCCCTGTCAGCGAAAACAGAGGAAAGCCATTTACCGACACTTCCTGGTTCAAGCTGTGATCAGCTGTGATTGGTCACACCTGATCACGTGGTAAGGAGCCTCTGTCAGAGGCTCCTTACTATGATTGGAAATGTGGTGTGTCAGAGTGACGCACAGCACCACTGAGCTGCGGGCGCGCGCCGGCATGTTATCCTACCGGATGTCATATGATGCCCAGTCAGGATAACTGAACCACTGCTTGGCCATCATTCTGCTATAGGCTGGGCAGGAAGTGGTTACATTTTTTTTTTAATGATTTTTTTAACTCACTGTCACCAGAGCAATGCAGTGTTGCCATAGTAACAAATGGTAACACTGTACTATTCTGGGGAAGTGATCAGGATTTTTTTTACACATTATGATTGCTTATAACAGTGATATTCACTTTTATAAGCAACCATTTTTATAATTAACTGTTTACTATTGTAGTTAGCGGTGATTGGCCACAGCTAATCTCATGGTACAGTTGGGCTGTGATTGGCCCTGTCTGTACCCTGTATGTGACCAATCACAGAGATCATACAATTGTACACAATAAATGGCATGAATGAAAGCCATTCATTGTACACAATGCTATCTGTGATTGGTCACACCAATCACATGGTTCCCGGCAGCAGCAGGTACACTGATCAGTCATAAGACTGTAACCCATTACAGGAGGATGTTATATGACGTCCACCTGGAACAGCATATAGGCCGGGCAGGAACTGGTTAAGAAGGAGAGATTATTAATTAGCACATAAACCCTCAATTTGTTAAAAGAAAATTATAAATTACATTTTTTAATCTCACACTGCAAATTCGTGCTCATGCATGCACACCAGTGATGGCTTTTGTCAGCTTGTTTCCTGATGACGACAAACAGTGGACCACATGCCTACAGCTTGGGTATTGAAACAGTCACTTGTAAATTCCATCAGAAGCCCCTGTAACAGGGTGTCAATGCAGTAGGACAACTGGGAGGCAGTGACAGAGTGGAGTCATCCTTGTGGACTCCATCGGAATAACCTGTTATTTAAAGATAACTGATGGATTACGTATTATTTTAGATCATTCCCCCATGGTTCCCAAATCTCAATAATTTCCAGCAATAGTCCTGCGTTTTTAAAGCAAATGTAGACACCATCAATGATCTTCTCTTATTTGTTTCCTAAGCTGAGACACTGCCATTGCTGATCTCCTTTCCTAAAATGCAAGTACACTGACTTTGTGTCATAGGCCTGGTATAGGTATGTGGTTTCAAAAGTTTTGACTTCGGTTGTTAGCATGCTTGTTACAGACCAGAGGCCCTAGATGTCATAAAACTTGCATTAGAAGCAGGCACCTATTATTTTTCGGAAGGAGGTCAGGAATGACAGCTTCAATGTTTTTCTCAGCCCAAATTCCTATTAAATAAAACCTGTACTGAAAGAATTAAGAATGCTGCTATTGCTGGTCTTCAAAAATGCTAGTTTCCTGGCGGTCTATTTTTTTTTTGACGCTGACCCAAAACCACTATACAGCTAGTAAAGTATCTGCTTTGCAATGACTAAGAGGCCAGACAACTGTAATTTTCAGAGTACAGCAGTAACAACCTACATATTTCCTCTATCGTTCATTGATGGACACAGCTCTTCATATTCTTGATAGAAGGGTTATATCACCACCTTTAGGAGTAGGACACTAGGCAGAAAAAAACAGACACATCACTGCAGTGTTTGGGCAGTCCTAGCTGGTAGTAAACCCCCTCTCTGCTATAGGCAGCTCAGTTCTTTCTGCTAGAATTTTTAGAAATAAGTTAATTCTGAAATCTCCGAATTTCCGAATTTTTTAATTTCCAAATTTTCGTATTTCTGAAATTTCACATTTCGGAATTTTGGAATTTCGAAAATTCGAGATTTGAAAATTCGAAATTGCAAAATTCGAAAATCTAAAATTCGAAAATGGGAAATTTGGAAAGTTGAATTTCCGAATTTTTATAATTTCCGAGATTCGGAAATTCGAAAATTCTTTTTTTTTTTTCGTTTTTATTCGTTTTTTTGCTTTTTTCGGAATTCCGAATTTCCGAATTCCCCAAATTTCTGAAAAAAGCAAAAAAACAAAACGAAAACGAAAAAAATATTTTTTTTTAATTTCCCGAATTTCCGAAAAAAGCAGAAAAACGAATAAAACAAACGCAAAAAAACTAAGAAAAAAGTTTTTGCAGTGCACATGTCTACTTCACATTCTTCTTCTGGTATTCTTGTAAACAGATCCCCTGTTTTCATTATGCAGGGTGAGCACAAAAACACTCCTGGATTTCCAACAGAATGTAACCTTATTGGAATATTATTACACATTGATGGCTACAGTTGCATCAACTCATAAAGTTTCATTTGGTATCAGTTGGTATAACGCACACTCCTTGTGTGCCTTAAGCGAAAGCAGGTTTCCATAATTTTCCATTAACGCCTGGAGATTTCTGCAAAATTCAAGTCGTGTTTATTTGTCTTGCAGGTGTAATTTATGGACCAATTGCAGCTTGTAGGGGTGAAACCGCAAGCGTTTGCGTAAGCTCTTGCTTACCGTGCTTTGCGGGATGTGCAACTCTCGGCTAGACTTGCGCATTGACTTCTTGGGGCAGTGCAAAAAGGCTTCTCTGATACGATCAACAACTTGCTCAGAGACCAATGGTCGGCCTGAATGTCCCTTTGTCTGATCACATCACATGCATCCTTTCTCAATTAAATTGTTGTACCACTTCAAGATGGACTTGTTAGTAGATGGATCCACATAAAATTTGTGTTTTGAAAGAATACTGTACAGTCACAACACTGTTTTAGCAAATGCCAACAGGCACCAGCTGCGTTGCTGTTGGGTGAGAACCATGTTGGATTTCACTGCCCTCTGGCATAGGGAGGCGTACAAGGAGATAAAAAAATTTGAGTTAATGTATCTGCGGTCACCAAATTTGTAAACATACTCCAATACGTTTTGATATTGTAACTACTTGAAATCAAGGAGTGTTTTTGTGCTCACCCTGTACATTTTCAGATGTGATAGTCATCCTTTTGAGGAAACCTTTGACTCTAATGTGGGCACAGTACACCAATATGGCAACTTTTGTTTTGTTTTTTTAAGTAGAACTATAGGCAAAACTTTTTTTAAATTTTGGGTAGAGCAAGTATAACCCCTTTCCCATAGCCAGATTGGAAGTGAGAGGAAATCCCTGGAAGTTAAGGTAATTACTCAGAGACCTCCATGTCACCAGTAATAGTGTCCTATGGGAAGATTTCCCCACTATTCGTTTTCTGGGGACATCCCAAAATTTGTGTTTTTCTTTTACTTTCACTTCCCATTATAATGGTAAACGGGGTCACTGACTTCAATAAAAACTGACAAGCTTTCTAATTCCTCTCTACTCTATCTAATATTAACAAAAAAAAAGTTTTGCCTTATATTTTAAGGCTTCTTCCCATCTGTGTGGTGATGGGACACCACACACTGCACTCTGATACATACTGCACTCTGAAAACTTCAGGTTTTTATTTTGATCCACAGAGTGCAGTATGTATGTTCTAAAGTTGTCCGTCCATAAACATATGCCTATTTTTGTATTGCATCTAAAGTGCATCCACACTTTTATGTGTGAGTTTTGGAATACACTGGGCACTGCATATCCACTTAAACCGAATCATTGAATAACATGGTCTAGTTCTCATAGACAGTTATCCTACAGTGCACGATTGAACTTCTCAGTTGTTATTAAGCCCTTTTAATTTTTATCATGAATGGCATCAATGCCCATACAATCTTCCAAATCAAATTTTCTATCTAATGCCGCGTACACACGACCGTTTTTAACCACTTAAGCCCCGGACCATTTCGGGCCATTAGGACCAGGCCTGTTTTTGGGATTCGGCACTGCGCTGCTTTAACTGTAAATTGTGCGGACATGCAATGTTGTACCCAAATGAAATTTGCGTCCTTTTCTTCCCACAAATAGAGCTTTCTTTTAATGGTATTTGATTGCCTCTGCGATTTTTATTTTTTGCGATATAAACGGAAAAAGACCGAAAATTTTGAAAAAAAATGATATTTTCTACTTTTTGTTATAAGAAAAATCGAATAAACTCAATTTTAGTCAGACATTTAGGCCAAAATGTATTCAGCCACATGTCTTTAGTAAAAAAAATGTCAATAAACGTATATTTATTGGTTTGCGCAAAAGTTATAGCGTTTACAAACTAGGGTACATTTTCTGAAATTTACACAGCTTTAAATTTATGACTGCCTATCTCATTTCTTGAGGTGCTAAAAT
This sequence comes from Rana muscosa, assembly GCA_029206835.1. Lineage (NCBI taxonomy): Eukaryota > Metazoa > Chordata > Amphibia > Anura > Ranidae > Rana > Rana muscosa. The sequence goes on from CM055117.1 coordinate 734,686,069, forward strand.
GGCAGGGCAGTACAAAACCCCCCCAAATGACCCCATTTTGGAAAGTAGACACCCCAAGGAAATTGCTGAGAGGCATGTTGAGCCCATTGAATATTTTTTTTTTTTGTCCCAAGTGATTGAATAATGACAAAAAAAAAAAAAAAAAATTACAAAAAGTTGTCACTAAATGATATATTGCTCACACATGCCATGGTTATATGTGGAATTGCACCCCAAAATACATTTTGCTGCTTCTCCTGAGTACGGGGATACCACATGTGTGGGACTTTTTAGGAGCCTGGCCACGTACGGGACCCCGGAAACCAAGCACCGCCTTCAGGATTTCTAAGGGCGCAAATTTTTGATTTCATTCCTCACTACCTATCACAGTTTCGAAGGCCATAAAATGCCAAAATAGCACAAAACCCCCCCCAAATGACCCCATTTTAGAAAGTAGACACCCCAAGGAAATTGCTGAGAGGCCTGTTGAGCCCGTTGAATATTTTTTTTTTTTGTCCCAAGTGATTGAATAATGACAAAAAATAAAAATAAAAAATAAATTACAAAAAGTTGTCACTAAATGATATATTGCTCACACATGCCATGGTTATATGTGGAATTGCACCCCAAAATACATTTTGCTGCTTCTCCTGAGTACGGGGATACCACATGTGTGGGACTTTTTAGGAGCCTAGCCGCGTACGGGACCCCGAAAACCAAGCACCGCCTTCAGGATTTCTAGGCACAAATTTTTGATTTCACTCCTCACTACCTATCACAGTTTCTAAGGCCATAAAATGCCAAAATAGCACAAAACCCCCCCAAATGACCCCATTTTGGAAAGTAGACACCCCAAGCTATTTGCTGAGGAGGCATGGTGAGTATTTTACAGCTCTCATTTGTTTTTGAAAATGAAGAAAGAAAATTTTTTTTTTTTTTTTTTTTTTTTCAATTTTCAAAACTTTGTGACAAAAAGCGAGATCTGCAAAATACTCACAATACCTCTCAGCAAATAGCTTGGGGTGTCTACTTTCCAAAATGGGGTCATTTGGGGGGGTTTTGTGCCATCTGGGCATTCCATGGCCTCCGAAACTGTGATAGGCAGTGAGAAGTAAAATCAAAAATTTACACCCTTAGAAAGCCTGAAGGCGGTGCTTTGTTTTTGGGGTCCCGTACGCGGCTAGGCTCCCAAAAAGTCTCACACATGTGGTATCCCTGTACTCAGGAGAAGCAACAGAATTTATTTTGGGGTGTAATTCCACATATGCCCATGGCATGTTTGAGCAATATATCATTTAGTGACAACTTTGTGCAAAAAAAAGAATTAAAAAAAAAAAATTGTCTTTTTTCCGCAACTTGTGTCAACATATAAAATATTCCATGGACTCGACATGCCTCTCAGTATATAGCTTGGGGTGTCTACTTTCCAAAATGGGGTCATTTGGGGGGGTTTTGAACTGTTCTGGCATTTTATACACAACATTAGGAAGCTTACATCCACTCTTCTAACCACTTGCAGACAAAGCCCTTTTTGACACTTTTTGTTTACATGAAAACATATTTTTTTTTTGCAAGAAAATTATGTTGAACCCCCAAACATTATATATATTTTTAAAGCAAAGGCCCTACAGATTAAAATGGTGGGTGTTGCATTTTTTTTTTCTACACAGTATTTGCGCAGCGATTTTTCAAACGCATTTTTTGGGGAAAAAATACACTTTTTTTAATTTTAATGCACTAAAACACACTATATTGCCCAAATGTTTGATGAAATAATAAAGATGATCTTAGGCCGAGTACATAGATACCAAACACGACATGCTTTAAAATTTCGCACAAACGCGCATTGGCGACAAACTACATACATTTTTAAAAGCCTTTAAAAGCCTTTACAGATTACCCCGTTAGATTTACAGAGGAGGTCTACTGCTAAAATGACTGCCCTCGATCTGACCTTCGCGGTGATACCTCACATGCATGGTGCAATTGCTGTTTACATATGACGCCAGACCGACGCTTGCGTTCGCCATTGGGCAAGAGCAGGGCAGGACAGGGGTGCTTTTTTTTTTTTTTTTTTTTTTTTTATTATTAATTTTGCTTTTTTATTTTATTTTTAAATTGTTCCTTACATATATTTTTTTTTTTATAATTTTTATTGTTATCTCAGGGAATGTAAATATCCCCTATGATAGCAATAGGTAGTGACAGGTACTCTTTTTTTGAAAAAACTGGGGTCTTCTAGACCCTAGATCTTTCCTCTGCCCTCAAAGCATCTGACCACACCAAGATCGGTGTGATAAAATGCTTTCCCAATTTCCCAATGGCGCTTTTTATATCCGGGGGGGGACATTCCCTCCCACTGCTTGTAAAAGCAGTCCAGAGGCTAATTAGCCGCTGTGATTGCTTTTACATGAAAGCCGGCCGCTGGCTGAAAAGAATGATACCAAGATGATGCCTAAACCCGCAGGCATCAATCTGGTATAACCATTCAAAGTCCAGCAACATACCAGTACGTTGCTGGTCCTTGTTGGACATGTATTGTAATCTTTTTTTTTCATGCAGCCTGTTGGCTGAACGAAAAAAGAGATTGATTGGTGGGTATGCCCACCATTAGAATACCGCCCTTCATCCACCCACTTCTAATGATGGGCATACATGCACCATTTATATATGCCGAAGCATGGGGGCATCCTCCCGCAAAAAAGTTATGCCGCACACACATGGTCAAACGTTTCCACGGGCAAGCCTCCGTCGGAATTTCGACCGTATGTATGCGGCATTAGGAGCAAAATTGCTCCTCCGCCCTGCTGCCCCTGCTGCCCCCATGCTTCGGCATATATGCTTTTTTTTTTTTAACTGTGGTGGTGAAATCACCTCCTACAGCACTGGAGTCGCAGGGATCAGGCCTGTCTCTGCGAACGCTGCAGTTATGTGTGTTGTGTTTTGTAAGTGACAGTGATCGATCGATACTGCACTTGGGTGGCCTGGGCTGGACGGAGGGGCAAAACGCAGGTGCTAGCAGGTATCTGGGCTGATCCCGCTAACACTGCGTTTTTGGGAACCCTAAACCGCTGGTATAGATCTGATCAGATCAGATATTGATCTGTTCAGATACTATACCACTAAGGGGGGTGTATGCTTTACGCGTGGGTGTTAGCGTTACTGGCACTAACCTGACGCTGCCTGGGGTGTGACGCAGACCCTCTCTGACGCTAAAACCTAATTGATATCACCCGCCGGGCGATCAGGGGGTTAAACCTTTATTGGGTTATATACGGCGGGTGCCCTGACACTATAAAAAGCAAACTAACTAACCAGCGTCACCCGTAACACTTATATGGTGATCACTGGTGAAAGGGTTAACTAGGGGCAATTAGGGGGTTAAAACCTTTATTAGATCATATTTGGGGGTACCTGACGCTATAAAAACCTGCGGCGAACCTAAAAAAAATGACTGGCTACCGATTGGCATCACCGACACGAAGACAGCGATCAGAAAAACGATCGCTTAGTGACAGTGGTGATAGGGGGTGAAAGGGTTACCTGGGGGGCGATCAAGGGGGTTAAACCTTTATTAGATAATATATTGGGGTACCCGACGCTATAAAAACCTGCGGCGAACCTAAAAAAAATTACTGGCTACCGATCGCCATCACTGATGCTAAGACAGCCATCAGAAAAATGATCGCATAGCGACAGCGGTGATAGGGGGTGAAAGGGTTACCTGGGGGGCGATCAAGGGGGTTTAACCTTTATTAGATAATATATTGGGGTACCTGACGCTATAAAAACCTGCGGCGAACCTAAAAAAAATTACTGGCTACCGATCGCCATCACTGATGCTAAGACAGCATCAGAAAAACGATCGATTAGCGACAGCGGTGATAGGGGGTGAAAGGGTTACCTGGGGGGCGATCAAGGGGGTTAAACCTTTATTAGATAATATATTGGGGTACCCGACGCTATAAAAACCTGCGGCGAACCTAAAAAAAATTACTGGCTACCGATCGCCATCACTGATGCTAAGACAGCCATCAGAAAAATGATCGCATAGCGACAGCGGTGATAGGGGGTGAAAGGGTTACCTGGGGGGCGATCAAGGGGGTTTAACCTTTATTAGATAATATATTGGGGTACCTGACGCTATAAAAACCTGCGGCGAACCTAAAAAAAATTACTGGCTACCGATCGCCATCACTGATGCTAAGACAGCATCAGAAAAACGATCGATTAGCGACAGCGGTGATAGGGGGTGAAAGGGTTACCTGGGGGGCGATCAAGGGGGTTGAACCTTTATTAGATAATATATTGGGGTACCCGACGCTATAAAAACCTGCGGCGAACCTAAAAAAAATTACTGGCTACCGATCGCCATCACTGATGCTAAGACAGCCATCAGAAAAATGATCGCATAGCGACAGCGGTGATAGGGGGTGAAAGGGTTATCTGGGGGGTGATCAGGGGGTTAAACCTTTATTAGGGGGGGGTTAGGGGGCTACACTGGACCTAAAACTAAACTTTAGTGACACTTTCACAGTCACAAATGTCACTGATTGCAGTGATCACTAAATAAATGGTCACTGCAATCAGTGACACTGTGACTGGGGGCTGGGGGGTGATCTGGGGGGGTCTGGGGGTCCTGGGGGGGGCGATTAGTGTTCCTATGTGTCCTGGTGTCAGTGTAGTGTTGTGCTCACTGACCTGATGTCTTCTCTTGTACGGCGCTCGGTATATGTGAGCGCCGCACAGGAGATGACATCACTTCCTCCTGCTTCCTCTGTCTGACACAGACAGAGGGGGCATTTCCATTCGCCGGGAGCGATCGCGAGGGGGGGGCCGGAATCGAAAGGCCGCCCCCTCATCTGGGATCGCTCCCGGTGAAGTAACGACCGCTCACGGCACAGAAGGGGGGTCCGGATGGACCCCCCAACTGTACAAAGGCAGTCACGTAGATCTACGTGATTCTGCCTGTCCGTGCCATTCTGCCGACGTAAATCGGCGGTGGGCGGTCGTTAAGTGGTTAATGTCATTGAATAAAACTGCATTTTTCTCGACGTGATTCTTCTCAAGCCTGCCTTGCCTACACACTATCGTGGAAAAAAATGCTTGAGTAAAGCGCAGTGACGTACAACACGTACGACGGCACTATAAAGAGGAAGTTTCATTTGGATGGCGCCACCCTTCATGTTAGTAAAGTTTGAGAGACGATTCACGATTTTCAGCCTCGTGCTTTTCAGTCCGTTACAGCGTGACGAATGTGCTATCTCCATTACGAATGCTAGTTTTACCAGAACGAGCGCTCCCGTCTCATACTTGATTCTGAGCATGCGCATTTTTTTCACGCCGTTAAAGCCTACACACGGCCGTTTTTCATGACGAGAAAAACGACCATGTGAAAAACGACGAGAATTTTAGGAGTGGCCAAATCAACAGTTTGGTACATTCTGAGAAATGAAAAACGCACTGGTGATCTCAGCAACATAAAAAGGCCTGGACATCCATGGACAACAGACAACAGTGGTGGATGATCGCAAGATCCTCTCTATGGTAAGGAAAAACCCATTCACAACATCCAGACAAGTGAAGGACCCTCTCCAGGAGGTGGGCGTATCATTTTAAAAGTCTACAATCAAGAGAAGACTTCACAAGAGGAAATCCAGAAGTATGGAGAAGGCTTGGAACAGCTCATGATCCAAAGCACACAACATCATCTGTAAAACATGGTGGAGGCAGTTTTATGGCATAGACATGAATGGCTTCAAGTAGCACTGGGTCATTGGTCTTTATTGATGAGCTATGAGTAAGCGTCAATTCGTGATGTGAAACGTGTTAGCCACCCTTCCCTGCATGCACACTATCTGCATTTGTTGTTTTGGATTTATGGATTTATTTTGAATTTGGATTTTTTACCTGAAATTTTGGAATAAATAACTGTCTATACAGAGTGCGGCAGTCCAGGGTTTCTTTTTCTCCCATGCATCAGTGCAGAGCCAGCACCTGTGTGAGTGACCGGGCGGAAGCAGCTATTTGGTGAATTCTTAAGCTTTTGAGCGGTACGTTTTTCCTTTCCTCTTTATTGATGATGTGACAGAAGACAGAAGCAGCCCGGTGAATTCTGCAGTGTTTAGAGATATACTGTCAGTCCAGATTTAGCCAAATGCAGCAAAGTTGATTGGACAGCGCTTCACAGTACAGATGGACAATGATCCAAAACACACTACAAAACCAACCTATGAGCTTTTGCAGGAATAGTAGTGAAATATTCTGCAATGTCAAACACCTGATCTCAACCCAATTGAGCATGCATTTCACTTGCTGAAGGCAAAACTAAAGGCAGAAAGACCCCAGAAACAAAGAACAACTGAAGACAGCTGCAGGTAGAGCCTGGAAAAGCATTCAGAAAGGAGGAAACCCAGTCTTTGGTAATGTCAATGGGTTCCAGACTACAAGCAGTCATTGCCAGTAAAGGATTCTCAACAAAATATAAAAAATGAACATTTTAGTTATGATTATATTCATTTGTCCAATTACATTTAAGCCCCTGAAAATGGGGGGACTGTGTTTAAAAAAAATTGCAGTTCCTAAAATGTGTACTTAATATTTATGTTCAACCCATTGAATTAAAGCTGAAAGTCTGTACTTCTTCAAATTCATTTGGATTGTTTTGTTTTAATTTAATTCTGATGGCATACATAGCCAAAAGTATGAAAATTGTGCCTGTGTTCAAATATATATAAAAAATGTAAGTTAGGTCCTAAATGTAGCATGAACAGAACTTAAAGCAGAGTTCCAACCATTTTTTTTAATGTCCAATCATTCCCATGCCTATTTTTAATGCTATTGGAAATGGCAATTATTATTTTTTTCTAAATACCTGTTTTGCAATTAGTAAATATTGTCACAAGGCAATTTCCATGGACTCTTGGGATATCGGCGTCATCTATCCCTGGAGTCCATGAGAATCACCCAATACTGAAATCTTGTGTGATTTCAAACCCGAAATTATGCGAACGGGAGGAGTTATCAATCTGTCAAGATTACTGCACAGGCGCAAGATCGGGAGGTGTATGCTGGGTAGCCAGCTGCACTGAATTCTGGATACGAAGACCAGCAGGCTTCAGATGCCCACAACAGCGATGGACCCTGCCTGCTTCCGAGATTTGAAAAGAACAAGGACCACATTACTGACATTATCCAAATGTTACAGCAGAAGTGGTAACAATTACGGCTTTATTGCAAACATTTTGTTCATCCATGTGGAGTTTGTCATACGCCTAGTATATTTCTAGTATGTCACAACTACCACACCATATTTCTCAATTATCTCTCTTAATTTCTATAGGCTTTTAGATAACACATTGATTTAAAAACTTCAGTTTGGGATTCCTTTTCATTGTTTTTTGGCATTCAATTGTGTCACTTCAGCTAAAGGACACCACAATTGGTCCCTCTTGATTCCCATGATCACCATCAGAATGTCCAAGTGAGCACAGTTCAGTTTAGCAGATATATATATATATATTTTTTTACAAAATAAATAGAGACTGTTCATTTTGGATATTCACCTAGTGAATACGATAAAACCGTTTTCACTTTAGCCATCTAATATTATTCAAATTATTTTTTTAAAAATTTCCCTCCAAGGGTTGCAGAGCACTAGCAATGACTTATCTTTATGTAGTACCCCCTAGCTCGGTTGCTAGAGTGCTAGGATTTTTGTTTTGTTAGTGTAGATAAAATTCAGGCTTGGGTGGCAGCCAAGCCTGTGCGTTTTAATCTGGGTTGGGTGAGTGACTCAGGGAAGGCTGGATGACTCACAGGCAACATCTCTGAGACCTCCCCCTACTTCTAGAAACTGGTAGAAGATTCTAGAAGAATGGGAGTGAATGTGAGGAGGAGCTGCCGGAAGAATTCTGAGAGCCCTGACCAATCCACAACAGATGGGTTGGCAGGGGGCAGTCCCCCTCAAATACTCAGGGTCAGCCCAGCTGGGACAGTGGAGTTCAGGTGGAAGCTGGAGATGGAGTGTTAGGCTGTCGGTGGTCCTTGAGGGTAGCCCCCCTGAAAAGTGTGGTGTGCATTTGTATTCAGCCCCCCCGAGTCAATACTTTATAGAACCACCATTCGCTGCAATTACAGCTGCAAGTCTTTTTTGGGTATGTCTTTACCAGCTTTGCACATCTAGAGGGTGACATTTTGCCCATTCTTCTTTGCAAAATAGCAGAAACAGCCAAGATTCAAACTGTTAAAGGGCAGGCTGAATGTACCAAGTTGATCAATCAACTTGGTTACAACCAGCCTGCCGGATTCTCTTGCAATTATTGCTAGCGGCTGCTATAGGGGCAAGTCTTATTTAAAAAAAAAAAAAAAAGGAGAAGCCATCTTACAAGATCTAACTTTTTATTTAAGACCTTGTAGTGGAAGCGCACAGCTAATACTTTTAATTTTTTACTTCTTGCTCTTTAAAGCCGTTTTTTCATTAAGTTTTAAGAAATGCAAGTTTCATAGGAATCTGCCTCTTCTAGGAGTGTCATATCCCTGACTGTGCTGGTCCTGAGTAATGCTACTCCTCTGCCATCTGTTACTTGCCCTGAGGTTCCACACGCAGCCTCAGGCTGAATCACAGTGCAGTACCTGGTACACAGGATGGCCAACGACAGCTGTTGTTTCTAAATCAGCACTGAATTTACACCTTAGTGTAGCATCTTTTGCACGTTTATATGCACGTTTATATGCACGACTTGCACGTGTTTTTGAGCTTTTGAGTTTTTTTATTAGCCAATAGAGAAAACTGTAATTATTTGTTGCTAGGTATTTCAGCTTTTTTTTTTAGCTTTTCCCTAACCACCACTAACCCTTAAAAAAATAAAAATAAAATAATAATACTAAATAACTAAACACCCTAACAAAAAATAAATAAATAAAATAACTATTATTTATAATAATTTATTTAAGATTTTTTTAAGAGTCAGGGTTTATTATAATTTTTTTCTGTATTATTACATATTAATATATATTATTTTTTTTATGATGATTTTTAGTTATTTGTGAATTTATCAACTCTCACAGGGTGCATCTGCCCACACACCATGAACACCTAGGGCCATTTGCCATGTGGTGTTTACAGCACTTTTCATTTTGAGCACTTATTTTATTTTATACACCCCCAATGAAGCTCTTTCTTAGAGTGAAACATGTAGAGCATTTTTCTTTTCTTAGTGAGTTTGGGTGCACTATCACGTTTAGATATGGTATTATGGTTGATGGGGAGGGGTTTTATCTATAAGTTGCTCTCATGTCTCTTAGTTATCAGCGGCCCGGAGTCAGTATCTTATTGCCGTCAGGACGCTTTAATAAGTCAAGGAAGAATGGAAGTAATAGATTAAATTTAGAAGCATAGAGTAGGGTGATTTCTTATTAGTTCATTAGAACCCCTATACTTCCTTTATGTATTTCCTTTAGTTGTTTACTGCAGTATAGACTGAGCCACTAAGAGGAGATACAGTTCAATGGTAAAGTGAGGTAGAGATGTATCTTACCCTTCCTATAAGTAAAAAACACACATCAAACAAATCGACTTTAATATAGTCCTAAACATTTTTAGGCGGTCCTCCCTAGATTTCCAGGTGCGTGGGTAAGCGCACCCTGTGAGAGTTTATTTACTAATACTAATAGGAGGGACCATAAGTGTGCGCAGCCTATTGGATTAGGGTGTGCACCCCAAAGCTTAAACACATGCTACCGATCACTCACTGTGTTCACTCAGAAAGGAAAGGGCCCAGTAAATCCCATATTTGCCAGCCCCTTCCCCACTCATCCTAAAACATCCCCCTTTGGGTGCCCGCAGCAGCATCCGGTGGGAGAGGAGAGGAGGGAAGCCGGAAGCACTGTGGGGGGGAAGAGGGGGGCCCAGGGCAGTAGGGGGAATCGGTGCTGTACAGGGTGATTAGGGTGTGCCTGGGCACACCTGGCACACCCTGTGCGCACGCCTATGGGAGGGACGTTTTTGTTATAAGAGGCCATTGTTGTTATTTAATATTTGTGAATTTAGTTTACATTTATTTATTCATATATTATTGCTATTTTATGTTTTACAGTTTTTAATGTGAGCAGAAAAACCCTGCCACATATGCGGTGGGCGGTCTTTACTAAACACTGTGTTGTAAATGGGGCCTCAGAGAGAACTTTATCCACTCTGACTTTGTTTATATTTACTCAGTGGTCAGGGTTAACATGACTGAGTAAATGTAAACAAAGTCAAAGTGGATACAATTCACCTCTCCTGAGTGCACCTCAGTAATCAGGCAAAATGTGGGAAGAATGTTTTAAAGAGCAGCAAGAGACTAGTGTATGTATTAATATTGTTCTACTGCTGCAGGACGTTAACACAGCTACCTTTTCATCTGTGTAATTGGATGTTTGCCTGGGGTTTAATTTTTCACAAAGTACAGTTCATTGTAATTCAGATGTATTACAATTAACAATTCTCTGAATGCACTTTAGATACAATGGCAATGGGGTTAATTAGCTGAGTAAGTAAACCTTGCCTGTGTTCACTTCAAACACCCAATACCCAATCCGGTTCTAAGCAAATTAAAGTGTATCTAAACCCAAACACAATAATGGAATATATTGCAGATTTCCATTCCTTAGATGTGGTGGCTGAATTCATTTTTTTTTTTCAGGCTAAGTATATAAAATACCTGTTAACCTTGCCAAAAATGCAGTATGCTTGTCCGTTCCTGTGAGCTCAAAACATAGCATATATGTTATATCTATTTTATAAGCTATCCGTCCCATCAACTACTATGTAATGAGAATGAACAATGTAATGTTTTGTTTTTGTTTTTTGTGGACAGTATCATTGCATTTTATGGAGCAGTATAAGATAACAGCCAATAACTGTGCTGCTGCCAGCATCCCAGCAAAAATTACATCATTGGTTATAAGGACACAGATGGGTGGCCGCCTAGGTTGCTGAGATGCAGGCAGTTGCTGATGCGCGGTCCTAAGCAGAAAGCTGTCAAATGTAGTTAGAGACGTAATACCACTGCAAAATGTGTGACCTCCTGTAGCAACAGGGAGTTCACTTCAGCAGGTGAGTGAACAGACTATTTAGTTCGCTCATTCAGCAAGCGCCCATTTTGCCCGTTTGGCATACAAACAGCAAGAGTTTGAACCCCATCTCTTGTAAACACAAAAGGACAAGAAGTGTTGTATCTACAGCATTTCCAGGTGAAGAAAAAGGGGAAAAAAGCATGAAAAAAACCTATTCCAGCCACCACGTTTAAAGACTGGTAAGCTGCAGTATATAAAACATTTTTATTTTGGGGGTTTAGGGTACACTTTAAGGGGATTATATAATTTTTTTTCTATATCTCTCTGTTATGTTTAAGGCAAAAAAAAGTGTAAACAAGTTTATTTTTCTTAGCCATACAGTATGGGACATAGGATCTGTAATCATTTGCATTTGACTGTATGCAGCAACCTTTAGGTGATTGACACTGGCAAAATGAGAAGGTTGCAAGGACATCCCCCTATATAATCCCTCCAACTCACACCTAGCCTCAGTTTTTGCTAGTGTCCTTAGGTGGTGGACAGCTTCTGTATTTAAAGAAGCGTACCTTTTCCCTTTTTTTTTGCTTTTTTTCTCTTTCGGTCCATGATAATGATTCTTCAACAAGGGTGATTCCTGCTGTGCCATAGCTATTGCAGCTCCCACTGCAGCTTCTCAACTGATTGACTCCTCAGCAGAGCTTAGGGGACCATACCCGGACCCCAGTGGATTGCAGAAGCAGGGTCATCTTGTAATGTTGCTGACATACACTGGATCCTGCTGTAGGTACTTCCCTTGGTGTGCAGTGCAATGCATGGATTTAACTATAGGGTGCTTTACAGGTGCAGGGATGTCTGCCTGCAGCAGAGAACTGTTCATGAAGACCTCTGCAGGAGTACGCATTTTCATGCCTTTACACTGAGACTTTTCCTTCCTTCTCCACAGTAGTGGAGGTTGTGAGTACCCCTCAATGTACAATATTTCACAATCATGGCAGATCACAAATGCAGGAAAAAAGGCAGATAAATTTGCTAGCTCAGACTCAGCACTTAGGTCCAGTGGATGTGGTAGTTTTTCCACTTGGGGCCCTAGTACCCTTTACTTTTTACGGTAGTCCTTTTAAGCCTCGTACACACGAACGAGTTTCTCGTCAAAAACCAGCAAGAAACTTGCTGACAGAGATTTTTTGACGAGAAATTCGTTCGTGTGTATGGTTTCTCGTCAAGAAAAGCGACAAGAATCTCGACGAGAAAATAGAGATCCTGCTCTCTATTTTCTCATCGAGATTCTCGTCGGCATGTTTCTCGACGAGAAAAGTGAGTGTGTGTACACTTACCTGTCCTCCCGGAAGCCCGCACATGTTCGAAATGAATTTGACGCATGCGCGGTAGCTTCCTAGGCATACGTAGGGTATACCAAGATGGCGGCGACGGCATCGAATGTGACGAGCGCATGCTCGTCGTAGTCGATGACGTCACCGCGTACGCTCCATTCAAAGAACCGCGGGTTCTTTGAATCGAGCGTCTGTACACTCGGCCGGGACAAGTTTCTTGTTCAAGAATCTCGTTGAAAAAAAGACATGTTTTTTTCAACGAGAATCTCGGCCGTGTGTACGAGGCTTTAGTCTTGTTCCTTGTCTTCTTCTAGCCATTCTGCTGGCATGTCTTCCACCAAGGCCTCCTCTTTCCTGTCTGGAATTTTCTGTCACAGTGTCAACTTTTTATGTGCAGCATATCAGGGCTTATCAAGGCCAAAGCTATCAGGGGTCACACCTATGTATCTTTTACCTCCCATCCTGAATCATTCTTTGATTTTTCCTTTGTGTTACCCAAGGAGGAAGTGGTGTAGATAGGATTCCCCAGGAAGATGGAGATAATCCTTATCAGAATGACACACCTGTAGCAATGATTTCATCCAAGCTTGAAGATACAATAGCTACCCTTACTAACACTGTATGCATCTGTTTAGCATTAGAGTCTGCTCACCTCAATGTGTTCAGCATGAGCTTCCTAATTTGCCTAAAGTGGTTGTAAAGCTTTTATTTTTTTGTATTAAAATAACAAACATGCCTATTTTTACCTGCTCTGTGCAATGCTTTTGCACATTCCATATCCATCCAGTGGATCGGATGACAGTCGGATGGCAACGGACAGGCAGTCCCTTGCCATCCGACCGCCCCATAGAGAAGAGGGGACTGCATAGCGCAGTGGACAAGGACCTGTCCTCCACTTAGTGCGGATCAGTGGATAGATCCCTTGCTGAGCAGGCGGATCACTTGGTGGAGTCCGCTCTGTCTGAAAGGGGCCTTAAGCAGAGCCTGCATGTGTAATAAGCAAATTTAGCTATGCCTGCTTCTTTTTACATACATAAATAAAAATGTCATATAGAAACAAGGTTTGTAAAACATTACCACACACTGTTAAGTGTATCTACTCAGTATTAAGCTGATCTCTTTTGTAGTATATTTAAAAACCGTAAAAATTATTGAAATTTTGCTTTAAATAAAAAAGCATTAATTTTTGCAAGGTTGTTCCACTTGAAGTTGTTGTTATCTATATGGCAAATGGACAAATAGGTGCTAATGTTCAGTAAGAACATGGTATCTGCTTTTTTAGAAAATTGCAGTAAGAGATACCACATGTCCCTGTTTGATGTTAGCCTTGTTAAAAATACTAACTGAGCCCAATACTAACTTGGCATATTCATTCCTCTAGACCAGGCATGCCTAAATGGTGTTTTATGGGTCACATGCGCCCCTCTTATACAGAACAGTGAAGTACTAGAGGAAATGTTTTATAGTCTCTTTCTCTGGGATTAAATATTGTAAATTGTAAATTTTATTATAAATTCCAAGGTACCATATTCTTTTTTGGAATTAAGTGGGTGCAGCCATCAAGACATAATGTGCCCACAGTAGGCATTATCTGGACCTCCTAATTTGGCCCATTGTTTCATCTGAGCTTGATATGCCTACTCTGGACAACGTCTCAAAGCATCAGTAAGTGGGGACATAGTTACCCTATTACCTTCTGATGCTACTCCCTCTGAACATTATGACAGGGTTCAGCTTGATGTACATGTTATGTTGGCTTTGCTAAATGGTTTACCAGAAATTGGATTACCAAGTAATTCCATCTGCAAACGGCACCATGTTGCATAATTTTTTGTCCACTAAAACGTTATACTTCTTTTTTTTTTATCTTCAAGTGCAAGTAGGGTGTACATTTTGAAAGTTATCTCAGATTAAAGTAAATCCAAGTTATGCTACAGGTACATTTTCCTCCGAATAAAACCTACCAATCTATGCTCCAGAAAATATTGACCTCTGTGCTACAGATAGTTATAAAGCACTTAAGGGGTTAAGCTCTCCCTTCGACTTGTCATCTTCCACCTTCAGAGCCAATATAAAATGTACCACTGGAATTGCTCAAAGATAAGACACAGAATCATAGTGTAAAACTGTAGAGCAAAGATGTATTAAAAACATAAGAGTATACACCTTAAAATAAGGCCAGAAAGGCTTTACAAGCATATGTACTGTATCTATTATGGTGTCTGGTGTCCCCACACATTTAGGCCCCTTTCACACCTATACGACTTGTCCCACGATTTTGGACTGCAAAATCGCATGACAAGTCATTCTCCATGATTTTCAATGACTACCATTCATATTAGCATGACTTTAAGTCGTGCCAACTTCAAAGTAGTTCCTGCACTACTTTTTTTCTGAAGTCGGATCAAAGTTGGATCCCCGTATTAACAAATCCGACTTTGGCATGCGACATGAAGGGGAACTCCACGCCAATTTATTTATTTTTTTAAATGGCGTGGGTTCCCCCTCCAAGAGCATACCATGCCCTTTGGTCTGGTATGGATTTTAAGGGGAACCCCACGCCGTTTTTTTTTTGGCGTGGGTGGTCCCCCAAAATCCATACCAGACCCTTATCAAAGCACGCAACCTGGCAGGTCAGGAAAGGGGCTGGGGACGAGCGAGCGCCCCCCCTCCTGTACCGTACCAGGCCGCATGCCCTCAACATTGGGGGGTGGGTGCTTTGGGGCAGTGGGGGCCCTGCGCCCCCCACCCCAAAGCACCTTGTCCCCATGTTGATGAGGACAAGGGCCTCTTCCCGACAACCCTTGCCATTGGTTGTCGGGGTCTGCAGGCGGGGACTTATCAGAATCTGGGAGCCCCCTTTAATAAGGGGGCCCCAGATCCCGGCCCCCCACCCTATGTGAATGAGTATGGGGTACATTGTACCCCTACCCATTTACCTGGAAAAAAAGTGTCAACAATAAAACACACTACACAAGTCTTTAAAGTAATTTATTAGACAGCTCTGTAGTCCCTTCCGCCTTCTCCCCTCTCCGGCCTCTTCTCCGCTCACTCTAGGTACTTCTTCCCCCGTCCGGTGTCTTCTGCAGAGTCTCCTCCGCTTTCTTCTGCTCTTTTGCCTGCTCTTTTGATAACTCTTGCCCGGTCTTCTCCGTCGTCTTCTTCCCTCTGCTCTTCTTCCGATGTTGACTTGACGCTCTCTCCCGCTGTAATGCCGTGTGCGTGGTGTGCAACGACTTATATTGGCATGGGGCGGGGTCACCGTGTGATGTCATCCGGTGACCCCGTCCCTTATGATGTCACCTCCCCATCATGCCCTGGGAGGTGATGCCATAAGGGGTGGGGTAGGACCTCCACTGCCTCAAAGCACCCACCCCCCCATGTTGAGGGCATGCGGCCTGGTACGGTTCAGGAGGGGGGATGCTCGCTCGTCCCCACCACCTTTCCTGACCTGCCGGGCTGTGTGCTCGAATAAGGGTCTGGTATGGGTATTTTCGGCGTGGGGGTTCCCCTTAAAATCCATACCAGACCAAAGGGCCTGCTATGCTCTTGGAGGGGGAACCCATGCCGTTTTTTGTTTTTTTTTATTGGCGTGGAGTTCTCCCTAATTATTCAGGGATAAAAGTCGCATACCTGGTCATTGAAGTTGGACTTCAGGGGCAAAGTCCTCTGTTGATCCAGGATTGTGCCCCAGTGCAGGTCTTCTCTGCCTTCTTCCTGCTCTCACGGGCTTCATTGAGAGCAGTCGGGACATTGGTTCCTGCTGCTGTCAGTCAGATTCAATAAAGAGGGAGCAGGGGGCTGGCCAAGCTGCACTGCGTGTCTATGAACACACTCAACCCAACTAGGGAGCACATCCTCATGTGTGCCCCCCATAGCACACAACTTACTATTGGGGCACACATACAAGAGGAGGAGCAGACAGCACTGGCTGGGGACCTCAGAAAAGGATATAATTGCACAGTGCAGGTATATATAAACCTGTTTTATTATTTTATTTAAAAAAAATAGCCTTTAATGCCACTTTAAATTACAGCTAAAGGTAAAACTTGTATTTTTTTTTTTTGGACCGAGTGTACATTGATTAGAACACCTGTCAGTTCCTATTGCTGCCTGTGCCCCTGTTAGGGAGATTCACCCTCTTTATATGTCCTGTTTACCATTACCATTTAAAAAGTGAAAGTAAAAGAAAATCCCACATTTTGTGTTGTCCCCAAAAAGTAGTAGAGGGGAAATTTTCCAATGGGGACACTATTTCTGGTGACCTGCGGGTCCCAAGGGATTTCCTTAATTTGCAGGTCTACTCACTTCCTGTCTTAGCTATGAGTGAAGGCAAATTTCTCCAATGGGACACAGATGGCAAAAAATTAACTGACAGGGGTTATGAACCCTCCCTTACTTAAAAAAGTATTGCCAATTGTTCTACTTTAAATACATTTTAAACAATCATATCAGCATAGATGTAGAAAAAGGAACATCTGTATATGGGTGTAAAAAAATCAGTATGCAGTATACTGTACAAAAGATAGTCAATTTGTCTCAAGAGGAGACTCATTCATAATATCCAAAAATAATTAAATGGTCGTAGACAGCATGTTACATAATAGTATAAATCCAAAATCAATTGAGTCAATACCCAATTATCACACTATGCTTTAGCTAGCAAAGAGCCACATGGCTTTCAAATGTGTCCTATCTGGCAATTCATATCATGAAGTATGGCAACAATGATAAATCCACTACTTTTGTCACTAGCAAATCACTGCATTTTCACAGCTTGGAAATAGACTGTGCTCTTCTAAATTAGTGTTATATCCAAGTGTAGCGCCCTTCCCAAATGGTTGGGACGCTATGTGTAAATTTAGGGGTATGTCTGAGCCATAGTTGGCCTCAGATCGGTTGGTTGTTCTAAAATTGCTTCTGCTTTAGGTGTGATACTGCCTGGCAGTAGTGTTCCCTGTTTGCCTGTAGGTGGCACTGTCACCATCGGCCCAGGTTGAACTACAGGGGTATCACAACACATTGGGTGACCTTTCTCGGCAGCCTGCAGTGGGCGTGGTTGACCCGCTGTGCATGCTGGGAGAGGGTACATAAGGGGCAGGCGCCATAGATTTGTGTGGTTCGTTCTTGGAGACCCATTGGGTCTGTTCCTGTGTGCGCGCGCGCATTCGTGGCCCACATGGTGCGGGGTGCGTGTGTGTGTTTTAACCCCGGGCACCTTCAGCCCGAGGCTACATCGCTACCTGGTAGGCCCCGCTCTGCTGGCTGGGGCCTATACCTTCGGAAGGGATCCCAGGCTACCCACCTGCGGGAAGCCTGCTCTTAGGAAAGGAGGCCAGGGGAGGATCTGCCCCAGAGGAGACTGGCGACGGTATTGCTGTCTCGGGAGGAGGCCTGGAAACTCACCTAAGGATGGATCCATTGCTTTAAGCCCTGCAATACGCCAATCTGGTCTAAAGGTTCTCTCTCTATTGCTTGGCTGGGAGGTTCGGGACTTTGACAATCCTGTGGCAGAGGATTCCTGATCGCATCCATAAGTTTTTCTCAGATTACATTGATCCGTGCATCATCCCGGCTGCTAGGACCAGTGAAAGGGACTACCCGGGGGAACAATACTCTTGTTTCCTACTTTCCTCTCAAGTTCCCTCAGCAAAGTAAAAAAAGCCTTATTGTTGGGTTTTACATCTGTGTGGACATTGGCCTTTCTGGAGACTTTTTATACCCTGACAATGGAAGCCTTGGAGGTAGTTTGCATGACCCAAAACAAAACCAGCAGCCCGGTCTCAGAAGGAGGGGGTATCGCTACACAAGCATCCAGATGCATTCATCAAGGTCAATACTTCAGTCACTGTCTAAGTGTACTTTCACACTGTGGTTTTAGGTATATATCCTGTACTTATGTGCCAGGTGGAGATAAATTGGCATAAAGCCATCAATTTATGACCATGAAACAAGCACAAAAATATATGCTCAGTAAGCAGATGGGTATGGTATATAACAGATCGTTTATGTTCAATGTAAGGCAAAAGGTTTTCAGTATACATTGCCATTACACAGGAGTAAAAATCCACTTTTCCACTGCGTGGGCATAGTAATCCCAGAAAAAAACTCTTCTTGTATGTGATTTCAAAGAGCAGTGACCTGTTAAAATATTCTATATAGCCCTGTTCATCATCAATCTACAAAAAAGGCACCCAATATAGATTAACTACTATCAATAGGCCATATGCTGTAAAGATGTCTTACCGGCATGCTTTCAAATTTGCAAATAATTATCAATGAAATAAGCATATTTTAGTCTTTAGGGGATTGCAAAGTTTTATTGAGAGTGGACAGTCTTTGTAGGGAGAGTTGGTTGCTACAGTATGCTGTGCTATATTGCACTAAATTACTGTGGATTTCACTGTGGTAGGCTGTATAATCTTGTATACCCCCCACCTGTGTTCAAATCCCAGAGACCCAACATTTATTTTTTAGGACTATTTTTCTGTGTGTCTGTAGTTGCTGTAGTTGCTGTTTAGCTGTTGACCTCCCAACCTGTCCTTGTAGTTCCTTTTTCTGTTCTATTTTTTTATTTCACATTTATTTCAATATTTAGATGAATGTTTTGTATTATCTGTTGCTAGGGCCTTTTTTTTTTATTTCAGGGTGCTCATTGTACACTTGTTGCTGACTTAGGCAAAGCTGCATTTTGTTTGCAACACAACACTGCATACTTTTGTGGTAAAGTAGCGTGCACCAAATGACCTCTATTGCTATATCATTGCCATACCACATTTAGTTTAGCTAATCACCTTTATTAAAAATAAAAATGTCAGGCAGGCCTAAAGTGAAAGGCACATAGAGAAAGTGAGGGCAAGCAGGTTCTGCAGCAGGATAAAGCAGCTGGACTCACCATCTAGAGGCAGGGCATGTCTGCAGAATAGCCATGCTATGTAGCCACAGCATGCAAAAGAGGTGGTTTAGTGGCTGCAAAGCCTTCTTCACCTCCCAGGTTAAAGAAGAAGTAAACCCATCCTTTTACCGGTACCAGTTTCAAAAAAGTTTCATTTCCAGCACGTGCCGGAATTGTAACACTCCCATTGGTTGTGCTCTCAACAAAACTGTCAAACCATCCAATGGCTGGTGTCATATCATAGCTGATCGCATGTGCAGCGTCATGGTAGTTGTAGATTAAACAGAAGCAAAGATGGCAGCATCCTTGGCTGAAAACAATAGGGGGGTTTACTTGCACTTTAAGAGTGGTCAGTTGACTGCAACTGCTGCTAAAACCCCAAATGTTTATTTTTACTCTTTCTCCTCCTCCGTCTGCTAATTTTATCATCTCCTCTCAAACTGGCAGTAAAAAATTGGGTGAATTGATTTATCACATGGTCATTCACTTAATGCAGGCAGGTGATCTTGGTCATACACAAGCATTGCTCAATTCAGATATTGGGGATGTAGAAGATAGGGCCATTGGGGATGAGGAAGATGGGGCCATGACCATAGAGTGAGAGGATATCAGGTAGGGAGGAGCAAGAGGGAATACTGTTCCAGCAGCTGGAGCTTACTGCAGTGTTGACTCCAGCGATAATGGTGGGGTGGATAACCAGACCGACCAGACCGTCTGTGGTTGCCATAGGAAATGAGGAAAGAGGTGGAGGCAGAAGAACAGCGAGGTTGGATTTTCTCCAGGGGCAGATACAGCTTGTAGAGGATTGAAGGGAGCGGCTATTCTAATCTATCTGCCAGCATTGCCCTACAGGTGCAGGCCACTGCTATGCCTAGGGCCAATCCACAATGCTTTACATTCTGGGCCTTTCTGCAGTGGATAGTGGACTACAGCCTCTGCCAGCAGCACAAAAGCCATGATAAAATTATCAGCTATTTGGGTACCACATTTATGAGAAATCACATGACTGCATCACTGAGCTCAGTGGAAGCCGCACCTCAATGAGACAAGTTGGCAGCAAAAGGCCTGCATTTTTCTCTCTCAACCCTCACTTAAGCGATGAGGAGGGGATAGATGATGAGGTGGCAGACTGTTCATTGATGCCATTGAAAAGGAAGGGAGAGGCAGACCAGCGGTGAGAGATGATTTTCTCCAAGAGCAGGGGCAGCTTGCAGAGGACTGGTGGGAAGAGCCAGCCTAATTATTTGCCCCTATAGTACTGCCCCTATATCCAAGGCTGGTCCACAGAGCTTTGCAGTGTGGGCCTTTTTTAATGTATCTGGTGCAGACAGCACTGTTGTGGTCTGCAGACTGTGTCTGGAATGTATGAGCAAGTACCTACTTTTTGGGTACCACATGCATTAAAACACATAGGGCTCCACACCACAGAGCTCACTGGGAGCAGCACCTGAATGAGACAATATGGCATCAAAAGGCCCCTACTGCTTATTCTCCTCTTCCACTGTCCACATCTCTCCCCTCTCCAAAACAAGCTCCTTCTGCATCCACCACAACATCTTTGGCCTCTAGTGACAGGGAGGGAAGACTTGCAAAGGGGTTTCATGTCAAAAAGGATTACGTGGCAAGTGCTGTCTTTTATGCTCAAATGCCTGCACAAGAACCCCAGGATTTGAGTAAACAAATAGAGGGTCTGTTTTTGGGTAGCCATTCTACCAGATGCCTGTTAGAAGGGTGATCTGGCCGGTCTACTGCCAATGTCCAAAACCACAGTAGCTAGATCTGGCTGTAGGCCACACTCGTAGACAATTCCATTATGGAGATACAAATTCATCTGTCCCCTGACACTGTGTACCAGCTCACTTTTATTAAACAAACAAGTGTTTATTTACCATGACTACAAAACCCCTTGCTGCAGATACAGACTAAACACTTAATTGTCATCTGAGCTGCCCCCCCTCCCACCCCCCCTGAAGAAATACCAGCCACCATTACCAGTTCCTGCCAACTTTTCAGGACTATTCCCATGCTCCCAACACTGTAAACATGCCATACAATGTTTCTGCAGGTGGCCCTAGGTGCCTGATTTCTAGTGTTGAGTTTGCAGCCTACTCTGGTGCTCTAGCACTGTATAGGTTCCACACAATGTTGCCATAGCTGAAACTCAGCTGGCAAGTTTCAAATGTTTGCTGCAGTGTGAATCCTGTAAATCTCAACAGGTACAGCCTATTCCATTTGCTCTAGCTCTGTAAATGTTCCGGCAGGTGGACCTCAGCTACAAAATGTCTGATGTTTGCTGCAGGGGAAATACTCTTCTTTATAGACTGATAAATAACAACACAGATAAAAACACTTTCATAAAATGTTTTATTCAGCGCTGTAATACCGTTACACTGTTGTTACTACTACACAAGAATAGTTAGCCATTAAAAAATGTCAATGAATACAAGTCTACAAATCAAATTAGTATAAAAGGAAAAAAACTGCGCTAAAGGGAAAAAAATTGATGGATGGACCAGTCCAGGAGCAGCAATTAAATGTGGGATATATAACACAAAAATAAATGGGAAAAAAAAAATTGCGCTGATTGAAAAGTCTGATGGTACGGTTATACACAGTCCAGCACAGACGTACAATATTATTGCAACACCCAGTGAATGGATTTTAGGCAGGTGTACCACCGCCAAATAAAAAACCTGCTTACCAAATAGTAATCTAAGTAAGCAGATGGCTTAAACCCAGCCCGGGCCTTTATCCTAATGGGTGTTCACGGAGATCCTATATGAATAGCGATGACTTCCACATCCCGGTATGTACAGACAAAATCTACAAATCAAATTGCATTATTTCACAGTACAACTTTGAATGTACTGTGTTAACTTTTGTATTGTGTCCTGCCTCAAAGTTTAAAAAGCTGAGGATTTTAATTTCACTTAATTTTGGTGTTCTAATGTTATCAGTGCCTGTTTTTTCCCTCCGTAGAATTATCTATTTTATGACTCACTTCTGGTTATAAAAATACATTTAAATTTACCTATTGGGTCTTTCTGATCTGATGATAATGTTAGTTATGGTATTTAAATGTGAACAATGAAATATTTGGTATCAAAGCATAAAGTAAAGTAAAGATAAAATAGTGTTAAACTCTTAAGCCCTGTATACACGATCGGTTTTACCGATGAAAACAGTTCGATGGACTTTTTTCATCGGACAAACCGATCGTGTATGGGACCCATCGGTCTTTTTTCCATCGGTGTCAAAAAATAGAACATGTTTTAAAGTTTTCCGATGGATAAAAAAACAATAGCAAATTCCGATCGTCTATGGGCAAGTCCATCGGATAAAAAACCCACGCATGCTCAGAATCAAGTTGACGCATGCTCAGAAGCATTGAACTTCATTTTTCTCGGCTCATTGGAGTGTTTTACGTCACCGCGTTTGGAACGGTCGGTTTTTTGACTGATGGTGTGTAGGCAAGACTGATGGAAGTCAGCTTCATCGGATTTCCGATGGACAAATCCATTGGATTAGAATCCATAGGATATCCGATCGTGTGTACGAGGCTTCAGTGTTGTATAGTTTAACCGCATGCCAACCAGCCGTCCTCATTATACTGCGGCAGGTTGGCTCATTCCCGCAAATCACCATAGCTGTACGTTGGTCCTTTTTACCAGCTATAGCTGGCGCGGGGAGCTGATGCGTGTGGCTGGCAGCCGCGATGTCCGCCAGCCACCCACGATGTCTGCCAGCCACCCGCGATCGCTCCACAGAGAGCCAGAAAGGAGATCTGTCAATGTAAACAAACAGATCTCTGTTCTGACAGAGAAGTACAGAATGATCATCTGTTCCTAGTGATTAGGAACAGCAATCGCTCTGTACTCCCAGTCATTCCCTCCCCCCACAGTTAGAAACACATTTAACCCCTTGATCGCCCCCTAGTGTTAACCCCTTCCCTGCCAGTGTAATTTATACAGTAATCAGTGCATTTTTATAGCACTGATCACTGTATAAATGTCACTGGTCCCAAAAAAAGTGTCAAAAGTGTCCGATCTGTCTGCTGCAATGTCACAGTCCTGCTAAAAATCCCTGATCACCGCCATTACTAGTAAAAAAATACAATTATAATAAAAATGCCATAAATCTATCCCCTATTTTGTCGACGCTATAACTTTTGCTTAAACCAATCAATATACGCTTATTGTGATTTTTTGTTTTACCAAAAATATGTAGAAGAATACATATTGGCCTAAACTGATGTTTTTTGGGGATATTTATTATAGCAAAAAGTAAAAAATATTGTTTTTTTTCAAAATTTGCAGTCTTTTTTTTTGTTTATAGCCCAAAAAATAAAAACAGCAGAGGTGATCAAACCACCAAAAGAACACTTTATTTGTGGGGAAAAAAAGGACGTCAATTTTGTTTGGGTACAGCGTCAATTGTCAATTGAATCAATTGTCAGTTAAAGCGACGTAGGGCCGTATCGCAAAAAGTGGCCTGGTCATTAAGGGGGGAAATCTTCTGGAGCTGAAGTGGTTAACAGACTGAGCCCAATAAAATTAAACATTTCCCAGTAAACTATTGTTACAATTCCTATCCAGTATTTGCAGTTTATAACTTTAAGTCCTGCTGACTCCTGCTCTTTCAGTACTGTTTCTCCAAACTTCAAGTCTTCACATGAAAGAGTTAACAGTGTAAAGTGCAGTCTCCAGCCAGTCTTGTTCGCTTGAAGAAGGGAAGGAGGAGGAGCAAGGGAGTGCCTTGTCATCTTAGGGTACGGGGCTGTGTGTTTCTATTGATGCACACGGTGTAGGGAGCCACAACTTTAGTCCCTACATGCAAGGGTGACTCCTTTGGAGTCACCCTGAAATGGAAAACCTGGGGCAGCAGCCACAGCACCAGCCTAAACTGGAACCATAGGCAAGGATTAAAAGATAAAGAAGGTTCAAACTCAGTAAGTGATTAAATCAGCTGCTGAAAGTGCTTAAAAATTGAGAGTTTAATACCACGTTATTATTTTCTCATGCACAGCAATTCTTTAATACAATATTTTACACATTTGGAGCAATGCATTGATATAATTCTTGGTACACAATCATAATGTTTCTTTGGCCAGATATGCTCACAGTCTGCCAAAAAATGGTAAACCCAAGCTTTGTTTAGCAACGTATTGTTTTAGCTAGCAAGTTTAGCCTTGTAAATCATTGCTCCACAGGCTGCTGTTTTCTGTGATCCTGATCTGGGAGATCCAGCTTGACAATTTTAAGCTACTGTTTCCTCACTCTTCATAACTGGGGCCACATTTTAAAGCATTTCTGCCTAGTTTTATGTTCATCTGTTTAACATCTGCTGACTTCAGTTGTCCTGATGATTGGTATGGCAGTAGAATTTTATTTCTCTTGCTCTCATTTTGCCCTTACTATTCCCTGTCTAGCTTCCTACTTGGGTTTAGGTTTTTGACAGTCCACCAATTTCAACAGACTGTTAGGGATTCTTGTTCTTATGTAATGCCTACTTAGCACTTATGCTCATCAAGTTTATAATGCCTGGCAAATTCTAGGTAAAAATAGAAATTATGTTTATAAAGCATCTAATGAATCTTATATAGTAATATACTATATTCTATTAATCAAAGAGGTAATCAGACATGAGCACAAGCAAAAAAATACAATTAATATCTGGGGAATAATGTTTTTTATACTCAAATTTGGAACTTTCTGATATTACATAAGAAACTTTCCTAGTCTGAAATGAATATGTCCTCTGACCATCATGTGGAATGAATAGTGAGTATTATATTTTTAACTCTTCCTTTAAGAAGGATATCTGGTAACATGACTGGATAACCGCTTTTATAAAATATACATATTGGGCAGTGTATGCCTTTATTATTTAGCATTGTTGTATTAAAGTGCTGAGATTGCTAGCTTTCTCCTGTGTAGAGTGTTGACTCCACTGAATTTTTCCTTAACTTAGCGAATGAGATGAAGCTTTGCTGACCTCCATCATTCAATTGTGCAAACAAAAGTGCTTATTTTATTTTTTTTCCTTGCACCTGATTGGGTATTCTTTGCAAAGTAAATGTTCACCGTATTCACTAAGCTAAGAGAAAATTCTCTTGCAAAGCTAACAGCCTATTTGCTAATAGTTAAAGGGGTTGTAAAGGTTTGTTTTTTATTTTCTAAATAGGTTCCTTTAAGCTAGTGCATTGTTGGTTCACTTACCTTTTCCTTCTATTTCCCTTCTAAATATTTTTTTTCTTTGTTTTCTTTGTCTGAATTTCTCACTTCCTGTTCCTCCTCAGTAAGCTGTTCAGTAAGCTGTTCTGGCTGACTCCACACCACTCGGATGATGGTGTGAAGTTCAGTGAGGAGAAACAGGAAGTGAGAAATTCAGACAAAGAAAAAAAACATTTAGAAGGTAAATCAAAGGAAAAGGTAAGTGAACCAACAATGCACTAGCTTAAAGGAACCTATTTAGAAAATAAAAACCAAACCTTTACAACCCCTTTAATCAACCATTGCTTGAGTTTGCATATTCTATACATGCCAAACACTACATTTAAGATAATGTTTGTGCTTTTTTTCAGACTAACCAAAATTTAAACAACATGTATTGTGCAATGTACCTGCTTACTCTTTCTTGAATTTCTTTCTGCATTTGTTATAATAATAATAACTGTTATTATAAACCGTAGTATTGATATTAGAATGTCTATTCATAGAACTATATTGGTAGAACCAATCTGGCAAAAAGAAAGGATATCTTTTTTTTACTACTAGTAATAGTATGAATAGTACATAAATAGTCTACACTTATTTTCTATTTTTCTCCTTTATAAATTAAAATAGCAGGTAACAGATTAGTAGCACAGGGTTTTAATGCACTGCTTGTATACCCGTTACAAACTTACCTTAACATACATAAGTCGGTGAACTGGTATTATCTGCCAAAACATTTCTAAAATTAACACATTAAGAAACCTAAAGCTGTGTATTTATGACTATTAGGTTGAAGCCCGAAAGAATATTGTTAAAACGCTTGAAGAATGTGATCTTGGGAACTCTGAAAAGTGTGTCCGGGTTAACTCTGTGACCAGCGGCCTTGCAGAAGAAGATCTGGAAGTCATCTTGCAGTCAAGAGTCTTGCCCTCCTGTATCATGCTCCCCAAGGTGGAGTCTGCTGAAGAGATAAATTGGGTGAGTTCCACAGCCCCTTCATTCAGTTGTTTGCAATATTTTCTAACCTAGCAAACCTTGTTAAGTAAACAATGAGCCTGCTTTAGTAAAGGATTTGCAAATGTTCACATAATAAATTGTGTGAAGGTTTACTTCAATTATCCAGTCATGTGAGAAGAAAATCCATGTTTACTTATTTCATTGGCACAAGATTAGATCATTGAAATAAATATTCACACAATTTATTGTGTGAACATTTTCAAATCCCTTAGTAAATGAGCCTTATTATCTCTTTGCAGTTGTGATATTTTTACATATACAATAAAAAAAATAAGGGGGATAGGCTTTTTGTGTACTTTGAGATTTGTGCCAAGATTGCACTTTAGAGATAAATAATTTAAAGTCAACAATTTAAAAAACAATTGTCTTCTGGTTTAGAAACCCATTTGTTGTTTAGTATAATACATGTAATGTTTAATTAGTACTAAGTTGTAAACATGTTCGTTTACAGGGACATAAAGTCATTAAACCAATGCACTTTGGCTAGTTATGGTAAGCTTTTTAGAGGGCCATGGCATGTTACAATACCATCATAAAATATTTACTGGGATATAACAAATTTTTTGTATTTTATATTGCTTCTAATTTAAATATATGCATCAAAACAGTACAGTCTGTCCCCAAAATTTCTACGTACTTTGGCAACCATGTCTAGATATGATACAGGACCAACAGCCAGCAGGTCATATCCAGGAGCAAGACTACCCCAAATATATAATGAGTTTACTTAAACTATAACAAAGGAATTTGTTTATACAGTGTGGACATGAAAGTTTGTAATGTGGGAGCTACCCTCCTTTGGTTAAGCCTTCACATTGACACTCCTATGCAGTGTTAAAAATGTCAGTTGGTGCCAGAAAGCTATCACACTAGTGATGGCTATTTTTCCCTATAAAAATAAAACATGTTATACTTGCCTCCTCTGTTGCAGGGGTTCTGCACAGAGAGGCCCGGATCCTCCTCTTCTCGGGTCCCTCTACAGTTCCTCTGGCCCCTCCCTACTGTTGAGTGTCCCCACAGCAAGCAGCTTGCTATGGGGGCACCTGAGCCACGTCATAGCTCCCTGTGTCCATTCAGACATGGAGCCCTGCCCCTCTTCCCCCTGATTGTCTGCCACTGCTGTCAATCAAAGTAAACTAACCAATCAGCAGGGGGAATCTCGGACGGCTGAGACACTCGTGAACATCATTGGACAGAGAGGGACCTTGGGTAAGTGTTAGGGGGGTGAGAAGGGCTGCTGCACACAGAAGGCTTTTTATTTTAATGCATAGATTGCATTAAGATAAAAAAAAAAAACTTCTGCCTTTACAACCATTTTAGAGTTATTGTAAACAATCAATTCGTAAAACAACTAATTCAGTTTAAAATTGAAATGAAAGGCGAAACATCTGTGTATAGATATTAAAAACATTATACATGCCTTTTGCCTTTTTTTATAAGTGATCCCATTCCCTCTGTTTCCTCTGTTCTCAGCTGCATAATAGCTGGGGGAGGAGAAACAACAGCACACTGAGCTTACCAGTGAAAGGCTGTGCGGGGGGATGTGTCAGGGCAAATCTGATCATTGGTGGAGCAAAGCAGTCTGAGTTCCCGGCATAGCCAGAGAACTGACTACAATGTGCTCTCCTGCCTAGTGTGGTCAGTTCCTAATAGGAAAGCAAAGGGACTGGCAGGAACACCAGGGATTTCACACAAAGGAAGCAAAACAAGGAGAACAAGATGCTTTCTCATATAAGCACATGGTACAGCAGGCAAATATCAGGAATATGAAATGCCGGCGTAACAAACACTTTAAATATACCAGCCATCTTTAAAAGAGATTATATTATATTTTGTATCTGAATTTATAAATAAAAAAACTATAGATTTTTCCAGTCATAATCTTTAGCTAAGCTAAAGCAAAGGTTTTTTTTATTTTCTATTCCATTATTATTTTCTGTAATCTACACTCATATTACCTAAGCAGTATTTAGGATTTTATTTGTCAGTCCATTCACCTAACTGTCCTACTGTGTTTCCATCTTGGATTCCTTAAATATACAATGTATATTTTGTATATTTACACTGCCATCTTACATCTTATGTTCATTCACACACATACTGCATTGATTTGAGATCTAAAACTGACCTATTAAGCCCTGTACACACGATCGGTTTTACCGATGAAAACAGTCTGATGGACTTTTTTCATCGGTCAAACCGATCGTGTATGGGCCCCATCGGTCTTTTTTCCATCGGTGATTAAAAATAGAACATGTTTTAAATTTATCCGATGGAAAAAAAAAACGATAGCAAATTCCAATCGTCTGTGTGGAACTCCATCGGAGAAAAAACCCACACATGCTCAGAATCAAGTCGATGCATGCTCAGAAGCATTGAACTTAATTTTTCTCGGCTCGTCTGAGTGTTTTACGTCACGGCGTTTGGGACGCTCGGATTTTTGACTGATGGTGTGTAGGCAAGACTGATGGAAGTCGGCTTCATCGGAAATCCGATGGAAAAATCCATCGGATTTTATCCCATCGGAAATCCGATCATGTGTACAGGGCTTGAGAGTTAACATTCAGACCATCTGATGAGTTTAATGATTCTGAGGGCCTTCCATGGCAAACCCTGTATGTTTAGGCTCTCAGGCCTGCATATCCCTGTCCATATTCCTTGGACACTACAAGAAGGGCACCACTTGCTTTGTTGGACTTTTGGGTTTATTTATTGCAACAGGAGGTGTAGGAAACTCAACTTTCCAAGGTAATCAAAGCAGAGCCAGGATGTGTGAAGCCCACAAGTGACAAATACGCTTTTGGGTGACTCATCCCACCACACTCCACCAATAATTAAAATAGTTATTTAAGGTGCACTTAGATCCCATTCACACAGGGGCAACACTACTTCCAGCGCGAATATGGGAGGCAACTTGGACACGACTTGAGTTTGAATCACAGCGCGACTTGGGGCGACTTCATCGCGACTGAAGTCGCCTCCAGGACAGGAGGCTTTCCAGTGGCCAATCAAACAAGAATCAGCTCTGTGGGAGGGAGGGGGAAGGGAGGGGTTTGCCTGAGAAATGTATGTTCTCTTCTTGGAATGTTGCTTCTGTTAAGACAGTGATCCGACTTCTGAGGCGACTTCCATTGAAATCTACGGGTACAAGTTGCCTACAAGTCGCCTAGAAGTCGGATTGAAGTAGTACACAAACCTTTTTTGAAGTCGGAGCAACTGCAGTAGTGTGCATTAAGACGGCTCCATTCACGTACATTGATTTTCTCATGCCGCGTGACTTGAGGCGACTTCAAGTCGGATCCAAAGTCGCCCCTGTGTGAATGGGTTCTTACCCTTGTGCTGTACATATTTTCATATAAGTTTTTACACCTTTTAATATAGAAAAAAATAAAAAAAATGAATTAAACATATATAGCACAAGCTAAGTGCTATAACAGTCAATACATGATATTTTGACCTAACATAAATTGTCACTGCGTCTATGTTAAAAAAAACTACCTGGCTGTTATTCCATACTTTCTAAGTCGCTGACCCAGAAACATACACAGATAAGGAATTGTGACTTTATATAGTGCGTGTTCCTGGTCAATAACTCAGAAAGTATTAAGGCCCGAGGCAGCCGGTTATCTAGCATTTTCAGGAGGTCACTCATAGCAATTTTATTTTTCCCAGTATAAATTTATTTTCAAAAGGAACAAGAACTGAATGTATACCACTTCATAAGAGAGGTCGGACATGGGATACATGTATAACTTGAAAGTGTAAAGTGTAAATGTATCCCTCAATTTCTTTGGACCAAGCTTACAAATAATTTGACTTTCTTTGGTTTGCTAGAAAGTACTTTTTTTTTTATTTGTCTCTCTATAATTATGTTTTAATTTTACCAAATGATATATCACTAATATTTTTTTGCTGATCATGTTACATGCCAATATTTTAGAAAGTATGAACTAAAGAATCGGGTGGCTATATAAGAATTGTACATTTCATATTTATTTAAATAAGTATAACAATGTAGCACATTGTGCACATTTGTAAAAAAAAATTACTATTTAATCCACAATGTCACTTGTTTATTAAAGATGTATTACAAAACGATATAATTATTTTCTTTTAATATGTAATGCTGATTATGGTTGAGCTTTTATCATAACACAGTGCTGACCTCGAGCGTGTTGGACACTAAGAAGAGCATAGTGGGTTCTGGCTTTATATACACACACACAAAGTTTTGCTGAAATTTGAATCTCAAGTATAAATATGAGCAGCAGTTTTCATTGTTTGAATTTGCATTTATGAGCCATTCAGTGCTTTAGAGATGTTTTTTTTTTTTTTTTTGCATCAACAGAAAAATTTTGTTCAGTGATTTCATGAATATGAACTATAATATTTATTTTAATTGACAAAATTACACAACAATTTATAGGAAATATATAAAGTCTCTCTTTTTTTTTTTTTATCTATAAGGATATATGCAGTCATTTCATAGATCCACGCTTTGCCCCAATGTGTATCACTTATTGATGTGTGTCCAGATATAGAACTAATAGGTAAGTTATAATGCAATAACTATAGAGTAGACAATATCCCACACCTTATGGCCTGTCATTGCATAACAATCTGCTATTGAAATGGCAACCCAAAAGAGCAAGTTAATGTGTCAGATGCTGTAAAAGCGAGCTCCAGCAAATAAACCATCTCACCTCTAAAGAGAACCTTTGGTTGCCATTGGTTACAAGGCTTCACTGCACTTGGCGCCATTTAATTGCCAAGTCCATCGTGTTAGGTAATATATCATTGAATAACTATTACTTGCCAGTAGCTTTAATAAATATGTGATATAGCAAACTTAAGCATTTGAAAAGCTGTTGAGGAACTAGAAATCCCAACAAACCCTATAAGCCGCAGATTGTCTACTGCATTATAGTATGTGAATTGGAGGAAAATAAATCTAACATCTCAACAACTTTTTATCCAAATCTGTCTCATGTAAGAAAAAAAAATGATTTATAAATCATTTTACCTTTGAAATCCATGCTACCATTTCTGAATATTAATAATATTTTTTTTTCTTTTATTTTTAACTCCCCTTTTGTGAATATCTGAAAAGTAGTAGCATGGAGTAGCACTGTCTGTGTGTTACAGATGATTATTAAATTTTATTTTATTTTATTTATTTTTGTAATATTAATCCAGACACAGAAACACGTTACTCTTTTCTAATTATTAACCCTTTTTTGTGGGACAATGATTTCAATTGACATTGTGAATTAAATGTTTAGACAGCTTTCCTTTGACACACATAAAAATTCAATTTTTTTTAATACATATTTGCTGTATTAATCATTGTGTCAAAAAGTCTGACAAACTGACCAGTTATTAATTTTCATTATCACAGCTACTCAATGAATTAAAAGTCAGTTCAAGACCTTGTATTATGTCTTCTAAAAGAGGTGCAATATCATACATCAATATAGTCAAAAGAACACATCAACATTAGAGGCAAAATGGCTATAAAGAAAAAAAAAGGGGACAGGGTCACTTCTCAGGGCACCTGGGAGAGCAAACAGGAAGCTTTTAACTAGTGTTTTAATTAGCACAGATATTATTTCCTGAACTGTTCCCTACTTCTTCTTTTTTTAATTGCTGACAGGTGTGTTTGTGTTTCATGACTGCGTTTTCAGCCAATAAAATCCTGGAAATGTTAAGTGGCATGTCAAATGTCTTTACAAAACGTGTAAATAATCTAATTGCACAAAAGAAATTATAACTAGCAAATTAATTGCATCATGTAATTTTTATGATGCCATGTAAAGAATATAAAGGCATCCTATGTACCATTGGCACATTACATTTAAAAATAGTGCACATTTCAGGTATCTTCTATACAGATATAAGCAGCCAGGTGCATGCAGCACCACAAAAATGACTACTCTGCATTGAGAAATGAATGAAAGATTCTCTCAGCCATTAATCTAAGAAAGTTTCTGTAAACGTAAAATAAAATCAGTTATTTTTGGGTTTACCCGTTACTAATACAAGTTAGATACATCCTTTTTTTTTCAGTTTCCAGTTTAACTTAATTTTTCCATCTTTTTCTCGTACTGTTGTCAAAATCTGGTGAACCCTAAAACTAGACAATGATATGTGAATTTTGTTTTGGGGCAACCGATGTATCTTATACAAAAATATTCCCTATTAAAAGAAAGTCATTGTAATATAAAAACATTGTTTTCCTTGCATTTCATTGCAAATACAAACAGATAGCGATTGCCATTGTCACGTGATTTTTCAGTGGGCCACAAGCCTGAATGTGCCACATTGCAGTGTTTACTATGTGCAGACATTGGACATATTATACCCTTTTTAATCTGTCTAAATATTTTAATATTGCATAGTATTACGTATAACCTACAGCTTCATGTTATTTCTCTAGTCTTGAATTATATTTTGCAGGTCACAGCACTGTGTCTGAGTTCAGCAGAATAAGAACCTGCTGTGTTTTACATTAGTCACTAGCCAATCGCCTGCAATGTGCACTAGTGGTTTGCTAATCTGTTAGTGATGCCAGATTTTCCAGAAGGCAATGTAGTTTTTTGTGCCTTTGTTAGTAAATTATTTGCATTGGCTTGGCCTTTATGTTATTGGTTGGTTCACAATATATAGAACCAATCCTAATATGTTTATATCTGAACACATAGCATAATATGACAGCCTGGACTGTAAAAAGTGTGGCCTAATAATTTGAGACTTGGCAAAGGAGAAAAGGTTGCTTAAATATTGACAATTATTGATTCATGATCAGAATTATTATACGTTATTAGTTATATATTACTTTAAAATATATAAACTACATCATGTAGCGGAGTGTCAACAGAAGCCTTAAAATTTAGGAGAGTTAGGAGTTTAAGGTATTTGTGTTATGAGGGTGTTTTTATGCTTTTGGTTTAAAAAAAAATCTAGCAGTTGAACATTTATGATGTTTTATATTAGAATAAAGTTATGTTTTATGCGGAATATTTCAATTTGAGAAACTAATACATAAGGTTTTTTGTTTTTTTTGGCATTCTCGTGATTTGTTTTTTTTCCCCCAACTACAAGTACACATATAAACAGTATATTGCTCTAGCAGGATATATATTTTTTATCGCTATAAAGACATTTTTTACTTTTATGTACTTACTATATAAGGGGTTGCAATTGCAGATTGGATTTTACAGTATCTTCAAAAAGCATTCGACTGACTATTTTACATATTTGGTAATAATTCTTACAGCATTGCCCTTACTCCACTGGGCAACATGAATTGCCATTTCCCAAAGGTAAATGATTGCTGAATACAATCATACAGGTTCCAGGGAACATGGTACACGGATCCCTGAATTACATTACATGGTTATTCTGTTTAGTTATGCATATTGGGGTTTAGGCATTCTTGGTGCTAGCCCTTTACTAACTATTGCAGGGAAAGCAATGCTGATTTAAAAGGAACAAGCCATGAATAATAAAACAAAAAATTCAAAGCTATATTTCTACCACCAGTACTGTAAACCAACCAGGCTTATGTAATATGTTCTGTGTTCAGTTTCATCGAGGCTTGGCTCAATCAGTTAAAGTTGTTCACATTTTGGTTACAGTTACATGTTAGATCAGATGACATTAAGGCCTTTTAACAGTATATTGTCTGGACTACATTTTAACCACTATTTTATATTTCCTCTAGTAACAATGTCTCCAGGAATTAGCTGGTTAAATTAAGAACCTGACATACAGTATATACATACAGTAGATGTATAAAAAAGAGCTGCTCACAAGAGCTTAGAAGATTTGCTTTACAGCTATTACAAATCATTACATGGGGTTACTTACTAACTCAGTGCAGACACTCCCAGACTGCCTTTAGACTTTTCACCTGGGCAGAGTTTGCTACGATTGCTCATTTTCCAAAGCCGTGTTCTGTCAGTTACGTCCGAGCTTCAGTCTGCCTTGCAATGGCTTTCATTCCTCTTCTTTCAGTTAGGGGTTAAGGAATTAATTTAATATATCTAAAAATTGGCCGCCCCTTCTAAGCTTTTCCTCCTCACCCCTTCCTAGCCAGGAAAAACACATTCCCCTCCTTTCTCGTGGTTAACCTTTATGTCTAAGATAATTTTAGTAAAGAATTTTTTTTTAAAATCAGCTTTGGGTGCCTGCCTCCTCCTCTCTGCACTCTCCCCTTTCTCTTTCCGACACTCAATTCACTGAAAAGCCTTTCATCTAAAGAATGTGTTACACATTTTAACACCTTTTTTTAAACTAATTCTTTTTTTATTGAAGTAAAGAGATTTTGTTTTTTATTACACCAGACATCCTTTTTTTTATTCTCTCATTTTTATTTATGCAAAGCATAAAACCTGGAAGCTGATGCACAACTGAAAGATGGGCTTACTTGTTTTCTTTTGTGCTACAATCCCTTGCTTTCCTTTTGTCCTAAGTATGGGTACTTGTTTGACTGGCATGGCTTATTGGAGAATAACAAGCGTAACTCTACCTCTTTTGTCATGGGACAATTCTCCCACAAATCTTGAACAGTGGGCATTCTTCCTCGCACACTATTGGGTGTGCACTGGAATTGAAAGAAGTGCTGAAGGCTGCTACTTCATCCCCTCCCCAATCTCTTTGTGTTTTTTTTTCCTTCTTCTATCACCCCCTCCCCAACACCTCCTCACTTTGCCTGGCCGGAAACATTTAATTGTCCCCTTTTTGCAGAGAAAAAAAAAATATTAATTGAAAGGTGCCCTGAAGCTCACCTTTTAAGTTTTATCACTAAGTAAATATTATGTGTCAGGGAAGAACGAGTTAAATTCTTTGTAAGATTTAAAGATTTTTTTTTGTGGAAAGGCTAATGTAACATTTTAGATGTTCTCTTCTGTAAGCCGCTCTCATATTTCCAGGTGGTATGATAATGTATGTTGTACAGGCTTAAAATCAGCAGGGAGGAGACCATTTTCTTCTGTGCTAAGACCTTCTACCATAGAACAAAAGTCCCAAGCCCCAGCGTAACATGTGCTGTGTTTATCAGTTATGTCGACTGAGGTAAAAAAAAAAAAAGGAATTATTGTAAGAATGTTGTGCAATATTTATTGTAGCGGTTTATATGTCTTCTTTTTTAAGTTTGAGTTAATCATTTTTTTTCCTGTGTGTATGTGTGTGTTCTTTAATTAGCTTGTATTTTAGAGGATGGATATTTTACGTATTTCAGAGATGTGATGTTTTGATTTGGGGAAAGAGGGGATGGTTCAAGTGATGGAGAAGGGGGGCTGTGGGGAAAAAGCTAAAAGGGGAAGAACTAACACCTCTAATCCAGCTTCTGGTAAATAGGCTGCCAGCTTTTAGAATGAGTTTCCTTTCTATTAGTCAGAATATTATGCTAAGCCTTAAGCATTAGTTTTTTATGTTGCCATAGCAGCCCTGTTCCTGCAGGGTTGTGACCTGTGATGATTACAGTACAAAGCTTATAGGGTCTTGAAACCCCCTTTGAAGATGAAAAGTCTTTGATGGTTTATATTTATGCAAATCTCTTAGATATGATTTACCCAACTGAGATTGAATAGAGAGATGATTAAAATTCTCAGTTCCTTTGATATCCATCAATGGCTGAATATTTCTTGAAAAAAAATGAATTGGACAAACCTGTGATTTTTTTTTTTTTTTTACAAAGAACTTTATTGTACCTGTAGACATTTCTTATCTTCCAGTAAATAGGAAGATTCCCATTGATGATGTATTATGATGTAGTATGAGCGTTGCGTTATTTTTGTTGGTCATTGAGAGTTTTCTCTACACTTTGCTGTGTACTGTGATTAAGTATTATTGTTATTATTATTGTTTTATTCCTGTTATTAATTATTATTAAATAATAATGGGAACAAACTCCACTTCCAGGAGTTGAAATAGTCTACCTGTAGTAAAACTTCAAAATAGACTATCGCTTATACAGTACCCTGATGTGAAAAATAAATATATATACCTAATATATTAAGATGTCCTACATACAATATTGCTATATTCACTCTAGCCCTATCACTGTGCACAAAATGGTATCAGTAATGGTAGAGGTACTGGAAGGATAGGGGCTCTTTAAACTCGATGTACTCCTCATATCTGATAATCACTAAATAGGGATGCACCAATGCCACTTTTTTGACTCTGAGTACGAGTACCAATACTTGACATCATGTTCTCACCAATACCAATTACCGATACCTATAGCCTAGGAAGAGGGGTGGTTTGGGAGGTGGCGGTAGTGGAGGATGGGGTGAAATAGGGATTGTGGGGTGGGAGAGTTGGGATGGAAAAGGCTGTGATCACTGGGGGGAAGAGGATGGGGATAGGAGGGTTATTGGGAAACATGGGGGCAGGGGTGACAGCTGGTAGAGGGAAGGAGGAGGCAACAGGCAGAAGTGACTGCAGGCATGGTACAGGAGACAGTCAGGGACTGCAGGCATGGTTCTTGCGGGGAGGAGCCAAGACAGCCGCAGAGGGACCCCAGAAGACCAGTTTCGGGGCCACTCTGTGCAAAAAGAAAAAAATTGCCTTTACAGCCCCTTTAATGAGCCTGTTGCACAAATCACTTTATTACACTTTTTTTTATGATATCTATGGCTGCTGCTATGCATATTTATATAATCCATATTAAGCACTATATTTGATTGGCTGCTTCTGCTTGGCACACACGCACAATTGCACATGATGATGACTTTAAGTCGTCATCATCATGTGCGATTGTGCGTGTGTGGCAGGCCCAAGCAGAAGCAAGCATCCAGTTAAATATAGTGCTAAATATGGATTATATAAATATGCATAGCAGCCATAGATATCATAAATAAAGTGTAATAAAGTGATTTGTGCAACAGCCTGTTGCACAAATCACTTTATTACACTTTATTTAATATCTATGCTTTTCTGCTTGGGCTTGGCACAGTGGCACACACACATCCACAACATGAACATCATCAAGAGTCGTACCTGCTAGGCTGCACTCAGTGCTAATTCCTGCTGGCTGCTGCTGCCTGGGGGTTCCCCTTCTTATTCTGGTGGTGACGTCACAGACCCCCGCTCCTGGCCTGGGGGCTATGTTAGTGCGGGGGGGCGGCCGCGAGAGCCGAGAAGTCGCCGCAGGAGGAGAGGGCTGGGGCCGCTGGTGGCCTTGTCAGGAATCCGGCCCCGCCCACGCAACGTCACTTCCAGTAACGGTTACCGGTATCGGAGCATTTTCACGAGTACCGATACTCGTGAAAATGCCTAGTATCGGCACCGATACCGATACCAGTATCGGTGCATCCCTATCACTAAATATACCACTTAGAAGACAGGCATTCTGTTGCATTATGTATATTTTCTATGTAGCTGCCAATGTACAGAAAGTCTTAAAGTGGACCTGACTTGTTTTTTATAGGAAACCTTTAGAAATGTTTATTGTGCCTAAGCAATGCCCTGAAAAGAAATCGACCTTTTGTCAGGAATTTCCTATGAAATGGAACAGTGCATTTCCTGATATGCATGAGTGCATTGGTGCTCCTGTGCCTTGGTCCTCATAGCTGCATATCTGCAGTGTGAGATCTAAGGCACTGCTGCTTCTGGGTCTTGGGATTTGGTGATGCCATTACTGTGCTGCTCCCTGTTTTCCTTGTTGGAGGCTCTTACATGAAGAAGCAAAACTCTGCCTCCTACGAAGATGGCTGCCTCCATGCAGAGACACAATGCAGATCAAGGCATGGTAAGTCAGTAATCGGGAAAGGATTTGCTGCAGAAAGAACACAGTCAGTAATGGCAACAATCTTTATCATCGGCTTGCATTTTTTGGGGCATAGTTTCCACAGTTCATTTCCTCTTTAAAGTAAATGACTGCAAGAGAAAAGGAGGCTGCCCATGCTGACCTCTCTCTGAAAATAGTAGTTTCCTGGTTCTAATGCCAACCCTCTGGTTTCAATCGTTAATAAGGCATAGACCTGGAAAAGGACATAAAAGTCAGAAAAATTTCAGATTCTGTCATTATCTGTATACTTGTTCCAGATCGAAGTCTCACACTATTAAAATCAGAGGTTCTGCATGACATTCAGGCAACTAGCATTTGGAAAATGAGAAGTCAACAATGGCAGCCTTAATGTTTCTCTTAGGAAAGGTCTACTTCAGGGGTGTTCAACTCGTGGCCTGTGGAGCCCTCTGATGTGGCTTGCAACCGCATACCAAGTAAGCGACTGCCCATGCTCTGGGATGGCGGGTCATGATCAACAGGTTGCTGAACCCCCTTCCCAGAGCATCAGTGCATCGAGCAGGCACCAGCAACGGAGAAAGCAGGCAGTCATGGAGGGAGCAGGAGTCGCCTAAGACCATGCTTCTTCTGTAGCGCCAGTTCCTGTCCCAAGCAGAGTGATACCAAGGGACCTTTCTAACAGCCTTAGAGCAATGCTAGCAGAAGCTGGAAGAAGAAAAGGTCCGTGTATTAAACATCAGATACACTGCACATTTGCAATGGACATATAACACCTGCGGCTTTCATGCGGGTTAGCTGAACTGAGCCATAGATTTCTATTAGATCCTGTAGGTTTGGTGTGATTTCTGAAAATCCTGAATGCAGGTGTTTTGTTGCAGTTTCAGAAGGTCCACCCCACCTGCAAGATGTAATAGAAGTCTGGCTCAGTGCAGCTAGCCCACAGGAAAGTCGCAGGTGCACTGCGCTACACCCATATTGATGGCAAACTGAAGCGCATCAGTGTGAACGCAGCTTTATAGGGGGCTCAGGACAGCAAGGGCTCATTTACTTTTGTGGTTTGGGGGTTGGTAAAACCCCATACAGTAGTTCATTGTGGCCTGTGACTGGTTACCGAATCACTTAAGTGATCCTCACTCTTCAAAATGCTGGGTACCCCTTGTCTAATTTTTATTTATTTTTTCAAAACAAATGTTTATTAATGAAAAAAGGTACAATACACCCATTATCGGCATGAGAGCAACACATTACATTAGACTTGTACAATGCTGAATTTCACTGAGAATACTGCACGTTTTACACAAACATGTACAGTATAGGCATCTTCCCACTAAAGACAATTAACAATAACCTGAGACAGTAATGCAACTAGCTAGTCTGAGTCCCTGCTACGAATTCAGTAATATAATGTGATTTACAATAATCTATCCAATACCAGCTCCACCGGAGCCAACCCAGGCACACTCAACCATGGTTCCCAGAGTTTGGTAAATTTTTGCGTACTGCCCCTATGTTGGTAAATACGTTTTTCCAGTTTCAAAGTGTTACCCATTTTCTTTATCCACTCCTTTACAGTAGGGGGTTCTGTCGACTTCCAGTGCCGTAAGATCAGCATCCGGGCCTGAAAGAGGGCCCTGGCTATCGCCTGCCTGGGCACCTCCTCCAATGAGTCGCCCTCAATAATACCTAACAAGCGAGGTTTGGGATCTTTTCTAATTTGAACCTGGAAGGTTCGGTTAATAACCCCTATCACCTCATGTAGTTTGGGACAACGCCACAGCAGGTGTATCAAGTCACCATGATCCCGCATGCAACATGTGCACGAGGGATCATCGCGCACCCCCATTCTAACCAGTCTGGCGTGCGTATAATGAACTCTTAGGAGTATATACAACTGTGACAAGCGCTGGGCAACATTCAGCGAACACTGAGAGACTGCCAAAAGTGTCTCCTCTCATTGTTCCTCCTCAAAAGGCCCAACGTCTCCCTTCCATTGGGCTATCACCTTTCAGGTCAGATCAGTCAAGAACAAATTAAGGAGCATAGCGTAGCTACAAGATATGAAGCCTTTATATGATGACACCTCCACCATATAGTTAAAAATTGGAGCATTAGTCTGAACCCAGGCATCTACATCATTTTTGGCCCTTATCGCGAGTTGGAGGTAGTAGAAGTGCATGGAGCTGGGGAGCTGAAATTCCTCCTGAAGAGCGGCAAAAGTATGCAGCTCTCCATTGCGGAATATTTGATACAGGTAGTTCATACCATACTGCTGCCCCCTTTTGCTGTATTGTAGTTTCCCCACCTCCGTGTATCGTGCATTGAGCCATATAGGGCTGAACTTAGTAAAGCCTGTGACCTGCTGTAGTGTTCTGACTTTATTCCAAATTTTTTGCATCAAGTTATATGTGGGGTACAGTTTATTCGATTTACCCAACTGCAAAGCTTCCAACTCCTCCACTACCCCCTGTCCAATCGTGAGTTTGATGAGTGAAGTGGTAGGAACTACCAGATTCAACTTCGGGGGGGGGGGGGCTGAGTTGAGTGCTCTAGCTATGTGTTGTAGCTGGGAAGCCAGGTAGTACAGCCAATGATTTGGCAGTGCTAGTCCTCCTGCTTCCTTAGGCCGTTGAAGCTGTTCCAATCTCACCCTAGCCGTAGAAGAATGCCATATAAGGGATTGGAACACAGAGTTAATGATTCAGAATTGTTTTAATGGGATCACTAGTGGCGAGTTGTGGAGCACGTAGAGAATTTGAGGCATAAGAATCATTTTTATGAGGTTGATCCTACCCACAGGCGACATTTTCAACCTGGACCAAACCTTGATTCTATCCCGACTACGATTTAACAAAGGGGTGAGGTTTAGCCTAAGATAATCCAAAGGGTCAGGGGTCACACCCCTTGTCTAATTTAACTCCTTAGTAACTTCAGTCTGTAACTTTGCACCCAAATGAAGTAGACTTTGGGGTTGATTTACTAAAAGAAAATATACTGTGCAAGTGCACTTGCTCCAGAGCTTAGTAAATGAGGTTAAGCGCATCACTTTGCAAAGAATACTCAATCACATGCAAGGGAAATAAAAAACAGCATTTTTGCTTGGAAATGTTTGGATGATAGAAATTGGCAGAGCTTCCTCTCATTTCAGAGCTTCCCCTCAGATCTAGAACAACTTGCAGTGCACAGTACAAATGCCTTTAGTAAATCAACATCCCTGTTTCTACAGGACTTTATTTTAAGTCATGTGTTTTAATACATCAATGTGTTGCAATACAAAAACTTAAGAAGGACACATTTCATATTACCTTTGCCAGGTAGTGCAGATTCATGCACCATAATGCCAGTTTTGTGTCTGCCATAACAATTGCCAACCTAGCTCAGGTTTAAATGTTTTCTCTGTCAAGACAGAAAGTGACAGATAATCTCTTTAATAGGAACATAGACAAAACCCAAAAAAAAATTTTTCTAGCGTGTGGAATGGAGCATCTGATGGTGTTTCATTGCAGTCCATGCCTTCCTGTCCTGGTGTTGATGCCACCCTCCAATTTGTGTAGGGGCTTTACAGGGACAGGCAGGGAGGGATAATCAACCCATTGGGATCACAGACAGAAAAAAACACCTGTCATAAATGTGTACCCTCTATCCAAAATGCAAAAAAAATCAGCCAGAATTATGCTTTAAAGCTAAGATTTGCCAATGCTGCTATTTTAATCGACACCGAAGACTAAAGTTGTTATTTGTATAAGAACAAAGTAATGTTTAACCACTTGTTTACTGGCCACATATACCCCCTTCCTGCCCAGGCGAAATTTCAGCTTTTGGCGCTGTCACGCTTTGAATGACAATTGCGCGGTCGTGCGACGTGGCTCCCAAACAAAATTGATGTCCTTTTTTTCCCACAAATAGAGCTTTCTTTTGGTGGTATTTGATCACCTCTGCGGTTTTTATTTTTTGCGCTATAAACAAAGAAAGAGCGACAATTTTGAAAAAAACACAATATTTTTTGATTTTTGCTATAATAAATATCCCAATTTTTTTTTTATATTTTTTTCCTCAGTTTAGACCGATACGTATTCTGCTACATATTTTTGGTAAAAAAAAATCGCAATCAGCGTTTATTGATTGGTTTGCGCAAAAGGTATAGTGTTTACAAAATAGGGGGTAGTTTTATGGCATTTTTATAATCTTTTTTTTTTACTAGTAATGGTGGCGATCAGTGATTTTTTTCGTGACTGCGACGTTATGGCGGACACAGCGGACACTTTTGACACTATTTTGGGACCATTCACATTTATACAGCGAACAGTGCTATAAATATGCACTGATTACTGTATAAAAGTGACTGGCAGGGAAGGGGTTAACACTAGGGGGCGAGGAAGGGGTTAAATGTATGCCCTGGGAGTGATTACTACTGTGGGGGGAGGGGACTGACTGGGGGAGGTGACCGATCTGTGTCCCTATGTACAAGGGACACAGCATCGGTCTCCTCTCCCTGACAGGACTTCGATCCACATCCTTGTCTGTGTACCGGCCGATCATGGGTACCTGGCGGACATCGCGGCCGCAAGGCACGCGCATCGGCATTACAGTGGCCAGAGGAGGGAGGCCGTAAAAAGACGGCCTCCCGGCATTTAAGAGCCACCTTGCATCCGTACATAGTCGTACGGCGGGCGCGAGGTGGTTAAAGTAAATGGTTAATAAATGGTTAGTAAATAGTTTGAATGGCTAAATTTAGGGGTTAGCACTTAAAATTGTCAAAAGAAATGCAAAAAGAAGAGTATATAACTATTTTCAGGTATAATAAATTACCGCCTGTATTAAAAAAATAAAAGTGAAATATTTTCTTTGATACAGAGAGGTGCTTAGAAAATTCTAAGCTGATCTAACAAAGGACGAAGCTGTCAAGTGTTCTTGGCACCAAGTTATACTTTACTTCCAAAGCTAAAGGTGTTAAAGAATACCATCATTGTAGTTGGCCTTTACTGTGATTTTCGAACATTCATTTATTGTGAATCAATGTAGATGATATTATAGTGAGTTTTATTTTTATTCTAATATAGTTGCCCAACTGCTTTACACTCTCTATTACTCCTAAATGACATCTTTATTTTTTTTTTAAATAATAAAAGAATGAATAAATTCTTTTTCATTTCAGTTCACAGAAAAGTATCTACACCATTTAAAATGTAGAAAGCTTTCACAGCCAATTTATTTGGTCACTTTTGTGGAAACTGCCATAGGACTACTCAACTTTAAGGTAAGTGTACAAAAGCAAATATACAGTTACCACTGCAATATGAATTCTTATTGGTTGCTGTAGTTACTGCAAACCCCTTTAGGGCCCATTTACATCTGCATTTCAGGGGGGGGGGGTGTTTCAACATTCATTACCATGCATTTTTACCACTCATTCCAATGTACTTTACATTGCACATTAATGTGTGTCCTAACACACTTCAACTCGCATTCACTTTTTGGGTTGATTTACTAAAGGCAAATAGGCTGTTCACTTAGCATAGGGAATTAAATGAAGCTCTAGAAATAGAGGTACCGGTAAGGCTAAGTCAGGATTTTAGTAATGCCTTTAATCATGTGCAAGCAAATATACTGTTTTGTTTTTGTATTTCTTGCATGTATTTGAGTATTCTTTACAAAATTACTTTTCAA
This sequence comes from Rana muscosa, assembly GCA_029206835.1. Classification (NCBI taxonomy): domain Eukaryota; kingdom Metazoa; phylum Chordata; class Amphibia; order Anura; family Ranidae; genus Rana; species Rana muscosa. The sequence goes on from CM055117.1 coordinate 734,729,983, forward strand.
CTCATTACCTGCTAAGGGAAAATTCTCTTGGAATGTAAACAGCATATTAGCCTTTAGTAAATCAACTCATTTGGCTAAATGTAACACTACATGCTGCATTAAATTTTTGATAACATAATTTACAAAAATTGTATCAATACATTTCATATTCAGCATGTTATAATTCAGGGATGTACACTCTTCTGTTTTTCACTTACAAATTCGCAACATATTCTATTACCTCTTTTTGAAGCTGAACAAATATAGAATTACAATAAAGAATTCTGTAAAATATTGTCTAATTGTACTAAAATGTGCCTATGATTTGTAATAAAATGATTTAGTTTTTTTGGCCAAATATGTCATAAATGTGTTAAATTGACTGGAATTTAAAACCATTTCAGCATTAATTTTCATGCTACCAGATATGTTATAATGAATATTCCTTTTTTTAATTCTAGGGCTGTGTAAGCATTTATTTTTATTTAGAAGTGTAGACACAGTGCTAATAGGTTGAAATCATTGAAGTGAACTAGGACTGTGGAATAAAAGTAACCACACAATGCAGTCTGTGTTCATTCCAGTAAGGCATAGTAACCATTTCCCTAAGTGTCCATGTATTAAACAATACTGCTGTCTACAAGCCCTAAAGCTCTGCTGGCACCTGTTAAACTGATAATACTCCAGACGCAGTCCCCACTGCTTGAAGCTCATTTTAATAGTTTGGCTTGCCTCACCAGGACATTTTCCTCATACATGTATCTTACTTACATTAAGCTATAGAAGGACCACATTAAATTATATTTTCAGTGTATGTGAGACATCAGTATAGTGCATGTAGGTATCCCTATAAAGTGAACCTATTGTGGTTTCTTAGCGCTAATGCAAATGTTAAAATAAGCTATTTTTTTCTGCTTATTGATATATGAGGATCTTGCATAGGTTCTAGGTATATATAATCTCTACTAATCAACCTAGTGCATATAGGGACTTTTATTTGTAAAATGTGTTATTTGTTCACTAATAACAATGTTTTAATTGAATTGCCTTACTAAGGTGTGCCGACTGCAACTGAAACATCAACATTGCAAAATGCATGCTTATTTTAATGCATGAAATGTGCATTCTATCTATTGTTAACTTTGCCCTTTAAAGCTGAATTGCATGAATTGAGCTTCTTTGTAAAAAGTGAAGGCACACTATGAGGTAAGTATAAGGTAATTCATGACATTCCCTGGACTAATCTCTATCATTTACATCTGACAGTGTTACTGCACTCCCTAAAGATGTCTATCGCTGTTGTTTCGGGAGCCCTACACTGATGGTTCAGGTCTAAGCATCTTCAATATTCAAGTCAGTGTAGTTCCTATGCCTGCCCCTCTCCGTTATCCTGACCAATCACAGAAGCCTTTCTATTACATTTTTTTAAATTATTATTATACAGGATTTATATAGCGCTAACAGTTTGAGCAGAGCTTTACAACAGTAGGGCAGACAGTAAAATTACAATACAATTCAATACAGAAGTAATCAGAGGGCACTATGAACTCATTCACAAAATACAAAGAATGGGCATCAGAAGGGAAGGGATGGTAAAATCTGTCCTGCGTGCCTCTCTCTCTCCTCTCTCACAGCCCCAAGTGTCAGAGTAAGCCACCTTTCAGATACAGGGTATAGCTGCCCTGTGTGTTCTATTTCCCCTCTCACAGCATGGTGAGTCAGTATAAGCAACCTTTCAGATATAAATAATAGAGAAATGTTTAGGAGATGTCATGCACCTCCTTGGACTCATAGTGTGCCTGCACTTTTTAAAAACTGGCTGAATTCCTGGAATTCAGCCTTAAGGCAACACCAGGGTTTGGAATATTGACTGTTAGTCTGCTCTAAAGGTTATTATATTTTTGTGCTTGCTTAGCTTGCACCCACATTTTTGCCATTGTGTTGCTTGGAATATTAGCTCACTTCCTGAAGAGGATGGCAGTGCTTTTCCAAATTGCTACACCGTAGAAATCTGCCCTGGGCACACTTCTTGGCCTGGTGTACTGTACAATGCTGCACATACATGGTATTAGGAATGTTCCTGATACTGTGAAGGAAATGATAGCCAAAATGTTCCCAATATGCTAAAGAATACATTTTGACATAATTAATGCTTCTTATGTTCTGAAGTATCCACTGTCATTTGAAACCTTGTAATCTGTTGCATCACTTGTAAATAGACACAAAAAGATTATTGTCCAATTCTGACCAACATAAATCATAATTGGGAAATAGTCACACATCAATACATATACTGTGACTTCTGCAGAGAAACCCTGGTCAACTGATCTTATGATAAAGCAAAACATTCAGAACTGCATTTTATGGACATAACTCGATCTTTGCAATGAGGCTAGTACCAGATATGTCTGTTTGTGACATAAACATGCACTTTTCACCAAAAAATTGTACATGTAACTGGAAAAAAAACTTTCTTTAAAGCTGATCTCAGGGAAAATAAAAAAACACCCTTGTACTGGGGCATCTCCCATACAAAGATTAAATTCATTTTTCCCTAGGGTACCAGTTAAAAGCACATTTTCTTCCCGTATCTCTCACTCCCACAGACTCTTCCTTCCATGCAACTAGTCCATCGCAACCACTTCTCTTTAGCACTCCCAGACTTGTGGTAGCCACTGTGAGGTCATCGCATATAATGCAAGACCGTCAGTCCTGCATTGTAAGTGAGTACAACAAGGGCCTGCCCACAAGCCAAAGCATCAAAGAGATGAGGTGAGCACTGGCTGCTGGTGGAACAAAGAATATGGCAAGTAAAAGTGCTTTTTACTGGTACTCTAGGCATATTCCTGACGTTCAGCTTTAAATTAAAAAAAACATGCCTCATGTCTATGGCTACCCTAATATGAACCAGTCATTAATGAGTATTTGTATAAATCCTTATAACAGTTCAGCCCTAGTTCTCATGGAAATACGTGACTGATTCTTTACTTGCATTTTTCCTTGTTAGATCAGACATGTCAGGTTGTAAGGTCCCCATAGAGGGTTTCTAGCCTTCTGCCTGAGCTCTATATTAATAAGACACTTGTAAAGCTCTCACATAACAAAGGTGTTGTCAGGATTACATGAAAGAAAACTAAATGTTTTGTTAACAAACTGCTTTACCCCATCCAGCAGCCTGAAAAGAGTTTATCAGTACATTAGTACATATTCAGGCAGCCTATATTGGGGGCTTCCAGGCTCACACTTAAGCTGCAAATACACTATTTTGTTAGAATTTTTGAATTTTAAGAATATTCCCTTGATTTTCTAAAGCCGGCCATAGATGGTGCGATTTTCTTTCCTGCAAACACTGGTTGCAGGAAAGAAAATCAATTGATTACCCCATCAACACAGGTCTTCAAATGTACTGAGAGTATTTTTTTTAAGTTTTACAGGAATGTTACTTTAAAGATTTACTAATAGATGGCCAGGTTTAGTCACTTTTTTTTTTTCCAGGGGAGTAAATAAGTAACAAAGCATACAGCTTTTATATTGTCTTTATGAAGCCAAAGTAGCCACAAACGTGGCCAAAAAGGGAGAACTTATAGCAATGTGTATTAGGACTCATTCACAATAGTGGTTGGGGCTTTAAAACCCCACAATTAAGCTGTATTTTTACCCCTTTCCTTCCTCCCCCCTTCCAACAGCTACCCCCTTTAGCTGTAGAAGCAATGGCAGAAAGTGTACCCGATGCATTATTTCATGGCTGTGGCAGGAATTGTATCCCCTATCGCTTTTGGTGGACGTTGTGCCCACCAAACGCAACCCATTCAAGTGAATAGGGCTACTATGTAAGTGCCCCGCTGCTGCATGCACTGCATGTGGTTGTGGCATGCTAGTGAGTTAAAGCATTAAAGCAGGTGAAGGGGAGGTGATACAAAACCTCCTCACAACCAGTCAGATGCTCTCAAAAAAAGTAGTGTGAACGAGCCCTTAAGTCACTGTTATCTCTTAATTTGTAACTAATGAAAATTTAAAGAAAATATTATGATACGCTTGTGACAAAACTGAAAGCCAAACAATCAAAAGTGCAAGTCCCATATTATGATAATAGATATGTTTCACCTCCAATAAAAGTGCAATAAAATAACAAATATATATTAGAAGGAGGTAGATAGAGAAGGCAGATTTTGATCTATATTTTTCTCTAGTAACTAAGGTTCCAATTTCTTTGGTAGTGCTTTGTTTAGGACAAATTGTAGTTTACATTGTAATAGAATTTGTTTACTACTTTTTAAAAGATGATCAGATCTTTTTAAAGTGGTCAGACTTAAGGTAGCCACATTTATTAACAGTAACGGAGGAATTGTATGTTCTTACTTCCTTATTTCCACCGGCTCATGGTGTGCACTGACTATCATCTACACTTGAGTCTGGGTGAAACATTATCACAATTCCACTGTCTTAGGCTTCTTTCACTGCTTAAGTAATATCTAGAAAGAACTGCTTACAGGTTACCAAGCAACAATGCAAGGCCCAAAGCAAGCAATACAGTTTCTAATAAGGTCAATCAGACAGCACAGAGACTAGGAATACAGTAGCATAAACCCCTCGTACAGATTAAAGTGGAAATCTGAGATCAATCTAACTAATCTTAAAACTGCTGCCACTCCCTTCTACGCCTATACTAACTACCCCGTAGAAGAAACTCGGTACTTAAAAATCCTCATGGGCGACGCTTTAATTTGTTTTACTGGTTGCATGTTTTGAGTTACAGAGGAGGTCTAGGGCTAGAATTATTGCTCTCGCTCTAACGTTCGCGGCAATACCTTACATGTGTGGTCTAAATACCGTTTTCATATGTGGGCGGGACTTACGTATGCGTTCGCTTCTGCGTGCGAACTACCGGGGACAGGGGCACTTTATTTTTATTTTTATTTTTATTTTTTTGTTAATTTTACTTTAAACTTTTTACTTTGACACTTTAAAAAAATAAAAAATTTTGATCACTTTTATTCCTATTACAAGGAATGTAAACATCCTTTGTAATAGGAATAAGCATGACAGGTCCTCTTTACAGTGAGATATGGGGTCAATAAGACCCCACATCTCACCTCTAGGCTGGGAATCCTGAAATCCCCAAAAAACAAAAAATGGTCAAGGCAGCACTGTTTTTTTGAATGCAGAGGCCGGGCGTGATGTCATAAAATCGCGCCCGGCCTCCGAACGATCATAGAGACTCTGGCAACCATCTGGTCTGCCGGAAATCTCTATGGTAGGCATCTGGGGCCGGCGGATCTGTTCTCCGACTCACCGATCACAGCGGTGAGTCGGTAAAAGCTCGAAAGAACAATCAAGCGGCGGAACTGGTTAACGGCGATCAGTCAGTAACATGATTGGGTATAAAAAGAGCATCTAATGCCTCATACACACGACCGGTTTTCTCGTCAGGAAAAATTCCTAGACATACAAAGGAAAATTCTGACACATAATTACATGTCAGAATGGGCCATCTATGAATGCATGCCTCCATCCCTAATATAATTGAAGAGAGGGGGGGGGGGTTTGGAATTTTGAATGAGGTCTATGACGTGTAGGTCAAAATTACCTCCATCTCTGTTTCTGAAAAAAAAAAACTAGAGGGTTTGGGACTTAGAATGTAGCATGCAATTAGAAAACAGGTAAAGGACTGTAAATCTTTAAAAGGTTTATTGCATATATACATAGATATAAACAAAAACAACATACACATAAAATGTGGGTATGATATTGGATTCATATATATATATATATATATACACACACATACACATACATACAAGGGCACAGTATTTCATGGTAGCTAGCAACATATCAATTTCTAAAATCCTTGAATCCTAATTGGCATAGTAGAAAGATTTGTATCTAGTAAAAAAGTGCGGTCAGACATATTTGTTGGAGATATCTTGATGAAACTCTGAATTGGAGAACGCATTGTTATGGCATCAATAGTTCGACACATTTCGTGGTTAAATACCACTCATCAGGAGTAGATGTGGAGAGTGTGTCCAAAAGGTATAAACAATAGGTCAGACTGAGTGCAAAGGTAAGAGATTAAGGGGGAATGATGGAACATTCACCCATACTTACAAGCTAACCATGAGTATGGAGTGTGGCAACAATCACTGAAGGTAGGCTTAGGGCACAGGAGCTGAGGTGGTGCACAAGGCACAGCAACGAGGAACAGGAGAAGAAAGATGTAACTGGAAAAATGTGACTGAAAACCCGGTTCTCATCAGACAATCCATAGTGATGTAGGGTTGATCATCCCAAAACATCTGTGCATGAATATAAAATTAAGTGTGTTAATATTAGGGGATTGAGTTGGATGTCTGATGAGGGAAAAGCCCTGTATTGTTCCTATAGAGTAATAATGTGTAGAGTAAAAAGTGATGTGATGGTGAGTGTATCAAATCCAATGTAGGAAGCCAAACCAAAGTGCTGTATATACTCGAGTATAAGCCGAGTTTTTCAGCACATTTTTTATGCTGAAAAAGCCCCCCTCGGCTTATACTCGAGTGAGGGTCCCACTTACCTGTCGATTGTTGCTCCCGTGCTGCATTCTGGGAGTTGTAGTCTTCAGAGGCAGGCAGAGGCAAGTGATTCACTGGCTCGGGCTGAGCGATGGATGGCTGCAAGCAGGGGCGGTACAAGGGGTTGGAGGGGGCACCAGATTGTGAGCAGGAAAATCTGCCCACAAAATCTAGTAATGCCACTTGTATGCCCCTGTTGCCAGCCCAAAACAAAGATTATGCGCCCCTGCTCGTTGCTCTGTGGCAGAAGATACACGCCTTTCCAGGCTCCCTTCTTGAGATCCTGAGTCCCCCCCCCCCCCAGATCGGAGCTGGTACAGTCCCTGCGGGGCAGGAAGAACCTCACACTGCAGCATTGATGATTGGGTCCCGCCCAGCACACAGCAGAGACCTCCTCCAGGACAGAGTGAAGATTGTGTACAGCACGGAAGGGAGGCTGTATCATCTGCTACTTACTGTAAGTCTCCACTGCTCTGCATACTGTGATGTGACCCTGCTCTGTACATTTCAGTGCAGGTTTATTGAAAGTAAAATTCTTGAATAGGTTAGAAATTAGTGTGAAATTTCAGGTGCTACATAGTTGTAATCCACAGACACATTATATCTTCTAAAAAGAATGATTTTTAATTAGACATAATGTGTCTGTGGACTACATCTATGCAGCACCTGAAATGTCACTAATTCCTAACCTATTTAAGAAAATAAGAACGCACAGCAAAGGATGTGATGATATCCCAGCCCAACTCCAAGAAAGTACAGAAGTCTACTCTTGCAGTGTGGGGGAAGGGGGGAAGGGGGTTTAGCCTTTTTTTAATTACCTGATTCTATGCTCCAGCCATCTCCAGTGTTCTCCTCCTCCCTAACACATCATCACATATAAAGGAAGATTAACCCCATATGGTATGAAGTGGAGGCTGGAGTGTGACCAATGTCAGTCCAGGCTTATACTCGCGTCAATAAAATTAGGTGCCTCGGCTTATATTCGGGTCGGCTTATACTCGATTATATACGGTAGTTTGGCTAAGGGGTTGCACAAGTGAAAGAAAGAAAGCTGAACACCAGGGAAAAAAATGTGAGGGACAAGAAGGATTACCATCAACATTACCTGGGGTCTCTATGTAAAAACTTGTTCCAAAATGTGTGCGATTGCCCAGAAGTGCGAGCCAGGTAGGAAAATCCGTTCCTGGAATGGGGAGTTATATACTCCACTGTGACCAATGGTGCACCACCAACGTCACGTAGGCTACTAATTGGGGGGGAAGACGTCATCACCCGAGCAGAAAATGCCCAGTGTTTTGCGCCAAAGACCCTCCCTCATGTAGCCGCAGATGTGAAAACACAAAGCGCCGGTACCCTCTCTTGTTTTTTGTTTTTTTCAGTAAAAGGGATAGAGGTAATTTAGACCTACACGTAATAGACCTTTGATGTGTTTTCTATTTTGAATGAAATATGCAGATTGTTGCATTCTGTTTTTATGTAGATTTTACAACTTTTATGGAATTGGGGTATTAGATAGAGTTTAAAATGAAACCCTTTTCACAGTAATTACCTCTTCAACCTACATAAGCAATCAGGATTCCTTAACATATCATCAGAAAGGCACACCCACCAGAACTGTTTAACCACATTGTGGTAAGACAGAACTCGTTTTGTAGATCACCCTCACAACACTCATCTTACAATTCATCACAATGCTCGGCCAGATTCCTCTCACCTATAACTATTTAGGCCCAATCCACACCTTGTAGTTTGAAGCGCAAAGCTACAATGGTAGCTGTTTACATATAAGTGCTCACACGCCTGTAGCTCGATGTCTGACACTCTAAAAGCTACATGAGCTACTTTCGAAGCAGAATTGGGCATTTTATGCCCCATACATTTCAGTGGGAATTCTTTAGCTGTGAAAACTGGTTCCCTCTCCCCTACACTGCTTTCCATGAAGAATGGGAAGTTCCCCCAAATGGGGTTTTTTAGCAGCAAAATTCCAAAAATAATTTACAATAATGCATGTTAAAAATTTATTGTGTATAACATTAAATACAATCCTAACAGGTTTATACTCCGGTAAAAAACATGTATATAAAAACCACACAGAATTATAGACACAACATTGCCATACAGTTTTACATTTTACATGCATCTGTATAAATTACTGACGCGTTTCGATCCCAACGGATCTCTTCAGAGGATGGGTGGTTGGCTGTGGGAAATATATGTATTAAATTTCCATTCTCTACATGGGTGTAGGCCCAATAGTTAAAAATGTATATAGAGTGTATGATTACCAGTCAACTGTGTGTTAGAACCAATGCTTCTAACCGGAGTTCCATCACTAGCATCTCAAGGGGAATCAGCAGCCTCCCGGACAATCGACACCCAAAAGTAGGGCGCCACCAGGTCTGAAGGCGGTGCCTGGATTTTGGGGTCCCGTACGCGGCTAGGCTCCCAAAAAGTCTCACACATGTGGTATCCCCATACTCAGGAGAAGCAACCGAATGTATTTTGGGGTGTAATTCCACATATGCCCATGGCATGTTTGAGCAATATATCATTTAGTGACAACTTTGTGCAAAAAAAAAAAAAATTTTACTTTTTCCGCAACTTGTGTCAACATAGAAAATATTCAATGGACTCGACATGCCTCTCAGTATATAGCTTCGGGTGTCTACTTTCCAAAATGGGGTCATTTGGGGGGGTTTTGAACTTTTCTGGCATTTTATACACAACATTAGGAAGCTTACATCCACTCTTCTAACCACTTATAGACAAAGCCCTTTCTGACACTTTTTGTTTACATGAAAACATTTTTTTTTTTTTGCAACAAAATTATGTTGAACCCCCAAACATTATATATTTTTTTAAAGCAAAGGCCCTACAGATTAAAATGGTGGGTGTTTCATTTTTTTCCACACAGTATTTGCACAGCGATTTTTCAAACGCATTTTTTGGGGAAAATACAATTTTTAAAAATTTTAATGCACTAAAACACACTATATTGCCCATATGTTTGATGAAATAAAAAAGATAATCTTAGGCCGAGTACATAGATACCAAACACGACATGCTTTAAAATTTCGCAAAAACGCGCATTGGCGACAAACTACATACATTTTTAAAAGCCTTTAAAGGTTACCACGTTAGATGTACAGAGGAGGTCTACTGCTAAAATTACTGCCCTCGATCTGACCTTCGCGGTGATACCTCACATGCATGGTGCAATTGCTGTTTACATATGACGCCAGACCGACGCTTGCGTTCGCCATTGCGCAAGAGCAGGGCAGGACAGGGGTGCTTTTTTTTTTTTTTTTTTTTTTTTTATTATTAATTTTGCTTTTTTATTTTATTTTTAAACTGTTCCTTCCATATATCTTTATTTTTTATCATTTTTATTGTTATCTCAGGGAATGTAAATATCCCCTGTACTAGCAATAGGTAGTGACAGGTACTCTTTTTTTGAAAAAACTGGGGTCTATTAGACCCTAGATCTTTCCCCTGCCCTCAAAGCATCTGACCACACCAAGATCGGTGTGATAAAATGCTTTCCCAATTTCCCAATGGCGCTTTTTATATCCGGGGGGGACATTCCTTCCCACTGCTTGTAAAAGCAGTCCAGAGGCTAATTAGCCACTAGGATTGCTTTTACATGAAAGCTGGACGCTGGCTGAAAAGAATGATGCCAAGATGATACCTAAACCCGCAGGCATCAATCTGGTATAACCATTCAAAATCCAGCAACATGCTGGTCCTTGTTGGACATGTATTGTAATCTTTTTTTTCATGCAGCCTGTTGGCTGAACGAAAAAAGAGATTGTTCGGTGGGTATGCCCACCATTAGAATACCGCCCTTCATCCACCCACTTCTAATGATGGGCATACATGCACCATTTATATATGCCGAAGCATGGGGGCATCCTCCCGCAAAAGTTATGCCGCACACACATGTTCAGACTTTTCCACGGGCAAGCCTCCGTCGGAATTTCGACCGTATGTACGCGGCATTAGGAGCAAAATCGCTCCTCCACTCCTCCGCCCCTGCTGCCCCAATGCTTCGGCATATATGCTTTTTTTTTTAACTGTGGTGGTGAAATCACCTCCTACAGCACTGAAGTCGCAGGGATCAGGCCTGTCTCTGCGAACGCTGCAGTTATGTGTGTTGTGTTTTGTAAGTGACAGTGATCGATCGATACTGCACTTGGGTGGCCTGGGCTGGACGGAGGGGCAAAACGCAGGTGCTAGCAGGTATCTGGGCTGATCCCACTAACACTGCATTTTTGGGAACCCTAAACTGCTGGGGACGCTAGTATAGATCTGATCAGATCGGATATTGATCTGTTCAGATACTATACCACTAAGGGAGGTGTATGCCTCACGCGTGGGTGTTAGCGTTACTGGCACTAACCTGACGCTGCCTGGGGTGTGACGCAGACCCTCTCTGACGCTAAAACCTAATTGATATCACCCGCCGGGCGATCAGGGGGTTAAACCTTTATTGGGTTATATACGGCGGGTGCCCTGACACTATAAAAAGCAAACTAACCAGCGTCACCCGTAACACTTATATGGTGATCACTGGTGAAAGGGTTAACTAGGGGCTATCAGGGGGTTAAACCTTTTTTAGGTAATATATGGGGGTACCCAATGCTATAAAAACCTGCGGCGAACCTAAAAAAATAACTGGCTACCTATCGGCATCACCGACACTAAGACAGCGATCAGAAAAACGATCGCTTAGTGACACTGGCAAAAGGGGGTGAAAGGGTTACCTGGGGGGGGGCGATCAAGGGGTTAAACCTTTATTAGGTAATATTTGGGGGTACCCAACGCTATAAAAACCTGCGGCGAACCTAAAAAAAATAACTGGCTACCTATCGGCATCACCGACACTAAGACAGCGATCAGAAAAACGATCGCTTAGTGACAGCGGTGCTAGGGCGTGAAAGGGTTACCTGGGGGGCGATCAAGGGGTTAAACCTTTATTTTAGGTAATATATGGGGGTACCCGACGCTATAAAAACCTGCGGCAAACCTAAAAAAAATAACTGGCTACCTATCGGCATCACCGACACTAAAACAGCGATCAGAAAAACGATTGCTTAGTGACAGCGGTGCTAGGGGGTGAAAGGGTTACCTGGGGGGGCGATCAAGGGGTTAAACCTTTATTAGGTAATATATGGGGGTACCCGACGCTATAAAAACCTGCGGCGAACCTAAAAAAAATAACTGGCTACCTATCGGCATCACCGACACTAAAACAGCGATCAGAAAAACGATCGCTTAGTGACGGCGGTGCTAGGGGGTGAAAGGGTTGCCTGGGGGGCGATCAAGGGGTTAAACCTTTATTAGGGGGGGTTAGGGGGCTACACTGGACCTAAAACTAACTGCCCTGACACTTTTACAGTCACAAATGTCACTGATTGCAGTAATCAGTAAATAAATGGTCACTGCAATCAGTGACACTGTGACTGGGGGGCTGGGGGGTGATCTGGGGGAGCAATTTATGTACCTATGTGTCCTGGTGTCAGTGATTTCACAGGTGTTTACCTACAATGTCAACCTACCACTAGCCTATAAAGAGTTGGTGCTAAAAAAAACTTAGACATTTTGAAAAATTTAAGGAATTTGACCCAGAATGGAGCATGAATATCCCATCAATAATCTGGAACTACCTATTTAACAAATATGCTTGTAATAAGAAAGAAATATCCTTATTTCATAAACGTTTCTCAGAATTCCCAAAATCTATTAAAACCAATAATATGCTGAAATGGGAAAATAATCTTTCCCTATCTATTTCTTGGGAACAATGGAATAAGGCCAAAGTTCTGAGAACTAAGGCATCATCCTGCATTGAACATTGGGATAATGCCCAAAATATATTAAAAAGATGGTACCTTACACTATATAAACTTTCCAAAATCTACCCATCACTCTCCCCAACTTGCTGGCGATGCAATGAACAAAACTGGTTCCCTTTTATCAGTTTCAACATTTATTGCTAACCTCACTGGTAGTTTAGTTCCCCTTACTCCCACAATGGCCCTTCTAGGACTAAATCTGGATATTTACTCTTAGGCCGGGTTCACACTGGGGCGACAAACGCTCCGACATTGAGAGCTCATGTTGCATTACGTGTGAAAATCAATGTTTCCCTATGGAAGCTGTCTTAACTGGTCTGACACATGTCGGTCCGACTTTGAAAATGCTCCCTGTACTACTTCGGTCTGACTTTGATCCGAATTCAGCCCATTGACTATCATTGAAGTCGGATCAAAGTCGGACCGCAATCTTGCATGATCCGACTTTGGCATGCGACTTGTGCTGTGCTGCTCTTGAGGGGGAACTACAGACCAAATTTTAAATAAAAAACCGGCATGGATTCCCCCTCCAGGAGCATACCAGGCCCTTGGGTCTGGTCTGGATTTGAAGGGGAACCCCTACGCCGAAAAAACGGCGTGGGGTTCCCCCCAAAATCCAAACCAGACCCTTATCCGAGCACGCAACCTGGCAGGCCGCAGGGGGAGAGGGGGGACGAGAGAGCGGCCCCCCTCCCTCCTGAACTGTACCAGGCCGCATGCCCTCAACATGGGGGGTTTGGTGCTCTGGGGCAGGGGGGGCGACCTGCGGCCCCACCACCCCAAAGCACCCTGCCCCCATGTTGATGAGGACAGGGCCTCTTCCCGACAACCCTGGCCGTTGGTTGTCGGGGTCTGCGGGCGGGGGGCTTATTGGAATCCGGGAGCCCCTTTAATAAGGGGGCCCCCAGATCCCGGCCCCCCACCCTATGTGAATGAGTATGGGGTACATCGTACCATATTTCAGTATTATTCCAGGAGTAACATCAAGGTTTCACAGTTCTCTTTTTCTAGTTTCTAGTTTCTTGAATTGTCCATGATAATGTTGTCATTCTATTAGCTAGAGCCTGTTTATAGCTTGAACCCAATGGGGTAAACAGGGATTTTACCAGTGGTGGCCCGTCCATAGGGGGCGCCCGGGCACCGCCCCCCTTCCCCAGGGAGTAACAAAACAAAACATTTTTTATTTAAACATGTCCCTTTAAGAAAAAAATTTGAAAAAAGGTCGTTATGTGCACTGCGTCCGGGCCCCGGGCACAGTGCAATATGGGAAGTGCCACGTCTATGCAATCATGAGATTGCAGACGAGGTGCATTATTTGCAGCCAAAAACTCGCTCTGTGGCGCTGTCGATCGTGCCACAGCTTCCGGTGCGATGGATGGCCGGGCGGATGCACACTGCATATACTTATTTCACCGCCCTAGGTGGTTAGTGATTGGCTGGTCCATAGGACATAGGGCGGTGCTTTTATCGGACCAGCCAATCACTTCCGGTTTTCTGAGTGACTCATCCTAGTTGAGTGGTTGGTCTGAATACGAGCAGAGGAATCGGCCGGTGATCGGGACACTTTACTGAAGCTGCTAGATTAAGCAGAGCACACGTGTGTTGTGCTCTGTCAGACCTGCAGCAGCTGCCTGTGTAGTGGATCTCGGGAGGAGGAGAAGGGAGTGCAGTGAGGGGAGAAGCTTTTAGCACATTCCAGGGACAGTACATCTGGATGGGGCTGCTAGTGTTCAGTGTGTGGCAGGTAGGGGGAGGGGCAGCCTGGCACGCAGTGGATAAGATAATGTTATGCTAGTTGTTCAGGCTGTCCTCTCCTCTCGTCTTATCCAGCTGCATTTACTCCCAGTCTGAGAGCAAAGATCAGATCTCCCTGGCAGGGGGGATCTGATCATACTGGATGGCATGGTGACATTGTGCTAGGAGGAGGGGGAAGACCAGCTTCCTTCACTGTACACTGATCTGTGCTGGATAAGAACACTGACAGGCAGATCTACCATCTCCATTAAATATCTCCTTCCTTGCTGCATCCATCCCATCCATCCATCCACCCACCCCATCCATCCTACCACCACATCCATCCACTGCATCCATCCACCCACCGTATTCCACCCATCCCATGCATCCATCCACCCACCTCATCCATCCCATTCACCCACCCCATCCATCCATCCTACTACCCCATCCATCCTACCACCACATCCATCCACCCATTCCATCCACTGCATCCATCCACCCACCGTATTCCACCTCATCCATCCCATCCACCCACCCCATCATCCATCCATCCACCCACCCCATCATCCATCCATCCCATCCTTCCACCGCATCCATCCATCCACCCACCCCATCATCCATCCACCCCATCGCCCATCCACGCACCCATCCACCTATCCATCCATCCACCCACCCACCCATTCACCCACCTATCCATCCCTCCCTCCATTCACCCACCTATCCATCCCATCCATCCTCCACCCACCCCATCCATCCTCCACCCACCTATCCACCCACCCCATCCATCCTCCACCCACCTATCCACCCACCCCATCCATCCTACCACCCCATCCATCCTACCACCACATCCATCCACCCATTCCATCCACTGCATCCATCCACCCACCGTATTCCACTTCATCCATCCCATCCACCCACCCCATCATCCATCCTTCCACTGCATTCCATCCATCCCATCCTTCCACCGCATCCATCCATCCACCCACCCCATCATCCATCCACCCCATCGGCCATTCATCCACCTATCCATCCATCCACCCCATCATCTATCCACCTATCCATCCATCCACCCCATCATCCATCCATCCACCTATCCATCCACCCACCCATCCACCCACCTATCCATCCATCCCTCCATTCACCCACCTATCCATCCCATCCATCCTCCACCCACCCCATCCATCCACCTATCCATCCACCCCATCCATCCACCTATCCATCCACCCACCCATCCACCCACCTATCAAGATGTTTATGTTAAACTGATGCATCATAAAGGGGTATAGCATTAAGAACTTCTGACTTTTCTCTGAATTCTGTGATTTGCAGGCCTGTTCTGGGTCAGTGACTTAAAGTATTTAAGTCATAGGGTCTTCTTTACTTGGTATTATCTCCATCTAAAAGCGAACCTGTGGCCAGGCTATATTTACAAATTCAAATATTTAAAATATAAAAAATAAAATTGAATAAATATTTACATATTTTAACCACTTCAGCCCGGACCATTTCACTGCCAAATGACCAGGCCACTTTTTGCGATTCGGCACTGCGTCGCTTTAACTGACAATTGCGCGGTCGTGCGACATGGCTCCCAAACAAAATTGACATCCTTTTTTTCCCACAAATAGAGCTTTCTTTTGGTGGTATTTGATCACCTCTGTGGTTTTTATTTTTTGTACTATAAACAAAAATAGAGCGACAATTTTGAAAAAAAAAAGCAATATTTTGTACTTTTTGCTATAATAAATATCCACACTTTTTTTAAAAAAAAGCAATTTTTTTTTCTCGGTTTAGACCTTTATGTATTCTTCTACATATTTTTGGTAAAAAAATGGCAATAAGCGTATATTGATTTGCGCAAAAGCATTTTTATTATGAATTTTTTTTTTTACTTGTTATGGCAGCGATCTGCGATTTTTATCATGACTGCAACATTATGGCGGACACATTGGACACTTTTGTCGCTATTTTGGGACCATTCACATTTATACAACGATCAGTGCTATAAAAATGCATAGATTACTGTGTAAATGTGACTGGCAGTGAAGGGGTTAACCAGTAGGGGGCGCTGAAAGGGTTAAGTGTGTCCTAGGGAGTGATTCTGACTGTTAGGGGGCGTGGCTTACTGTGACACGTCACTGATCGCTGATCCCGATGAGAGGGAGCAGACGATCAGTGCTGTGTCACTAGGCAGAATAGGGAGATGTCTTGTTTACAAAGACATCCCCCCATTCTGCCGTTCCGTGACCCGATCGATGGACACTGGCGGACAATCGAGTCCGTGGGTCCCGCGGGCACGGTCACGGAGACCTGCTGGGCGTGCGCCGCCGGCAGCGCGCTCGCGCCCGCTAGGGGGCAGGTTTAAAGCAACGTATATATACGTTGCATTGCCTGCCTGTGCCATTCTGCCGACGTAAATCTACATGAGGTGGTCGGCAAGCGGTTAAACAAGTGGTAAATGAGCTTTGAAACTATTTATCTAGTTTGCTCAAAGTTCACAGTCAAAGCACTGAAGTCCTCTCAAATTTGCATTTCACCATGCCAAGCCTCTCAAAGCACCTGTTCTATATTTACATTAGAGATTGTGTAGTGTTTTTCTGTTATTGAAACAGCGATATTGTCTTATATATGGTATGCGCCAGTTTACCAAACAGATTATCTAATAATCAGAGGGACTCGTGGCAAATTTCAATGTAGAAAACTGCCACAGATCCACTACAGTTTGGCTTGACATAAGGAGTGTGAACTGTCAGCAGACAAGTGCTTTGACTTTGTGTGTTTTTACACCCAACAAAGTATAAAATTCAAATGTGCAAATAAAAACAAATGTGTCAAATTAATGTGTACACAACACTATTAACCACTTAAGCCCCGGACCATTTTGTAGCTAAAGGACCAGAGGTGTTTTCAGAATTTTGCACTGCGCTGCTTTAACTGGAAATTGTGCAGACATGCAATGTTGTACCGAAACGAAATTTGCGTCCTTTTCTTCCCACAAATAGAGCTTTCTTTTAATGGTATTTGATTGCCTCTGCGATTTTTATTTTTTGCGATATAAACGGAAAAAGACTGAAAATTTTGGAAAAAAATGATATTTTCTACTTTTTGTTATAAGGAAAATCGAATAAACTCAATTTTAGTCATACATTTAGGCCAAGATGTATTCAGCCACATGTCTTTAGTAAAAAAAGTGTCAATAAGCGTATATTTATTGGTTTGCGCAAAAGTTATAGCGTCTACAAACTAGGGTACATTTTCTGGAATTTTACACAGCTTTTAATTTATGACTGCCTATCTAATTTCTTGAGGTGCTAAAATGGCAGGGCAATACAAACCCCCCCCCAAATTACCCCATTTTGGAAAGTAGACATCCCAAGGAAATTGCTGAGAGGCATGTTGAGCCCATTGAATATTTTTTTTTTGTCCCAAGTGATTGAATAATGACTAAAAAAAAAAAAAAAAATTACAAAAAGTTGTCACTAAATGATATATTGCTCACACATGCCATGGTTATATGTGGAATTGCACCCCAAAATACATTTTGCTGCTTCTCCTGAGTACGGGGATATCACATGTGTGGGACTTTTTGGGAGCCTAGCCGCGTACGGGCCCCCGAAAACCAAGCACCGCCTTCAGGATTTCTAAGGGCACAAATTTTTGATTTCACTCCTCACTACCTATCACAGTTTCGAAGGCCATAAAATGCCAAAATAGCACAAAACCCCCCTAAATGACCCCATTTTGGAAAGTAGACACCCCAAGCTATTTGCTGAGAGGCATAGTGAGTATTTTACAGCTCTCATTTGTTTTTGAAAATGAAGAAAGTAAATCATTTTTTTTTTTTCAATTTTCAAAACTTTGTGACAAAAAGCGAGATCTGCAAAATACTCATCATACCTCTCAGCAAATAGCTTGGGGTGTCTACTTTCCAAAATGAGGTCATTTGGGGGGGGGGGTTTGTGCCATCTGGGCATTCCATGGCCTCCGAAACTGTGATAGGCAGTGAGGAGTGAAATCAAAAATGTACACCCTTAGAAAGCCTGAAGGCGGTGCCTGGATTTTGGGGTCCCGTACGCGGCTAGGCTCCCAAAAAGTCTCACACATGTGGTATCCCCATACTCAGGAGAAGCAACCGAATGTATTTTGGGGTGTAATTCCACATATGCCCATGGCATGTTTGAGCAATATATCATTTAGTGACAACTTTGTGCAAAAAAAAAAAAAAAAAAAATTGTACTTTTTCCGCAACTTGTGTCAACATAGAAAATATTCAATGGACTCGACATGCCTCTCAGTATATAGCTTCGGGTGTCTACTTTCCAAAATGGGGTCATTTGGGGGGGTTTTGAACTTTTCTGGCATTTTATACACAACATTAGGAAGCTTACATCCACTCTTCTAACCACTTATAGACAAAGCCCTTTCTGACACTTTTTGTTTACATGAAAACATTTTTTTTTTTGCAACAAAATTATGTTGAACCCCCAAACATTATATATTTTTTTAAAGCAAAGGCCCTACAGATTAAAATGGTGGGTGTTTCATTTTTTTTCCACACAGTATTTGCACAGCGATTTTTCAAACGCATTTTTTGGGGAAAATACAATTTTTAAAAATTTTAATGCACTAAAACACACTATATTGCCCATATGTTTGATGAAATAAAAAAGATAATCTTAGGCCGAGTACATAGATACCAAACACGACATGCTTTAAAATTTCGCAAAAACGGGCATTGGCGACAAACTACATACATTTTTAAAAGCCTTTAAAGGTTACCACGTTAGATGTACAGAGGAGGTCTACTGCTAAAATTACTGCCCTCGATCTGACCTTTGCGGTGATACCTCACATGCATGGTGCAATTGCTGTTTACATATGACGCCAGACCGACGCTTGCGTTCGCCATTGCGCAAGAGCAGGGCAGGACAGGGGTGCTTTTTTTTATTTTTTTTTATTATTAATTTTGCTTTTTTATTTTATTTTTAAACTGTTCCTTCCATATATCTTTATTTTTGATCATTTTTATTGTTATCTCAGGGAATGTAAATATCCCCTGTACTAGCAATAGGTAGTGACAGGTACTCCTTTTTTTGAAAAAACTGGGGTCTATTAGACCCTAGATCTTTCCCCTGCCCTCAAAGCATCTGACCACACCAAGATCGGTGTGATAAAATGCTTTCCCAATTTCCCAATGGCGCTTTTTATATCCGGGGGGGACATTCCCTCCCACTGCTTGTAAAAGCAGTCCAGAGGCTAATTAGCCACTAGGATTGCTTTTACATGAAAGCTGGCCGCTGGCTGAAAAGAATGATACCAAGATGATACCTAAACCCGCAGGCATCAATCTGGTATAACCATTCAAAATCCAGCAACATGCTGGTCCTTGTTGGACATGTATTGTAATCTTTTTTTTCATGCAGCCTGTTGGCTGAACGAAAAAAGAGATTGTTCGGTGGGTATGCCCACCATTAGAATACCGCCCTTCATCCACCCACTTCTAATGATGGGCATACATGCACCATTTATATATGCCGAAGCATGGGGGCATCCTCCCGCAAAAGTTATGCCGCACACACATGGTCAGACTTTTCCACGGGCAAGCCTCCGTCGGAATTTCGACCGTATGTACGCGGCATTAGGAGCAAAATCGCTCCTCCACTCCTCCGCCCCTGCTGCCCCAATGCTTCGGCATATATGCTTTTTTTTTTAACTGTGGTGGTGAAATCACCTCCTACAGCACTGAAGTCGCGGGGATCAGGCCTGTCTCTGCGAACGCTGCAGTTATGTGTGTTGTGTTTTGTAAGTGACAGTGATCGATCGATACTGCACTTGGGTGGCCTGGGCTGGACGGAGGGGCAAAACGCAGGTGCTAGCAGGTATCTGGGCTGATCCCACTAACACTGCATTTTTGGGAACCCTAAACTGCTGGGGACGCTAGTATAGATCTGATCAGATCGGATATTGATCTGTTCAGATACTATACCACTAAGGGAGGTGTATGCCTCACGCGTGGGTGTTAGCGTTACTGGCACTAACCTGACGCTGCCTGGGGTGTGACACAGACCCTCTCTGACGCTAAAACCTAATTGATATCACCCGCCGGGCGATCAGGGGGTTAAACCTTTATTGGGTTATATACGGCGGGTGCCCTGACACTATAAAAAGCAAACTAACCAGCGTCACCCGTAACACTTATATGGTGATCACTGGTGAAAGGGTTAACTAGGGGCTATCAGGGGGTTAAACCTTTTTTAGGTAATATATGGGGGTACCCAACGCTATAAAAACCTGCGGCGAACCTAAAAAAAATAACTGGCTACCTATCGGCATCACCGACACTAAGACAGCGATCAGAAAAACGATCGCTTAGTGACACTGGCAAAAGGGGGTGAAAGGGTTACCTGGGGGGGGCGATCAAGGGGTTAAACCTTTATTAGGTAATATTTGGGGGTACCCAACGCTATAAAAACCTGCGGCGAACCTAAAAAAAATAACTGGCTACCTATCGGCATCACCGACACTAAGACAGCGATCAGAAAAACGATCGCTTAGTGACAGCGGTGCTAGGGCGTGAAAGGGTTACCTGGGGGGCGATCAAGGGGTTAAACCTTTATTTTAGGTAATATATGGGGGTACCCGACGCTATAAAAACCTGCGGCAAACCTAAAAAAAATAACTGGCTACCTATCGGCATCACCGACACTAAAACAGCGATCAGAAAAACGATCGCTTAGTGACAGCGGTGCTAGGGGGTGAAAGGGTTACCTGGGGGGGCGATCAAGGGGTTAAACCTTTATTAGGTAATATATGGGGGTACCCGACGCTATAAAAACCTGCGGCGAACCTAAAAAAAATAACTGGCTACCTATCGGCATCACAGACACTAAAACAGCGATCAGAAAAACGATCGCTTAGTGACAGCGGTGCTAGGGGGTGAAAGGGTTACCTGGGGGGGCGATCAAGGGGTTAAACCTTTATTAGGTAATATATGGGGGTACCCGACGCTATAAAAACCTGCGGCGAACCTAAAAAAAATAACTGGCTACCTATCGGCATCACCGACACTAAAACAGCGATCAGAAAAACGATCGCTTAGTGACGGCGGTGCTAGGGGGTGAAAGGGTTGCCTGGGGGGCGATCAAGGGGTTAAACCTTTATTAGGGGGGGTTAGGGGGCTACACTGGACCTAAAACTAACTGCCCTGACACTTTTACAGTCACAAATGTCACTGATTGCAGTAATCAGTAAATAAATGGTCACTGCAATCAGTGACACTGTGACTGGGGGGCTGGGGGGTGATCTGGGTGTGTCTGGGGGGGCCTGGGGGGGCAATTTATGTACCTATGTGTTCTGGTGTCAGTGTAGTGTTTGTGCACTAACCTGACATCTTCTCTCATGCGGCGCTCGGTATATGTGAGCGTCGCATGAGGGATGACATCACTTCCTCCTGCCTGTGTATACATCACACAGGCAGAGGAAGCATTTGATTCGCTGGGAGCGATCGCGAGGGGGGGTGGCCAAAATCGAATGGCGGCCCCCTCATCACGGATCGCTCCCGAAGCGATCCCGGCTGCCCACTGTACCGGAGGGGGGTCCGATTGGACCCACCACCCATACGAAGGCAGTCACATACGGGCACGTGATTGTGCCTGTCCGTGCCATTCTGCCGACGTATAACTACAGTGGGCGGTCGTTAAGTGGTTAATGATGTGTCAGTAAGCAACATTTCTCATACAAATAATCATTATTGTAATAACATTATTCCAAAAAAACAAGAAACATTTCTTCTTAAAGTGACACCAACTTCTGATAAAAAAATATAAAAATTCTATTCAAGTATATATTCTCAGTTCAAAAGGGTACCTTCTATTGCTCTTAACCTCCTCCAAATCCCTTTATTTTCTGCAAGTGGAATCTGACTTCCTAGAGGCTGACTACGTTCATTCTCCATGTTTTTTCTTGCCCCTCCTGCATTTCACCTCAAACCTATCCTGACAGGCTTTTCTTTTTCACTTTACCTTGTGAAGAAAGCTATACTCACCTAAGTGCCTCATCCAGGTCCTTTGTTGTAGCTGGTTCTGATGTTTGAGGATTGCTAATCCAGTGATGAAATGGCACCCCAAGACCATCAGTCCCCTGCCATCCCCGTGTGATGGTGTCAGTCCTCTTCTCCCTCCTGAGAGAACTCCACAGCCAGACATGCAAAAGGAAATGTCTACATTACATAGATAGTGTTGTGGACACCTGGAGGACAATTAGAATTAGTGGCGTCTCCAGCTTTCATATTTAGGGGGGGCACATGGGGGGAGAGGGACAAAAGTAGGGGGGCCAACTATAAAATGCAATTCTATATATATATATATCCTGGGGCCCTTTACTACGATCCCACAACGGGCCCTTTCACATGTTCTGCAGTGAGCTCCCTTCCTACTATACTGGGGCCCCCCAGGGTGGCAGAAAACAAAAGATATATGTCACCAGCACACCAAGAAAATATAAGGGTCCAAAGCAGTGGGAGAACTATCAGGGTTGCAAAGGTTGTCTTGCCACCGGGCCCTGGTGTTCTGCCACTGTGGGGTTCCCCAGCTGTCCTGTCCCTGCTATTGACAGAGCTGGTCTGGCATCTGTCTCCTTGGCAGCGGCGGCGGCAGTCTATTAGGACCTAGTGCTGGTGACATTAAGGGTGCATGCAGGGGAAGGCTGGCACTATTGGTTATAGAGAGCCGAGCCCCCAGCTGGTCACCTAGCAGCAGTAATGCTGCATAACCTTCTCTGTTGACATGCTGATCGGGATGTGATCCATGTGATGCTCCCAGATCTAATAAACACAGTATTTATTAGCATCAAGAGTACAACCACATATATATAATCAACCGTATGTTCAGCAGCCATGTGGGCTCTATGCCTGTAAGGGCTCTTTCACACGGAGGTCCGTTCAGGTCCGCCTGTCAGTTTTTTAGGCGGACCTGAAATGGATCCTCCATGTACCCCTATGGAAGCACGGATGTCAGCGGAGACATGTCCGCTGACATCCGCTCTGCTCCGCCAAAGTGTGACGGAGGAAAACCCTATTTTTCCTTCCGTCGGCAGAGCGGATCGGATGACAACGCCCAGTCATCCGTCGGCTCAGCGGGGATCAACGGAACGATCCCCGCTGAGCAAGCGGAGCTTCACAGGGCGGATCTTCACGGATCCGCCCCGTGTGAAAGGACCCTAAAGTGTGGGCTTTGATCAATAAAATCACTGATATTTAACACTAGGGGCATCACCTGGATTGCATCACAATCAGCATGTCAGAGAAGGCTCCACTGCTGCTAAGCAACCTGCAGGGAGCTCAACTGTCTACAACCAATAGAGATGGGCTCGGGTGTGTTTGAAATCCCACATGCCCGATCCCGCCAGGAAGCCGACACTCCACAGTGCTAATCACAGCCAGTGAGACATTTCCTGATCTGTGCAGCTGCGGACCGGGAAATGTCTCACTGCCTGTGATTAGTGCAGTGCAGTGTGGGCTTCCTGGAAGGCTCTGGCATGTGGAATTTTGAACATGCCCAGCCCATCTCTAACAACAAATTGTGCTGGCCCTCCTGTACATCAGCCCCATAAAGTAACCAGCACTGGGTTCCAATGTGCTGCCGCCGATGGAGACAGAGACCAGCGCTGTGAATAGCCGGGACAGGACAGCAACTCTAGTTGTTGAGTAATATATTTATTCCCGCGCTACAATGTGGAATAATATAGTAAGAAAGTGGAACTGCTGCAGGCACCGAAAAGGGTCAAACCAACCCGTTAATGTGAGATTGAGCAGAGGGGGGGGGGGGGGGTGGTGCTGTGCTGTTACTAGTGATAGAATCAAATAGTAAAATTAGATAACTGATATCACCAGAATGAGAGTGCAACAGATTGCTAAACGCATGAATGCTAAACGCATAAACATAAATCCAAAAAACAATAATAACAAATTGCAGCGTGCATATGAAACTCAAAATCTGGAATATACATAAATATCCATAGGGGCTGTGCAAAATAAATGTGCAAAGTCCAATATGTAATCCTGTGCAAAGTACAAAACAAACACTAGGTGCAACTGTGCAAAGAAAAATATAAAAATGTCCAATCTGTAATAAATAGTGCAAAGTCCAAAAACTATGTGCAAAATCGCAATCAAATTGTTAGCAAAGCACTCCACCTACGTTACAAAATTGGTCAGCAAGCCCTAACAATCAAAGGGTTTGAGCATAACTACCACTCAAACATTCCCCTAGATTTAAAAGCCCCACTACAGGTGTAACAGTCTCCTCTTCGTGCAAAGGACACACCAGTGAGAGTGGCCTCTTACCTTGCGGTAAAAGGACAACCGCATGTATGTGTATATATATCACAGGGGTGGCTGCTCCTCCCTTTTGATCCTGGACCAGTTGTGGGTCTTGGGCTTTAGTCTTTGTCACTCAGTGGGACGAATGGGCACACAGCTAGACGTAAGCAGACGAGCTTGCTGCTCGTAGGAAATAAGTGTTGTGTTTATATGTATTATGTGAGTACCCTTAACTGTTGATATAATAAATACCGCTGTTGGTTTTAAACATGCTACACTATTTGGGACCCCATTTCTTTTTTAAATCCTTGCTGCCACTGAGTGACAAAGACTAAAGCCCAAGACCCACATCTGGTCCAGGATCAAAAGGGAGGAGCAGCCACCCCTGTGATATATATATATACACATATATGCGGTTGTCCTTTTACCGCAAGGTAAGAGGCCACTCTCACTGGTGTGTCCTTTGCACGAAGAGGAGACTGTTACACCTGTAGCGGGGCTTTTAAATCTAGGGGAATGTTTGAGTGGTAGTTATGCTCAAACCCTTTGATTGTTAGGGCTTGCTGACCAATTTTGTAACGCAGGTGGAGTACCGGTGTATAGTTCCCTGTGGCCTGTAGGTGGCGCTGTCGCCTGAGGCCAGGGTTGAACCGCTGGTATAGTGCTGTGCCTTGGATGTCCCCTCTCGGCAGTAGTGCAGTGGGCGTGGTCAACCTGCTGTGCATGCCGGGAGAGGATATAAAAGGGGCAGACGCTGCCTGTTTGGGGTCTTCGGTGCGGGGTCTTACCCGTGTTGTATCCCGGGGGGGTCTACCCCGGGGATCAAGGATGCTTTCCGGTGAATCAGTCCCAGGCACCTTTAGCCCAGGGGCTGCAACTAAAAGGCCTTGGGCCCAGCACCTTTAGCTGGGGCCCACCAAGGATCGAGGAATCCCAGGGTGCTGCCTTGCGAGGAGGCCCATATCTTAGTTGAGGAGGCCGGGGGCGGACCATTCCTAGGGACTGGTGAGGAACTCATAGTGAAGGAAGGGGCCCGGTAACTCTCTGGAGGGATGTCATCTCATCTCCTTAAAAGAGGCTTAACCTTGAAACCAAGTTCACCAGGTCTGTGGCAGAGAACCAAGTTCACCAGGTCTATGGCAGAGACCCAATTCACCGCTTCTGTGTCAGAGTTTGTACAGAGACCGTGTGTATCTAGTTCAAGCATCATTTTGGCTGCTAGGATCCACTCTATGGGAGCCTATCCGGATGGGCTAAGTCTACTTGAGAAGCTAAGTAGTGAGACATATTCTGTTTGTGCCTGGACCTCCTCCACACCTTCTGCTGTCCTGTTCTCCATCCAACCTTTCCTATTTAGAGGCTGTGCTTTGATAAAATAAACTCTACGTTAGAGTTGCAACTGGTGTGGACCTTGGAGTATTTGGGGGAAATAAAGACTTGTCTTTATCACACATGAAGATGAGAACCATTCTCTGGAGAACCTCGCTGTGGAGACCCGTTTCATAACACCGCTCAACCTCTTCATACAAGAGGGTACGGGCACATAGCACGGTGTGCTTTTCCCTGCCAAGGAGCCAAAAGCAGGTAAAGGGTTCGTGTGCTACACACCTCTCCAGCACTTTTGCACATGGAATCTGTTTGCACACTGAAGAAAGAATATCAGATTGCTATGCTCACAATTTGATTGCAATTTTGCACATAGTTTTTGGACTTTGCACTATTTATTACAGATTGGACATTTTTATATGTTGCTTTGCACAGTTGCACCTAGTGTTTGTTTTGCACTTTGCACAGGATTACATATTGGACTTTGCACATTTATTTTGCTATTTTGCACAGCCCCTATGGATATTTATGGATATTCCAGATTCTGAGTTTCATATGCACGCTGCACTTTGTTATTATTGTTTTCTGTTGCACTCCCATTCTGGTGATATCAGTTATCTAATTTTACTATTTGATTCTATCACTAGTAACAGCGCAACTCTGGTTGTTCCAGCACTGGTTCACACTGGTAACATTCCCCCATCCACCTATAATGTGTAGATGGGGGAACTGGATCATTTCTTTTTTTTTTCATTCAACCTAATAGTTGAATGAAAAAAAGTGATCAATTTATGGGCTGCCTAGGAGCTAAGACCAGCCATAGACAGTTTAAATCTCAGCTGGTTCAGCAGGAACTGGCTGAGATTTGAACCATTAATGAGC